>JAXIUT010000037.1:11654019-11684749 GCA_035586675.1 Eurytoma californica | reverse complement strand
TTACTGTAAAAAAACCATTTCTAGCAATCTCATGCAAAATGTGATATTTTTCAAAAATTTGATGAAAGTTTTGTTTTTTGTTTCGCAGAAAACTTACGATTTAACCCTGTACGTAAAACGTGCTAGTCTTCTTGACTGCCTAAAACGAGCTATACATTTGGCCATTAAATCAAATAATCCTCGAAGAAACTTAATTATTCCGCATCGAATCCGTGCGGACTGTACAGAAATACGAAATCGAAGACGACTCACTGTCGGCAAGCTTGACGGCGCGCGGCTTGTCGCCGGCCTCGTCGGACAGCGCCCTGAGCCTGGCGAGCTCCTGCCTGATGAACTCCTCGTCGTCGAAGGCCGGCGGCTTGTCGATGTTCGCGCTCTCCTTGAACACGCCGTCGTAGTGGTGGTGGGTCGCTTGGTTCGCCTCCTTCTGCCGGCTCCGCATGTCCAGCGTCTTGGCGAACAGCTGGGTGAGGATCGCCCGCATGTCCTTGGCGTCGAGCTCGTGGCTCGTGTACTGCTGCACCGGCTGGTGGTGGTGCGGTATCGGCACGTCGCCCCCCTGGTGGAACTGCACGCCCTGGCGCACTCGCTTCATGCGCGACGGCTCGTTTATCGGGCCGCTCGCGTTCTGTAAGGTGGACGTACGGTTTTTGCTTTTCACTTCAGCGCCGGCCCGCTGTGCGTGGTCATAGAAACGGGTTTTCGTAAATTAGCGGCATGCAACGGAGTCAATTCATTCGGTTACTTATGTTTGCGGAATTAATTGGGTTACTTTGATTAGCGTCAGCGGGAAGGACCTTGACCGTACTCTGAGAAAAAATTCTAGTAAAAATTACTAGAGTTCTAGTAAAAATTACTATCCTGTGTAGAAACGTCACCACAGACTGTCATGTAGTGGAAAATTAACATCCTGTTGAATGATGGTAAAATTTCCAATAATTCTAGTCAAATTTACAATACAGTATGGTAATTTTTCCACTACATGACAGTCTGTGGCCAGGTTTCTACACAGGATAGTAATAATTTTTACTAGAATTTTTTCTCAGTGTAAAAATAAATTTGTTTATTTTTATAATTGACCGATTGTTTGACGAATGTTATTTGTTATTTTTATAATTTACGAAATAATAAATTTTCCAAAAAATTTTTTAAACAAATTTGATTAATAAACAAAGGCTGCACAGCCGAGAAACAAATATTTAATCGAATACATACGATTACTCCAGACGAAATGTGAACAATGCTAATAAAAACGGGAGACAGACAATTTTTGTAGATATGTGCAGATTACAAATGTGTGCCTTTGAAAACAATTAATATTGAGATTATTATTGTTTGACTCGCTTTTACGCACCGAAAGCTTATGATTGACATGCAAATATTTTTGTTTGGAAGACTTTTCGATTGATAACTGAGAAACTTATGTAATTATTTTTTTCACTGACGTATGTCACATGCACGTACATTTTAATTTTAACTAAATGTTTTTACATGCATATATAACTTTTTGTTCAATTTTATAAAAGCTCTGGTGATTACGGACGATAGCAATTAGTTGAAATGTGATCAAAAGAGCAGAGTGCGCGCAAACTATTTGACAAAAAGAGACGTTCAAATATGTTACCCCAGTAGTGACGTTGAGCCTCTGCAGCAATCCGCGCTCCTGGGCTATCTCGACCAATTCCTCTAGCTCTTCGCTGCTGTCATCCCCGATGAAGGCGCATTCGTGCAGATTTTTGTGCCCACGGATCACCGACAGCGACGCCCCTGGCCACCTGCGCACAATCGTAAACTCACCGTTAATATATCCACAAGGAAAACATCGAATATTTAAAAAAAAAAAAAAAGAAGCATCCAATCGATACCCCCGTTAATTGCCTTTCACAATATCCTTTATGCAACAACAGACAGTAATAAACAAATAGTAATAGTAACAGTTTATCAACAAATACTAATAAATTATGTTATCTGGAAAACATTTTTCGGGGTAAGTGAACTATAAAAATTTTTTCTCCGTTAGATTAAAAAGTACCCTCAAAATCCGATTATGAAAAAGACAAGCATCTCAAAATCTAAAAAAGATAAGATAGTAGGTATCTCATGCTTGTAGTTGAAAAGCAACATATGCGTTTCATTTTCGGTCAAATTTTGTAGCGGCTTATCTAATGTCCTGTCCAAATGAAGTAATAAATACGGTATTTTTTCCTCACTTTCCACGAGTTAAAAATTACTAACGCGTAAAAAGAAGCTCACAAATTCAAAAGCTCGATTAACAAAATTCGATGATAGAGGCACAGTAGATCATTGACCGGCGGCCAGATATCGGCGACTTTCAGATATCGAAATTACCAATATGTTTGATCTTTTCTCGAATTAAATAATCAAACTGCTACATTTATTCGAACACGTATCACTTTTGTTACTTTTCTTTCTTCTCGCCGATAAGACGATCAGATTGATGATTGTATAATGGCTTGTCCTTCTCATTTGCTCTATTTACACGCTTCAGACACTTCAGTATTTATAATTAAAAAATGTTAATAAATCTGTATTTACAATCTGCCCCATTGTTCAAATAAATCTTTAATTACTTTTTTTATTCACCAGTAACATTGTCAATTCGCGTATTGAGTTGTGTTGAAACTTATACATTTTTTTCTAACGAAATTTTTTTTATCAAGTACGAAGACCTTCAACTGCAAAAATTTTTCATACCCTTAAATAATTATCGTCAAAAGCGAAGCGTCGCATACCTTACACAAGTGGACACCGTGACGCTGCTCCCTCGCAGAAGATAAAATCCCCAGTACTCCTTCATGTCGTCCTCGAGTACGAGGTGCCGGGTCATAGATACGGGTATCGCCTCGCCTCTCATCCTCGGCGCGCCGTTCATCAGGTACGCGTTGAACGTCGCGTTTGCCTTCACCACTTGTCCCTGTTGGTTGTTGAAATAAATTGATAACGCCGTGTGCCGTTTGGAAAAAACAGCGGGAAATTCCTGCGCGCCGTCGCGATTTCCAGCGTTCCGCAAACAATAATAAAAAAAAAGTTCCGCCTTTTCGCGCGTCTCGCAAAATTCGACGCACGTCGAGCGCTTTGTTGTTTTTTTCCAATAAATGATAAATGGCGCGAGAGGATTGATAAGAGATAATAAGTTCAATCTTTTAGCGACGCATGGGCACTACGAAGCGATTAGGTGTTTTAGTAATTTACATAATAAAATTTCATAAAAATCTTTAATTTATTTAGAATTTTATTAGTTTAGTCCTAGTCGATTTGAATAAATTTTATTTTCTAACGTTGGCGGTGGATAACGTATTTGTCCGACTCCCGCGATAAATGGATAAATCGCATTAGATACACGAAGCGAAAAGAACGAAGATAAAGGAGAATTAATTCACTATCGCGCAAATTATCCAATGAAAGAGTCCGATTATCTGTCGCTACGCTGAATTTCGAGCTTTTCACGGTCGTAAAACCGCAGCTCGCTTTTACAACGTCTCGGGCGGTTTTCGCTCCTCCCTCGCGCTCTTATCTCGCATTACTCGCAAATTCCGCTGTTTATTAAAGGAAAATCATCGCGAGCCCATTTCCGCGCGTGTGTGCTCGCTGCCAATCGACTGCGCCGAGTCCAAATTTTTCCGCGCCAACAATTAGCGGCCTGATAAAGCGCGCACTTTACAAATTGAACGATTTATGCCGATCGTCGCTCGCGAGAAAGCGATAAGCGAACGACTCGCGATATTTTTTTTCTTTTACCAAACGAGATGGCAACTCGCGGTCGCTGTTGACCCGCGATGATTTGCGATAGTTAAATCGTAGACGCGCGAGAGCAGCGGGAATTCGTTATCTGCCGGCGAAGGTCGATCGGTGAGCGCGCGCGCGCACCCGAGTTTCTCACGCGGTTTGTCAACTCGGTGTCCCCGCAATCGGAATGAAATGCAAAACGACGAAAAAGTCAGATTGCATCTGTTACCTAATAGCGTTGTAATTGTTAATGCGAGATAATTCACGCGACTAATTACACGATAAGCTTGTTTGGCTTGTAACATTTATAATAATGTCGGTAAATTTATACGGGCTATATTTGTCGCTTTAATCGTACTAAAAATAGATACTGGAGAAATACTTTGAAGTTTCGAAGGTATTATTAAATATCAAATTAATCTTTACTGGAGAAGTACGAATCTACTTATTTATTTCGAGAGATAAATTAGTCGCATAATAAATCTGCTCAAACGCTTACAAAGCGGATGAATTACGACAAGTGTACAAAACAAGTGAAATTCCTTCAAAACAATAGAATTTCATTGACTCGTAAATTTAAAAAAACCACGGCTTTCTCTTCAACCGCAATTATCGCACCTCGACTCATAAAACACCGACAAACTCGCGTAACAAATCAACGTAAAGTCACATATAATATTATATCGCTGTAGCATGTACAAAACGCACCTGACACCAAGTAGTGGAAATCCTGCCGTCGATGAGCCGCTGATCCGAAATGGCCAGGGGATAGAGCTGCTCGGAGAAGACGCGGTAGCGCAGGTAGACGGGCCCGGCGACGAGGAGGATCGGCATGAGGACCCCGAGGCAGCAGAGGCGCACCACGCGCAGCGGCCCCTTGCAGCGCGTCGGCCTCGGCAGCCAGTCCCGCGGCTTCAGCCCATCGTCTGCAGATAACGGAACCTCTGATTATCATCCGATCGTTCGTTCTGCTTCTTCGTCTTTTTTTTGTCCTACTCGAGGGGCTTTAGTAGGTCTTGGCGACGCGACGGTCAGCCTTTATTTTAAATTAGCAAAGTGGCCGTGGATCTCCGGTTGTTTGCGATTAAAGCGACCGGGAAGCCTTGAGTTGAGTTTGTTGTGCTGAATTTTTTAAGAACCCGCCTGCCTGAGGCCGATTTTGGAGTTTTATTCGGGTTGTTGTTCGCTTTTTTTATTTTGAACTCTTTGGTAGATGTAATAATCGTTGCTTTAAAGTAATTGTTAAGTTATTTAGCCGACAAAGAAGTACTTTGGTAAAATTCCTTTCTCAGACTTATCTTTTAAATAAATTAATTAATCTTTTGTCGTTCTGTCAATGGCATTGAACACTTGCGATGAAAAAATTCTTAGAAGTTAAATTGTACCTTGAAACTATATTTTTCCATTAATAATTAGCTATTCAATAAAATTCAGAGAATTGCAGTGATTGGTTCTTAATGTACTGAATTATTGTTATATTTATATTGACTTTGATTACTTCTAGACTGAAATTAATTTCAAAATATAATTAGTTAATTATACATTGGATACATTATTTATTTTGTTATGTATTATGTAATTAACTAATAAAACTTACTTCTGTATTAAAAACTGTATTATTTGTTCTTCTATTTTTTAAAACTCCAGTTCAGATTAAGCTTGTTTTATTGCTGTTAAGTATTATTTAAGTAACTTAAACTATGACAAATAATTTTAAGCACAAAGTGACACTTGCATCGTTCTATTAAAGATATAATGGTCTATTAGATACACAGTTTAATGATGTAGTAATAAAAAATATGAAATTTACCTTACACGATAAAAGTACAGTAATGATCTAATACCGTTTTCTTATTATTAAGAAATATTAAAGGAAAGTATCATTCACATTCTAATCAATCGCAAATTGTAAATTAAATAAAATCATAAATAAATCAAAGAATAAAATTCCAGTGTTGAACTATAAACATACATAGCCATTCGAGTACAAAACAACAAGCATAACCAAATCAGTAACCATTTAGCACCCTAATCAACGAATTCCAAAAATCACAAATTCCAACATCTCACATGAAAATCGCTTTAATCTCGTGTCTGGGAAACCCATCGGGTATATATCGGTCTGATAAGCTGCAAGCGATTGCAACAATGACCGTTTGTTTGACATAGAATTTGTTCGAGTGCCTCTTGGCAAATTCAAACATCGTCGCACCTTAGCGCCGCGCGTGACAGATGGAAAATTCCACAAAAAGTGCGCGGGAATGTTGATGAGTTGCCAAATAAGTTAGAGGCTCCGCGGATGAAATGGATTCCGATGGGATACCACGCGAAATGGGGAAATGAGAGAAAATGCGAAGGATAAAAAGAAGTTATTTTTATCACCGATTAGTAAACAAGCGCGGAGGAGGCGTGATTTCTTATGAAGCTTTTAGCGTTTAGTTTGCTGAGGTCGCCGAGTCGCGCGGCGAATGAGCTTGCGCGATCGTTAGCATTATCGGGATTTTCAGCAGTATTCAAATATTTTCTTGGCCTAGTGCAATTCACTCGTTTTCACGGAATTCATCAAATAAATATGATAATTCCTGAGTTTCAACAGAAAAATCGAAGAAAAATTAATTTCAAGTGCAACAAGTTTTCTTCTGCAAAGACGGAAATATTAAAGCAGAGATAAAAGAACACCTGTTGTTAAAATAAAATAAGAAAAGAAACTATTTAAGACTGCAATTTTCAGTTTTAGCAGTAAAATTAATAATAATAATACCTTTACTATTTCTAAGGAAGATACTATTCCACTTTTTATATATTATATGCAAGAAAAAAAATTCATTGACGTATACGATCGCCAGTTTTTTAAACAGTTATCTTTAATAAATATTTAAACTTATTTCTAAGATAAGCGTAATAAAACTATAGTCGAAATTATCTACTTCATAGTTAAATTACATTACGAAAACAATTAAATTTGCACGATTTAATAAATATCTATCTGAAAATATTTTGTAAATGCGTGAATAATTAATGTTTACATTTTTATTCATTCATTATTCAGCTTAGCACAATGCAAGAAAGTTTGTTTATCACGTACGTCAAAAGATCTGGAAATAACATTTCAAAAGGGATGCGTTTTAAAGCTTAACTCGTCACACTCTTGGTGTACACCAAAGAGTATTACAAAGACGGTTTTGATTTTATCTACAACAAAGAATACTAAAGTAATGCGTATGACTTCCTGACTCTTCTCTCCACTTCTTATCATAGGTGAAAAATCATTAACAATTTCA
The DNA here is from genome assembly GCA_035586675.1 of Eurytoma californica. NCBI lineage: Eukaryota > Metazoa > Arthropoda > Insecta > Hymenoptera > Eurytomidae > Eurytoma > Eurytoma californica. The sequence goes on along the minus strand of JAXIUT010000037.1, from coordinate 11,677,721 downwards.
GATCTAAAACAAGGTTCCTCAAAAAATTTATTACAAAATTGTGACACTGCACACTTACATGAATAACTCCAGACACCACTTGGCGCGATGAAGCCGCATCGTTAACTATATCTATACTCTTTTGCAGTCCATCACCGCATGTTTTGCCGTCGTTTAAGAACATTAGTGGGCCGTCAATTCTTGCGCAATACGAATTATACCCTCTCTTCACTAGCAGTTCGAAATCGATTCTAAAACCCGATGATAATCGTAGATATGTCAAAGAAATCTTGTTTACTACCTTCCTTGATGGAGTCGCTTTCATTCACGTTAATTCAAATCAAACAAACCAGTTCGAATGATCGCGCGTTTCAATTAAATCAGTCTCGCCGAATTTTGCATAAATTAGAATATTCGGAATTATTTTTCACGCGGAGATAATGTTTTCGCAGACGTACATCTAAACGTTTATTTATTTTCTTTTTTAATCCCCTCGCAATCGCATGTGCGAAATAGCATCGAATCATTGGATCGTCTCCAAATATTTAGCGTGTCATATTCATTCGCTTTGCGTTGCTGTCATTATTATCTCGCGCGTATTGAGAGATATGATATATATAAAAAAAAGATAATTATATAAAAAAATTTTCTCGTAGTAAGTATGCAACTAGTTTGTTTATTGTTGAACAAACTCCAAGACCAAAGATTACATACAGTTAATAACAATAATAAACGGAAAGAGCCTTTCTAGCCACCCCGTTGTAAAATGAACTGGTTCGCACTGCTTCGCCAGCGCTGCTTTCACGTCCGGTAAATTATTTTCAATTGGATCACTCAAAATTATTACAGTTCCTTATATTACATTCCATCAAGTTTATTCAAAATTTCCATTCAGCGGCTAGTCGCAAGCTCGGACTGAATAAAAATAAAATTTACATTAACACAGTCGTAAGAACTTTCTCCACCTCTCTCGTAAAGAAACACTCCGCGCGTGAAAAACAAAAACAAACGGTCCAAAAGAAATCTAAATATAAAATCGGCGTTAACCGGGCTAATCGCCGCTTGATTGACGCCTATTAAACCGTTACTTTTTCATCCGTTGCGTGCGATCGTGGTCTAATCCTCACGGAATATAATGATGGGTAACTTGGTTGTATATGATGCTCGAGCGCGCAACAGCGGCTGCACGCGCACCGCGCGTTTTGACCGTTTAAAAATAAATTTACCCGTCGCCTCGGCCTGTGTCGATGGCTTTTTGCGATTGTCGCTCGTCTTTTCCGCCTGCTTTGTTTGGGCTCGCGCGGTAAATCTCCCCGAGTCTCTTTTTTAAATCGTGAGCTTCGTGTGCTTACTTAATGAACATTTGAATAAGCAGCGAGTTAATCGTGCTGTCTAGCCGAGCTCTGCGGGAGAACTGGTTTAGCACCTGTTAATTGCGTTGTAGCTTTTGGAAAAATTTTCACCTTTGCCTTAGAAAAAAAAGCGACAAATAAAAATGTTTCTTAAATGGAAATTGTACGGGAAAGCAACATTTCTCTACATTTCATCATTTATTTAAATTTTGTTTTAATTGATCGATTCAGATTTGATTTTAGCACTTGAATTGTCCGTCGATTCCATCATTTTCGGGTGTCTCATTTCGCTTCCAATTATGCCCCGCACTCCTCTGATTAAAGGAAGCACGTGAGTGTTTTATTTATCGATAATTTTTTCTGCGATAAAAAACATTAAAGTTGAAATAAAATTATGCTAATGACCATAACAATATAGATTACATCTTATCAACAACTCAATTAATTTTATGACTTTGTTTATTATAATTATCTATCACGAAAATAAAAAACAAAGAATAAAAATTTGATTCAATTAGAAAAAGATTTTCGGTTTTCAAAACAAAAGATGATTTAGTGTAGTTATGTGCGTACAATCAACATATTAAGTACATATACTCGAAGCGGTAAACGTAAAAGTCGCAACAGACAGACCGGACGAGAATCTTTAATTTGCTTCATAATTGCTGAATAGACTTGTGTAATAAAAGACTTAACGCATAATTCACGACTGTCATAAAGTACTTAAGTACTGCGCGAATCGCGTGGGACAAAAAAAAAGATTCATTGACCTCCAGGCCGATTGTCAAAAATCGCCGGCCGCCGCATGTGCCGAAGCACTCGTGCTTTATCACAGAGCCGCGCCGATAAAAGCAGTAAGCTAAAAACACCTCATAGAAAAGAAACACCGACTTACCAAAAGAGTCTAATCTCAAGGGCACTTTCGCCAAGCCTCTCTCCTGATCCTCTCCTTTCATCGGGCCGCCAGTTGTCCCGGTAACTTCACTACTTTAAAAAAAGAGCCGAATGAAACGATGCAATCGCACGCGAGGTCGATCGATCCGCCGATCGAAATCTATCCGTGAACCCAAAGTGCGGACGATAAAGAAACGCCGAGGAGTCAGAGCGCGATCGGCATCGCGTGGCGCGCATTCGGAGCTCGCGCGCAAAACTGACACTCCGCGCCTCGGCCGAGAGACTCTGTATACAATTGCGGAGCAGCTGCGCGGGTGCGCGCGGTGTATACACACTCGAAATATACGCGATCGGCCGACGAGAGGCGACTGGTTTTTCCGAGCGGCGCACTTTCTACACGAGGCTTATCGGCGATGATGCGCGCGACGATCGGTGGCTAATGACTGCCTCAAGGCGGAGGCAGAGCGACGAGCTTTTTATCTCCGAGACTCCTCGAGGTGTCCCACGCCTCCTCCGCGGGCGAAGCTCCGCAGGAGCGCACCTCGCCTTATCGGCGATTTCTTTAATTATGTAAGATCTTCTCCGTACGGGGTATTTTGGAGTATTTGTTTTTACAGACAGTTGAGATTTTAGCATTGATAGTATTTTTTGTAGTTTGATTATTTTGAATTTTAAGTCGAAGAGATCAACTCGTGATGATTGAAATTTTAATTGATCCACAGCTGGAATAAGTATTACGGAACAACTAGTCACAAGATCTATAATAGTTTATGACATCAGTTGACAATTACTTAGCGACAGTTTGCTGAAAATTTGTTTGTCGGAACGCAGAAAAATTTCTAATCTGCTACCTATGTGCGACTAACTAATTGCATTGGATCAACATTTTACTATTGTAATCGGGAAAGTGGAAAATTTTTTAGAATTTCGTCAAATTAAGTTACGACTATTACCCCTTATTGAAAATGAAATTGTTAATAACAAAAATTATATTTACTTGTTTCTTAAATATCTACAATTTTATTATTTAAACTTACAACAACATCATTTTTTACAAAATTCTCTTATTTTTAAGAAATACGTTAGCTTATTATCGCAGGTTTTTCTTAGATGAGCCGGTTTTACTTTTCTCGCCAGTTTCACCTCGTCTTCGCTTGTTTATAGGGTTTCTGGGGTCGTAAATTTCGAACCAGTCATCACCCTTTGTACTAGCGTCCTTTGCTAATATGGGAGTCTTATCCTCGCACTTTAACGTATGAGTCAGCCAAGATGTATCATTAGGGTCTTCATTATCATCGTCGATTTCGCTTTTCTTATCATTATCTGTATCCTCGTGCAACTCTTGTGCACTCATCACTTTACTCCTAAATTTGTTCAACAATTCAGTAGTAAAGCTTTCTCTTGAAGGTCCTGCAATAATATGGAAATTTATTTATTTTATTTATTTATTTTTAAATTATCTTATAATTTTGTTTACCTTTTTTAGGAATTTTGGAAGTTTCTTCTTTGTACTTCTCTTGTGTCTCCTTGTATTCTTTAATGAGTTCAGATGATGTCTCTTTCTTTTTCATTTCTTCTTCTTTCTTATTTTCTTCTTGGATTTTTTTATCCTTTTCACTTTTTATTTGTCGCTTAAAATCACGAATTTCTTTTCTTATCTCTTCTCTGTAAGGAAATGCAATAAACGATTATTCTGCAAATAGTTTTTTAAATTTAAAAGAAAATCATACATACGTTTTTCTCTTTAATTCATCTTTTCTATCTTTTCCAAGATAATATTCTTCTTCTTCCGATTCGTTATCGTCTTTATGAGTCTTTTTGGAATTCTCAACTTTTGTTTTGGAAGAATCTTCCTTAGAACCTTTTAATTTATTTTTTATTCTTTCTGTCATTTCACTAAAATAAATAAGAACATTTTTTAAAATTACACCTAAAGAAGCATTTATCGTAAATTATTAAATACTCACTTTTTTTCTTTTTCGGTAACAGCTTTTTCTTCTGCAGTTTGCGAATCAACTTCACTGTCAGAATCATCACTACCACCCATTTTGCTTTTTTTCACAGGTGGTTCATTGAGATCAATTACAGATTGAGAACTCAATTTAGGATCTGCCAAAGTATCATGAGCTGATTTACTTTTACTTTCTAACTTTTTACTTAATGCCACTGTTTCTTCTTCATCTTCTTCAGCTTCTTCACCAAAGGATAATAATTTAAAATCTCTGCAAATTAGGATTAATATTTAGAAAGAGAATCCTACAATAATTCTGTATTTTTGTGCTACTTTGCTTACTTCACACCCTTTTTATTCTTCTTTTTTGGCTTTTCTTCTTCACTTTTTCGGTTAGGATCTACCCTAGGCACAATATCATCAAAAGGATTATTTAAAATTTCTGTCTTTAATATTTTTTGAGGATAAACAGGTCTATCGTCCTAAAAGTTAAACAAGAAACTTAATAAACCAATAACTCCAAATTAAAATTTTTTTTGTTATTAATAAATTTAAATATTCATACCTCATCAACAAGAGCATCTTCAAGTTTAATCATATTATATATAGTCTCTCCAGTGACTTTTCCAAATACTGTATGTTTGTTTTGTAACTCTGGCGTAGCAGCAAGCGTGAAAAAGAATTGTGAACCATTGTCATTTTTTCCAGCATTTGCCATGGCCAACAAACCCCTCCGGCAAAACCGGAGTCTAGTGTGAAATTCATCCTATAAAATTAAATATAATAATAAATTATCTGAATAATTTATTCAAGATATAGGTTTTTAATTTTAACTTACTTTAAATGGTTCTCCATATATGCTTTCACCACCTTCACCTGTACCAGTTGGATCGCCACCCTGTACGATAAATCCTTTAACAACTCTATGAAATATTGTGTTGTCATAATATCCTTCCATGCACAGTTGAATGAAATTTCTACATGCTTTAGGAGCTTCTCTTGTCCAAAGCTCCAAATCTATGTCTCCAATGCTAGTTTTCATAACAACCTATGCAAAGTAAATAATAGGTTAATAAATTTAAAAATAGAATGACTAAATATTAATAAGTTTTCTAAAGAATATACTCTCTTACCTTTCCCGAAGTGGGTGGTTCTTGAATATAAATATTACTCATTTTGTTTTATTTGTTGTTCAACACAAATTATAACCTCACTTGTATAGTATTTAACTATTTAAATTTTCTTCAATTCTAACATTTTTTTCAATATCACATTTTCAGGAATCCATTAGATCTGATTTTGATCAACAAATTAATACAAGTCCTTCATTTATATACTTCGCCTTTATTTATGATAAAATATACTCTTATAAGAATTATACTAACTCCGTACTGTCTGTAATATAAGCATTATAAGCGCGGTTAGATATAGTAATAATTCTTATGCTTTACTGACCAATCTCGGTAAGATAGGAGCCTACCTTACGAACCGCTGGTGGTGAACTGTTCGGCAGAATCGAAAATCGACATATAGGGTGGATGAGACCAGGCCTCATCATCTTACCCCATAGTAATCTTTTTTTATATTTTCTTCGTCATTGTTCTTATGTTTGCAATTAATACTGCTTTATTTTTCTTATTTTTTCTCATAAAGTGCTGAACCAATAGAACCAATCAGCTAAATTCCTGCATATCATTCCTATTTTTCATAATATAATTTGTCATTTTATCCATATACACATTTATATAAAAATGCATTCTAGATGCTAAAAAATCTTAGTCAACGTAGAGATTGCGAACTTCTTAGCTTTCCGAAATGGTTGAGTTTTTATTTCTGTCTGCTTTCTACCTACTTGTTTGACTTTACTTTTTTTGCAATGTAAAGAAAAATAAGATGCACCAATATCCCATTCTTCAAAAGAACCGTCAAACATGCAACATTTGAAGGGATGCCACGATTTAGTGGCGCCTGCAAGCGGATGGCTTACATACTAAAGGGCCTACTTACATACTAATAGCCCTCCCTCCAAGGCTCCAACCCGGCAACCCCCAAGAATGCTCTGCCGAGCGCAGTCAGGTACGCACTATTACAAACATGCAACTGCCTTGTTTCCTTGGATACTGATAAAACTTGATAGATTTCTATTCTATTTCTGTACTTTTCACCATCTTACATTTAGTTTCAAGAAACAAAGTTTACAAGCAGTTGCAACAATGGCAGAGAAGCAAGAATTTTATAATTTAGTTAACGATAAAACCAAAGTGCCTCGTTTAACTCCTATACCTCAAATCGATTGTTTGAAAAACGACCGTATAGAGAAGAATCCACTTCAAAAGTTTCGTGCTCATGCAATGAAATTTGTAAAACCTAGACCGCCTCAACCAAAATTAACAGATAAATGGAAAGCAAGTGTTCATAGAATTTCAAAAACATTTTATACTGAGGAACTAATAAAATTGGCAAAGAAAATTACTGTACAAGGACTTTTACCGGAGTGGGAGGAAAACATTTTTAAGTTAATACCAAAAACTTCTAAAAGAAAGCACATTGGATTTTTAATGTCAGTTATGAAAGAAGTTAGACAGGACTATTTGAAAGAAATGCAAAATTTTAGTATAAAAAGCATAGTAAATGTTAATGAAGCGGATCCTAATGCACAAGAACCACAAGAACATTATAAACGAAGAACGTCTGATGAAGAGTTTTGTTCGACCTTCGATGTAAACCGAAAGCAAATTTTAAAAAAGTATTATTTATCTCATCGACTAGTGAAAAACATCTGTAACATAATGTTTCACAACCTTCCGAAATGTTTCATTGATTTTGATCGTTTCAAAGCGTTGAAAGATCTGCACACCTCCAAATTAATCGAATTGATAAATAACGATTTGCAGCAGTGTTCTCTGATAGTTCAAAATCAGTGTTACAATGAAGTAATTAGGAGCATGCTTCAAATAAACCATTTAAAAAGTGATAAAAGACTGCCAAAATTGTTGCACTGCGCGGAGAGTTTCATGGTGCAGCAGATTTTGAATAGCATGATGAACAGTATTAGCGGCCTCATCGAGGCTTTGAAGGATTCCGGCAGCTGCGCTCACTTGAGACTCAGGTTGCTTTGCAGAAATGACACTTTGGAGTTAGAGCCAAGCATCGACGAAATTTTTGCCGTGCATCACAAGATCATCGACAGTATCGCGAGCATCGCACAAGATTTCGTGCCTTTAGGAGAGTGGCTCAAGATTAACGAGAAAACAGAGTATATAAAGGTGACCTTGCCGGATTGGTTTGTGGAAAAAGCTCACAGTGATTTGGATCTAGTGCTTGAGAGCAACTTTAAGCCGTTGCGAGAATATTATGAAGCCGTTGGTGCACGTTTTAGTGCACTTTGCTCAAGCGTAACGAAGAAGGAGGTGGCAAAACTTATAGCCAGAAAGAAAAAATTCGAAGTATACTGCGCGGAGGTGGACAAGTACAACGTGTATCTAACAGAGATAAGCGCAATGGTGCCGAATGTTTATTACGGTTTTGGGACTTTAAGCCAAGTATCGGCGATCAACGATTTAAAGCAAAATACTACGGAAATTATAAATATGCTTATAAACGAATTCATTGATATTCATCAGGAACTGAATCGATCAATTTGCAAGGAGTTTGAAAATCTGGAGAGTAGAGCTTTGACCATTCCGGATGATACCAAGTCCTTGTTCGAGCTTACTGATTACGTATCGTACGCTTCGAAAGTTTTAATTAAGGAGTTAGAAAAGAAAATAGAAAAATCGGTAAATATGTTAAGCTCTTTAATTCAGATAGCAATATTGTCTAATGAGCACATAGAACTGAACAAAACTACGATAAATTGGTTGGAATTAATAAAACCAGTGTTCAGCCAGCATAATATATTCTGCGAAGCGAAAAAGGGTGAGTTAGAAGACGAGCTGCAGAGAAAGATTAATGTACTCAGTTCTGATATTGATGCAATTTTTCCTGAATTGGTTATCATTGATGACATGGATGATGCAAAAAGAATGACAGAATATAGAGAGTTTTTAAGGGTGATTTTAAACAAAATCAATCAAGTTGACACTCAAATAGAGTGGATAAACATTGAAGAGAGACTTTTTAAATTTCCAGAAACTACATTTCCTAAAGTGGATGAGATTAAGGAAGTTATGAGTTCTTTTTGTTTATTAATACAGACAATTTATCAATGGCAAAGAAGTAATGAAGTTTGGATGGATGGGCCATTCGAATACTTGGACGCTCAAGAAATGGAACAGAAAACCACGGAGTGTTTAGAAAAAATTACAGAGATGCACAAAATGTTCAAGATTAAAATAAAATCAGATTTAACATCCAACAAGCCGTTTAAATTTTCTGGAATCGTAGACGACCCGGATCCACTGCAACAACCTGCACCGTTAAAGCTTTGTTGGCAAGCTTTGCAGGCTCTTAACGAATTTAAAAAGAATGTTCCTTTAGCTGTTTGTATGTGCAATCCAGCGTTAGAAAAGAGACATTGGGATGAAATGTCGGAAATCGCTGGCATTAATTTATTTCCAAACGCTGGCACTACTTTGAGAAAAATAATCAGTCTAGATTTACTGAAAGATTATGAAAAATATGAAATGATAAGCATAGGGGCGAATAAAGAACTTGTGCTTCAACAAGAATTAAACTCTATGATCGAGGAATGGGATCAAATTAACTTCTCCATTTCGACGAGTGAAACGCCCGAAGTGCCAGTTTTCATCGAAGAAGATCGCGTTGAAATGCTTTTTGAAGAGCAATTCATCAAAATAACAAAAATGCGAGCTTCTTACTTCATCACGCCGATTGAAGATAAAGTGGTTGATTTTTTACAAAAACTATGTCGAATTCGTGATATTATCGAACATTGGAATTGTGTTCAAGAACATTGTAAGTATTTATATACATTATTTATCAACGAAATTGTACAGGACCATTTACAAACTGAGGTAGATCTGTATGTTTCTTTGAATAAGATTTTAAAATCGATACAAGAATTTATATCTACCACGCCGACTTTTAAAAATATTTCGAAAAATATTAGCATTCTAGAAAAACTAAAAAAAGGTAAATATGGCTTAGAGCTTATCAACTCTAAGGTACGTGATTATTTAGATGAATTGAGACTTTCATTCACAAGGCTTTTTTTTATATCAGATAGTGAAACTGTTAAGCTTCTGTTCGATTACGACAGTCTCATTCAAAATAGATCAGAAATACAAAAATGTTTTCCTAATGTGGCGCGACTAAAAGTGGACGAGCACTTAAACATTTTTTCGATTTTTGGAGAAGGTGGCGAAGAATTGAAATTGCAAACAGGAGTTTCAATTTTAGCTACATCAAATTCCGTAACGAATTGGTTATCTTGCCTCAATAAAGATATGATAGGAACAATTAGACAAAAAATTGAAAATACATTAGAAAAGTTTGATAATGAACTGTCTCTTCAATGGATTACAAATACACCTGCTATGGTAATTTTCTGTATTTGGCAATTATTTTGGACATCGCAAATTCATAACTGTTTTTTACAGTCTAATTTAGATACCCTTAAAAGTTGTCGGGAAAAATTTAAGACGTGTAAAGAGAACACTCAAAATTTCCTAAAAGTCAATTTAAGTAGAAAAGATAGGGAGGTTATAACATCTTTATTAGTACTCTTAACGCATCAGGAAGACGTGATAAGCTTGTTAATAGAAAAGAAAGTTCACGAAGATACCGATTTTGACTGGAAAGCCCAAATACGTTATTATTACGAAGAACAGCAAATAAATGTAACAGTAATAAATACGTGTATTAAATATGCATATGAATTCTACAGTAGCAGTCAAAGAATAATAGTAAATACACCGCTTACAGAAAGATGTTACAGAAGTTTAATGGAAGCTTACTATCAGAATTATTTTGGAGCAATAGTTGGTTATTCTTGCGTTGGAAAAACGGAAACAATAAAAAATATGTCTAGAGTACTAGCCGTGCCTTTCTTTACGTTTTCTGGAGATGATAAGCAAGACTACAATTGCATAGGAAACGTATTTAAAGGTTTAGTAACATTTGAAGCATGGGTGTGCTTCAAAAATTTTACAAGAATAAAAGAAGAAATTCTTTCTGTAATTGCTCAGTATATTTTTCGAATTTCTCAATCGCGGAGCATTCAGTCAAGCAGCATTAATATTGATGGCACGCAACTCGTTTTTAACCTGAGTTGCTACATAAGCATTAGTATAAATCCTACCCTACCAAATTTGTCTAAGATCCCAGACAATCTGAAATTGCACTTTAGAACAGTCTGTTTTATGAATCCAGACGTCGAGAAAATTTGTCAAGTGGAGCTGTACTCAGCAGGATTTGCTAACGCGAAAAATTTAGCATCTGCGCTTACAGAAGTTTACAATCTGTGTATCGATCAGATGTCTTCCGGTAATAAGTACGACTTTAAGCTGAGAAATTTAAAGGCCGCTATTGCAACAGCGACCAAATTAAAAATCACTTATCCAGAAGAAAACGAAGAAGTTGTACTTTTTAGATCATTGATCGACTTAAACATCTCTCAGTATATCGAAAATGACATTGTTATATTTCGAAATATTCTTGCAAAATCGTTTCCTGGAGTAGTACTGCCACCTCCGAACTATGACAATCTTTTAGAAATTGTGGAGAAAATTTGCGCAAGTGAACATTTAAGTCCACACGAGACATTAAAGCTAAAGATTATACAACTGTATGAGATGATTCACTTAAAACAAGCTATTATTCTCGTAGGAGACTCTTTTAGTGGAAAATCAACAATATTGCGTATCCTTATGAACGCATTAGTGCTTATGCAACAAGAGCAAGACAATCAAGAGAACACTTGTAAAATAAGCTGCGAAGTTATCAATGCGGGGGCTTTGAGCGTTGATAGATTATATGGCTATGTTGACGAAATAACTGGAAACTGGAAGGACGGAGTTTGTCCTGACATTATTCGACGTTTTGTACAAGAAGATAATTCTAAATGGAAGTGGTTGATATTTGATAGTAATATACATTCGTCGTGGATTGAAAAATTAGAAACCGCTTTAGACGATAGTAAAACGTTATTTTTAATATCAAACGAACGAATAATATTGCCTCAAGAATTGAAAATATTTTTTGAGACGTTAAATTTACAAAATATTTCGCCTTCGGCGATCACTCGATGTGGAGTAGTGCACATTGATTCGCGAGCATCAGACTGGAGATCTTTTTTATTAGCCGAGATCATAAACATAGATGAATTTCGCGGATATCAGAAATTTATTTGTATCTTATTCGATTGGACTATAAATCCATGTATGGAGTTCATTCGTAATAATTGTACAGTAACTTTAGAATTAACGGATTTGCACCTTGTTATGTCAACACTAGATTTATTTAAGATGTACATGAATAATGCAATTGATGAGCAAGTAGATAAAAAGGAAAAGGATCACATTGCAGTGTGGTCTCAAGCAGCAATTATAATGGCCATAAATTGGGGTTTAGCCGGAACCTTAGACTTGGAATCAAGGCAAATATTTGAAAAGTTTTTTGTATCATTGTGGACTAACACAAACGAGAAATACCCTCGTCCAAAGGAAATTAAGCAAAGTGAAATGCCATTACCTACTGAAGGTAGATTGCAAGACAATGTGTACATATTTAAAGGAAGTGGAAATTGGAAATATTGCGGTGAAATTGTAAAAGCCGAAAAAATAAAAGAAGATGCTCTTTACCAAGAATCATATATTTCTACTGTTGATTCTGTGAAATTGTCGATGCTACTCAAGATGCATGCTAAGTATAGGAAACCATTTATTTTGTGCGGAGAAAGTGCAAGTGGAAAAACATCGTTTCTTCAAGATTTCTTTACTAATTTACCGGAGTCCGAATACAACAAAAGTCAATTCAATTTCAATTCAATTGCCCAATCAAACCAAGCTCAAGAATTATTTCTTTCAAAATTAAATAAAATTAAGCGTTACAGTTACGGTCCTTCGAAAAACAAATATTGCATAAGTTTTGTCGACGACTTAAATGCAGCGTGTAACGACGAAATACATATAAATTCAACGTTAGAATTAGTCCGGCAATATATGAACTACGGCTTCTGGTACGATTTAGAAGGCGTAAAGAAAGTTGTTATTTCGAATACCATGTTTACCGCAGCGCTAACAACAGGTAAAGAAAAGTTGAATTATCTTTGTCCTAGATTCTTAAGACACTTCAACGTGTTTGCTTTACATACGCAATCGAAAGATAATATATTTCGCATATTTTCGAACGTACTTTTGCTTGATTTAAAAAGGAATAATTTTTCTACAGACGTGTTGAGCAGTGTAAATGGAATTGCAAATGCCTCAATTGAAGTGTACCTTGCTGCCATTCGAGAATTAAGACCGACTCCTTCAAAAATTCTTTGTCGCTTTTCTTTAAGAGATATTCAGAAAATTGTAAAAGGTTGCGGTTTAATTCATAAAGAGTCTGTAGAAACTAAAATAACGTTTATTCGTTTGTGGGCTCATGAAACCTATCGAGTTTTTGGGGACCGAATCTCAGACGACAAAGATAAAGAGTGGCTATTTTTAAAAATACGCGAAGCTGTCAAAATATGCTTCAAAGATCCTTTTGAAACTGTTTTTGATTATTTGCCGAAGTATGGAAACGATGAAATAACAAAAGAAAGTTTTAGAAATCTTGTGTTTGGTAATTTTATGGATAGCGAAAAGAGTAAAAGAAAATATGAGGAGATTAATTCGTACGAAAATTTGAAAGGTAAATTTCTTCAGTATATAAAAGAATACAATGAGACCAATAAAGACAAAATAGATATTGTATTAACCTGCGACATTGTTCAACATTTAGTAAGAATATGTCGCGTTCTAGCAACTCCAGGGGGTAATTTATTAATGATTAGCACAAGTGGTTCTGGGAGGAAGTCACTGACACGATTAGCCGCCTTTATTCAAGAACAGTGCCTGTTTGAACCCGTGATTGATGCGCATTATGATGAATCGTCTTGGAAAAGAGACATAAAATCAATAATGATGAATTGTGGCACTTTGAAAAAAGATTACACGTTTCTCATAACAGATAGGCAATTAAGACCAGAATTTATTAAAAGTATTGCTGATTTGCTTAAATTTGGAGAAATACCCCATTTATTTTCAAACGATGAACAAAGAGAGATTATTAGAACAGTTAGAATCGATGCTCAAAAGGGTAATAGAAACTTAGAAATGGACATGTCAACTGTTTTTAGCTACTTTCTTGATGAATGTAAACATAAGTTGCATTTCGTTATCAATTTAAGTCCGATTGGAAAATCTTTTCGGCTATATTTAAGGAAATATCCGTTGTTAATTGACCATTGCACCATTAATCGATTTGAATGTTGGCCCGAGAATGCATTGCAGGAAGTAGCTACTCATTATTTGGCGAACATTAGCATTCCAGATAACGTTAAAAATCAAATGATTCTCAGCAGTAAGTATTTTTATAATAGAGCAAATGAATTGAGTGCACAGTATCATGAAGAGACAGGGAAAAATTTTCACGTCACACCTGCAGCTTTTATTCGTGCTACAAGAATGTACGTGAACATTATTTCTAAGAAACAAGAGGAAATTAAAACAACGAGAAAACGATATTTGACAGGTTTAGAAAAATTACAGTTAGCAGCTGAAGAGGTAGCAACGATGAAAAATACATTGACAAAATTGCGACCGCAATTAGAAGCATCTGCTCGACAAACTGAAGCGACGATGAAGGAAATAGAAAGTGAAAACATTAGCGTAGAAAGAGCCACTGTTCTTGTTAAACGTGACGAAGAAATAGCTAACAAAAAAGCCGAAATCGCGGGAATTTTAAAAGCTGAATGCGAGGCTGAACTCGCAGTAGCCATTCCTATATTAGAGGATGCGCTTGCTGCTTTGAATACATTAAAACCGACTGATATCACGCTAGTCAAGGCCATGAAGAATCCACCAGATACTGTGAAACTCGTTATGGCTGCAGTGTGTGTCATGCTAAATGTGCCTTCTGAAAGGGTGATAGACCCAATAACTGGTAGAAAAAGTATGGATTTTTGGGGTCCAAGTAAACGTGTTCTAGGAGACATGAACTTTTTGCAAAATTTAAAAGATTATGATAAAGACAACATTTCTCCGGCTATTATGACAACCATAAAGAAGACTTACATGTCGGACAAAAGTTTTATGCCGCATATTGTTGCAAAAGCTTCTAGTGCAGCCGAAGGTCTATGTAAGTGGGTCAGAGCCATGGTTTCTTACGACGAGGTAGCAAAAGTTGTAGCGCCGAAAAAGGAAAAATTAGTTGCCGCTCAAAAGGAGTGCGACGAAACTGAAGCTTTTTTAAATGCCAAGCGTAAAACTTTAGCTGATTTGAATATGAAGCTATCGGCTTTAAAAGGTACACTTGAAGCGACGCTGTTGAAAAAATTACAGCTGGAAAAAGAAGTAGATAATTGCACTATAAAATTAAAAAAAGCCGAAGCTTTAATAGCAAGTTTAGGAGATGAAAAAACACGCTGGATGGAATCTGAAAATAAACTTAGCAGGTCTTATGAAAACTTAGCAGGTGATGGATTATTATCCAGTGCCATGATCTCCTATTTAGCGCCTCTTAGCCTGGCTTACCGAGAAAAAGGTACATGCGAATGGAAAGAATTTCTGAAAAGCAACAATGTCCCATTTTCTGAAGAATACGATTTTATAAATTTCTTAGGTGTGGAAATAAAAATTAATACATGGCATTTATGCGGTTTGTCGAACAATCAATTTTCCCTTCAGAATGCGATAATCATGGAAAATTCTCCGTTATGGTGTCTGTTTATAGATCCTCAAAATCAAGCGAATGAGTGGATAAGAAGTATGGAAAAATTAAACAACTTGAAAATTATTAAAATTACAGATGCCGATTATTTGGAAAAAATTCGTACAAGTATGGAATTAAATAATCCAGTTTTATTGGAAAATCTTGAGGAAGAACTCGACGTATCACTCGATCCAATATTATCTCAAAACATTTATAAAGTAACTGAAAGTTGGCAAGTAGACATTGGACAAAGTAGTGTTTCTTACAAACAAAATTTTCGTTTATTTTTAACAACAAGGCATCATAATCCTGATTTTTCAGTTGATGTATTTAACAAAGTTACAGTTACAGACTTTTTATTACCTAGTGATGCTCTGCGAGATCGTCTATTAGACATTGTTATCTCCAGAGAAAGGCCCGAACTCCAAGAGAAGTTTGAAAAAATTCTGGTAGAGAATATCAACAATAAGAGAATACTTAAACAACAAGAAGATAAAATTCTCCATACTCTTTCTGCATCTAATGTAAATATTCTTGAAGATGAAGGAGCGATCAAAATTTTGGACTCCTCTAAAAGCCACGCTGTGGATCTCATGAAACGCCAAGAAGCTACGAAAACTACAAAAGAGGAAATAGACGCGTTTCGCGAGACATACAGCCAATTTACGAAATATTGCGCTGATCTTTATAGTACCTTGAACATGCTACCGAATTTAAATCATATGTACAGATTTTCGCTAGCATGGTTTACGCAATTGTATATCAAGTCTATTGAAACATCAAATCGAAGTGTTATTCACAAAAAGCGAATTGATTATTTGAAAATGTCATCTATTCAAAATCTTCATCAGAGTGTAAATAACGCGCTATTCGAAAAGCACAAACTCATATACTCGTTTATTTTGTGCTCCAAGACTTTGCTCGATACGGAGCAAGTGACGGAACAAGAATTTAACGTTTTCATGAATGTTGGTAAAAACACGTCGTTCAAAAATGATAGCGATGTTCCTCCGAATCCAGCCACTTCCTGGTTACCCGATTCTTCGTGGAGAGAAATTTGCAAAATTAGCAATACATTGACGGTATTTCAGAGTTTTGCAACTAGTTTTAGTACAAACAGTACAAAATGGAGAAAATATAGCAATTCGATAGATTTTGACGATTGTGTTATGCCTACACCGTGGGATAACAAATTGACGCAGTTTCAAAAATTGATAGTTATTAGGATAGTATCACCAGATAAAATAATTTTCAAAATCACAGAATTTGTTGAATCTGTGATGGGACAAAGTAGTACTTTGTATGTTCCATGTAATGTTGCTCGACCTTACACAGAATCTACTTGTCTGATTCCATTAGTATTCATTTTGCCAAGCTATTCTTCACCGTTTGCAATTGTTAATAAATTTGCTAATGTTTTAGGATACTCATCAAAGTTACATTCACTGTCTATGGGTCCATCACAAGATCAAAAAGCTGAATTGCTTATTGAAATGGCTCGTAAGAATGGAGAATGGGTCTTTTTACACAACTGTCATCTTGCCCTACCATGGATGATGAAGCTAGAAAAAATGAGTGAGACCTTCAACACAACAAATACGTCGTTGGGCTTCCGACTTTGGATGAGTACTCAATCGAGCAACAAGTTCCCAATAGGTATTTTACAAAACAGTATTAAAATTGCTTTTGATGCTCCTTACGATGTGAAGCAAACTTTGACTTGGAGTTACAAATCTGAACCTATAAAAGACAAAGAGTTCTTCGAAGGTTGCCCTGGAAAAGACAAACCATTTTCCAAACTACTTTACAGTTTTTGTCTTTTCCATGCTGTTATTAGAGAAAGAAAAAACTTTGGCATGCAAAGTTGGAATTTGCAGTATGATTTTGACGAATTAGATTTACAAATGTCAATTATTCAATTGAAAAATTGGATCAACCAATGTGACAAAGTTCCTTTAAAAGCTTTAACTTATTTCTTAGGAGAGTGTAATTATGGAGGTAAAATGATGGACATTCATGATAAGATTTATTTAGATACCTTAGTGTTAGACTATTGTAATAACAAATTAATAAATGATTCAAATTATGATTTTGATATTGTTAGTGCATATAAAGCACCAAAGAGAATTGAGTATAGGGATTATTTAAAACATATTAGAAATAGCATTCCAGCTTATACATCACCAGAAGACTTTGGCCTTGACAAAAATGTAGCTTTGATAAAAAATAGTTACAAGGTCAACGATTTTTTAAATTCACTTTTGAGTTTAAATGAAACAGCTGTGATTCATGATACTGAAAGTAAAAACAATCAAATCAAGTCAATAATTTTTGAAGTACTAGAAATGTTACCAGAAGATTTCAATGTCAAACAAATTCAAGAGAAGTATAAAATAAGTGACACTGAACCATTAAATTTTGTTTTAGTCGAAGAGACAAAAATGTACAATAATTGTTTAGGTATAATAAGAAACTCTTTGTATGAACTTAGAAAAGCGTATGAGGGATATCTAGATTGGACGGAGAAATTGGAAGAAATGTCAGAAGAACTTTTTCAAGGATTAACTCCAAAAGCTTGGAAAATACATATTTCTCTGCAAACAAAAAAGATGTTATCAAAATTTTTAATAGATATTTCAGATCGCATAAAATTTATTAATAACTGGATTTCTAATGGTCATCCAAAATCTTACTGGTTTGGAGGTCTGATGTCGTGTAAAAGACTATTATCCACTTATAAAATGATTTTTGCAAGAGAAAAGCAGGTTCCTATTGATCAGGTATCATATGAATTTCATATATTAGAAGTGGAAAATGTTGTAGATGATTGTGAAGTACCTGAAAATTGTATATATATATATGGCCTTTATTTGCTAGGAGCTAGGTGGAATGAACAAAATAAATCGTTAAGTGCTTCTAAAACAAAAATATTTTATAATAACATGCCTGTCATTTTATTTGAATTGTCACTCAAGAAAACCTGTAGTACTCCAAATAGTTATAAATGTCCTTTGTACATTTCACCCACTCTACACAACAGTCAATGTAATTCCAAAACCTTACTAGATAATTACATAATGTCAGTGAATTTGAAATCCTTAGTTAATACAAAAATATGGATAAAACGTGGTACAGCGTTGTATTGTCAAATTGAGTAAATAATTATCTGAAAAATATAAAAACCAAAAAAATTGTTATTTATATGATAATGCTAAAATTAAACTGAACATTAATGTAAAAAGTGTAAAGTTATTGACTGCTATTTTATAGAATAAGTCTTGCTAAGTGTTGGCATATTAAAGCATAATGTTGTATTAACTTAAACTTACACGCATGTAACAATCAAGTTTTGTAAAAGAAATATTATAATTTGTATTACCAATGCTGAAATAAATGCAAATATGAGTACAAATAATGTTGTACATTATACAATTATATTTTTGTTTAAATACCTTTTAAATCCTTTCTGTTACCTTTCACTTCTTACGTCCCACTAATTTATAAGCGCCACACACTATAGTATTTTCAATTAAATAATAACATAAAAACACAAGCATAAGACGTGTATATTTACTTTTTTTTTCTTCCTTAAGAGTTCTTCTTCTTCTTCTGGTTTTTGTTGGCAGTGGGTTATTCTTACTCCGAGGCGCCACTTCCTTAAGAGTTATTGACTTCATGTCTTCATGTCACGTACGTACTGCGGGTATATTTACTTCATGATCAAGACCGTGAAAAAATGGCCCCTGTTCCTGCGCTGTGTTTAAATTCACTGATGCCAATGTGAGAGCTAAAATTTTTCAGGAAAATAGCCGAACAATAGTCAGGCCTGCCAAAAACGATATGGTCTCGATGACAAACGACAAATTGAAGGATTCTTAGAAAAATTTTACTCAAAGAAAGAACAAGGGATTCAGGATCGATTTAATGTTGACTCGCTCCCAGTTGAAGTCTTAATAATTGAACTTTAAAAATTACGTTAAATCATGGCGGATCACGATGATATGATAGTCCATTTCAAAGACGTCACTGGGGTGGATACCGAAAGAGCTCAATTTTACTTGGAATCATCTGCTTGGCAAATCGATGTAAGATAACATTTTATAAAAACTATTTTTTACTTTTCCAAAGGTACGTGCTTATTGCACTGGGCTTCAATTAATTATACAAGTAGTTTTCCGGCTTTGTTGTTCCAAAAAAGACAACCATAACCTTTTAACAATAACTAAAATAAATATATATGTTTATTGTGTTTGTCATTAAGAAACATTGTGTAAACTTTAAATATATGGTACTCTTTAGATTGCCCTTGCCAGTTTTTTCGAGAACGATGCAGAGCCTATAAGTTTGCCCAACGAACCAGCTGAAGAAAGAGTTCAAGAAGAAGACTTGTACGAAGATTCAGATGATTTAGCTAGACCAAAAGAACCTACACCTACAGAAAAGAAAGCCTCGAAGTCTAAACCAAAACAAAAGAAGAAGTCAAACATCAATACACTTGGAAACTACAGTCAAAACAAAGATAGCAGTTCAGATGAAGAAGGACAGGCTTTTTATGCGGGTGGCTCTAAAACAAGTGGTCAGCAAATTTTGGGACCCCCAAAGAAAAATGATATCATTACTGACATGTTTAAGTCATGCCAAGAACAGTCAACAAGTAGTGAATCAGGCAGATCAAGTGCGCAACATAGGCCAAATACATTTTTGGGAGCAGGATATAAGCTGGGTTCAAGTAATGAGCCTGCAGGTAATATAGTTTGCATTATTTATTATTTATATTCTACAACTGTTGAATTTACAAGAAAGTATATTTAGATTCTACTATAAAACATTAAGAGAACAAGTGATTTCATAGAAAAATTATTGTGGAGAAAATTTAGAACTCCGAAAGCTTAAACTCATGTAAAATTTAATGCTATCTTTAATTTTTTATGAGTTTAACAGAAATATGTCCATATTATATGTTATAAAAAGATAACTAAAGGTGTTTAAATTATATTTTTTTGTAGCTGCTACTTCACCATCAGAAAGACGACCATCTACTGGTCTTATTAAGTTAAAACTGTGGCAAAATGGTTTTACTATTAATGACAGAGAAATTCGGCCATATGATGATCCAGCAAACAGAGAATTTCTGGCAGCTGTCAAGCGTGGTGAAATTCCAATGGAACTTCGCCAAGAAGTTCAAGGTGGAGAAGTGCGTCTTGATATGGAAGATCATCATTTCGAGGAGTATGTTCCTCCAAAAGCTAAAGTAAAAGCTTTTACTGGTAAAGGTCAAATGCTTGGAAGGTATATGATGTTTTTTATTTTATTTTATCACATGAGATGTATTTCTTACACATTTTTAAAAAAACGTCAAATTTAGTCCTTCTCCAGCCACTGTAGGAATGACAATACCTGCAGATCCAGCAGATCAGGCTGCAAATGAAGCATTAGCAAGAAATCAATTGAATCTTAATTCTGAGCAACCACTGACAACCATACAAATAAGATTAGCTGATGGCAGTAATGTGAGAGCTCAATTCAATTTGACACACACAGTTGGAGATGTTAGACGATATATTATAACGTATCCTTTTAAATTATACTCTAAATGTTTAATAAAAATTTAAAAATTTGAATCTACATAAAAATAAAAAAATTCCTTAATAAAATTTATTTAGTATGAGACCTCAGTATGCACTCAGAGATTTCAGTTTACAAACAACGTTTCCTACTAAAGAACTGTCGGAAGATGATAAGACTATTGAGGAAGCAAATTTACAGAATTCTGCTATTATGCAACGACTGAAATAAACAATTATTAGATATTAGATGCTTTGTAATAATATACTTTTAAAGAATTCTTTATAAATATTCATTAAATAAATCTTAAAAATAAAGTTTTCATAAAATTAATTTTCTACTGGAATTTGTTGATGAAATTGATTTTATGGATAGAAATGTTTTTTAAACTTTTTTATGGAAGAAAAATACTACTTTGTCTTTGCAATAAATATTTATTAACTATTTGAGCTGTAATAAAAATTTTAATAGCATTATTGCATTTTATTAATGTCTTATATTAGCAATAGTTTTTTTTACAAATATAAGATTTTTTACAAAATAATACACTTTCAAGTATTATTAATCAAAGTTGATAAAAATGTTTACTTTAAATTCATTATAAAGTTTGATTTTTATAATTCAAGAATATTTCATTAGTTACTAGTACTCATTCACGGAATGTTACAAGTTGTGCTTACAGCAAATTATAGTTAACTAAACTTATATATAAAAAAATTATTCACAAATCATTATTAAAAACTTACACAAAAAATCAAACCTAATTAACAAATGGCATTTTATTAATTAATGCATATGACTTACTATTAATTACAAATGGCATCTTTATAGCAATTCAAAAAAGTATTTTCTATATTTTTTAATACTGTACTGTAAAAAACTTATTAAATTACAGCTAAAGCAATATTAATCAGCAGACTTTCGCGTCTTCATTGCAGTCTTCTATGAAATATAAAATCACTAAACATAATTTTTTCTTACTTTTATAGATAACATATGTAACAATATTTCTGACAAACACTTTTAATTTTGTTTTCAAAGAAACGTAGATATCACAACATTTAAAGTGGTCCATTTAGATTTTTAAATCTTTGTCAAAAATTTTGTAAATACCTCAAGAGTATTTAAAAAACTTAATCTAAATCAAACATTCTTCCTGTGGCGAATTTCCTAAAAATAGTAGTGTTTCGCAAATCTGGAGCAAACCTTAGAATAGTTGGCTCATGCTTATTAGATTCTACATTGTTTGCATTATAATCATTGCATGGTACATAACGATTTACCATAATTAAATTTGCTGCAGCTTTAAGAGTCAAAATATTTTTCACATTTACACACTCATGTGGCTTATAAATGTACAAGAAATTAGCATCTAGAGCATTTGGTGAAGTGTAAGTTTTTCTAAGAATTATTGGTGTTGAATTCGTTGAATGTTTATCATCTTTCTGTTGAGTACAAAAAGTTTGAGTCTGAATAATATAACGGTTTCCATACATCTTAGTTTTCTGGTAATCTAACAGCAAATCTGCTGCTATGCGATGAAATTTAAGAACAATGTATTCTTCCCAAGATAGTGTAGAAGCATACATAACTTTGTTGTACATTCGATACAAACAGTCAGTTTCTATGATGTTTCTAATAACGTTTGAATGAATTTCCTTTATTGGAAAATTCCATGGTATTACTTCGTAAGTAAAGTTGGTATGTAAATTTGGATCTTCAACTAAATTTCTTAAAGCTTTATGAAATACATTAGGAATACCGTAATCATAAATAATAAAATGATTTATTCCAACTAATTCATGAAAATTCAAAAAACTTATCATATCAGATCGAGATATGGGTACATTGAGTGGAGGAGCAACACACAATGCACTGTTATTGTTAGAAAATGATTTTGCTTGAATTTTCACAGAAAGTATTGGGCTGTTTGGATTGAAAAATATTTGATCTTTTTGTTGGTATGTTACACCAACTGGTTTCATACTCTCAGTATATTCACAATTCAAAATATACCCTCGATAAGCAGTCCTTCCAGGAATATCACTTGTATTGCCTAATATAGTGAAAGAAAAAATCCCAGGAATTGGCGTTAACAGATCATCAAAAAATATATTGCAATCCAGGTTTGGATTATTCAGTTTTCCATAGCTAATAGTTTGAATCTTTCCTGTGTTTATAACATACGAAGAATATACATATAAATCATCATCTAATCTTTGCCAAGATGACAGGGGTTCATTTAACCCTATGGAAGTCTTCCTGATTTCAGAATTATTCCTTGGGCAAGTAATTTTGATTCCCTCTTGACTGGGATGCCCAAAATAATCAAATACTTCCAAAACATATCTCAGTCTGTTATATTCATGTCGATAAAAAAGCAATGTTATTAAGCTGACTACAGCTATTATTAGTAAAGCAGCTTGATAGTACTTTCTCATTTTAGTGTCTTTATGACGAATTGTGGCTCGATTAGCAAATTCAGAAATTCCTCTGTGGGGGTTACTCAGTGATGCATAAAATATTTCTTTTTTCATAATACTAAATCATACTATCTTTTATTCACTAATATAAAGGATTACTGAAACAAAATACAAATCAATTTCTTCTTATGTCATCAAATAAATCTATTATTATAAGTTTGTTTACCTTAGAATCCCTTTTTTGTAATATTAACCAAAAGAATCCATAAAGTCGATCGTAATCGATAGTTATCCCTTTCAAGATGTACTCATGATTCTTTTTATTTTTCTACTTCTGTAATGAATATTGCAAAGAGTGAAGAAACTAATTTGTTGTGATCTTTCCTGGCACAGATAATAATTGTGGTATAGATCATACACACATCTAACCTCAACTTTCTTCTTCTTCTTCTGGTTTTTGTTGGCAGTGGGTTATTCTTAACTCCGAGGCGCCACCGTCCATGTTAAGGAACCTCAACTTTAGATACAAACTCGGATAGTCAGCAAAATCAGCTTACAAGACACAGCTAATACAAATGCAATTTTTCTTTTACACTAGTTCGTACATACTTCAGCGCCCTCTTCGAGTAGGGAAAACGAAAACCCTAAGGAACTTGACATGTATGTACGTACTGT
>JAXIUT010000037.1:11629328-11645339 GCA_035586675.1 Eurytoma californica | reverse complement strand
GCGAGGCCGGAATTACGACCTTCCCGATCGGGCGCCGGGAGGAAAGGTGGTACTTCCGGCCCGCTAGGCCGAAAACATTCTTTCGTATTACTACAAAAAAAAATGTCACTAAACTTAATTTAAAGAGAATCCATGAATTCGATACAAATTCAAAAATTTTATATTAAAAAATGCTACACTTTTTTAAGTAAATTTGTAAATAGCAATTGATAAAAAGTGCGTTATATTAACTGGCGGTAGACTTTTTAAAGTAGCACAGACCACCTGGAACAGGTAATTTCGTTTATTAATACTGACGATCGAAGTACATGTGTCTTGACGTTGTACAAAAAGTTTTTTTACGATCGAATTTCCATTCCCAAAGATAATTAAAAGCTGATCGCTCACCATCTATTTAAGCTACAACGAAAGGAAATAGAAAAAAGTTAGTTCACTCATTTTTGTTCTTCTTCACTTTCCTTCTGCGGCACGTTGTGTACTTTATTTTTTTTTTTTTTTTAATTTTTCGTCTCTTTAAATTTCTCCCTCCACTCTTTAACTAATAATATATATTGGTAATGTATAGTTAAAACACTTTGAGAGATATAGTGAAGTCATCACAGAAGCGTCATATTGTATATAGTATGATTTTTTTTTATTAATTTTTTCTTATATACTTTAAATCAGTGTACTACATAAGTATCCTTTATGAATTATTTTTGTTCGATTCGTTAGCGCAGTAGTAATATTACAATGATTGAGTACAAAATTTTTTTCAAGGTTTCCCTCTTTATTGTTATTTTCTTTTTTTTTAATTATTTTTCTTGTAATTTTTATTCTCAAGCCTAGTTATAAAGCACTATTACGTATTCTTTAAATATATAATAATAGTAATAATAATAAACGCAACTCCGGGCGAGGCCTCGCGCTGCAACGCGAAGCGACGCACGGCCCTTCTCTCATCACTCTCTCTTTTTTTTTTCTAATACATTTTTTTTGTTTTTTAAGAATTTAGCGCAACGATGCGAAAGCCACTTGCAACCGATTAATTTTTTTTTGTTCCTTATCCTACACTACCTATGTTTCCTAATTTCTTAAGTAGCCTTACTTGATTAATTGTGCGATCGCGTTCGTCCGAACGTGCGACCGCACGATAATTGTTAATCGTGCGTTTTTAATCATTCACTTACCAAATCGAGTAATTTTGCAAGTTCACAATAAAGAAATAAAAAAAAAATAAAATAATAAAAAACCACACGAGCGATCAATCGAGAGATCTCAAAGAATACAAAGTGTCTTCAGTGCTGCCCGTACGGATACGAGGATATATACGTAAAACGATTAACCGCTCAAGACGCGCGTTAAAAAAAAAAAAGAAGAAAAATCCCGCTAATAACAAGAAAAACCATCGCAAACTGCCGTCGACGATGGGACTCGCTCGCACTTGTAAAATTTAATTTAAAAATAAAAAGAGTAGGGGGGCCGAATCCCCCTTTAATCGAAGATAATAAAACACTCGAAAAGAAAAAGGCGCAGCTTACTCAGTACTGTACTCGGCGTTTCGGAGTCCCCCTCCGAGCCTCGCTGAAGCGACGCGACAAGCGTAATACACGTTAGACATACAAACAGTCAGGCGCGAGCGACAAAAAAAAAAAGAAAAATGAAACGAAGAACCGAGCGAGAAGCTCCGCCGCCTAGTCTGGATTGAACCGAAGCCGGGGGACTCCCTCTCCCCGCGTTTGCTTTCTTCTTTTCTCTCCCTCAATCTCTTTCCCTCTCTCTCCCTCTTTCATCGCGCAATTAAAATGAGAAAAAAAAATTAACAAAAGCAAAAAAGAGAGGCAGTATTGTTTTCTTTTCTTTTTCATGCTCCTCTTTGAATGGCTCCTAGACGAAGTCGGTTAAATGGTAAAAATGAAGAGTGTGCGGCGGGCGAGACGGGGGCGACGGCTTAGCCGGAGCTCGCGGTCTCGTTGCCCACGGGCATGTTGTCCATCGCGCAGTTCTCCTGGCCCTCTTTGCTCACTTTGGCTTTGTTTTGCCTCACCATCTCCACGCGTTTCTCCTTGAAAAGAAAAGGGTTGACGATTAATTTTTTAACACGCAGTTCATCGCGGTGATCTGTATATGGTACACCTATGGAAAAGCATAAGTGATTTGTTACACTATTTTTGTGTGTGGCTTTGAGACTTGAAAGCATTTAGAGTAAGTGCATTTAGTTACTTTGCCTGTGTTGTTATATTGCTACGCTTTTACATTGAGTTTTTGAGATATAAAGTAAAAACACGGTAGATAATAAAAATTTAAATTTTTTTTCAAAATTTACAACATAATTAAACACAACAGTTTAACTTAAACTTAATAAATTTTTAACACCTACACTACTATTTGAGTCCTATGTGACTCATGATTTTTGTCTTTAACATGATAAATATGTGTTTTGTGTAAAAACAAAAGTTTTTGTCCACGACAAAAATTCAACCCAAATTAAATTAAATTTTCATGAAGTATGAAAGTGTTAAATTATACAAGCTATTTACAAATGGCTTTTAGATTTCATACAAGATATTAATAAACTTAAATTATAAAATACATTAATAAATAGTGGAAGAACATAGATTTAACTTGATAAAAAATTAAAAAATACTGTAAAAGTTTATGAATGGGCAAAGTAACGGAGACACTTATCCTATGAGATTTGATGTTTACTATTGTATTTATATTATTTTAATGATAATAACTACTTATGCTTTTAAATCTGTATAACATTATACAGGGTGTTCAAAAAGTTTGGAACCCCCCCTCTATTTTCGAAAATACTGCTCAAACAAAAAAAAGGTTCAGACAAAAGTTGCAGGGTTTTGAATTAGCAATCCAACGGTAACCTTGACCATGACCTTGACCGTGACCTTCAAGGTAACCGTTGGATTGTTAATTCAAAACCCTGCAACTTTTGTCTGAGCCTTTTTTTCGTTTGAGCAGTATTTTCGAAAATAGAGGGGGGGATTCCAAACTTTTTGAACAACCTGTATACTAAATAAAGTCTATTAAAAATAATCTTGTCTAGAGTCTATTAATGTAAAAAAGGAACATCTATCTTAAAAAGCCGGGAGATGAGATGCAATCAGTACTGAAATTTTGATTCTGGTAAAACATCAGAATTAAAAATAAACAGCCACTGCTATGTGGTAATTTTATCACATAAAAATCCATTACGTATCAGTATTTAATTTAACTTTAAATTTTCTTGTATTATTCAATTCTGATGGGTTATGAGGAAAATCGCATAACGAAAAGGAAAGCTAATTATCTATGACACACTATTACTGAAAATACAAGTAAAAATTTCAACAACTTTCGTACAATTCAATGAAGTATTGTAGTTCATATGCATTAAACAGTTTATATAAAACTAATTAATTAAATGAGTATCCAATTTTCAATTATAAAATAACTTAATTAAAGCTCCCTTCCAAAAATTCATTACACTTTCACATACAAAAGCTTATTTTCAATATCATTACTCCCAGCTGAGCAGCTAATCAGCATTGACCCTACAGTACACCAAGTAAATCAATAATACCCCCCTGACAATGACAATCAATAACTTATCGCGCAAATGCACTTTCATGTAAATTGAAAATCGCGCAAACTGCCTGTATTTTCAGTATCCACAAATCAACGGAAAATCCCTAGAGGTACGAGAGACATACAGCACTAGAGTGAAAGAGAAGAAAGGGGAAAAAAAAGTAAGAGAGAATGAACTATCTGAGCTATTGGAAGATCATGTCATGGTTGTCTGTTTACACGCTGGCGAATGGCCTGCACGCGACGCTGTATCTCCCGCTGGCGATTGAGCTCGGCGCTGATTAACCTCGCGTCGGACTCGCGCTTTATCGCCTCGGCGTCCCTGGCGACGTCGGCCGCCTCGCGCGCTCTAGCCACCCTCACTGTGTTCTGCGGGCCGGCAGTCGTCGTGCACAACAGGGCCCCGGCTTAATTGCTTCGCCGATTAAACGTCCCCGGCGAGCATCGGCACCCTCCCCCCCTCCGATCATTCATCGTCGTCCAATTTCACCTTTTGTGCGAGGCGCGTGCGACGTTTGCTCTTCGCCTGCAGGAGAGCGGGCAGTGCTTCGGAGAGACTATATTGTGCGGGTCTACGGTGCCGATGCTCGTCCGTCCGTCATTCGCTACTGGTCAGCTAATGGTCTAGCAATTTTTATTGGCTGATGAATTATGCGGCTTTTGGGTTTTCTAGTTTTGTTTGATATTAACTATGGAAGTGCGACCTTTCGTAGGAAACTAGTAGAATATTATATATCGTAGGGCGTTTTGTTCGATATCCTGGATTAAATTGTAATTTGTACACTGAAAGAATTTTACCGTAAAAATGACGGTGAAGCTCACTGCAAAAATTACGGGAAAAAACGTAGTCGAAAATTTTTACGCGAAAATCACTGTAAATTTTACACGGAGCTTGCGCCATTCGAAAAGATCCGTAATTTTTACGGGAAAAGCTCCGTAATTTTTAATAATTTTAATGTAATTTTTCGTATCGTACAAGCTTCGCGTAAAATTTAAAATGATTTTCCCGTAAAAATTTCCAAGATGACAAACCGTCCCACGATTCCGTTTTTTCCCGTAATTTTTACGGTGAGCTTCGCCGTAATTTTTAAGGGAAAATTCTCTCAGTGTAAATTATTTCGAACAAGAATGATGATAGTGTATTTTAAAATCAATGGATTACTTTTATCTTTTCATAAGAATTTACCTTATTAAATAAACAATTTTATACAATCAAATCATCTATATTATACTTTAGGGAACAATACTATTGTATCAGAAGACAAGAAATATTCTTTTCTTACATTATTAAGTAGGGACCAGGGGTGTGAGAACCATCTATTTCGCTCAAATCTACAGAATTATCCTTTGGTCTAAAATAATTCCCAGTTGCGGAATTTTCTTGAATGGAGATCCTGATAACGATAATAGGAAATATTTTTTAAAAAATCTAAGAAAAATATCCATTGGCAAAAATGATAATTCCTCGAAAACTAATAGACACGCATGGTCTCATAAAAATTAAAATAAATATAACGTCAAACCTATCGGTTGACTTAAAAAATCATTATTGCTATTGACAAAACTTCTGTATCATTGTAAACATTTCATTAAATTTACTAACGAAATTGTACACAAATTTTCACTTATTTTGATTACTAATAATACTTTTTAATCTGATAAGTTTTAAACTCGAGCTCTCAAATTTTACTTTATTGTAGTATATATGTTCATATATGTTTACTTTATTGTCTTTATTATAGTAGTATGTGTAATAATTGCTAGATTTTTTAAAATTATATTCAGCTCTATACAGCATTTATAAAGAGTTCGGATGAAACGGGAACCTCACCCCTGGTCCTCTCCTTGTAAGTGACTTTCTTATATACAATTTTAATCCAGGATATCACCAGACTATTAAGACTTAAATATCTTTCCGCTGAACTGGTTCAGAGCAACCCCGAGTAAACAGACGTTGCACGAATTGCACGTTCCTTCATCAGGCAATAAAAATTCACCGCTACCTTCCTAAAATGACTACGTGACAAAAAATATCCCTATTTGGATAATAAAACAACAAATAATGTGATTTTACTTCTTATTTCCTAAAAAAAAAACAAAGGTATCGTCCAGAAGGACGAAAACTTACGTGGTTGCGCAACTTCTCCTTCTGCTCGCGCTCGATGATCTCGCGTCTCTCCCGCGCCTGATCAAGTTTGTTCTGAATCTGATTCTCCAGCTGGTGGACTCGATCGTTTATTCCCTGGCGAACGCGAGCGACTTGGTCCTCCTGCAAATCGAGCGTCGACTTTACAGAGTGCACCATACGCGTGCGGGGGTCGTGCGGATTTACTTACGTGCTCCTTTAGACGCTCGACCATCTTCTTGATATTCTCGTCGCGCTGAGCAGTGGCAGTCTTGATTTTCTCGTTGACGGCGACGCGCACCTCTTCAGTCTGTTGCTCCAGGGACAGTCTAGTCTTCTCGACTCCCTCCAACTGTAAAGGAACGAGCATTGAGTCGTGGGAAACTTTCATTTAACGGGATGTCAAATCCTCTTGTAGGAATCTGCATTATCGGCATAAGCGTTTTATTTATTATTTTAAAATGAAAATCATTTTTCGGAATTTGGCCAACGTACTGCCCTCCGTAAGTGTGTAAGGAAACTGTAAAAAATTTCAGCCAATTACATTTACAAATGGCTTCAGGATATTGTTTGAACGTTTTTCAAATAATTTCGTAAAGTCAAGTCAAACAATTTCTTAAAGCCATTTGTAAATGTAATTGGCTGAAATTTTGTTTGCAGTTTTCTTGCATAATAACGGAGGGCAGTGCGTTGGCTGAATTTCGAAAAGTGATTTAGATTTTTAAATAATAAATAAAATGCTCATGCCGGTAATGCAGATTCCTGTGACAGGGTTTCACATCTCCTATAAGAGGATTTGACATCCCGTTAATGTAAATATATTTGGAAGAAATAAAAACATACAATTGAATCGAAGGATATTTAAAACTATGACCTTTGTAAGTTCTAATGGACAGTAGGTACATGTTTAGTGGTGATGACTCATTATATGAAAAGATTTTAGGATACAAAGTAAAATTTTTTAATTGTACAGGATCTGTAGATGCTACTATTTCGGAATTGTTCTATATAGATATTATTTCATTTTTCAAATTTTGTTTTAAAAACATACAAAAAAAAATTATTTGAAATAATTGATTTTCCGACGTGTAGCGAAATATTGACTGAAATATTTACGAAATGTACGAAAGCAATTAAATATCAATTTATAGAAAAACAATATTTGGTCAGACAAGTTTTTTTATATTTCAATTTGTTATCGAATTTACTATTTTTCTTTCGAAAATAAATTGAATAATAACACTGAACTGCTGTATTGCTAAAAATATGTTATTTCCTTCGCTGATAGAATTTTTCAATCAAAATTCGCTGGCTAACCCAACTGTATACAAATTATGGGATGTTTTTGCGATAAAATTTGAGGGGAAAAGTATAAAAATTGCGAGCAGACAGTAAAAAATCACCGAGACTTCAGTAAAAATACATCGATAACATTTTTAGTAAAAATTTGCCGAGAATATTTAGCAATAAATTTTTTCATACAGCGCAGTAACAATTTATCGAAATACGCGTAAATATTTTCTGATTGATTGACAGCTAGCTCCACCTTTACGGTGAGTATAAACGTTAATTTTTACCGAAACAAAATTCTTTACCTAAAAGAGCAAGAAAACACTTCGAAAATAGGTGAACTCGTACATTTTCTTCTCCAACTAGCAAAATCCAGCGCGCTCAATTACTTTCTCTTCGTTTTTCATAAATTTCAGAAAATTTCAAAAAATACTTAATTATCAATACATTCTTTTTATTTCAGAAGGGCAGTAATTCTTTTTAATTTATATTCAAAACATATTAGACTAAATGAGAGGTTATTTTGACTTTCATTTTTGAGGTTAGAAACTAAATCAGGATTTATTAAAGATGTTATTTAATATATACATTTAGAATACAATTAGAAAATTTAAAAACTTTATATTTAATTCATTACTCTATACTCTATTTAAATAAAAGAAAATTTAAAAATATATATTTAATTCATTACTCTATACTCTATTTAAATAAACTAAAATATAAAATTCATATCAAAATATTTTGAATATTGGCGCCACCGGATGTTTAACCATTATCCAATCAAATCTCTTTTTTCGAGGCTTCACAACATCCTGCCATCGTTTTTTTTAAGAGAGAAAATTTTTTTGAATTTTTTTTGTGTAATTCCATAAAATAAATACCTTTAAAAAAAAAAAAAAACAAATAAAATGAAAAAAAAGGAAGAATTTTGAGGAAGATAGGTCTCGAATGATCACAAAACGAACCAATGGATATTAATTTATTTATTGATTAGCTTACGTTTCGATGCTGGAAAAAGCGTCTTCATCAGAGCTTTGGAAAAATAAATTAATGTATTTGTTTCGTCGTAAAGAACATTACAAAGTTCTTAGTCAATTTGTCGGCTAACAATGCCTCGTCAAGAGATTTTTCATTGTTAGCCGACAAATTGACTAAGAACTTTGTAATGTCAAGAGGCGCGGTAGCGCCTCGAGGCAAGTCTGATGTTCTTTACGACGAAACAAATACATTAATTTATTTTTTTACATACCCTCGCCAAAAGTGCTTATTTTTACCCCGGCGCGGAAACGAAAAAAGAGCCATTTTGGCGTGGGTAAGTAAAAAAATCGTTTTTTACATACCCTCGCCAAAAGTACTTATTTTTACCCCGGCGCGGAAACGAAAAAAGAGCCATTTTGGCGTGGGTATGTAAAAAAATCGTATACCCACTACGGAAAAAAAGAAAGAATGCCTCAAATCGCATATTTATAACCCTCGACTTCGCCTCGGGTGATAATTTCCATGCGATTTGGGACCATTCTTTCTTTATTGCCCTAGTAGCATAATATACTAATATCCACTACGGAAAAAAGAAAGAATGCCTCAAATCGCATTTTTATAACTTTCGGCTTCGCCTCGGGTGATAATTTGCATGCAATTTGGGACCATTCTTTCTCTATTTCCCTAGTAGCATAATATACTATTTCCAAAGCTCTGATGAAGACGCTTTTTCCAGCGTCGAAACGTAAGCTAATCAATAAATAAATTAATATCGATTGATTCGTTTTGTGATCATTCGAGACCTGTCTTCCTCAAAATTTATCCAACGAACGTCCGAGTCTTTCTCTGCAAATTAAAAAAGAAAGAAAGAAGGTACTCACGTGCTCCTTGAGCTTGCTCCTGAGATCGGTAATGTAGGCCTCCCTCTTCTCCTCGCTGTTGTTCATCTTGACGTCGAGGGACGCCCTGGTGGCCTGGACGAAGCTCGCGTTCAGCTCGTCCCTCTTGCGGGCGACCTCCTCGAGCTTGCTCAGCCGCGAGTTCAGCGCGGCGATCTTGTTCGCCTCGAGGGAGAGCCGGCGCTCCTCGGCCGCCTTCAGCTTGTCCTCGAGGTTGGCGCCCGGCTGGGTGGGCGACGTCTGGGTGGGCGAGGGGGCGCGCTTCGCCGGCGCCGTCGGCTCCGCCAGGATCACCTCGTAGCGCAGACCCCCCTTCGTCTTCTCCTGGCAGCGGATTTCCGTCGCTTTTTTTTTTGAAAAAGAAAATTCGGAAAATTAATCGACTGGTTATTTATGTAGCGGTGATTTACGGTACTATACTTGTGACTTTTCTTTTTATATTTTTCGGAGGATCGTATAAGGCACAAAAAAAGAAGGTTGTTTTATGAATTTCTTTTGAAAATAGGATTAAATAATCTTGAGTTGAATGATTATACTTCTGTGATTGTGTTGAAGGAGGATATACGAGATAGTTTACTAAAATGTTTATTGAAGTTTATTTTGTTACTTATGTGCATATCACATTTGTTGAATTTGTATCAATTATGAAAGGGAGAGATTCCCGTAAATAAAATGAAATAAAATAAATATTTATTGATGATATTTTGTATACTCAATTGGGATGTCGCATGAAAAATTAAATCAAATTTTATTGACTATATCTGACAGAATATCGAAAAATATTCGACGCGTATTTTTTCTTTTTTCATTTCAATGATACTAATATGTACTAACAATGTTATCAATAAATAATGTAACTATACGGTTTTAAAAATTCATAAAAATGACCCTCTTTTTGCCCCTTACAAGTTAAGATGACCCCTTAAAGGTCATTGCACTCACTGCAGTACTATAAGCGGAGTAGTGCAGTAAAGGTTACAACTACTTCATAAATAGCCGGTCAAATGTAAGATATAATTATGAAATTTCATCAAATCATAAAAGGATCATTTTTCATGATGTAGCAAATGTATTTCTTAAATCAATAGATGGATTTTCGTTACTTCTTGAAAAATGAATCTTATTTTAGAAAACATATTATTTATTAATAATTATTTAAACGTTTTCTTTTAATTAAAAAAATGCAAAAAATTGATTGATAATTGGTATTGATTAGATTAATTTTAAATTTACACACTTTTTATAACATTATCTTATATTTGAAAAGGTATTTATTGTTTACTGAATTTTCGTAAGTGCATGAAATTAAAGGACAATAAAAATATAATTCGTTCACTCAATAGCCATTAAAACTGAAAGCAGTTGCGTGTCCACGTAAGATTAATTTTTTGAAGGTATAGCACAAAAAGTAATACGAAACAAGCTTACATCACGTGAAATCAAATTAAAAAAATCGTAGGCACTTAAGTAAAAAAAGCTGCTTTGATTAAATTAATTTAGCAATCTCTCAACAAGATGTTTATATTTTGAAAGGACTTTGGGTAAGTGATCACGAATGTTCAGAGTCAAGGTCCGTTAAAATAATTAATGTTTGCATCCATCAGAAAGGACATGTGTAGTAAGCATACTCCAATCTGGTAATTTCGTTTAAGAAATTAAAAAATATTGTAATTATTTCAGATTTAGATACAATGTTAAATATATGCAGTATATTATTTATAACATTAAACTTAATTGTTTTTATTAGAAGTAAGAAAAATGAAGCTTTTGTGCACATTTGCCAGTGTCTTAATTAAATTCAAATGGCAGAATCATTATCTGCTTGTCACTTGTCGCCTAAAACCGGTAATGAAAATTCAGGGACTCATTTCAATTCTCTAGAAAGCACCAATATTTTCTGACAGTGAATTTCACTTTGCATCACTGGAATGGAACATTTAAAGATCCATTTCAAAAGGACGTAAATTTCGTTTAAAATGTATGTTCTCTTACATGCTCATTGCAAAAACCATTAGTTAATAATAATTTATCTTATTTCATTTTACGTTATTCTTATATACGAGATATTCGAGTAATCTGAATCACATTTCTTGTTAATAAATGCATTTTATTGTTATATTTTTACGATTATATTTCTGATTATTCATTAAAATGTAAGAATTTTGATTTCTTCAGTTACACAGATTAAATTTCGTTTTCATTAAAGAAACTATTCTGGTTAAAAAATTAAAATTTCACGCTGAGAGAAAATTCTAATTATAATTAAAGAAAAAAATTCATAATCGTGAGACTGACAATGAGTAACCAACCCTGCAAGTTTTTCTACATAGACATTCCTGTACTTTTTACGAGTTTGAAAATTTAAAATGTAGCTAACCGTCCCACGAGGACGAAATTTACCCCGCAACTTTTACGGGAAAATTCACTCTAGGAACAAAAAAAAATGCCATTAAAGGGATATTGCACACCAACTTTGTAGTTTTTCGTTTTATAATTTCATTTAATTAATTTATTAGTAGTTTTTTTTATTTAATTCAATAAGTTTTGAAATTAACAACTAATTTGAACCATACACACTTTTTCTAGTTTTTAAGTAATTTAGTTATATCTGTACATCGTGATTATGTTAGGGGAGAGCGGAGCATAGTAAGCCACCTCTGTGTCAACCTCGTAAAAAATGTTTCATTTGCTATGAGAAATACTCTATACCATCGTTCCTAACGAAGAAAAGCACATTTTATTTTTTTCCCGCGAAGCAAAGCACTTTTCGGAACTTTGCCGCAAAAAAAAGCACTTCTCGGATTTTGTCGCAAAGAAAAGCACATGTTAAAATTTTCAAGTTTTTTTTCACGAGAATGACGCAAAATGTGCCTTTTTTATGGAGGTAACTGCACAAATTTTCATAAGGACGTTTATTAAACGGTTTTAATTCGTTTGGCCTCCGCAGAGGAAGTAAAATGAGATTTTTCAGTCACGAAATCACTTTACTCCCCGTAGAGTTATTTACTCCCCATAAAGTTACTTAACTCTCCGTAGATTTACTTTAGTCCCTGTAGACTCATTTTATTCTAAGGAGACATTTCTTACTCTTTTAGTCTTTATTTAACTATTTAACACGTATAAAGTAAGAATTATATTGAAATAAAATTGATTTTAATTTAAATTGATATCATATAAAGCGGCCTTTTTGTAAGTGATTAAGGTGCAGCAATAATCACCTATTTTACTCCCTTGGTACATAAACTAATTCTTCGCGATATACGAAATATGCTTTTCTTCGATAGGAGCGACGATAAAAGTTTCATTAAAAAATTACGCACTTTGAACAAAAACGATAAACATTAAAAAATCCCTCCCCCTACATAATCACTCGAATAAATTTAATTTCAAAAAAAAAAATCACAATTATCAGTAACCACTTACAAAGTATACAAAGCAACGCACCCCTTTGATGAAATCCCCCCGGAAAACCCCAGCGGTACAGCCCTTGCGAACAAAAAAAAACGAGAAGGAACTCCCGTCAATTCTCCCGAGGCTTCCTGCGCAAATCGCTCCTCTCCCTCGGGCGGCGGAAAAGGCGCCGCTGCACGCACCGGGGGTGCCCGGCGGTGTGGCTGGTGCGCGCGGGGCGCGGAGGGAGGGAGAGAGAGCCGCAGCCCCGCAGGAGGAGGCCGGAGGTATGACTCAGCCTCGGGCGAAGGAGGATCGATCTGCGTGCGTCTCCGGGCGCCGCGGCGTCTATGGCGAACACACGCGGGCGCCACCCCCGCTACCCATACGCCTTCAAGGGTAACGTCCCCGGCTCCTTTTTTTTCCTCCGCGTTTCCGCGAAATGCCACCCGCACTCCCTGGTCGATATAGCGGAAATGCACGCTGCGCTGGCGCGTCGAGAAATTTGCGCGGTAGGTATGGAGCTGGATGGTGCAGGTTTATAGGATAGTTCCGTTGACTTTTTCGGGATATTTGGATTTTTTTTTTTAATTTTGTTGCATGGCTAAAGTTTTAATAGTCCAATCGGTGTAAAAAATTGAGCTGTCAATCCACGAGTTTTCAGTTTTTTGAATTATTACGTCGATAAACGTACTATACGCATGCTACTCCGTAAAGAAATAGAGCGTTTTATTGAATATCGGCGAGAATTTTATTTCCATATTTTTCGAAAACTAATATAAGTTGCAGAATATAATATACGAGAAACTTATATGCAATAAGTTTCCAGGGCTCTTCCGGTATTCTTTATAAGTTTGTAAGGTTCTACCGGTCTCCGCCTAAGTTATTAGTATGCATATCTATATATCGTCGTGATACCGACGTGCGTAAAATTTATAACGCAGTATGTTTTCTTTTTTTTTCATAATTTTATATTTTATACACAGTATATTCAAATTTTAGTGTTTTCGTTATATATTTAACAAGTTTTATAAAAATATTGTGTTAGTATTGATTGAAGTTCTATTTAGTGAATTGAGCACCACTGCGGCGGTGAACTACCTCAATGTAGCTTTGGCTTTTGTAAGATAAGTTTAAAAGTAAAATGTTATTTTATTTACATTTAGCATTTTTACACAATTTTATTGAGTAAAATGATAAAATGAAATGATCGCAAACGCAACGTAATTGGAAAATTTCTAATTTAGTTTGGAAGAGTCAAGTGCTTTTTTTTTAGAAAAAATTTATTGGATACAAATTCAATTTATTACACGAAATTTCGTATCGGAGAAATTAGTAACTTGATCACAAATAGAGATTGGTACAAGAAGAAACTGGATAGCATGAATAAAAGATGCAATAAAAGAGCTTTTTTCGCGTTTCCATTTTCTACCTTATCCCGTCATTCTCAATGTATTAGCTAAATTTATGTTACGGAAATAAACGCTATAAAATTTTAAATTTCAATTTTAGTCAAACAAGTACCGCAGACAAAAAAATGTGTTTTGATAAAAAGAATGTAATAATAGCGAGTGCAACATATATCGTATACATACATTTAGCATTAGTTATTTTAAAGCACAAATACTTAATGGAACATCCATTTCGTTGAAAAGCATTTAAAAATAAAAAGCATGAGCTCAGCAAGTTCGTGTACAGTGTGAAGTGAAGTATACTTACAAAGACTATAGAACCGCAGCTATTACGTGACGTATCCTTGACATGCAGGGGAAAGCTTTGGAAACCAATAATTTGCAAGCTTCCAGCAGAGTGTATAAATGACGTTAATGCGACATTTAAAAGCTAATGCAATTCTACTTTTTTTTATTTTTATTTATTTAACAAATTCTACTTTCTGACATATTTTTATTATAATTACTTTTTATTCTTTATTGTTCCAATGTTAAATTTAATATGTATAAATATAAATAACGTTAAGTAAAATAATTTAATTTTTACGTTAATCATAAGATAGTTATACCTATTATGTGAATTATTCTAATTTGATAAATAAAAGTAATTATTTTATCGATTTAAATAAAATTCTTTTAAGGTAATAAGTTAATTAAGGTGAGGGAGTGTCACCCATTTAAATTCACGGTCACAGCATCAAAACCTTGATCAAACAAAAATAAATCTATTAAAATGTAAAATGACTCGAATCATTCGAGTTTTTTTCCTTTTTAAAAAATAAATCTATAATAGACGCGACGACTTCGTATCGAGGTAAAATAAAAAAATTAGCATTTTCCAAAAGAACCTTTAAAAATTTTAAGAACAATTAAATTTTTATACAACGATGAAAAGCCAATGTCAGCGCTAAGAACCTCCCGACTTATCAAACTAACTACACACTGAGAAAAAATTCGAGTAAAAATTACTATTCGATGTAGAGAAGTGGCCACAGACTGTCATGTAGTGCTAAAATTACCATCCCGTATTGTACATTTTACTAGAAAATATTACACATTTTACTAGAATTATGGTAAAATTGTCAATAATTCTAGTAAAATTTGCAATACAGTATGATAATTTTTCCGCATGACAGTCTGTGGCCACTTTTCTAGACAGGATAGTAATTTTTACTAGAATTTTTTCTCAGTTCACAATAATCGACTTCATCCAACTAACGACCCCAACGCCCCTACATTGCCATCCTCATTTAAATCTTGAAGTCCGCTCGAGAGACAAAACCAAAAAAGGGTCACTATCTCTCTAAATTCCATTCAGTGAACATTTCACTGATTTTTAGTGATTCCAGTTTTTACTGCGGCTGGTAAGTGCAATACCACTGTTTTTTCAGTGAAAAATTTTCTTTTTTGCGAAATAGTGAAATTTTATTATTTATACAGTGAACAGTACCCTCTCTCTCTATGTACTAATATATAATTACGCTAAATGAATGAGACTGTTTATTTTTTAACTATTTAAGTAAGTGTATTTAATGTTTTATGCAACACAATGTAATTACGAAAACTATTAAATTTCAGTGCCTCATTTAAAAAAAATGTTACTATCTTGTATGTACAAAGTTGCGTACATTGAGATAAGAAAGTTGTAGGTTATGATTCAAAGAAACTATTCGACTTAGTGAATGTACACTAATTTGTTCAGTGATACTTCATTCAATGGGGTATTCACTATTTAGCAGCGACCTGAACTGAACTACCCGAAATAGTGCATATACACTAAATTTCAGTGGATAGTAAGCAGACCTTAACAAAAAGAAAGAACAACGATAGCCGAAGAAGACCTCGGAATAGCGCCAAATAAGGCGCGGCCCGAAATCCCGCGGCGAGTGCATTCACCGTTACGCCGCCCACCCGCGGAAAAATCCCGGGGCTTTTCAGCGCGATCAATTTCGCCGCGCTATCGGCGCGCCTACCTACGGCTTTTGTCTCGATAGCGGAGGTCCCGACATCCGCGGCGCGAAGGAGCCTCGCGTGCATAGCCCGAGCCCACGCGCGCCTGCACCGAGTGCATTGAACCGAGCGCGCGCGGAGCAACTGCACGCCGCGGCGACTGTAGGGATTTTCGCCGGCGGGCGAGCTTTTGCTTCGGGGAGGGGGTTTCCTTCTTTTTTTATCGTCGAGATTTAAGGGCGAAGAAGCGGCAGGGTACTACTCTCTAAAATCCAATCAGTGAGAATCCACTGAAAATTAGTGCATATGCACTATTTCGAGTAGTTCAGATCAGGTCACTGCAAAATAGTGAATATTCATT
>JAXIUT010000037.1:11614768-11625683 GCA_035586675.1 Eurytoma californica | reverse complement strand
GACGACTATGCACTTGACCAATATGTGCATATGCACGTAAAATATGTGAAATTTCACTTATTTAGATTTAGAGAGAAGCGATGAGCTTTTTAAGGATTATTAATAAGGTGAATTGGAAACTTTAAACTTTAAACTTTATTTAATCATGAAATATTTATCATCGCTTTTTTTACACGTGCGTATTATCCTTTTTAACTATATATAATTAGATTGCTTGATCAATTCGTTGAATAAAATACTGAAAATTCAATTCTCTCCTTTAATCGCGCGCAAAGCTCCCGTTATTTATAGTCGAGGCTTAAAAAAATATCGATTCCTCAATGAAACATAAAAAGATAAAGCACGCCAATCCGTGGATCCGTCAAAAGCCTTCAAAACTTAAGCGACAATAAAAAAAACGTCGCGATAAAAAGATCGATCGACAGATGGAGAGGGAAAAGCGAATCGCGCGCGAAAGAAAATTAAAAAGTCACGGCGGGCACGTCCGAGCGCACGGGGCGATTTTTTTTTTTTTTTTTTGGCGCGCGTCGAAGGAAAGAGGAAGAAAAAAAGGGGTGGAATTTAGGCGGGACGCGCCGGCGTTTCCTCAATCTGCAGCGCCGGCGCAAATCGAATTTCATTTGCACACGTCGAGTGCGCGCCGCTCGACCGGAGCGCGCGGGGGAACGGGGGCGAATGGAAAGAATGATTAAACGCCGAAAGCGGAAAATATTGGGGAGGATTCCATTGGCGGCTGGTGTGACTTTTCGCAGTCGCATTTAAGGGCCCGGCATTTAGTGCTATATTTTATTTGTTATCGGAAAAGATAATTTTTTTCAATAATAATAACTTGATTTAAGCTTTGAATTTAAAAGTTCAGTTTTAATATTGTGTACTTCGCGAAGTTTTGATTTTTAAAAATGTTTAATAATAAAAATAGGATAGATAACTATCTGCATAAATACTAGGTTAATAATTTACGTTAATGTTCCTAGTGTTGATAAACGCTTTTCATACAATATTTCTGTACTTTTATGGTTGGCACAATATCGTCAGCCTCTAACTATATTGTAGCAAAAATATTACCTTAGCGTTGGCCCTTGATATTATTCTTTCATAAAACTTCACCAGCTATTCCTTATTAGCTTCTTTTTAAGCTGCACAGGCAAAAAATTCGGTGTAAAAAATAACTTTAAATAAAATTTTAAAAGATGCGTAAAAAATGTGTAAATAAATTTAAAAAATAACCTATAGTTAACAAAATTATAGTATTAAATTATATCGGTAGTTTTCCTGCAGAAACTTAGCTCCATTTTTCGTAAGGATAAGGTAGCTATAACTAAAATTATAATTATCTAATTCAATTTTTTATATAGATATATTTTTAAAAAATGATAAATAATATTATAATATTTATCATTGCTTATTACAATGTTTATTGAAAAAGTGGAGTTAAAAAAATAAGAATATAAAAATGCATTGCAAATTAAATAAGAATTGATTTATCAGATAATTTTTTCTATTATTGCAATAAATAGTAATAATATTTTTTATTCTTCAGTACTGTTTAATAGCAGTTATTTGTATAAAAAATTATTTAATGTACATGTATATTATTCTTACCATAAACTTCGTAAACTACTACTCAACTATACTTTACGTTTCTATGTAGTTATGCACATAAGTGTAGATGAAAACAGGGCAAAATGGGGCACCCTGACAATGGGAACTTCAGTCGTGACACGAACAGAATTTGCAATTTGGAGTTAAGACAAATACGTATAAGTTTAATTCTGGCTCAAAAGAATGCATCATTATAAAATGTAAAATTTCTGTTTTATCTCAATTAAAAAAATTAATAATAAAATAACAAAGTTCAGTCTTTATTCCTAGAAGCCACAGACTTATTTTTGAGAGAATTTAAAGAGCGTGCGAAATATTAACGCTTATCCTGTGTATGCATCGGTTGACACAGTTTCCCAAGGTATTGCAGAGGCCATACACAAATCCGTTGACATATCCCCTCAACTTTATCGATTAATTGTCTCACTAATGTTACACATCGAGTGCTTATCCGTGAGCGATGAGACTACTTTGTAGCGCTCCTAAAGTAAAGTGAAGTGAGCTTTAAAAATTTAAAGAATAGCTTTCACGGCAGTATTGCATTCTTAAAAAG
Organism: Eurytoma californica; assembly: GCA_035586675.1. NCBI lineage: Eukaryota > Metazoa > Arthropoda > Insecta > Hymenoptera > Eurytomidae > Eurytoma > Eurytoma californica. The sequence goes on along the minus strand of JAXIUT010000037.1, from coordinate 11,623,528 downwards.
AAGGCTGACCGCCGAGGTCGAGGAACTTCAATATACTGCACGATCCCATCTATATATATATATATATATGTTCGACGCGCGGGGCAACGGATTAACGAAGAATTTCCGAGGGAATTCGAGCAAACGCCTTTTTCATCCGACGAGATCATTTCGTCCCCTGCCATCTTTTCATTAACTCATTCTTCGTGTTTACTCTCCGCCGCGGCATCGGGGTGCAATGACGTCTCCATTTTTTGTCCGACCTGATCGAAAGAAGCTACGCGAGGCACTTCCACGTTTCTTTTAAGGATTTTTCTCCTCAAATGGCAATGGAAGTTCGGTCGAGTTTTTTTTGTAAACGAACATCTTAGATCGTTGGATTTTCGAAACTTTCCCTCGATGAAAAAGTCGATCTGAAGTCGCGGAGAAATTGCAAGTATCATCGATCGCACGTGCGACGACGAAAAAAAGAAGAGGCTGAAAGTTTCACGTGCCGTGCGGGAGAAAAATTTCCCCCCGCGTTCAAATACGTCAACCCGGCACATCAAGTTTCAAAACTGATCGCCCGCACTTCCTCATGCGGAGAAAGAATGGAGATGCATTTTCCAGACTCTCGTGAATCAACTTCTATCGATTTTTTATGGAGTATGCAGGTTCATGTGATTTTTCTAAAGATTTATTAAAATGTCTTTTTTTTTTAAATTCTATGTGTTAGTAATATATATACACGTGCTATAATATATTAATACACACTCCTATGAAAATTTAATTTTCAGAACTAGATTTATGCTATTTAAGCTTTTAAAATTAGTAAAATTTAACTAATTTTAATACCTTTTTACTTATTTTTGCTTTATAGCATATTTAGACATAACAAAATTTAAATGAAAGAAGTACTATTAATAATTTTAGAAATCTATCGCAGAAAAAATGCTCTACTAAATTTGCAATAGTTAAATTTAATGTTCTCACAGACTAACACTATTGGAAAAATCATGTTTTTTGAAAATTTATGAAGGTAAGATTTTGGTGAAATTTAACGAAAAAATCGATTTTTATGACATTTCATTTTTTTCATGAAGTATTAGTTCAAAGTGAATTAAAATGATGCAACCAAGTTTTGTTTTGTCTTGAACAGTTGAAACCATAGTCATTTTTTCAGAGCATACGATAAAGATCGAATACGCTAACCGTGTTTTGAAAATCGTTGGTATTATAAACAATCCATGTCATGCCTATGACCACACTGAATAACATTCGCTCAAATTTCATATGATACTTTCTTTTTATATTAATTACAGTATATCAAAATTTCATCTCCGAAAATTAAATATGAAATTTTTTACTTCCACTAGAATGTTACCTTAAAACAATAATAAAATGTATTAGATTTGCAATAAATTTTAGAAGAAACTGTACTATTCTTACAAGATACTAGTGCAAATTTTTCCAGTAATGTCAATAATCTGCGAGTACATTAAAATTTGCTATTGCAATTTTTCTCGCGATGATTTTGCTAAATCAATTTAAGTTACCAAATTTGGTTTCTATCTAATTATCTAATGAAAACGATTAAGATCCAATTGCTAATAAAGCCATCAGCATCTCGATGAATTTCCGGCAATCGTCGAACCCATCAAGCGAAGCAATTCGTCGGTGGCGAGATCGACGCTCTCCTGCAGCGAGTGTCCGCAACATCGCCGCCAACTTTTTTCATCGGCGCCACGTGACATCCCACGGAACTTTTCCCTCCTCGCGCAATTAAAGCGGAGTCGCCTCGGAGATCCTCGTCCTCTCTCGCCTTAGAAAACCGCGGACGTCGGCCGTAGAGCGAAAGCCCGCGTTTTCACCTTATTTCTCGGCGAGCGCGGGATGTATAATCGGGTTAGTCCCGTATATATACGCGCGCTTTCGAAAGGGCCGCCGAGTTTTCTCTCGCATCCCCGTACGAATTGGGTCGGGTCGCGCGAGAAAACCTGACCGAGCGCACGAAAATCGTGCCCCTCCGCCTTTGGGTCTCTCCTTCTTTTCGTATTTCTTTTTTCTTTTTTTTAATGGAGACGCAGGTCGTGGGAACGGAGCCGTTTCCCCGGCTGCTGCAGGGACTTCGTGACGGTTTTAACAGAATTATAGGCGGGTGGAATGAGTTATTACTGGTAATGCGCGCCGCAAAATGTTGGCGCGCTGCGATCGAAGTTTCAACAAGAAACTATTTGCAAAATAGTGATAAGAAAATATTAGTAGGGTTATATTAACTATTATATATTTATATACGTAAACTTAATTGACTAGAACATTTTTCTTGTATTATTATTTAGATTCTTAATCGAAGTTTTGTTTAATAACCAGATTAGATTTTGAATTTTAGTATTCTAATGTAAAAGTTAACTTGGTTATTGCAAAAAACTTCGGTTAAGTAATTACTTGGATTATAAAAATGTAAATAATTATTTTAAAAAAGTTAGTTTTTACAATTCTGTAAAATAAAAGATCTTAGTTTTTTATTATTCACTTTTTAATATTTTGTTGTATTATTTTGTTTATTATGAATACATGTTTAAAGAAAAGCTAACATTTATTGTGTTCTAGTGACAAGCGGAATAAAATTTTTCCAAAGGAACAATGTACCAATTGTTAGTCAATACAATAGCATTCGTTTTAATGGCTTTCGAGTTCATTCATGAAATAAATTTCGAGATCTGAACGGACGAATTTAATGTGCTAGAACTAAAAGGTGGCATAATGTTTCGCCACGAACGAAAAAAAAACGGGAGTAATCAATGACAATTTAACGATTCTATGACTCGTGAAATTACTTACCCTCATTCTCGACCAGCCTTTCTGTAACAGTTGCCATGCTTAGTTCAACCTCTGTAAATAAATCAAAACAACTTGTTAACTTTTTCATTGACAGTTTTTTTCCAGGTCAACATAGCAAATTAAAAACAATTATTATGTATTAATTCAATAAAAAATTTATTAAAAATGAATTTTTTCTCATTTTTATGCCAATAATTATATGTATAGAGTGCGCCAGAAAGAATAAGTCATTGACATTAGAAATTAAGATCTCTAGACTACATGTCAAAATGGTCTTGTTTTTATTTAAATGGCCTAGAATGTTCACTTTGACACAAGCTTTGTTTATGCATAACATTCAGTACGTCTAATTAATAATGAGAATAACAAAAAAATAGATTACACAAACAGGAATGTTCATTTCATATTTGGAAACTTCGCGACGTAACTGGATTCAAAATTAGCAGCTCCGGAATATCCCTTCTTTGTGGGCTAATTTTGAAACCTTCCACGTAATCGCGCAGATACGCCGTGTAAACACAAAAAATGAGTTTTTCGACACCAAGTTTAATTAAGAAAAAGAGATTACCTTTCACGCGCATCTTACACAATTTATCTATAGCCCTTGGTAAATTCGAACCAGCTCGAACGATTAACCAACAGCGACAACAACAAAAAAAATACGCAGGCTCCAAAATAAAGAGAAACTATTTAAAATATTTAAAAGCCTCTACTGTAAATCGGTATAAAAAGGATTCAAGTTCTCTCGACGGTTAATAACCTCTCAAAACTCTCGTCCTTGCGAAATAAAACACAAGTGTGACAGACCGCAGAAAGGCTCGAAACAAAGCGCGATCGACATTTTCCCATAATATTGCGAATCGCAGAAAAAAGCATAGAAAATTTGAAAATTTGAACGCTCACTCGCGTTGCCTACACGTAAACACCGCATTCAGTGCAAAAAAAATGCCTCTGCCGAACTGGTTTCGAGTCTTTTCGCCGTATAGCGACGACGCTCACAGCCCGAGTGTGCCTCCCTTTGTCCCCGTGTAGCGCGCGACGCGTCCCTTTCAACCGTCGCCGCGGCGAATCTCGAGCAAATCGCACTCACCTAGAAGAGAATTCACCACGTCGATTTTCTCCTACAGCCAGGATCAACCGGACACTTTATCGCAGGGACGAGCGGACGAATGAATTTTGTAAACACCAAGGTGCGCGCTGGCAGTGGAAGAGGCAGCGGAGCGGTGTGTATATGCGGCGCGTCCAGCGTTTGTGTACAAAGTGTGCGATCGGCCAGCAGTCTGGCTTTTATTCAAGTGCAGGCCCGTTCGGTCACGTGATTACAGCCTTTGTAGGTGTGCGCGCACCAGCTGAACCGCCGCTAGCGGTGTATATACATTACACACACACTTATATAGTAGGGGGGGGGGGGCTCCGGCACTCGGCAGTTTCACACGGACGAAGGGATCCCCACTTTACTTTCCCCTCGCGGCCGAACAAAGGGAAGAGCGCCGCGGCCAACAAGTTATATATACATATATACTTACACGTAACTGGTTGCCGCGAGCCCGTGTGAGTGTGCCTATCTAGCCGAGGAGTATCTGACTGGGTAAATAACAGATTTACTCGTGGATTTTCTACAATTTTAGTGGAGTTGAATGATCGAGCAGAGTTTATTGTGAATTGGCATCAGTGCGCGCTGATTTTTAAGTTCGTTTTTGGTGGATTCGAGCATCAGTAGAATGATTCAGATAATTTATGACCGTCACAAAGGCTTGTGCTGCCGTTGCGCGGGTGGCGACTATACTTGAATATTGCCTTTGTTTTATCTGTATCCGTATTGATTTGAAGAACTTACTTTGAAGATAAATTATTTTAATATATCGTAAGTTTGCTATCCGTTATCTATAATAATATCAATATATATATATATAACTAATAAAGTAAATTTCCTCTTCAGTAGAATGAAGTATATAATATTTACAAAAAATGTGATTATAATATCACCATCATTGCATTCATCATTTTAAATAATTAAATTGAACAAAAAAAGTTATTCACTAGGTTACAAAACACAATTAAAGTAAACAATATGCAGGTACACGATACGCTTACTCAATAACTGAATAATTACCATTCCAGATTATCATAGTAAAACCGTATTATTCCAATCACGAACGTAGGGAAGCTAACGCCTGCGCGCATTAATAGCACCTTTTTCAAAAATGGTAATTAAGCGGGCCGGGCCCGTAATAGTCGCTGCAGCGATAGCCATCGAAAATCCGTCCCGGACGATATAAGCATCTGTTCACGCTCAAAGTGGGAAAAAAGCTCGTCGAAATTGAAGCGCGCGCCGCGTCCAATGGGAGGCCGGCGCTCGCGATCGCCATTGGCCCGTTTGAATATCGGAACGTTGCGCGTACGCGCGCTTTGTTTTCCTTGTTGTTTCTTTTATCTATACGCGTCGCGCGAGCGGCATAACAAGGCGAACACGTGCGTTCGGCACCGAAACGTTTCCTTTACCTTTTTTTTTTTGACATCTGCGACGTGGCTGGCAACAGAGGTTCAAGCCTTTTAAACGGACGTTTGAACGAGCGACTGTGCTCTTTTTGCTACAATTTCCTTATGCGCAATGCGGATGATTCGGCTCCTCTTCTTGGCAGGTATAAGTAGATGGTTTATACCTGGAACTTGTGGGCTATCGGACAAAGGTAAAAAGACGTAGTGATATATTGTTAAATACAATGGTTTTTTTGTAATACTTCATATGTCAATTTTTAGAATTTTCATTTACTGCTGAAAAATGATAAGAAACGGATAAATGCAGAACTATAATGGAAATTTCAAATTTGTGGATAGTATATTATAATAACGGGACTACATTATGAAATCTTCATAATTATTAATCACGATTTAATATCTCGACTTTAAAATTTAAATAGATTTAATAATAAATCGTATGATTAATCGTGTATCGCATGCGTATAAGATAATTGTGTACTATATAAGAAAAAACGCATGTGAATTGAGTGGTATGATTAATAAAACAGATTCGCAGAGTTTAGAGATCAAATAATACTTATTCTTCTCTGAAAAAAAAAATTATCAAAAATTATCGCACTAAATCAATTATTACATTCACCAAAAATAAATTTTTTGGAAGTTTAATAACAATCAATGAAACAAGCTTTTAATAACAAAGATATCCGACTGACACACTCTTTATTTTTAATTATTATTTCATAAAAATGATATCAATGTTGAAAGTACACAATTATACGTATTTATCGACAGATCGAAGATAAAGTTCTTTATTGTCTTTTGAACAAAAGACTTTAATTTTATGGCAAAACTTTACCGCGTAAAATATATATTTTTGTATTATTTAAAAAATTTCATTTATAAATTTAAGTATTTGAATTATTACATTTTTTACATTAAGTACTTTATTTTATTAAGTACTAAATATTGAAAAATAATTATTGGCGTAACAAATTTTTTCATATTTTAAATATAGATTAATAAAAAGTTATCAATCAATTAATCTTGAGTATACATTTGATTTACATTGCAGCATTTGTGTAAAGTCTAGTCAAGCGAATTTGCAGCCTCCACATTGTGGCACTTCCGATTCGTAGGCTCGACGCGTGTACTTTTTTTCTCGATTTAACGGTACATCAGTCTCGCTCTCGTCGCCAAACAAAAAGCGTGATTCATTGGGACGGCAAGAAAGGTGCGTGGGCCGCGGCGCATTTGCTTATTTACCGTCGTTTCTCACTTCGTACGGTGATGATGATGATCGAGGGTGCACGAATTTTTCGAAAAACATGCAAATTAATGGAAATCCTCGCAAACAATCTTTTTGAAAAATGAAATGTTTTTAAGGGTAGAAAAGTTGTGAATAAAAGAAAAGATTGTAAAAAAAAACAATTTATTTAAAAAAGTGTAAAATTTGTAAGTCTACAATCCACACATTGTCGTACAAAAGATTTCGAAAAAGTCACGCAGTATAAGTAAGATATACAATTGTTTCGTAATTAATTTTTATATAAAAGTAAAAAATCTTTTTTCCTACGATTTATCCTAATTATAATTATTAAGGCAGTAAGAATATAGCAATATATTCGTAGTCGCATTCTTTTTGTTTATAATCTAAATTAAGTCTTACAAAACGACGGTAATTTTTTCGATCAATTAATTAACACAAATCACTAACTAATGGAACAATTATTAATACTATGAATACATGATACCCTCTTACAATTTTACAGCATTCTTTAATTTTTGTCTTTATGATTTGCCGGAAGAACGACATATTCTAACAACTTGTTTGTAATTGATTAAAGTTACATTAAACTCCTTGTATAAAAATTGCACTCTTTGGATTGCAGTTTTCTTAACTATACGTACAATTCGATGACATTTTCCAATATATTTTTACATGTGAAGGCATAATTTCATTGTTTACTATTGCGGTAATGACATACGTAAAATAATGTAGGGGAGAGTCAGGCAGTGCAGGACACTTAACGTGACACTTAAAATGATTTGTCGCACTTAATGATTGTATAACTAATGCTAATTAAAGTTGAATATATTCAAAACATGAACAATTGGATTCCTTTTGACAGCCTGGTCATAATAAAATAAACATTTTTACTACTCCAGAGAGTAAGATAGTAATTTAAAAAAAAGCTTCGGCGCAACTGTAGATATAAATTAGTTTATTTAGAATTGAAAGTGTATGCAGTTACCTAACTCTCCCTTATAACTATTGCTAAGTCATTGTCTCTTATAGGAGTTTAAAGTACATCGAATTATTTCTTATCACAAAAAAAATCAAAAACAAGAATAGTACTTATTATCTAATAAATTTAACTTTTTCAAATCCAGTTAATACAGAATTGACACATGAAAAGATAAACATGAAAGTTAAGTTAAAATTGAATCTATTTTACATGCAATGTGTTATATATATACAATTTTTAAAATTTTTTTTGTGTTTCATATTAGATATAATAAAAATACGCATTCATACGCAAGTATGCATGTGATTATGTTTGCTAAAGGTTTCTATAACGTGGTTCGGGATTTGAAAAAGTTAATATAGACAATATTGCTTCGATAATACATTTAAATCCTAATAAATGCTGTCCTTAAATGTTGAAAAGCATTATATATCATAGCTGTATTATTCTTGTAATGGAAAGTCTTTTAAATTTATACTTATATAATTGAATTATTCTTATGAAAAATTCCATTAGATTCATAAAAAAGAATATTGATCGAATAATAACTGACACATATTTTTAATATGCGTTAGTTATCAAAATATCACAAATTGACAATTCACGCGTCATCACGACCATACACTTTAGTACACGACTGTACATCTAGTCTATGATCGTAATGTTGTATAAATTTTCTATTTGTCACATTTTTGTCAAAAAACGTTAATTTGAAAGCAAAATGAATGCAGTTTTTCATAAATAACAACCCAATCCATAAGAACTTATTGCGTAAATTATTGATCTAAGAATTAAACTACTAATTTAGTGTTTTGGTCTTCGATACTTAGAAAAGGTCCTTCTAGAACAAAATGCAGATTCACATCCAAGATCTTTCTCATTTGACAAATTTTCTATCTTAGATATGATGTTTAAGAGATCTTGAGCTGAAGCTCTTCCTTCTGGATTTTCGACAATTGATTTCTTTAATATGTAATCCTGTAATAAATTTAATGAATAATCAGTAAATATTTAGATATTAACTCGTATAATATTTTGCAGTCTTTTTACTTACCCAGTATGGATAGTTATTTATAATATTAATTGGTAGGTCACGACCTTTTTTGAAACTTATTATTTCTTTATGTCGCTCACATTCTGTCTCCATTGGATAAAGAAGTTCGAATAAAACAATCCCAAAACTAAAAATGTCACTCTAAAATAATAAACATGAATTAATAAAAATTAAAAATGT
>JAXIUT010000037.1:11586188-11599849 GCA_035586675.1 Eurytoma californica | reverse complement strand
TATCAGGAAATATAAGAAAATATTAATAAATACCAAAACAATTAATATTATAAATAATTGTTAATATTTATTGTTTAGAGCAGTAAAATTTTTTTGTGAATAAAGCATTCAAAAATTTCAAAAATGTACATTTCATAAATTTTATTTACAAGGATAATAATATCTATTATTAATTATTATAATAATTAAGTATAACTATTTCGTTATTCGTGTTACTTTTTGTTATTTTCTTTTATTTTCTGACATTCTTTTATAAATAGTCAAAATCAAAATCAGATAAAAAAAATAACAGAAAATAGCGAATAATTATAGTTTCGCCAATAAATTTGTTATTTTTTGCCATTTTTGGCTTTAGATATTTTTTTATAAACAACCCAAATGCGCACAGTAAATAATAACGGAAAGTACCAGAAACTATAAGTGAATTAAAAAAAATATCGGAAAATATCAAAAGTTATAATCAGTAATGATCAAAAAATAACAGAAAATAACAAATAAAAATTCCCAAGTTCCTTCTCAAAAAATAAAAATTTCATTTGGTACATATTACTTTAGCTTTGTTCGTCGTCATTCAGATAAAGTTCATGTAAATATTATATTGATACTTTTTTTGCTCGTTTATTTAGTGTTTTTTTTTTTTTTTAATTTAATGTTTGAATTAAATTATATAACGCATCATGATTATTCCCGGTCCACTTTGGGTTAAATATTACATTCGAATTTACCCATGCAATTAATTTCCGGCGTTTATATACCTACATCTATAAATTTGCCATTTCAACAATATAGGTATATAAATATTAATTGAACAAATATAAGATAAGTATAGCTCTATTATGCCCGTACACACTTACATATATCCGGGGAAAATCCCGAAAATTGCCGGCTGTGTAGTGTGCTGCCTGCTATGCAGCACAGGCCTGCGCTACCAATCGGGCTTGCACTATAGCTATTGATTTAAGGTAAAGTTGGGTTAATCCAGTGTTTATGTTCCGTTGAACGAAAATTGTACATACCCGATTTTGTATATACATTATTTTATTGCGTAATTATGTAATTTTTTAATCAATTATGAAAAATGGGCACGAAAACGCTGACTGACATTCACAATGATTTGAAACTGCTAATCACGGCGATCAGTGGTTTCGAGGTGGGATAATAGTTTCAAAAAAATAAGCTAACCTAAATTTTAATTCTATTTACATTTTTTATGTATTTATATATTATATACAATACTACAATTTAACGATGATGAGACTCATTTTTTATTATTTAATAGGAAGGTGAGGAAGGATTTCAGATTTGCGAGCGATTTACACTTTCGCAAATTAAGCATCATCGTTATTTGTCTGTAAACAGCAATGCTGTAAAGAGGGAAATAGAAGAGATTACACAAAAGTTTCTTATACATGGAAAATATGATGTTGCCAAGGAATTTGAAAAGCTTGTCGAGTCCTTCTTGACAGGCTTTGATTTCGAACGTCATCCACAGTACGACCTGCAGTGGTCATTACTGTCGTTACTGCTAAATTTAGCCAATGAAACCAATAAATCGGAAGTGAGTAGTAGTACTCAGTCAGGTAGAGATCGCAATCAAACTCTCAATGTAACTGCTGAGGAAGATAAATCCGAAGAGATTGATTGGGCGCAATATCTAAAGGAGGGGCAGGAAGATTTCTTTTGCAATTATGAAAGCGACAGTGACAGTGTAAGATTTTCCAATAATGGAGTCTTAAATAGAAAATTTGCAAAGAAATATTTGTTTATGTTCACCATATTTATTTTTTAGGACTGGTCAAACGACGAAAATGATGGTCAGTTGGATTTGTCAACAGATAAAAAGCAAGAGGCAGCTGCCACTAAAAATGCTGCTGCAGCTTTGTCTAACGAGGCAATCAAACTTTATACTGAAAGGATTCAGAGGAGATTACCTCAGGAACTTGTATCTAAAAATTGGTTGAAAGTAAATGTTCAAAATACTTGGTGGAACGAACTGGATTGGAATCAATACAAAATTGATAGTGAATTTGAAGCAGCTAATCTTTACGAATTCTGGAGGAAAAATACTTTAAGAAGTAATAAAATAATTGGAACCCTCAGCGAGTATCAAGCATGTAGGGAATTATTGTGGATGTTTCATACTTTGAGTCAGATGACTGTATTTCAAGAGGAGAACGAGACTGAATTTTCTATTCGAGATGTAACAATACCAAGTTTAACTACAGTAAGTTAAATATCTAAATAATTTTTACTACAACTTTTTAAATTTGCTATTATAAATATAATTGTATTTTCAATATAATAAATTTTCTTATGTCCAATGTTAGGTAGCTTTTAAAAGTATGCTACTCTCGTACTGTCAGCATTTTAAAATGATTCGAGAGATTGAGGCTTTTTTGGATAAACTGTTCAACCAGTCAAATTCTTCTGTTCAAAATTGTAAACCTCCATTGACCTATGAAGCCTATGGGATTGCAATACAGCAAGAATTATTGCATATAAAGAAGAAATTAGTTGAACTTGAGTTGGAAATTATGAAACAAGGTGAATATTAAAATTTACCTGCATCTGCAACATTTATTTAAATTATTTATTCAATTGCAGACGGTCGAAATACTTTCCTGTCTTTATCAAAAACCTTGAAAAAGTATCTGGACAGAGTAAAAATAATATTTGAAATTCACAAAGCAGTTGCCGATGATTGGGAAAAATCAACAAACTGGCAATGCGCATCAAAGCTATTGTCGAATTTGTATTTAAAGACACAAAATTCTAGTAATCATGAAACAATAAATTTATGTGCCAGCCTCTATTTAGCTAGTCTTTCAGTGTATCTCAATATTGTTAATGTATGGCTTAGTGAAGGAAGATTGGAAGATTGGAGAGAAGAGTTTATAATTTATAAATGTTTTGAGTAAATTTTTACATATTACATCATTTTTAATTTAGATAAGATCTAAATAAATATAATTATAAAATGTTGCTTTACTTTTAGCTCTGTAGAAAATCTTTCGAGAGAAGAAGGTGGACCACTAGATGGATTCTCGTCTAGAGAACTTGATCCGTTATGTCTCAAAGATCCATTAATGCAGGTATTATTACACAAAGTGTATGAAATCGGTCGCAGTGTTGAACTTCTTGTAGCACTGGATCGTATTTCTGATTTATGGAATTTGATGGATCAAGAAAAAGGTTCATATCATTTCAATAATAATACATGATAACTGCCTCTTACAAGCATATTATAATGAATCTTCTACCTAAACTTATTAACTAACGTCCATCATTTTAGTCGAAAGAAGGTCATTGAACACCGAGTGTCTGGAAAAGATAATGTCGGAATGTGCAAAGTATAACTCAAGTTTTGTTGACGCAACGGACTCAGCGTCATTGCAGATAATCGAGATACCAGTACCGCGGTCCTGTGACAGCGACGTGGAGCAGAACATAATGCAACAGGTGTCCGCTTCCAACAATCCCTTTCTCACCAAAGCACTTGAGGGTTTCATCTTTCCAGAATCCAACCACGACGTTGTCGATACTGGAAGCATCTGCTTGTCTGAACAGTAAGTTAATTCCCATTCTTGAGTAGGATATTTAATTTTTTGTTGTATGCACATTAAATATGAATTTATTTTATCGACAGGGAAAAGGAAAGAACAGGTAATCAGTCCCTCGAGCTGTTGATGAATTCTGATCTAGTCCTTCCTTGGCGAAAGATCTTCGAGTGTTCTGTAGCCAAAGTATTGCAAACCAAGTTCAGTGGTGCCAGTAAATTAGTAAAGGATATCTTAATGAGGGAGTACAAACTAGGAGAACAGCTTAAGCTTATGCGCTCTGTCTACATGATGGAAACAAGCCATGTGATGAACCAGTTTTGTAAGCTGATATTCACAGAAGTAAGATTCATAATAGTGTAAATTTCAACATTTTTTTTTCTATTTAAAAAAATATTTATCAATTCCTGTTTTTTTTTTTAGATAGAATCCAACAATATGTGGAACAACGCCTACTTCGTTATGTGTCTTCTAGAAGACGTTTTATCCCACGAGTGGCCAGACTCAAGCTCGCGATGGTCGATTACAGTATCTAATACCCGAACGACAAAGGTGCTTGAGGCTGTGAATGGTATAAAGTTGCACTACGCAGCAGGCTGGCCGATTAACATGCTACTAAACGAAGAAGCCATTGACAAGTACAACAAAATCTTCAGGTTTGAACTCAAACTCAAGTGGGCTTTGTGGACACTCAATACTCTCAGGTTTAACGGTGAGCTTAAAAATTTTAAATCTCACCTCACTAAATTTTTCATTACTTTTCTTACAAGTAAATGTTCTATTTTTTCATTTACTTTAGATTTGGAAAGATTGAATGAATCTGCAATACCAGATGCTGTGCAACACTTTCATATCAGAAGGCTCGAGAGCTTGAGGTTCTGGATGCTTCACGCTGTTGGGTCTATACACGCCTATTTGTCTGGACAAGTTTTGCAGGGTCTGGGTAACACGTTCGAGAATTCGCTGGCTCAAGCTAACAATCTGGAAGAAATTGTCACAAGTATTTATTATGCAGATAAATTTTTTAAGTCCTTCGTTTTAAATTTTATTTGTTAAAAGTTTCAATGGTTTGATTGCAAATTTTTTGTGCAAATAGTTCACAGTGAATATTTGGACAATGTACACGAACACTGTCTTCAGACTGAGAAATTTGAAGATTTGATCGGTACCATCCACAAGGTAATTCAAAGTCAATATCTAACTTAACAGTGACAAAAATTGATCAAGATACTGTTAAAAATTAATTATTCTCAACACCACTTGTTGATTTTTTAATTTACTATTTTCATTTGATCAGTTGATCTAATCTAATGACAAATACTCGTAACAGTTGCTGGAAATGTGCGTGGAGATCCGTGAACGATGGAAGCCGGAGTCGCTGGTGTACATCGGCAAGGCGCTGGACCAGCTGGAGAACGACTACGTGAAGTACCACACGTACCTGGCGCTGGGCCTGCACAACGCCGTCCAGCACAAGGACGCCGATTACCGTAAGTCCGCGATCTCGCACAAGCTCCTTCAGTACGTCGGTCAGATCAAGCCGAGGCTTCTCGAGGCCGATACGCGCACCAACGACGAACGCCTGCAAGCCTTAGGAGCCAAAGACAGTCTACGCGATTTCTCTCTATTGTCTTAGAAGGGAATTTCGAGAAAAGAAAGTCAAAAAATAGCCCTTTAAATGAAAAAATTTTTTGGCGCTTGAAATTTAAAGGATATTTAAACAAACCACAGAGAATATGAAAATTTACTCGCTACAATTACAGACAATGTAAAATTAAAATATATTTTTGTTACAATCGGAATGATATTTACAATTGATGAATGTCTACATTAAGTTTTGAAATAACCAAAGTTGCATGCTTAAAAATGAATATTTAAATACTTTGATATAGTGCAATGAATTAGATTGCTTAATTTTTTTAATTTCTTATAAATTAACTTTTTTCACCTTTTTTTAACTAGTCACTATTAGTTTAAATATTTTTTGTTTGTAGGATATACACGAACATTCATTTCTTTAATTTCATACATTAATGAACTTCTATAAATTTTCTTTTAAATTTTTTAAAGTTTTTTGTAATACAATAAGCAACTAATTGTCACAAGTACTATAATTCATTGCACAAAATTTAAAAACTTTTTTATACAATGTACTAATCAAATTTTTTTTTGTTTATTACCTTGTTTGCAGTGACTGGTTTGAGTTCTGCCTTTAATTGCAGTATGCCATCAACATAATTCAGCGACACACACATAAATAACAACTCCCGGCTTAATCTAGTAGAATAGAAATTTTTTTACATCACAAGTAAAAATCTCATCAGGCACAATGAGAGAAGAATCATTGTAATATTGTCGACAAAAATGATTTTTCCTACCATTTAGCTTTTCTAATCAGTTAACAAGTTTGTGACATTATTTTGATTTTTTTATTGTATATAACATTTATTTCATTACTAATTCATCGAAATATGTCATGTAGCCATGATTGTATAAACATTTGATTAATAATTAATTTACTTTTGTACACTTTTGTAAAATAAAATTATTTTCTAATATTTTTTTTCTTTGATTTCTGTATAACATTTACATTGCACTTTAGTTTTTATTCTCCATTACACCCAGCAATTCCTTATTTATTTACGTATCAAATGTTAATTTTAAAATATCTAATTAATTATAATTTAAAAAAGCTTCAGTTTGTTTAAAGGTAGCCTTATTTTCTTTGGTTCTTTTTACTTATTCAATCAATACCAAAATCGCACTACAGGTACTCCAAAAATATAAATACAACATTATATTCACGCGCCGTTTACAAACTCGCAATACATTGTATGTATAACTATCGTCGGCAAACCTCCTCGTACATATATTTTTTAATACAAAAAAAAAAAAAAAAAAAAAAACGAAAACAAAATTTTTAAATAAAATTCTTTCCAGAACCCAACGCGTTATTCACTCGCCGTCCGCCTCCCTCGGTATCCACACTCTCTCCCGTATTCCAGACAAACTCCTGTACCCGGTTGTGCCCACTCTGAAGTGCCAGAACCACTCGATGCAGGACTACATGACAGACCTCGGGCGAAACATACTCAACGAGATAGCACACCAGAGCCTTCCGCCCTCCGGGACGCCTGTCAAGATTCCCAAGCGCGTCTTCCGCTGCACGTGCAGAGGGTACGGGTTTCGCGGTCTTTCCGCGATATAAGATCTAAACTCGCTAAATTTTTTCTTTTTTTTTGTGAAACATTAGTTCCTGATCGAACTCTGAAAATGAAATTTATTTATTAAGGAAAAAAAATCATTGTTTACATTATAAATTATTTTAATTTCGCGTTGAAAGGTAAATTAAAATTAAAAAGTAAATAATAATGAAAAGTAAAGTATTCAGATTACAATTTTTTTTTAAATAAATAATAATTAAGATCTTACTGTGAAACAGTTACATAATCAATTTAAATAAAGTTATTGCAATATTTTTGCATTGAGTGTGATTATATTTAAGACGAAAATTTACAATTTTGGATCAGAAATTAATGTTAGTTATCGTGGATAGTTAATATTTTGAAAAAATTTCATCAACTTTTCATAAATTAAAAATATTCAAGTAACAAAAAAAATAAAATAAAATAAATCCGCAATGAACAATTCGGTTGATCAACTACGATTTCAGTACTGATCTACATTCGACTGCAAGTAATTACGAGCAAGCATTCGCATATTTGCGCTGGTATCGCCTCAGAGAACAGAGGAAATCGCTGGATTCCTCGCTGATCAGCTACGACAGCCTAGATGATATACTCGGGGATTCGATGCTCCAGCGTTACGACGATAGCGACGACGATTTTTAAAAGTAACGATCAACAGAAAAAAAATGAAAAAAAAAAAAAAATATCGTGACATTCCTTCGCAGTGAAAAAAAGGATCGCATCTTCAATTGTAAGCGGCACAAAATACTATATTCTAATATATACAATTATCTTATTTCATAATCAAATTAGTTACATTTGTTATCGTTACTATTAGTATGCATGTATAACATAGTGTATCATGGTTCTGGATTTTCCTCCTTTACACATCTCCGAAGCCGAGATTCTGCGGTGCGGTTCAATGCTTACAAAAGTAAAATGCTAGTCTAAATGACATTAACTTAAAAACTTAAAACCTACGCTTTCGTCCATTTTTGATGTTGATTTCATTTTGGCGCGATAGTTTGTAGGCCAACAATGCTACCTCGTTTTACAATAACATGTCAAAGTATCTTGCGGCCGAGATCCAGGTCGACTCGTTACATTCTCCAAATCAAGGTCTCGTCGACGAGGTCGGGAAGTTTGAAGCGATCGTTACGAGCGGATTTAACTGAAGGTTTGAGTTATTTTAAGTATAAAAAGAACTGTACACTATGTCTCAAACCTATGCAGAACGAATTGTTCAAACAGAGAAAAATGTTTGCGAATAAAGCACCAACGACAAAAGTAGAAAACAAAGAATTAAATACAAGGAAAGTAATAATAAATAATCATAAAGATTGGAGTTTGGCGCTTGTAATAGTTTAATATTAAAAACTTTTAATAGTTGTAAAGAAATATTTCTTGTTTTATATTAGATATATATTATACAAATTACAAAAATAAATTTTTTTGTATGCAAGATGCAATATCTTTTATTATTTAGTACATGATATAGTTTTAAGAAAATATTTCTTTGCATCTATTATAACAGCGCCTAATTGTTCTTTCTCTCTTTCTTCACATTTTTTGTATCTCTTTAATATAACTTTCTTATGGAATCATTTTTAACGATTGATTGCAATTCAAACCAAAATATAAGATTGAAAAGTAACTTTCTACACATTTTGTTTAGAAAGGTAGTTTTTTTGATAATTCAGTCGCCATACTTAATCACATTTTTATATATGTCATTTTATAAAGTTTTTTGATGAATTGTATTGTTATGGTTATTATTGTTTAATGAATGCACGGAAATTGATAGTTTACGTTATTTAAAAAGAAGGAAAATTAATAGCTACTTGTTAATTAGTCATTCACTGAAATATATTGTTTTTATTACTTACGTTTAAATTTGGCGTTATAAATATTTGTAGGTATTTGATTCCGCTAAAGATAATTAATACAATTTTAATGATTTCATTTAAACTTTTCAAAAACATTGAAGGCTAATTTATCAATTTTCTAAAATCCTTTGTGATCATTAAATTTATAAAAATATTTTATACAAATAAATTTGAATTGTATTTTATAACATTGAGTGTCTCTAAAGTGGCCTCGGCGATAACTTATAATAAATTTTAATACGTGCATATAATTAGAACTTTCCTTTCTCTGTATACTGATAATCTCAGATTGATAAATTATTTCATCTTCAAAAATGCTCATACTTTTTCGATAAATTTTTAAAATAGCGAGCAGCGGTCTATATTGAGTAAGTTAATAATATACGTAAAGTTGAGAATATATATCCAACTGCTGTTTCACAGAACAAAATAAAATAAAATTTTAATTCATAGTTATTATAAACTATACATAGATGGAACATCCACTTGTTAGTTTATAGTAATATAAAACCGAAAAATTACTTTTCTCTCTAGGGCTCCATGGCAAAAAGTCCCTCAGGCACCGAAGCCACCTTAGGACAATGACCTCTACACTAATTCAAAATAAAAAGTAAAAAATTACACGCATTTAAAAAAAATGGTGTCGCAATCGCATAGTCATTATCACTGCCTCGCATAGCGCTGATTAATTTTCCTCCACTTCAGATGAATCTCGCGAGTGTACTGTACAAGGGGTGCGGGCGACGGTGAATCTGCCCTCAGAGGGTCTCTCTGGCTGAGAAATCCGGCAGAGGGTCGCGAGGCCTCGCGTTCGGTTAGCTCTGCGCCAGTACGACGGTACCGTTTTGGGCGAGGCCGCCGCCGCTGGTCCCCGGCTGCGGCGCCAGCAGGGACTGCGAGTTGCTCGCCCCGGCGCTGCTCGGCCCCGGCTCTGCCAGATTGTTGCTCGTCGGCGAGCTCGAGTGGTTCGCCACGTTTAAACCCGTCGTGCTGCTGCTCGTCGCCGCTGCCAGCGCCTTGTTGCGCAACTCGAACACCTGCTGGATCGCGTTTCGGAAGCACAGGAAATTGTAGTCGATCACCCCTGTAAATTGACAATCGTTTAAACATTGTAAAACTTAATTGTTGAAGATTTATTCTAAATTTTTGAAATTTTTACTAAATCATTTCCGTTTGTAACTAATTTTTTAATTTTCAATTAAATAATAGTGATATTTAATTTAATTATCGTGTAAAATGACAAAATGTTTTTCTTCGGTATCAAATAAATTATTTACCTTGTCTGTCGAAGTTGTCTTCTCTCAAAATACAAACTAGCGCTAAAAATTTATTAACTTCCCTGAGGTACAAAATCGTTCCGTTATTAAGTTTGATTAAACTGGAGCTTTGGTTGTCAAATGCCGCTGCTTCTACATCTTCTCGTAAACTGAAAACAAATAAATAAATAAGTGATGCTTGCAAGACTCGTAACTATAAGCAGTTATCGATAACTGCTGCGATTGAAAAAATTTCATTGATACTTGGCACTTTATCCGGTATTCAATTAAAATGTTCAATCTCTTACCCATATATACATGAAACGTCGATTACGACGTCAATCATATCGCAGCAGAGTTCGTAACTTTGCATATCCACGGGCGAACTGTCCGTCGCAATGTATATTTTTGAAACTACATCAAAGAGAAAGGCCTTTTCTATTGCTGAATTCTGCAATAATGAAACAATGTATGAATGTTTGGAATGCAATCTCTGCTGATACTGTGTTATCAAAGCAGTTTTAACTTACCGAGATAAGTATATTTAATAAATTTTCTAAAGTCGGTAATTGTGGTATTAGTTTCTGTACAACTTTACTAAATGCTTCAAATATACTGTGATCGTAAATAGATGTCAAATGGAAGCTTAAATGGATCTGATCGCAACCTAGGAATGAAATTTGTGTTGTGAAATTTGAAACTATAGTTCATAATTTTAATTGATTTATAATTAGTAAATAAAAATAGATTCATTCAACTTACCAGAGTCAATCAAATCATCATTTGCTCTAGTATGAATATCCCTTTGAGTTTCCATTTTGTAATCATCCGACAATCCATCTACTTTGTGAATGAAAACTTCGAATTTTATAGACTGATTAACTTTGTAAGCTTTAGTAACAGTTAAATGCAATTTGTTTAAAGCTTCCATGTAATCATCTTGTGCATCTATGACAAATACCAATGCTCCACATCCACCAAAGATCATGTCACTGTCAAATGTAGGATCAAAGAAGTCTATTTGTCCAGGAAAATCCCAAATTTGAAATTGCACGAAACTTGAGTTGCATATATCATCTTTGATGATTTTATTTGTACTTTCCAAGAAAAGTGTCTCATTTGGAGACATTTTATGAAAGACCACTTTTTGTATAGAAGATTTTCCGCTCCTGTTTGTTAAAGTTTCAGTCAATTGAAGCAGCAATTTTAAATTATTCTATTGATAGATTTGATTTATGTACCTTCTGAGGCCCATTAACAGAATTCTAGGCTTTTGATCTCCAGTCAATGGACCTGCGGAGCCATCAGCATCGCCATCAAAAGGCGTATATCCAAAATCTTTTGGAAAAGAGCCGACATCGTAGCCAGACTGGTATTGGTCATCGTCATCCTAGTGAAGGAAAATATTTATATTAGCCAATTGTTATCATAAGATACTAAAAAAAGAGTTATACATATCAAAATGAGGAAATATGATTAATTTTCATTTAATATTTATACCTTATCTGAGAAAATAAACATTCTAAAATATATTTTGTAATTAGTCACTACTATTTTATGTGCAAAACTACTTATACAAAATCTTTACCTCGCTACTAGATAAGTATCATATTTCTAAAAATAAATAACTGTCACATAAGGACTCCTGTGAGTATACTATTTACGTAAATATGTAATTGCTATGTATACAAGCTTAAAGATTTAAAACTCAAATACCCGATGGTTCTCCAATAGGAAGAATACTTTGAAAAACAAATTAACACCAAGCGTTCCAAGAATGATTTACATCTCGAAGATACACCAAAGTACATGAAAAGCCTTATCAAAGGTCGATTGGCCTTGATGGCAACACGCAAGCATTCCTCAAAGATCGTACAACAATACAGCCAGTGGAACAAGCCTCTGGGCATGCAGTGTACTATCCCCAAGAAGCTGAAGACCAGTCATCGCTCGGAATCACAATCACACAAACTGCTATCACCCAGTGCAGTCACCGCTAACCTTCCTCGTTCTGCGTACACGTCTCATGCCCCCGAGATGTAGGTAACGAAATCACGATCTAAGCACACACATAGCGTGCCGCGTTAATAATCGCGGAGCCGCGTATCTGCCAGACGGCGGGCAGCGGCATCGTGAAAACAAGCCGATAAAAGGCCGCGAGGGGCAAAAACGCATCGCACGAAGGGCGATAGGAGCGGCGATAAGGGCGGACGCCAAGGAGATGATGACCACACTGACCATTTCTCGATCCGCCAGCTTTCCCTCGGCTGTCGTAGACCTCGTAGGCGCTGCGTATCCAGGGGGGAGGGGGGCGATCGGCAACCACCTCCTCCTCGGGGGGCCTGCGGGTGCGCGCTGCGTGCGTCGAATGTGCGGGGCAGCTCCTCCCGCGTTGCGCAATCCTCCTGCAGCGGCAGCTTCAGGGGCGCGAGGGCCGATCGGCTACTCCGCGGAGCGGCGCATTTGCTCGTTCACGTCGATGTCCTCGGGCGGGCGCGCGCGGCTGCTACCACTGCCATTAGGTGCACACACGCACCAGGCCCCCGTCACCCACTGCACGCGAGCCGCACTTCGAGACGCGAGATCGCGCACGTATACTCGCGCGCGACGACGACTTTTCACTTTTTACGTGTGGGCGTGATCGCGGCGGCCACGCACTTGTGCGCGATGACGATGTGTGTATAGCGCGTAGATTTAGAATGTCGGTGCATATCGTATCAGTATCACGTATGCCATATATTCACGTATGCCATATATTGCGCTTGTTGCAGTGGGGCCGCGTGCGCATGCGCGATGCAGCAGACGGCGCGGGACGTCGCGGCAGTCGCGCTCATTCATTGTTCGAATTTCGAATACTCGTCAATGTGAATATACGTGATACTAAAATGTATTTTTTATTTCCTTATGATTTTGTTTTTGTTATTTGATTGGTTTAATGGATTCAGAAATGAAAGAAACATTTAAGTTCTTGATTTTCACAGTTCAATTTATTTAATATACATGTACGTACTTATATAATACGTATTTATGTTTCTATTTATTCTTTACACAATTGTGTTTTATGAGTTACAAAGTTGAAAATTATGCAACATAATATACTACCATTTATGTGTAAATGCGAAATGCATTTCTTTAATTTACTACGTCATACCACCATCTCGTTTGGAGCTTGTATTTTGTTAATACATTGCAGTTAACTTAATTAAACATAATTTAATCGATACACATATCTATGGTCACTTGAATGATGATGACCTCATTGCAATGAGCTTTTTTTGCGTGGGATGAAACTCGCGAAATGTGCTTTTCTTCGTGGGATATGTTTTACTTTAAAGTAACTTTGCAAAGTGTATTTTTCTTCGCAGTAACTTTGCAAAATATGTTTTTCTTCGCGGTAACTTAGCGAAATGTGCCTGTTTTTTTTCGTGGTATATTCTAATTGTGATACTTTTCGTCAATCTCACGAGTGATATCTCACTTGATAATACGATTTAGTAATATAAATAGACGATGTTAATATAAATTTTGGCATGGAGAACATTATAATTAAGCCAACATTTTCGGTTATTATTTATAAAGTAGGTAATAATAATTTATTACTGCAAGTAACGTATTATTATTGCCTACTTTATGCATAATAGAAATGCAGCAAATATTTAATTACCGCAGTAACGGTATGAATTATTATGATTATTATCAACCGAACAAATATAATTATCACTCCATTGCAAAACTTTGTTTCTTTTTTGTTTTCAAAGTTACAATAGATAACAA
>JAXIUT010000037.1:11565246-11586088 GCA_035586675.1 Eurytoma californica | reverse complement strand
CAACCGAACAAATATAATTATCACTCCATTGCAAAACTTTGTTTCTTTTTTGTTTTCAAAGTTACAATAGATAACAATAGATTGACATACATGTAGATCATTTATGTAAAATAATAAAAATTGCGATTTGCGATAGGAAATATGTCGTTACAGTAGACTGACAGAATTGTAGGAAAAATTCCAATTATTTCTTAGTAAAATTCACTATAGTTTTTTTCAACATTTACTGAAAATCTAACAAATTTTACAATAGCTTTAGTAAATTTGTAATAATTTTTCCAACAATGTCAGCTGATTGCGAGGATATTCAACTTGACTATTCCAATTTTTAATTGAGTATTTTTCTCCGCGAACTTTTGATTTTTAAAAAATGTAAAAAAATACTAACTATATATTGATCTTTAAGAAATCTCGGTTTTTTTCCTTACATGATCAGATTTCAGGTTAGATACTATAATCACACATGACTGAAAAAGATGACAGTGTGTTATAAATTGAGATGTCCGCTACAACTCCGGGAATTATACATTACCGTTAGTGACATTTTTTTTCGCACAGTTATAAAGACTATAAAAGACTCTATATTCTCTACTCCGTTAACATTCTCTTTTATTTCATCATCTAATTTAACACCCAAAACGATTTAACTCAGTCGAAATTTCATCAGACAATCCGAGAAACCGCAATCCCGATTTTGCTTGAAAATTTGAGTTTCGGAGCAATATCTCGCGCATCCTGTATGCATTATCCTCTCCCAAATTAGCCGCGAAGCTGCATGCATGCACACCGTCATCAC
Source organism: Eurytoma californica (assembly GCA_035586675.1). NCBI lineage: Eukaryota > Metazoa > Arthropoda > Insecta > Hymenoptera > Eurytomidae > Eurytoma > Eurytoma californica. Next base: position 11,585,292 of record JAXIUT010000037.1, on the reverse strand, counting down.
GTGGCTCACCCGCGCCTACGCACACACTGTACTCACACTCGCAAGCCTCAATACCCCACACCGACTCACTGACACCGCGGGAGGATCCCTGATAAAGCCGAAATCGCGAGCATGCGGAAGGGGAGGGCGCTGCTCGCGCGCACATGTGTGGCCCCCCTCTCCCCCCACCCGGCGGCCGCGCGCGACCTTCGGTTTCCCGGCGACGATATATATCGGCCCGCTGAGGCCTCAGTCGAGCTCGTGCAAACGGCCCATCCGCTTGACTCGCTCCGCGCCGACCTCGCGCTCCGGCCCTCCCCCCGCCTCTCGACAACCCCATTCTCGGCCTCTGTATAGCACTAACTTCGACCTCGAAATTTCCAGCGCGACGAAGATGTCCTCCAACGGCTATCACCCCGTCACCCACTGCATCTTCGACATGGACGGCCTGCTGATAGGTGAGTCGCGTTTCGCAATTGCCGCGTGCTAAATGGCCAGTGGAATTTTTTTTCTTTTTTTCTTTTGTCGAGGGGTGATCGATCCTATGGACACGCGTAGTCGGTTTACTTCGGTGGGCAATTGTCAGCCTCGAATATTTCGCTGTTCGCGGAAATTTATTTACCTGTGTATGTACATATGCATGCGTGTAACTGTGCACACGGGTAAAGTGCGGAAGTGAAGGTTTCCGCGGATTTCGGCATTTATCGGGGGATTGTCACTATTTTCACCTTCGCTATATACTTGCACAAGTTTCATCGATAAACGGAAGTCATTTCGATTTCGCTCCGCGGGCTCGTAATTTTCCGACGAACATATAATATGATGGTAGTATTTAAATCCTTTTTCTCGCGAAATTTTAAATTGCTATCGACGTTCTCGCGGAAAACATTTTAGTTGTTCACGGCCCATCGATTTTCAGTCGTAATTGTTTTCTTTTTCTTTTTTGCTTTAATGAAATGTCAATGTCACCAATTGACTATTACTGAATGCCTGATATAGCAATACTTTTGTTTTTAGAGGGTATATCTTAGTCAAACATATGATGTAATAATATAAGTGCATCTCTTAATTTGTGAATTGAATTTGAACGGGATAAATAGCAGCTGTTGACATGCTGGATTTGAGGCGTTTTAAAGTCCTGCAGAGAGAAAAATTGCAAGAATATACAACAATAATCGACACTTGTAAAATACTATTGAAAATAAAGTTTTATTGAGAAATTTTCTGTCATCTTTCAATTGTATTTTATTTTTACAATCAAATGCTTGTTCTGCAGTGATAGGTTGAAGTGACTAATGGTGTACATTAAGTAATTTGTTTCAATACATTGAATAGGCTGTAAACTCAATATATCCAGACTGTTATATTGACTTATAAATCAACGTGAATCCTCTTTTTTTTCTTATTCAAGTAGTTTGTTTTTTCATATTAAGAAAATACATTTGATAAAAAAGTTGTATTATAATTAAATTATTTGAACATTTTTACTAATATTTCAAATTTATTTTTTTCTCTTAAAATTTTTGGATGTTTTTCTTTATATTATCTTTTATTAATAACAATGAAGTGCATTTTTTTTTTTTTTTGTATGCAATATCATTTTTTTTATGTTTGTCATACAAACACCTTGATGTTATTCTGATTGACAGATACAGAACAACTGTATACAACAGTTTTTAATCGTTTACTTAGCCCTTATGGCAAACAGTATACTTGGGAACATAAGGCAACGACCATGGGGTTTCACACATATCAACTAGTCCGCTTCATTATACAAACTTTTGAGTTACCAATGACAGAGGAGGAACTCACTAAGCGACTGCAGGCTGATTACGCCGAGATATTTCCTTCTACTAAATTCTTACCAGGTGACTTTAAAGTTTTTTAAATCTAACACGCTTTTTTGCTTTTTGCTCTGCAGATTCTGAAACTATTTACAAGAAAATTTACTGCACAATCTGTGGAAATTATGGACACAGTTATGGAGGAGACTTGGCCTTTCAGGTTCTGGGAAGGCCTGAGCGCGTTGGAGCTGAGCTTATTATAGACCATTACAAGTTGCCAATAAGTATCGATGAGTTTCAGAATATATATCATCGATTGCAGAAAGAATTTTTTACTGACGTAAAAATGATGCCAGGTTAAGAACGAATTATTTGTTCCCAACAGCAGCAGCTTTGTTACTTTTTTTTGCAGATTTCTTTACATGTGCTGAGATCGGATGTTATTCTAATATTTTTTCTATCAAATATAATTTATTTAGTGATTAATTATAACTAAATATTTTTTAATTTTTGTTTATAATTTAATTCTTATTTTTACAATTAAATTTAGAATATACAGTTTAAGTACTAAATTAAAGTTCTATTCTAAAATTAAAAGAAAAAGTCAAAAAACATTTTATAATTAATAAACTAGATAAATAAGTTATTAAACACTGAGACATATTTTTTTTAAGCTTCTTCATCAAAACAGAATTATAATATAGAAACTGAATAATTTAGTTTTAGTCATTACTAAAAAGCTTTGCAAGATTTATATTATTGATATAAAATTGTATTTAAAAAAAGTAATTAAATTTTGCTCTTATATGTGAACAGGTGCTGTAAGACTTCTGCAACATCTCAAGAGCCATAATATCCCAATTGCATTGGCCACAAGTTCAAGTGCTGAGAGCTTTGCATTGAAGACCAAGCATTTAACAGAAATTTTCAACCTGTTTCACCACAAGGTCCTTGGAGGCTCTGATCCAGAAGTTAAGCAAGGAAAGCCAAATCCAGATATATTCTTGGTTGCAGCTAAACGATTCCCAGATTCACCAGATCCATCTAAGGTTTGTCTACCAAAAATTATTTTCTATTCTCGTTAAAAACAGAAAACTTATTAACCAATTTTTTTAGTGCCTCGTTTTTGAGGATGCTCCAAATGGTGTGCAAGCTGGAATTAGTGCAGGAATGCAGACAGTTATGGTACCTGACAGTAATCTACCAGAACATTATACAGAGAAGGCAACTCTGGTGCTAAAAAGTCTAGAGGACTTTAAACCAGAAGAATTTGGTCTACCTAAATTTGACTAGAAAAAAATTGCAACAAATGTATTTAAAATTAAAATATTGTAAATGTAATTTTTGCTAACTCTGTGACACTGCGCATAAGAGCTACCTCTTAGATACACCAAATATTATTTTTGTAGATAAAAATGTTTTTGCAAACATAAACCATCTAAATAGCAAATTATGAGATTATTTATATCACACAAAAAAAGAGAATAAAATATATTCTATTATTAACTGTTCACATTTTGTTTGATTTTATCCTGTACAAACAATTTTTATTGAATGAACTTTTGAAGATTAACAATAACCGAAGAAGCAAACATTATCAATTATTAACAACAACATAGCCATAAATTAGCTATTTTATTCCAAAACTAGATTTAATTATGATACATCTTACACTTAACAAAATAAATTATCAAGCGCCAGTAGCTTGCTTCAATTTTTGTAAAATATCATCTGATTTGAGATTTGCCAGTGGTACGCAGGTTTCCTTTCTACACTCTGAAAAATTTTATTGACATTATTGAAAGTGTCTGATCAATAACTCATAATAACTTCTTGGCAACAGTGATATAACCACTTACCAGCTCGCACATAAAGTTCAGGCTCGATTTGCGAACACTCCCTGACGAGTATAGGCAATTCTGGATTGGCCTTTTTCAACAAGACATAGTGATCCTCTATAAAATTTCTGAAAAAACAGAAAAAATTTATTTTGAAAGCATCTAACATAACCTAAAAAAAAGAATTTTTGTCGAATCTTTCGAAAAATTCACAATTTCGGCAGCTATGAGATTCATTATATATAATATAAGTTGAAAAAATTATTTTACCTCACGCCTTCGCTCGATTTTGACGTTTGGCACAGTAAAATCCTCAATTCTTTGATTTTCGAACCCAATCGAACCGCTGCCATCTTGCCTGGAACTTTATGCGTCTGCTAAACTACTTCAAGGTCATAATAACAGCAAAAGATTAAAATAATTAGGAATTTAAAAAGTCGAGTTTACCTAATTAAATGAATAGATTAGAAAAATTTTACGCAATTTTAATATTTTTTTTCAATTTAGAATGGGTGATCTTGAATTCAAGAAAAATTAATGCAAGTTCTCGCTTGATGAAAATGGCGCCAAATTCGAATGCAAAGCTGAAATTTTTAATTGACAATCGTATTGTCAAATTCAATCAATCAACATGGACGGTTAGGTATTTAGATGAAAAAATTGTAAATAAAAAAATCTCGGCGATAAAATTTTAAGTGATAGTATTTCATGCCTTCATAGAGCAAAATGTAAATAATTCAAAATTAACTAGTGAAAGGTCTAAAAAATTTAGAAAAAAAATTATGTCACTTCCACCACTATTTAATAGAGGTTTTCCCAGCTTTTACAAAGAGCATTTTGGCAATGTCGATATATATTGGTACCAAAGTGAGTTTGCGCAGAGTCGATATCCACCTGGTCAAGAAAGTAAGAAATTTATTTAGTTAGTAGAAAATTTTGGATAAGAAATTAAATTAATTAGCACACCATATTTAATTGCATCTTAATTTGATTCTTTTTAACTGAATTAGCTAGTGAAGCGTGCACATTAATTTGTCTGCTGGTAGCGCAAACTGTTGGACAGCTGAATCTTCCTCTACTTGATATAAATCAAAATTCAAATTTGAATGTCATAATTGCTGAAGCTATTATCGAGGGTAACAGTATTCATGCTTATATTGTCAAAAACAAGCTGGTGTCACATCCATATTTAGATACAGAAAAAGCACTTAAGTTTGGTGGGACAAAATTGAGTACCCTGAAAGAATGGGTATTAGTCTTATAGTAATTTGAAAATAGAATCGATTACTTTTTAAATATTTTCTTTGAAAGACTAATAATCAATTGTCATTCATTTTAGAAGTTTCAAGTTTTCCACGAAAATCTTGATATTAGTTTATATAAAAATATCAAATTGTTTTTATACGAATGGTACAAGTATCCAGAGTCACCAAATTTATTTATGCTTTTGATCACTTGCGGCAGAACAATACTATTTATATTTCAACAGTATACTAAACAGGTGTCATAAACTTTTAATAATTGACAAAAATAAATTTCTTTATTTTACTTCCTTGAAGTATAAAGATATATTTTTTTAGGTGGTCTTGTTTGATTCACACGGACACAGCAGTTCAAGAAATCCAGATAGAGGATTAGTTGTAGCTCAAGTAAATTTGATGCTCTAATACATTCAGCACAGTATTTCTTATTAACAATGATTAAACATTTAAATATCACAATTGTAATTTTTAAGGTACCGCTTACTAGTTTAGAAGAACTTTGTAATTGGTATACAGCAGATATCATACACAACTGTTATGAGCTGGAAGCTGATCAATATGAATTGGCCTGCTTGTATTATCAATCAAATCGTAGACCAAGTAGCTGTCACAAATGTAAATGTAATTTAGTTTCTAGAAGATCAGTATAACAATTAAAAAAACAGTAAATTTTGCAAATATGATCTTAAAAATGTTTAAGAAAGGAATCTGACAAATTTATAAATTTAAAAAATTATGTAACGAAAATGATTTCAAAATGAATAACAAAAAATTGTAAATAAATATAAATTCTGAAACATGACAAAACATACTTATATTTACACTTTTAACGGGTACGTTTTATAGTAAAATAATTAACACTCATGTATCACTGAAATGTAGTACTTTATTAGAACCAGTTATACTGAACTATTTATTTCAGATTAATGTAACGACACGTTTATTTACATTATTTACAACCATTCTAATGGTTTTTTAAACCTTACTCGTATTATAAACGTTGTTGAAACAAAATCCATTCTCAAAGTTTTAATAGCAAAACAAAAATAAAATTTCTCTTTAAAATTTGTTTCAACATCATTCACCCAAAACAACTGAAACCATTTAATTGTTTTTCTTTTCATGATAAGTAGCTTACAATACCTAAACTTAAGCTAAAGCAGTTTTCTGTGGTTTTCTTAATATTATGTAATTCCTAAACAAGATATGAACAATGTTTTTTTCTTTTGTCTTTAAGTATCTTAAAATAGAGATGTGATCAAAACGGCAACTGAATTTTCTTTTATTTCCTTAGTACAGAGCTTGTATAAATAGCTGTTAATTTAGTTTTTACATCCCTTTTGCAGTTTTATGCTACTGTGATATTCTTTCTCTTTAGTGTTTGTTCCAATTTCATCAGGATTAACAATTATTTTCACAAAAAAAAATGCTTATACACGTTTTTTATCGTTCAATACAGAATTTTGTTGTACATTGTGTCACTCGAAGCAAGTTGTATATAATTATACTTACACGGAAACTGACACCTTAGAGATTAAACTTACAAATGCAAAGCTGAAAGGAAAACTTCTAGTTTCTATCTTTCTCCTTCAAAATGTTTTTTAAATCACAGCCGCGTGGGTTTGCTGTCCATTATACATATTGACATAGAACAGTTAAATTTTGCATTTTATAATTTTTATAATTATAACTGTTTTTTAATCAGAAAGAATTTAATAAAGAATATCTATTAAGGGGATTTCAGAGTTTCATTTGGTAACTATCAAATTTTCTTGATGTAAACATTTTTACAAATAAAAAAATAGAATACAAATTATCAATTACTAAGTAGTAATATTCCAATAGTAATAAAAATAGCGCTCATAATTTATGTATACCAATAATTTAAGTAAATTTTACAAATAAAATTGAATATTCCAAAATCCACTTAATTTAAATTAAAATCCAAGCAAAATGCTTTTCTTAAATTTACATGATAAAAATATTTATTTTTATCTATTTGATTTATCAAAAAAATTTTAATTGTATCCAGTGTCATAAAAAAGACAAGCAATTATTTTAGTTTTAGCTGTTGTGGTTTCAAGCAAAACAGCATTGAATAGTTAAGTAATTGAGTTTTAGAGAAAAATCTTAAATCTCACTCTCTTAATTTTTAAACAAGTGCATTGTTTTTTCTTTCTTTGCAAAATTGCAATGTGCCCTTTAAATGTTTTCGTTTTATAAAATTTTCGTAGAATCTCCTGTTTACTTTATGAAAATGTTTACTTTATTACATTTTCTCATGTCATTGCTTAAAGTAAACCAAAGTAATTTCATGAATAACTGCACAGCTCTATCAGAAAGAGAGTGAGTGACATAGTGACAAGTGATTTTGCTTTATGATCTAAAAGGAGACCACCGAGCAACAATTTTTTTTCTTCTTTTCATTTTACTTATCAATAACTTTTTTTTTGCTTTAGACTCTCTTATATGAAAAAATATTTCATTCACCATACAGCAATCAGGACCAGAAAAAGAATTTGTGAGTAAAGTCTTAATCATTCAGTGGCTGCAGGCTCAGCTGTCAACTAAATAAATAATGATTTTAAGTTAAAACTGATAGTTTCACTTAGAGAGACGTTAAAGAAATTGACGAACCAGTGGCTGAGCCCATTCAACAAAGTCATCTATGAGTACAGGCCAGGCACCTTCTTCATCGTAGTTAGACATTGCATTATTGATCATGAGAGCAAAATCTAAGAGTAAATTCCACGTGTCTTTAGGTATTGATCTTTTGTGATGTTCCTGTGATAAAGTCATACAAAAATTATAAAAATTATTTTAGTAGTGCTATGATTAATTTTTCTATTTATACTCAATTCTAAATTTTTTTATTTACCTGTAAGAACTGGCACCATAATTGTAAAAATTGAAATTTGTCTTTTAATACAATATTCCAATAGGCAATTGCCATATCTAAATCAAGTCCTTTTTGACCAGGATTTTTTGCATAATTAAATGTAAATTGATAAAAATCTTTGAATTTTAGGGAATCCCTCAATTCAGCTTCTAAACTACCTAATCTTGCTTTTAGTTTATCAACGCTATCTACCCTGTAAATTAAAACATTAAATTATTATTTTATTTTTATTAGACTTATATTAAATGTAATATATTTACCCTAAGTCTGTCATGCCGTTCATGAATTCATCTTTAGTGAATTCACATTGTGTTTCTGCTCTAAATTTCCAAGCTATGATTAAAACTAATTTACTCTCAGGTGTAAGACCTAAGTCATCTAAAAATTTCATAATTCCATCAGCTGTGATTTTATCTGGTTCACTGGGATCTAAAAAAAATTGATTAAAATATTAACATTGTAAGTTTCTATTAAATTCACATTCTTGAATAAAATTAACTCATAAACAGATACTTTGAACTTGTTAGTAACTCAACATGACATTGTTAGCATAATCTACTGACAAAATATAAGAAACTAACAAAAGCAATAATAACTGAACCTTGCTTTACATTGTTCTTTCAGTCTTTATAACTTGTCAAATTAAACGGTAAAAAAAGTATTTGATAGAGAAAAGAAACGGTTAGTATATCTAAAAAAGGAGAGCCACTGAATCATACCTTGATATCTGCTGTAGAGTATCTCGAGTTTCTTTTTGTCCACTGAACTTTTTGGTTCTTTGTAGTAAGCTTCAGGATTCTGAAAATAGTTGTCGCTCGCCAAATCCAGCTTCCAGTCATTCTGTGCCAGACAATAAATGGCAGTTTGCTCGCCGGTTTGTGTGAACGTTATGAATTTCTTGACCTTGTCCCGCTGGGAGAATTTTAACTTATGCTGCAAGCACAAAAAAGCACTGTGAACGATCCGAAGAGCCTCCAACTCTGGGTCCAAAACTCTGTTTCTTTCCTCCCAACGGAGTGACAGACAGGCCCATCGGAGCAAGCCAAGAGACCAGGATCTCGCTCTAGTCGCGAGAGAAAAGAAAAGAGTGGCCCGACAATCGCGAAAAAGTTGATCCCCGAGCCGCTAAACTGCAGCAGCTCCATTGGCGGGATATAGGTTAATCGACGGTGGGGTACGTTCGGTCCCGCTCCCGTCCACGGGGTGGGCAGGTCGCGCCAGGGCCAGGGTGCCAGGGTCTCGGGGAGGGGGCGAGGGTCGCAGTGGGACCTCGCGGCAGCTCCCGCGCGTGCACTTACCATGTTTAAAAAAAAAGGCTGGTTTCAGGCCCCCGAAAGCCAAAATATTTTTGCCTCACGCTATTGACATGAATATGCGCATGTCCACCATCCGTCGCACACACCGACGCGCCGAAGACCGTTTTATTTCTGGGTTATCGCTGCCGCCGAGCGTGTGTGCATGCGTGTATCCTTACACCATCGCCGCGTGGTACATACGTGCCGTCTGCCGCTGTGTGATAGTGATGAATACTGCGAAATATCTGGATTTGAAGCGCTTTACGTCGAGCGCGTATCTCCGAGTAAAATACACGTCTTAAGCGCGGGGCGCTTGTATGTACAACACAGGCGCTTGTATGTTCTCGTCACAGAATTATAATTATATATAAAATACACTGATTCAATTTAACGCAAATATATGATATATTCTCGGTGAGCGAAAAGTTTGCTAACTGACCGAAAATCACAAGTGGTACTCTCTAAGAGACGATGCGTCTCGTCGGGAGGCCAGCCAGATTCAAATTGACCAATATGAAGACTCGTATTCCGTATAGAGCCGCTGCTACCGGCTATTATATGTTTTTCCCCAAACTCAAGTAAAGTCGAGCCGCAGGCATTAGCTGGTTAGGGTAATTATAATTGCTCCAGCGGCCAACTGATGAGCTGACAGTATAGGTTTTATTATTATACCGAACATTTGATTAAAAGGTATAGCAGGATAAAGGCTGTTTTAACTGTATTATAGATAAACAGCATTCCAACAATTGTGATACAATCTCTAAAAGCTGTTAACAGTAGATACTGTTATAATAGTGATATATACGACTTATACAAACTTATAAAAATAACGAGCGCAAGTAAGCGTAAACATGACCTTCAACCTGCACTACTTACAAGTATACTTGCTGCAAGTTTTGCGGATTTCTGTTGCACTCAACTAATGCAATTTCCGAGCAGCAGAAGTATAAAATTATTACGCTGCTTAGTTATATAACTCACAATTCAGGTAAATTTTCACCTGAATTTTCAAGTAAAAAATTGTTCACTAAATTTTTAACTAAAAATTCAGGTAAATTTTTACCTAAATATTCAGATAAATTTTCAGCTGCAAAAATCCAAAAACGTCAACTGAATATTCAGGTAAATTTACTGGTGAAATTTTAGGTAAAAATCTAGGTGAAAATTCAGCTGTATATTTTCAACAGCTAGGGACAGTGGTTATAGTCGTTGTACCCACCCGCCACCAGACTCAGACCTCGACACCGATCGTATACCATGAGGTGACCGTTAATTCTAGTACCTGGATGTCATAAACGACCAGGGACCCTGACTGGAACTATAAATTAAGATTATTTGTTCTTATTGGCTTATGGCTGAATGGCTGCACGCCTGCTAATTGCTATGACCAGTATGGCTGTCTCTTTCAGATCAGAAAGCTTATTCTGTTTTCTATGCGGAGGCTCAAACAGGACACATTTAAGACCTAGCTTAAACTGACAAAAAATAATGCACAAATGCACAATGCACATGCAGATATGCACACTGCACAGACACAAAGTACAAAACGATCTGTTTATTACATGATAATAATGGGTAAAATACCCAAAGTAACAGCGGAGTAGAGAAAAAAAACTCAAAAATACAATCCACGTTCGACGTTCGACTTTGTAATCATAACCTCAATTCCACATTTCCGTATTGTAATAAGTTACACGATCATTTACTTGCGGTAGTCACGTTCACGTTGCAGTTATAAGCAGTGTGTTTTGACAATCCTGTGCGAAGCAAAGATTCACCTGCTAAATGAGTAAGGTGCTGGAGAATCCGAATCCTAAAATATATCCGAAATTAGAGGAAAAATTAGGAGCCAACGAAAAATGTGAAAATGTGAATCGTAATCCAGACGAATTCGACGCTCGTGGAATTTTTGGTTACTACTTTGTTGATACTTAAATGCGTAGTTGCTGTCATTTTCAAAATAATACATCGATGATTTATTTTGTTCATTTTGCAGAATTATTGAGAAACATAAATGATCCCGAACATCCGTTGACATTGGAACAGTTAAATGTTGTAGAACAAAGTTTGATCGACGTGAGTATAACGAGATGTTTTTTTACACGAAATCTCTCTCTTCTTTATCATATTCATATTTTTAGTGAAACTGATTTATTCTTCAATTTTGTATTGAACAGGTAGATAATGACAACAATGAAATCAATGTCAAATTTACTCCTACAATACCGCACTGTAGTATGGCCACGCTTATTGGTTTATCGATAAGAACACAATTGATGAGGACAATCCCAACAAGATTTAAAGTAAGCGTTAAAATTACTCCTGGAACACACGTTGCTGAAACAGCAGTAAATAAGCAATTAGCGGATAAAGAAAGAGTTGCAGCTGCTTTAGAAAATCAGTTTTTATTAACTGTAATAGATCAATGCTTAGATAACACTCTAAGGTCGGGAGTAGAAGAAAATTGTTGTTCTGAAGAGAACGAAAATTGTTGCTCTGAAGAAAAAGAGAATCGTGACTCTGGAGAAAAAGAAAGTTGTTGCTCTGAAGGAAAAGAAAATTGTTGCTCTGAAGAAAAAGAAAATCGTGGCTCTGGAGAAAAAGAAAATTGTTGCTCTGAAGGAAAAGAAAATTGTTGCTCAGAAGAAAAAGAAAATCGTTGCTAATTGTAATTGCTCACGTACCTTAAAATATATGATTTGTATAAAATCAATCAAATACTTTTATGAATAAGTTATTAAGAATTCATTTCAAATATTATTTGTGTATGTAATATAACAACGTTTGTATGTTAAATGAATTCAAAGTCGGTAGTTCACGAGAATGCCAAATATTCATTCACCACTTATTTAAAAATGATTTATCATAGTTTAACCATAAATAGGCTAGGATAGACAATTTTGTATAATGTTAATCTTTTTGCATAAATAAAATTATTTTTTAAAAACTTGAGAGAAATTTATTTATTTACTATATTAAAGGAGCCAAGGCCCATAATTACAGAGCACAATTACAAACATTGATTTCAGAGGGATTAACAAATCAAACTATTTCATTTAATATTTTAGTAACTTTTTTCAAAATTATCTTATCTTTCTAGTTCAATTAAAATCAAAACGAAAATAAACACAGAATAAATATTTACGATTTTAATTACATTGTTTGTAACAAATTTATTTTGTTTTATATAACAAATCATTTATTTTCTAATAAAATATAAAATAATCTATCTCTAATCCCTTTTCTTTGAAAGAACGGCATTAGGTACTGGATATGATTTTGTAGGATCGTATTTATACGTCTTTGGAACAGGTCCTTTACCAGCTCTTTCAAAAACTATGTGGTCATACATTTCACGTGTACTCATCTCTCGAGCAACCTTCATATTTGTCCAGGCTAAAACAAAAAATTTGAAATATTAAAACATTAATTTACTTTAAAACTACTTTTATTTTTTTGTGAATATTGCAAAACACTTACTGTCTTTGAATCCCTCTGTAAATCCTTTATTTGCAACAGGCAATTTTTTCTTATCATGTCGAATAAGCTCTGGTATCTTAAAGTATGTTCTTACTTTTGGTACTCTAAGTACGCTTACTTGCATAAGAGAAAATAAATTTGTAGACACCCAATAACAAAGAATTGCCTAAAATAACAGATAAATAATATAGTTAACATAATATTAAATCATAATATGTTCAACATTTCAATATTAAAAGGAAAATGTGCTTACGCCTTCAAAATTTATTATGAATGGAAACATAACAATTGGAGCTGCTCTAAGGACATACTTCATCATGCCCAATGTATCAGCTCGTACTGTGTCTGCTCCTACTTCAATAGTAGCGTATAAAGTTACACTCGTAATAAGGGGAAGTATGTAGTATGGATCTGGAGCTGTTAAATTTGTGAACCACCATAGACCACCTTCTTTCATACTTTCAACGGGAGCTTGAACCATTCCCCGAAGACCCCAGAAAAAAGACAAGAATACAGGTGCCTGAAAAATCATTTATTCATTATTACTTTTCAATTTTGTTATCAATTATTATTGATTAAATTAATTGTTTTTTATAATTATTATGTAAGAATTTTTACCTGAACTAAAGGTAAAGCGTTTTGCAAAGGACTAATTCCTTTCTCTTTCATGAAACTGTACATTTCGTGGGTTAGCCTAGCAACTAAAGAAAAATGTAATTAATTGATTTATAATGGTTTACTACTGAAATTTCTAAATTAAGATGTTTACCTTCCATCATATCCCCCATTTTTCGTGCTTCTGTTAACTGCTGCTGAATATACTGAAATTGTGGCTGAATATTATTCATATTTGCTGCAGCCCTTTGTATTTTTATTACTAGTGGAAATAATAGTATTCTAAAACAAATAGTTGCTGGAACAAACAAAATTTTGTTATTTACTATTTAAATGACTTTAATGTTATTAACATGCAATAATTATAATAATATAATAGTAATAAATAAATTATATATATTTTAACTTTACTTACTACACACTATAGCTCCCCACCATGGGAGACCAACTTGTGAATTAAGGAAATCAAGTAACTGCTGCAACAATCCATGAGGATAATTACTTCCAATTCCAAGGTCCTGCAATGTAGGTTCTTTAGCTACTGCTTCTACTATGTCGGAAACAAGTGGCGCAGGCGGCTCTGAATAAAAAAATGTACTTTCAATTACTGGTTTTCTGAAATACATTTTAATGTATTTTGAATAACTCACCAGGAATTTGTGGTATCGCTTCTGCAATATCCGTTGCGTCTGTAAAAATAAAAAATGTTACATCAAACAGTGCAAGATCTGTATAAAAACATTTAAACGCAGTACACGATTTCCCTAAATTGCTTAGAATACTTCTCAAAGCACCTCACCAGCTTCCAACGCAAACGCAAACAGAATACAAACGAAAGCGCGACACTCGCTAAGGAACGCTCACCGGTCGTCTGCACCACGTCTCCATCCTCTGTAACAGAACGAAAAAGCAGCCTCGTTACTCGCTCCCCACAGGAATCTCAACATCCAGGGAAAAATTATGTAAAAGCCGCGGCGACTCACGTGCACTGCTCGCCCCGTCGCTGGCGTGCCTGAGGAAGCTGGCGGACAGCAGGGGCGCGCCGACGACGCGCTGCAGCACCAGCAGCCGGGGCAGCTCCCTCCTGGAGGCCAGCTGATGCAGGGACCGCCGGCGAACCGACGGCGACGGCGGCTCATAACCTCCCGCGAGCGGCCGACCCGGTGACGCGCTCACGTGCACCACGAGGCTCAGCTGCGCGCCCGCGCGACTCCGCACGCTCAGGAAGCTCCGCGAGAACATGCTGCTGCGGCCCGATGACACCGTCAAGGGTACCCGGTCGATCCTGCGGACGACCCGCCGACGTGCAGACCAAGTCCCGAACCAAAACACGAGGGCTGCATGAGGATTAGGGTGCCTTCGGATAACACATGTGTGGCGTTGATACTGCTTTTGTTAAGCACCATTGCGCGGAAAATTTGAAATGTTTAACGAACAATTGGATATAGTGGAATAAGGAAATAAAAAAAAATTGTTGACATAATTCATTTAGAATGTAGAATTGATGAGTACATAAATATAATTTATTTATATACGTAAACATATTTTTATTTGTTTACAAGTGTATTTACGACTTACCGACTTACGTATACATACGCGCGTATGTATACGTAAGTCGGTAAGTCGTAAATACACTTGTAAACAAATAAAAATATGTTTACGTATATAAATAAATTATATTTATGTACTCATCAATTCTACATTCTAAATGAATTATGTCAACAATTTTTTTTTATTTCCTTATTCCACTATATCCAATTGTTCGTTAAACATTTCAAATTTTCCGCGCAATGGTGCTTAACAAAAGCAGTATCAACGCCACACATGTGTTATCCGAAGGCACCCTAATCCTCATGCAGCCCTCGTGTTTTGGTTCGGGACTTGGTCTGCACGTCGGCGGGTCGTCCGCAGGATCGACCGGGTACCCTTGACGGTGTCATCGGGCCGCAGCAGCATGTTCTCGCGGAGCTTCCTGAGCGTGCGGAGTCGCGCGGGCGCGCAGCTGAGCCTCGTGGTGCACGTGAGCGCGTCACCGGGTCGGCCGCTCGCGGGAGGTTATGAGCCGCCGTCGCCGTCGGTTCGCCGGCGGTCCCTGCATCAGCTGGCCTCCAGGAGGGAGCTGCCCCGGCTGCTGGTGCTGCAGCGCGTCGTCGGCGCGCCCCTGCTGTCCGCCAGCTTCCTCAGGCACGCCAGCGACGGGGCGAGCAGTGCACGTGAGTCGCCGCGGCTTTTACATAATTTTTCCCTGGATGTTGAGATTCCTGTGGGGAGCGAGTAACGAGGCTGCTTTTTCGTTCTGTTACAGAGGATGGAGACGTGGTGCAGACGACCGGTGAGCGTTCCTTAGCGAGTGTCGCGCTTTCGTTTGTATTCTGTTTGCGTTTGCGTTGGAAGCTGGTGAGGTGCTTTGAGAAGTATTCTAAGCAATTTAGGGAAATCGTGTACTGCGTTTAAATGTTTTTATACAGATCTTGCACTGTTTGATGTAACATTTTTTATTTTTACAGACGCAACGGATATTGCAGAAGCGATACCACAAATTCCTGGTGAGTTATTCAAAATACATTAAAATGTATTTCAGAAAACCAGTAATTGAAAGTACATTTTTTTATTCAGAGCCGCCTGCGCCACTTGTTTCCGACATAGTAGAAGCAGTAGCTAAAGAACCTACATTGCAGGACCTTGGAATTGGAAGTAATTATCCTCATGGATTGTTGCAGCAGTTACTTGATTTCCTTAATTCACAAGTTGGTCTCCCATGGTGGGGAGCTATAGTGTGTAGTAAGTAAAGTTAAAATATATATAATTTATTTATTACTATTATATTATTATAATTATTGCATGTTAATAACATTAAAGTCATTTAAATAGTAAATAACAAAATTTTGTTTGTTCCAGCAACTATTTGTTTTAGAATACTATTATTTCCACTAGTAATAAAAATACAAAGGGCTGCAGCAAATATGAATAATATTCAGCCACAATTTCAGTATATTCAGCAGCAGTTAACAGAAGCACGAAAAATGGGGGATATGATGGAAGGTAAACATCTTAATTTAGAAATTTCAGTAGTAAACCATTATAAATCAATTAATTACATTTTTCTTTAGTTGCTAGGCTAACCCACGAAATGTACAGTTTCATGAAAGAGAAAGGAATTAGTCCTTTGCAAAACGCTTTACCTTTAGTTCAGGTAAAAATTCTTACATAATAATTATAAAAAACAATTAATTTAATCAATAATAATTGATAACAAAATTGAAAAGTAATAATGAATAAATGATTTTTCAGGCACCTGTATTCTTGTCTTTTTTCTGGGGTCTTCGGGGAATGGTTCAAGCTCCCGTTGAAAGTATGAAAGAAGGTGGTCTATGGTGGTTCACAAATTTAACAGCTCCAGATCCATACTACATACTTCCCCTTATTACGAGTGTAACTTTATACGCTACTATTGAAGTAGGAGCAGACACAGTACGAGCTGATACATTGGGCATGATGAAGTATGTCCTTAGAGCAGCTCCAATTGTTATGTTTCCATTCATAATAAATTTTGAAGGCGTAAGCACATTTTCCTTTTAATATTGAAATGTTGAACATATTATGATTTAATATTATGTTAACTATATTATTTATCTGTTATTTTAGGCAATTCTTTGTTATTGGGTGTCTACAAATTTATTTTCTCTTATGCAAGTAAGCGTACTTAGAGTACCAAAAGTAAGAACATACTTTAAGATACCAGAGCTTATTCGACATGATAAGAAAAAATTGCCTGTTGCAAATAAAGGATTTACAGAGGGATTCAAAGACAGTAAGTGTTTTGCAATATTCACAAAAAAATAAAAGTAGTTTTAAAGTAAATTAATGTTTTAATATTTCAAATTTTTTGTTTTAGCCTGGACAAATATGAAGGTTGCTCGAGAGATGAGTACACGTGAAATGTATGACCACATAGTTTTTGAAAGAGCTGGTAAAGGACCTGTTCCAAAGACGTATAAATACGATCCTACAAAATCATATCCAGTACCTAATGCCGTTCTTTCAAAGAAAAGGGATTAGAGATAGATTATTTTATATTTTATTAGAAAATAAATGATTTGTTATATAAAACAAAATAAATTTGTTACAAACAATGTAATTAAAATCGTAAATATTTATTCTGTGTTTATTTTCGTTTTGATTTTAATTGAACTAGAAAGATAAGATAATTTTGAAAAAAGTTACTAAAATATTAAATGAAATAGTTTGATTTGTTAATCCCTCTGAAATCAATGTTTGTAATTGTGCTCTGTAATTATGGGCCTTGGCTCCTTTAATATAGTAAATAAATAAATTTCTCTCAAGTTTTTAAAAAATAATTTTATTTATGCAAAAAGATTAACATTATACAAAATTGTCTATCCTAGCCTATTTATGGTTAAACTATGATAAATCATTTTTAAATAAGTGGTGAATGAATATTTGGCATTCTCGTGAACTACCGACTTTGAATTCATTTAACATACAAACGTTGTTATATTACATACACAAATAATATTTGAAATGAATTCTTAATAACTTATTCATAAAAGTATTTGATTGATTTTATACAAATCATATATTTTAAGGTACGTGAGCAATTACAATTAGCAACGATTTTCTTTTTCTTCTGAGCAACAATTTTCTTTTCCTTCAGAGCAACAATTTTCTTTTTCTCCAGAGCCACGATTTTCTTTTTCTTCAGAGCAACAATTTTCTTTTCCTTCAGAGCAACAACTTTCTTTTTCTCCAGAGTCACGATTCTCTTTTTCTTCAGAGCAACAATTTTCGTTCTCTTCAGAACAACAATTTTCTTCTACTCCCGACCTTAGAGTGTTATCTAAGCATTGATCTATTACAGTTAATAAAAACTGATTTTCTAAAGCAGCTGCAACTCTTTCTTTATCCGCTAATTGCTTATTTACTGCTGTTTCAGCAACGTGTGTTCCAGGAGTAATTTTAACGCTTACTTTAAATCTTGTTGGGATTGTCCTCATCAATTGTGTTCTTATCGATAAACCAATAAGCGTGGCCATACTACAGTGCGGTATTGTAGGAGTAAATTTGACATTGATTTCATTGTTGTCATTATCTACCTGTTCAATACAAAATTGAAGAATAAATCAGTTTCACTAAAAATATGAATATGATAAAGAAGAGAGAGATTTCGTGTAAAAAAACATCTCGTTATACTCACGTCGATCAAACTTTGTTCTACAACATTTAACTGTTCCAATGTCAACGGATGTTCGGGATCATTTATGTTTCTCAATAATTCTGCAAAATGAACAAAATAAATCATCGATGTATTATTTTGAAAATGACAGCAACTACGCATTTAAGTATCAACAAAGTAGTAACCAAAAATTCCACGAGCGTCGAATTCGTCTGGATTACGATTCACATTTTCACATTTTTCGTTGGCTCCTAATTTTTCCTCTAATTTCGGATATATTTTAGGATTCGGATTCTCCAGCACCTTACTCATTTAGCAGGTGAATCTTTGCTTCGCACAGGATTGTCAAAACACACTGCTTATAACTGCAACGTGAACGTGACTACCGCAAGTAAATGATCGTGTAACTTATTACAATACGGAAATGTGGAATTGAGGTTATGATTACAAAGTCGAACGTCGAACGTGGATTGTATTTTTGAGTTTTTTTTCTCTACTCCGCTGTTACTTTGGGTATTTTACCCATTATTATCATGTAATAAACAGATCGTTTTGTACTTTGTGTCTGTGCAGTGTGCATATCTGCATGTGCATTGTGCATTTGTGCATTATTTTTTGTCAGTTTAAGCTAGGTCTTAAATGTGTCCTGTTTGAGCCTCCGCATAGAAAACAGAATAAGCTTTCTGATCTGAAAGAGACAGCCATACTGGTCATAGCAATTAGCAGGCGTGCAGCCATTCAGCCATAAGCCAATAAGAACAAATAATCTTAATTTATAGTTCCAGTCAGGGTCCCTGGTCGTTTATGACATCCAGGTACTAGAATTAACGGTCACCTCATGGTATACGATCGGTGTCGAGGTCTGAGTCTGGTGGCGGGTGGGTACAACGACTATAACCACTGTCCCTAGCTGTTGAAAATATACAGCTGAATTTTCACCTAGATTTTTACCTAAAATTTCACCAGTAAATTTACCTGAATATTCAGTTGACGTTTTTGGATTTTTGCAGCTGAAAATTTATCTGAATATTTAGGTAAAAATTTACCTGAATTTTTAGTTAAAAATTTAGTGAACAATTTTTTACTTGAAAATTCAGGTGAAAATTTACCTGAATTGTGAGTTATATAACTAAGCAGCGTAATAATTTTATACTTCTGCTGCTCGGAAATTGCATTAGTTGAGTGCAACAGAAATCCGCAAAACTTGCAGCAAGTATACTTGTAAGTAGTGCAGGTTGAAGGTCATGTTTACGCTTACTTGCGCTCGTTATTTTTATAAGTTTGTATAAGTCGTATATATCACTATTATAACAGTATCTACTGTTAACAGCTTTTAGAGATTGTATCACAATTGTTGGAATGCTGTTTATCTATAATACAGTTAAAACAGCCTTTATCCTGCTATACCTTTTAATCAAATGTTCGGTATAATAATAAAACCTATACTGTCAGCTCATCAGTTGGCCGCTGGAGCAATTATAATTACCCTAACCAGCTAATGCCTGCGGCTCGACTTTACTTGAGTTTGGGGAAAAACATATAATAGCCGGTAGCAGCGGCTCTATACGGAATACGAGTCTTCATATTGGTCAATTTGAATCTGGCTGGCCTCCCGACGAGACGCATCGTCTCTTAGAGAGTACCACTTGTGATTTTCGGTCAGTTAGCAAACTTTTCGCTCACCGAGAATATATCATATA
>JAXIUT010000037.1:11537920-11562676 GCA_035586675.1 Eurytoma californica | reverse complement strand
ATTTTATATTGTATTACTGGAATGACTTAATATTTGCATTTTGGTCTTGTGCCTTGTCATATCTCATGCTAAAATGTTATTGCTATTTAAAGTATGATCTGCAGATATGAATTATCATCAGTCATTTTAAGCATTTAAGCAGGTTTACTTAAAAATTACTTAACTTAAAAGGCCACAACTACTGAGATTATTTTGTATAATAACATCCGTGACTGCATCAAATACAAATTGAATGTTGTTTGTATCAGTAGCACATGTAAAGTGCGAATACATCTGTTTTTGTTCTTTGCGTTTGTTCAAATTTTCAAATTTCATTTGAATATAAGCAGCACACTCTTCAAAAGTATTTAGTCCCTTATATTCGGGGAAACAAATCGTCAATGGGCTTTTCATAATCTTTTCTTCAAAGATGTCTTTCTTATTAAGGAATAGAATAATTGATGTATCTACAAACCATTTGCTATTGCAAATAGAATCAAACAGTTTCATTGATTCAATCATGCGGTTCATTTCTTCATCTTCAGCCAAAACTAAGTCATATTCACTTAATGCTACACAAAATATAATGGCAGTTACATCTTCAAAACAGTGAATCCACTTTTTCCTTTCAGAGCGCTGGCCTCCAACGTCAAACATCTTAAAATTAAGTCCCTTAAATGAAAATCGAGTTTCCACAATTCCAGTCGTTTTTATTCTAGTTTTCAAGACATCTTGTTGAGTTGGAATGTAATTTGGTTGAGTAATGCGATCGAGGGCATTTAAATAATAAGCCGCAGAGTCATTTAATTGATACTCTCTGCTGCGTGTAAGGCAATGTTGAACACCAGCATCTTGCCACAAACTTTTCATTAGATGTACCAATTCATTATTTAATTCTCCTTCTTCAGTTGACGAAGCTATTGTGAAGAATTGCCTTGCAACATTAGCTTTACTAGGATCTGCAAAGTCTATTTTTAGATTTCCCATTGCCCTAATTATAGTCATTAAACTTTGTATTGTATTGCTGTAGACAACAGGCTTCAACCGTTCGCATTCCTCTTGACTATATCCAGTCTCATGGATTATTTTCATTTGCTTCACAATTGTAGATTTTCCAGATTCTCCAGCTCCGAGCAAAAGTAACTTAACTTCATTTGCTATTCTTTCCCCATCTGCCCTCAGCCCTTTATCGATCTTCTTGGATCTTTCAGCTGCTGCCTTCTCTCCATTGGTACTTGCAGCGCAACCCATTGTGTCACTAGCCTTGTTACCTGAAATTTTAATGCAATTTTCCAAAATTATTTGATTTAAAAAACAAATGAACTTAATTGCAATTAAGTAAAAAATAAGGAATAATAAAATTAATTTATTGTATTGTGCACTTACAATCAACAAAATATTAATTTATCTATTATTTTCGATAATAAATTATACTTTAAAGTATTTATCATTTAATATCACTATATTAACGAAAAAAATCTTTACTAAGTGATTAATAATGCATTTGTGAGAAAATGAGTCATGCAAGAATAATGAGACATAATTAGATAATAACTACAATTTTTAAGAAATTTAGCGAAAGAGTTAGAAGCAGTGCAAAAAATTAATATTGCTTCTTAACTTAAACACTAAAAAAAGCAATAATATACATAAAATAAAGGTTTCAGTAAAAATAAATTGAGAATTCAGATATACATTTCTAATGGTCAAACCCATGCACAGAAGTTTCTAGATTGGATTGCTGTTAGTTTAACATAACTATACGTTCATTTTTGCGCAACGGAAGCACAAGAAACAATGCGACCACCTCGAAAGTTTATTCAGCATTGATAGCGATAAAAAAACCGTTCGTTTACCTTTTTTACGTGAATGAACTCCAAAGATTGAGGTTAAGTCAGAGATGATGTTGATAAAAATTCTTGGGCGTACCACCTCGGTGTCCGGATATTCGCTCTGTACTCTCAAAAAAACCTTGGTACTAAAAAAAGGCAGTCTTTCCTTCGACGTGGACGAAACTCGTCGGCGGAGATCAACGAGGGCCTTCGGTCGCGGCACTTCGTGATGTAGGAAAAAAAATTAACGAACTCCACACACACGAAAATTTGAAAAAAAATTACATTTTACGCTGCGCGCACTTCAACCGCTCGAATCGAGGTAACGGAGAGCCGTGCAAATTGTGCGTTACGCGCAGGACTGCAGCATACTATGCTAAAGAAGTTACTTACAAAAGTAAAAAACTAAGGGTATAAACAAATTCGCGTCAGTCTTCTTTTGGGGCTACGTCGGCGACGTCGGCGTTTTTTTTCTCCCCCGCTGCTCGCGGGAGGTGGCGACCTCTCGGGTTTGTGGAGAAGTGATCGCCGCGCCGCAACACTGGAACTATTCGCGTGGACCACATGACATAAACAGTTGGTCCATTGCCGCCTTTGCGTTTGTTCATTTTATACGGAGTCGTTTTGCTGGCCGTTGCAACCAAGTTTTTGCATAGTGTTGAGTAAAAAATACAAAATATAAAGATGGAGAAACCACAGAAGATGCCCAAAGTGGCAAAGGTAATTAAATGAACAATCGGCTTATTTTATTTTACACTTTATGTGCCTACAATTGTTGGACTTCGTTGAAGCCAGAATTTACATTTTATTTATTAAAGCACACTTCATTATTTTTTTGTGAAATTGTTAGTTTTTCTTTTTTTAATTATAGAGTAGAATATATTCATATTGTTTACATATTTTGTTCCAATTTGTTTCATTGCAAGTTAACAATTATACATTTTAAGGTTATACACATTGACACTGATAAAACATTATTATAAATGTATTTAACTGAGATTTTTTAATTTGAAAGAGGCAGGTGTTTCCACTAAATAATTTTTTGTATCAGCTTTTTTTATGTAAATTTATTATGTTGTAAACATTACCTACATATTAAATTTTTATTTAAACTAAAAATTGTCTCAAGGTGCTACATGATGTTAACTGCGCTACATGATGTTATATTTGTAACAAAATTGATAAATCGTTAATGTTTCAGGTAAAAAACAAAGCTCCAGCTGAAATTCAAATTACAGCTGAGCAGCTGCTTCGAGAAGCAAAAGAAAGAGATTTGGAGATCTTACCCCCGGTATGTAAAGTTATTAAAATTGATAGATTTTGATTTATTACTATTTTTAAATATGTATTTATTTATTTATATGCATTATTTTTACAGCCTCCTAAGCAGAAAATCTCTGATCCACATGAGTTAGCGGATTATCAACATAGAAAGAGAAAAGTCTTTGAAGATTCAATAAGAAAAAATCGACTATCCATAGCGACATGGATCAAATATGCACGTTGGGAGGAGTCTCAGAAGCAGATCGAGAGGGCACGGTATATATTTTCTTTACATTTTAGATTCTGAGTTATACAAAAAACATTTCAAATAATTTTTTACTTTTAGGTCAATATACGAGCGCGCCTTGGATGTCGATCACAGAAATATAGTACTATGGTTGAAATACACCGAAATGGAAATGCGAAATCGGCAAGTAAATCATGCAAGAAATCTTTGGGACAGAGCAGTTACAATTCTACCAAGGGTAAATCAATTTTGGTACAAGTATGCTTATATGGAAGAAATGTTAGAAAATATAGCTGGTGCTAGACAAGTATTTGAAAGATGGATGGAATGGGAACCACATGAGCAAGCATGGCAAACTTACATCAATTTTGAATTGAGATACAAAGAACTCGAAAGAGCTAGGCAAATCTATGAACGGTTTGTGATAGTACATCCTGAAGTAAAGCATTGGATTAAGTACGCCAGATTTGAGGAATCTCATGGATATATACAAGGAGCTCGTGATGTTTATGAAAGAGCAGCAACATTCTTTGGCGATGAAAATTTGGATGAAAAATTAATTATTGCCTTTGCAAGATTTGAAGAAGGTCAAAAAGAACATGAGCGGGTGAAAAGTATTTATAAATATGCTCTGGAGCATCTTCAAAAAGAAAAGACTCAAGAAATATATAAAGCATATACCATTCATGAAAAAAAATATGGAGACCGTTCTGGCATTGAAGATGTAATAGTTAGTAAAAGAAAATATCAGTATGAAGCGGAAGTAAAAGAAAATCCTTCTAATTATGATGCTTGGTTTGATTATCTCAAACTAATGGAGTCAGAAGGTAACATGGAGGAAATTCGTGAAATTTATGAAAGAGCCATCATCAATATTCCTCCTACAAAGGTTTGAAAAGAAAAAATTTAATTCATTTTACATAGAAGGTATTATTAAGAATTTGAATATTAAAATGTAATTTACTTTCAGGAGAAAGAATATTGGCGAAGATATATTTATCTTTGGATCAATTATGCCTTATATGAAGAACTTGAAGCTGAAGATATAGAACGAACTCGTGCAATTTATAAGTATGTTTTTACTGCATTAATTCAAATGAATTATTATTTTGAATTTACAGTTGTAAAATTTCTGTTTTATATTTTCAGGGCGTGTTTGGAAATCATCCCACATAAAATTTTTACATTTTCAAAAATCTGGCTAATGTATGCTCAATTTGAGCTTAGGCAAAAAGACCTTGCAGCATTTAGAAAAAATTTGGTAAGTGAAAGTGTCATTAATTTTCACATTTTACTTATTTTATGTATTGCATATGATTAATCTTTATTCTTTATGTAGGGTATGGCCTTAGGTGTTTGTCCTAGGGATAAATTGTATCGTGGTTATATTGAGTTAGAGACTCAACTTCTTGAATTCGATAGATGCAGAATACTTTATCAAAAGTTTCTGGAATTTGGTCCAGAAAATTGCACAACTTGGACCAAGGTATACAAAATTTGTAAAATTTATTTCAAATTTATTCAAAATGTATTGAAAATTCATTAATAATTTTTGTCTTTTAGTACGCTGAGTTCGAGGTATTTTTAGGAGAAATTGATAGAGCTAGAGCAATTTTTGAATTAGCGATAAGTCAACCTAGGTAAGAAACGTTTTCTGAACTAAAAATTGTTTTTAATTTCAAATCCAACATTTGTTTTATATCTAACTAATGTATTGTAGATTAGACATGCCAGAAGTTGTGTGGAAAGCATATATAGATTTTGAGATTTCACAAGAAGAACCAGAGAAAGTGAGACAATTGTACGAAAGACTGCTTGAAAAAACGATGCACGTAAAGGTAATATAATAGTTTTCCAACTCGAATCTTGTATTTTATATTAATTACTCGTATAAAAATTTAATTACTCATTAAAATTTACAGGTTTGGATTGCGTACGCGCAGTTTGAGATGTCGAATACCGTCGTCGAAGAAGGCGTTAATAACATTGATCTGTCGCGGCGCATTTATGAAAGAGGAAATGATTCGCTCAAATCATCCGGAGATAAAGAAAGCCGAGCTTTATTACTGGAAGCTTGGAGGGACTTTGAAAATGAACACGGTGACGAGGACAGTCAAGCCAAGATTACCGGTAAAATGCCACGCAGGATGAAGAAGAGAAGGCGCGTTGTTGCCGAGGATGGAGTGAGTACCAAGTTTACTTTTTTTTTCATCGTCCTGAATAATTATAAAAAATTGTGTCGATATTATTAAATAAATGAACTTTCTTGTTTTAGAGCGACGATGGATGGGAGGAAGTGTTTGAGTTTATCTTCCCTGAAGACGAGCAACGCAAACCAAATCTGAAGATTCTTGCTTCGGCTCAAGCTTGGATGAAAAAGAAGGCTGAACAGGAAGCAATGGAACGGGAGAAGCAAAAAGAAAAAGAAAATCAACGAGAATCATCGCCACAACCGGGCTCAAGTCGATCTATAGATTAAAATACTTGTATATAGGAATTTTGTTTTGATACTTCTTGGCAAGTGAAGATTTTTTATTATCATATAAAAAATGTATCATTTTTTAATTTATTAACATGGCTTCATTGGATGTTAGTTTTTGAATGTAAGAACGGTGAGGCAATGAAAAAAGATAAAATTATGCGAAAATTTGTAATTGTTGCAATTAACATTAATTAACATTCAGTTCCTTGATTTTTATAAACCTATTATCATGGATATATGGAGGTAAAGTGTATATGTTACAATTTAAATCGATTTTTACAAGAACTATTATAAACTTAATCAATTACATTGACTCAATTAATATCAAGTGAACATTACATTCAGATGCTTAAAAACTTTTGGTCCGTAGATTTTTTAAAAATCGGTATTGAATATGAGATGTATCTTACGTTATCTAAATAGACTTTAGATGTTATAAAAATAACAACTATTTATGACGAAAAATATTTTTTAGAAATTTATACGAAATACATTGTAGCATAAGAATATATGTACAAATCTGTAAATACGTATTTTTATATTATTGACTATGAATAGAAACAATTCTTTAAGTATCACTTACATAAATTGTAGAACTTTATGGGACATTAAGAATAAGAGTTCATTTAAATCATATTTAAAGTAATATTTCAAATAATATTGCAAATAAATGAAAATTTTTTCTTATTTTAATATTCCTTTTATTTAGATGTGTACCTTGCACCAAAACCACATAATAAGAATTAATATTCTACAGTAGACAGACACAAATAACACTTGTTCATGTTATGCGAAATGCGCGTTGTTTGGTTCGCGAAGGCATTTGCAATTCGCGGATTTGCTCCAGTGTGCAATACCTTACGGTATAAATATATATAATAATAATATTTAAAGATAATTAGCGTAAGATGAAAAGTGAGTGTTATCTTAGGAATAGGAAACATCTTGGCGAAAATATATCCTTAAAATGAATTTTGTACGGAAAAACACTCCTGAAAATATCACGTATTTATAAGCTGTATGAAGTTTAATCTATACAAAGTACGGAAAAACAATATAGATAGTACGGAAAAACAATATAGATAGTACGGAAAAACAATATAGATAGTACGGAAAAACAATATAGTTTAATCTATATTGTTTTTCCGTACTTTGTATAGATTAAACTTCATACAGCTTATAAATACGTGATATTTTCAGAAGTGTTTAATTTTAATCTGCTGATAACAAGGGCATAGTTTTCAAAAGACACAATGTCGCATTGTTCACGTTTACAGTGTTTACATACCTAAACCTAACCCACAAGTTATTTGAAGTTAGACAGTAAGGGCCCGCCGCATATCGGCCATTTCCTCGGCAAGCAAAGCGGCCAAGTGGTATTTGCACGAGGCTGCAGTATAGTGATGCTGTGGCGCGACGGCATCAGCTGTTCGGAGCAGCGCGCCGATGTGGCGAGAGGTGTTTACAAATCCGCGTGCGAGCGTCAGTTCGTTGATAAAAAGGGGCGAGAAAGGCGGCCTATCTGCCTCGCGATGATAGTGTAGCCGAGATTGCGAGCACAGGCGACTAAACAGCACTGCGCGCCCGGGATGAACTGAGTGGTACGCCGCGCGCGCTTCGTCTACGTCGCCGTAAACCCGAGTGCGGGGCGCCTCTCGCCCTCCTCCGCCGAGCGAACATGAGCGTGCTGAAGCGCAGGATCCAGGAGTTCGAGGATGTGCTGGCGGCCCGCGAGATCGACGTGCACCAGCTGCGCAAGCTCTGCTTCAACGGCATACCGGACGAGGGCAGCCTGCGGCCCCTCTGCTGGAAGCTGCTGCTCAACTACATGCCCTACTCCAGGGAGAAGTGGGCCGAGACCCTGGCGCGCAAGCGGGAGCTCTACAAGTCCTTCATCGACGACCTCATCGTCATCCCCGGCGAGTCCAGCCTGGAGACCGGCTGGGTCGACGTCACCGGCGTCGATCATCCCCTGAACCTGGACCCCGACAGCAAGTGGCAGACCTTCTTCAAGGACAACGAGGTGCTGCTGCAGATCGACAAGGACGTGAGGAGGCTGTGCCCGGACATATCGTTCTTTC
Source organism: Eurytoma californica (assembly GCA_035586675.1). NCBI lineage: Eukaryota > Metazoa > Arthropoda > Insecta > Hymenoptera > Eurytomidae > Eurytoma > Eurytoma californica. The sequence goes on along the minus strand of JAXIUT010000037.1, from coordinate 11,554,792 downwards.
AGCAGGGCACCGAGTATCCCTGCGAGGCCATCGTCCACAGCAACGGCCAGAAACGCCTGCACCAGAGGGTGCATCACACCGTGCTGAAGAGTGCCAGCGTGGAGAGGAAGGGACTGGGGGTAACTAAGATAGCCGTGTCCGCCAGAAAGGCTGCCGAGGACTACGCTCCCCTGGAGGGTGGCGAGGCTCACTGGGAGGTGCTCGAGAGAATACTGTTCTTGTACGCAAAGTTGAACCCCGGCCAGGGTTACGTGCAGGGTATGAACGAGATCGTCGGACCCATTTATTATGCGTTCGCTTGTGATCCGGATCAGAAGTGGAGAGAGCACGCCGAGGCTGACACTTTCTTTTGCTTTACTAATCTTATGGCGGAGATCAGGGACTTCTTTATTAAATCACTGGACGAAGCCGAGTTCGGCATCAATGCCATGATGAGTAAACTGATGAACGAAGTGAAGTCCAATAGTTACGAAATTTGGATGCGTCTGCATCAACAGGAATTGTGCCCTCAGTACTATAGCTTTAGGTGGCTGACGCTGTTGCTGTCGCAAGAGTTTCCTTTGCCGGATGTTATGAGAATATGGGACTCTCTGTTCTCGGATGAGAATCGCTTTGATTTCTTGATTCACATCTGCTGTTCAATGATATTGCTTTGCAAGGAGCAGATACTCAGTAGTGACTTTGCAGCTAATGTTAAACTGTTACAGAACTTTCCGTCTATGGATGTACAGATTGTATTATCCAGGGCTGCTGAATTGGCAGAATAATCTCTATAGTGTCAAAATGCGCTAAAAAGACTTGAATTTTTATTAAGATAAAAAATACATGCATTTTTGTAACACATATTTTTTGAAATAAGTATAAGTTATGAAGTTTATATGTTAATAAAATAATTCTTCCCAATAATTGAAAAGTGTTTTCATTTATTATTTTTATTTTGTATATATCATTTGACATATAAAAAATACACTTTAGACAAATGAAAATGTTACATGCCTATCAAAGGAATAAATAACATACAAATGATGTGTATACTAACTATAAGTTAATTAATTACAGTCTGCAGAATCCCACATAACTTATAGCCATCATTCATTTCAAGATATATATACATTTTTCATTGTCAATATCACAAGCAATTATTGTATTTCACTTTAACATTTATTTATACTTTTTTAAGATTACTGTAATCTTTTACCATGCAATTCTCTGAGGATATTTCTCATCATGCCAAGAGAATGTCTTATTTGCAAATAGGAAAAATTGTGCTGCATTTATAATAATGTTTAAAACAGTTTCTATAACTACCTGCCAATTTTCTGGTTCTCTCAAGTGCAATCGAAATAGGATATATGGAATAATAAAATAACGGGGTTCTAAAAGTAGTTGAGGTACAAGTACAATACAAATACACAATGAATATGACACCACTGACAATAGTCTTAAGTGATTCAATGAATTCAAAATAGCATAAATTGCAAAACAATAGATAGGAATAAGCAAGTATTTAAAGAAGCTGTACCGATTCATAAAATTTTTCCATATATAAAATGAATAATGCCTATTATCAGCTAAAATGTATGGATGTACTAAAGTATTGAAATGTACAATTAAGGCAATGCAACTGAAACTACACAATACTATCAGAGGATGTTTCATAGTGAAGCGAATAAAATTAGATAAATTTGTTAAAAGATAGGGCCATGCAAAACCTAATACAAATATGGAAAAGTATAAAATCTGGGTAAAATGAATGGTGGGTTTATGAGCAGTTCGATCACCTACTACTATTCCTTCATTAAAAATCACAAACACAATAAATACTAAGAAAACTAATAAATAAGGTAATATTGGACTGAACGCTATCCTTAAAAATTTTAAAAATGCCATGATTCCTTGCTGTATCTGAGCTTTAAAAATTTTGTACAAAGTTTCTATGCAAGGAAGAACATTTAAAGTGTCAGTAAAGTAAGATCTCTTTGTTATTTCCTCTATTACAGTCAATACTCTTTCAATACAAAGAAACCCAACCCATATAACATTAGTTTGCCTAACACATATTGCAAACCCACCTGCCAGAGCAGTTAAATAATTCCATTTGTTTATGTGAAACAAAAGCATTATTAAGATTAAAGTGACTGATAAAATGTCTGTATAATACAGAAAGTAATAAAAGAGCAATGGTGGAAAGCAAGCGATATTATAAGCTATCAAGTATAACTTTTTCTTATCTAATTCCTTATTGAACCTCAGTCTTTTTTTGTGTAAAATACTTAATAATTTGTAAATTAAAAACAGATTTACAAATGTACACACAACATTTATAGCCCTCAAGTAAGTTATTGTACAGAGCCCAAGGGGGCCGAGAATCAACGCAGTCAGCAAATACAGTCCTGGCAAGGTAGTTATCTTTGGATCCCACTCGAAAAAGTTTCCCTCGCAATACTTCAACGTTTGTGGAATGTGAAATTTTTCATCGATAAAGTAATAAAACTGTAAATTGTTCAAATAAACGAACAGCAAAGGCAGTAGCAACAGCACTCCGGACACAATGTACGTCAAAGTGGGAATCAACACTGCCATTGAATTATCCACGTTTTTGCGAAAGGTAGTCCTTTCGCCCTTCGCGTCTTCGACCATGTTTCTGGATTTCGGTTTATCCTCCATCGTCGCAAATGTTCATTTCCTTTTATCATTGATCAGCTCCGAAATTTCTGGAGCAGCGGGCGCTCATGCAGGTTAGGATTACTCCTCAGCTGCATTCGTTAGATTTTCATTCTCGATAATCTAAGAAAAGTAAAAATTAATAAAAATATGTAAGCTAGTACATTACTATAATCAAGAGTAAATTATGATTTCCATTGCATTTTTTAAATAATTTACTAGTAATCATTTTGATGAATACACTCACGTACGATTTTTTCCTTACGAAAATTGAATTCAATATTATTTCCTGAAACTTATTTATACACGTTGTCATTAATATACATACAGTTACATCTTTTGAAAATGTGCAAAAATTTGTATATTTTATGCTTATTATTAAATTTGCACAAATGAAGGACTGCACTTTGCCGGATGAAAAACAAAAGACGTAAACTATAGCAGACGCGACAGAGCAGAAGAAAAAAGAACAAAATATGTGTTCTGGTTCATTAGCCTTTTTATTATGTTATAGATTGAAAATCACTTTAAGTATAGTAAACGATTATCAGATGCAAATGTAGAAAATTAAAAAAATTAATAGAATAGCAGCAACAAATTTTAGAACTAATGTTTCACTTTATTCATAAACTAAGAAAAATTTGTTTAGTTTGATGTTAAAGAAATTTTTAATTAAATTTACTACATATCTTAGTGCTTCAGTACGAAATTAAAATTAAAATCATGATTTCTTACAAAATGTATTTTTTCCCGCCAGTTTTAGGAGTTTGAAAACTGATCACGCGAAATGTGTTATATATACCGGCGCATTTAATTGGCACAGCGTCGAACAAGAGTTGATTCTATCAGGAAGAAAAAGTGTCGCTCGATAGTTCATAAAATTAAAAAATTGAAAAATATAAGTAGAATACAAAGTAAAGTGGACAATTAAATGAAAGGTTTTACAAAAATACGAAGATAAGAGATAAATAAAAATTCCGTCTAAATTGCACATTAAGGTTATAAATTTAAATTTGCTATAAGAATGTGCAGATTTTGTGCTTGGTATGTATTGACAGTTACAAACTTACAAGTAAACTACCGATATTTTTTCTTTCTTATTTATTTACCAAGAAATTGAAATTAACTCATTTGAATTTTCGTAAATATTCCTTTTTCTTAGTGAACTATCGAAGTCACAGCTGAGTAAACAGTGTGCTTATACAAAAGGCAATGTCAAACATGATGTTCCTTGGAGTACAAACAATAACTTTGTGGACTACCATCCGTCTACCTGTTTGCAACCAAAGGACAATGGCTTGCCTGTTATTGTAGATGGGAAACATTTGCAGAGCACAGAATCGCAGCTGTTTTGTCCAATGTACTGGAGCCTTATACCATCTTGGTACAAGGTGATTTTTTTTTTAAATTTACTATATAATCGTTGTGAATTTGTTATGAAAATAGCCTTTGTTCATCGACATTTTTAAAACTTTCATTGTAGGGAGATTTAAAAGAGTGGAAAGCTTTGACACATAATGCACGTGTTGAAAATTTACAGGAGAGTAAAATTTATTCTGCATCATTGAGCGAGGGAAAAAGGTGCATTGTGGTAATGGAGGGGTTCTTTGAGTATAAAAAATCTGGATCTCAGCCAGCTGAGGTTTATTATCTTCAATCGCCTCAAAATGAATTGTTAAAAGCTGCTGGATTATTTAGTACTATGAAAAGAGATAATGTAATGCCAAAGTTTTTATTAGTAAATGTATTATCATTTAAGCCTCTTTGAGTAAATTATTACTTTTTAGGGGGACACATTGTACAGCTGTACTGTTATTACTACTGAATCAGAAAGTAATGTTAAAGAAATACATCACAGAAGTCCCTTGCTACTTCATGAGGATGCAGCTTTTGAGGTACAAAATTAGTTTTATTTTATCTAATTTTTTTTTAACATATAATTTTCGTTATTATGTATTTAATTTAAAATAGATAATATAAAATTCATTTTTTCAGGCCTGGCTTGATTTTAAAAATATTTCTTCTTCGGACGCTGTTAGTAAAATAAAAAGTAATCAACCTATTGATCTCAAATTCCATAAAACTGCTAAGATTGGTTCTAAAGAGACAGCAAATGCTAAGTAAGTTAACAAAATTAACATTAAATCGTGATTTTTTTTGTGTAAATGCACAAATTTATTATTTCTTTCTCTTTTTTCTTAAAAAAACAGAAAAGTCCTTGCATCGAAAAGTATGATGTCTAATTGGCTTAAAAGTGGAACTGACAAAGGTGTAAAACGCAAAGCGGAAGATTAAAGATATAAAAAGCTCTCATTAACTTAATTGTAACATAAATATTTTTATATTCTAATTTATTGAACAAATACATATTCATTCAGTAATTTTTCAAGAAAATATACTTTGTTTTTCCTTCAAAGACGAACACTTGAATGTTTTAAATAAAATGGTGTATTATACATGCCAGAACAAAATACCGACTGAGTAAAAAAAGAATTAAGCGAATTAAAAAAAAAAATTAATATAGTACTACAGTTAAGAAACAAAATTCACTACTTAGAGATTGAAAAGATAGAGATAAAAAGGTTTATACGCTTTGTCCAATCGAAGAATTGGCTTTCTTAATTCTTAATAATTCCCGATTTCTTGCTTTTATCGTTAATAAGAGCGATATTAATTTCTTTTATTTTTTTCACCTAACTCTTCTTACTTAGTCGGTGTCCTGTCCTGGTATAATTCATAATTTTATTGAAAAAACCCAATGATAGTACGAAAAATTTACGGTAAAATACGAAAAAACAAAAAACGAAAAAACTAATAAATTCAGCATGGGGATCGATGTTGGTCGCCTAGTCCTTCTTGGCGACGGCCTGCTTGGCCTGGTGGGCTTGCAACACGGCGACGGCCTCCTCTACCTTTGCCTTGAGCGACTCACTGTGCTCGAGCATGTGCAGGAGCTCGGAGTTGTCGATCTCGAGCAGCATACCGGTGATCTTTCCGGTGAGATTCGGGTACATGCATTGGATAAGAGGGAACAGACGCTCTCCCAGCATTTGCTTCTGCTCCTGGGGTTGAGCAGCTGCCAACATAGTAGCCGTAAGCGGCTCCTGGCCTTGGATGTGCACTGCCTGTTGGTTCGGTACCTGTGCCGGCATCGCCATCTGCTGCGGCGGGTTGCGCATGTTCGCCGTGTACTTGTAGTTCGACGGCCTCGTCTGCGGGGATACACCTACCGCGGGTCCAGCCATCGAACGGTTCTGCATATTCGCCGCCCCGGCGACAGCTTGTTGACCTGCTTTCGTATTGAAAGAAAAAAAAGAAAGAAAAAAAATTAGTCAATTAGCATTGAGACATATATTCAAATAGTTTTAACAATGTTTAATAGTAAATTTGTACATTGAGAAACTATAGTTAAATGATTTTCTAAAATGTACAACGGGTCTCTTTGATTCTAAATTTGATATTTGAATAACATTATTTTAAATGAATCTATTATCATATAGATTAAACACACCGTAAAACAAGTACATGTTACCAAGCATAGTGAAAAGGCAAACCCTCAATACTAAAGAATAAATATTTTTCGAGATCCGTAAAATGTAATTTCTTTGGTGCGCAATTCATTTGCTTCTTTCTCACCTGTGATGGGCCGCGCCGAGAGTGGATTGCGCATAGCGGCGGCTTGAGCAGTCGGAGCGCGAGGAGCCGTACGGAAGGGCGTCTGCATGGCGAAGCCGGAGCTGCCGGTCTGGGCGTTGGGCCGAACTGGCTGAGCAGGCCACCTCGGTGTTGTTCTGATCTGGGTCATTTGAGCCGGACCGTAGAAGCGCTGTGGCTGCGGTATTGTCGGCACGAAGTAACTGCCGGCGCTGCCCGCCTGGAACACCTGGCCCATGTGCTGCATGCGGATGTTGGCCACGCGCTGCAGGTACTGCGAGGCAAGGTGAGCCTTTCGGTCCTCCTTACGCTGCGCCAGCGCTACGTACAGCGGCTTCGAGCCCACAATGCGCCCGTTCATCTCTGTCACGGCCTTGGTCGCCTCCTCCGGCAGCGAGAAACACACGAAGCCGAAGCCCTTGCTGCGGCCATCCTCCATCATTACCTATAATGAAATTCAGATTATTAGTAAGCAACCTTTACTTGCGAACGTATGAAACATTCCTTTTTTCTTTTTCATTCTCTTAGTCTTAGTGTCAACTTTAAGAAACTCACCTTTACGGAGGTGATAGTACCGAATGGAGCGAACTCCTTTCGTAGACGTTCGTCGTCGATGGTGTCATCCAGATTCTTTACGTACAAGTTGACGCCCTGGTAGCGATTGAGGCGCTCGATCTTGAGCTGCTCGAACTTGCGTTTGAGCTCCTGCTGTCGCTCGGCCTTCTTCTGTGCCCGGCCGACGTACATGATCTTGCCTTCAGAGATCTCCTTGCCGTTAAGGTCGGCCACTGCGCGATCCGCCGCATTCGGATCCTCGAACGCCACGAAGCCGAAGCCTCGCGACTTGCCGTCGTCCTTACTCATCACTTTGTGACTCGTGATCGTGCCATACTTCTCGAACATCTCCTTTAACTTTTCATCCGTCATGTCCTCACCGAAGTTCTTTACGTATACATTTGTGAAGAGCTTGGCCTTCTCACCGAGCTCCTTTTCGCGTTCTTTGCGCGAGATGAATTTACCCACGTAAACCTGCAAGATTAATTATTAATTAATTATCTAAATGAATTTTGGAAGGGGAAAGGTAGACGGATTAATATTTTTTTGAAACTCACCTTTTTACCATTCAGCAACATTCCGTTTACTTTGTCAATTGATTTGTTAGCAGCTTCCTCTGTTTCAAAGTGAACGAAGCCGTAACCTTTTGATGAACCCGATTCATCCTGAGCAACCTTGCAGCTAAGTATGTTGCCAAAAGCCGAAAATGTATCATACATGGCTTTGTTGTCAATATTCTTATCCAAGTTTTTGATAAAGACATTCCCAACGCCAGATCTTCTTAGAGATGGATCACGTTGGGACCACATAATCCTAATGGGGCGCCCTTTTATCATGTCAAAATTCATGGTGTCGAGAGCTCTTTCAGCTGAAAATTCAAGTAAAATATTAATTTTCATGTGATTATAAAAATTAATGCAATTTATACTAATCATATACTTATTTAAAGTTTTTTGTACTCTCTGATTAAAATTCAATAACAAGTTAAAAAGCAAAAATCTTCTGATAAGTCTTGCAACATGTGAGACAAGTGAAATATCAAATGATTGCTTAGAATTGCTTTAAAAGAATCTGCAGTGCTTCTATTTTAATTTTATGAAAATTTGTGTATACAAAAAATATATTTTTATAAGTAGAAAGTTAAATTTCGTTTGTTTATCAATATGCACATTCTTTTATCAGCATATACTTTTTTATACCATTTATTTGATTTTTAACTACTGTTATTAATTAGCCATATGTTACAACAATCGTATTTATAAGTAATAAATAGTTGGAAAACATAAGAACATTTAGAGTGCAAAGAAAAATTACTATTAATAATAGATTCTGGTTTCATCAGCCAACATATTTGTCAACGATGTTTGATTATCCCTAAAATTAAGAAAAATTCAACGAAACATATGTTCAGCTAATAAATGAGAAATGCTTTCGTGAACGTCTAAAAACCCGATCATTTACATAAGGTGAAAATGCATCTCCGCGTAAAATCGGAAAACCGTGCGTAACGACCTCTAAAGGAGAGAAGAGGTCCTAGTACACGAAAACCGTCATGCAGCGAGATCAGAATCGCATTTCCTCGTTGCGCGCCCATTCGTCGTCGCTTCCCCCCTCCCCCCCTTCGAGAGCGGCAGGCCCGCCATATGTCGCTCTCGGCACTCCTGGCGGACAACCTTGAAAAGCGGAAGACAAAAAAAAAAATTCGGAGCCGGTCGCAACCGTCGAGTCCGGGGGAAAACCCCACGACAGGGAGAAATCCAGTACAGGAACATCGGGATGTGCGTAAATAAAGGAAAAGGAAAGCGAGGAGAGAGAGAGAGAGAGAGAGAGAGAGAGAGAAGGTAGAGAACGGCGGGCGCGCAGGTAAAGGCATGTGCGCGCCAATGAGTCACACGCGGAGTGAAAGGAAGCGGCCATCAGCTGCGCAAAAGCGTCGAGACTTTTCTCGCCGCGCGCGTGCACACGCGGTGAAAGAGACCGACCGTCGAAAAACTTTCCTAGCCGAGCCGATCGGCATTGGGAATTTAGCGCTCGGAATCGTGCGCGGCACGTCTTCCGGGTTTCGTTGATTTTCTTCGGCTTGAAATTGTCGGATTTTTTGTCGGAATTTGAATTATCTGGAAAGAGTTGCGACGATTTCGATAGGCCCTTTTGAATTGGTATAGCAGTAATGCACCCAACGGTACTGAAGTAGATAAGCATACTTTATTTTTAAAATTTGCATGCTTTTTTTTTTAAATAAAGATGGTGCACTTGGAATAATATAATGAAGCGGTCGCTGAGTACGTGTTCAGAGTTACATCAGCAATATTGAGATAACAATATCTTTCCAAGAGTGCCAATGGAAATTTACGTACTTTTTAAACAACAGATACAAATATTTTTTTTAAATTGTTATTTTAATGTGCAAACTAAGTTGTGCATAGTAACAGTTTCAAATCATTAGCAAACAATGTTTTAATGCACAGTATTTTTGTATAAAACAAATGATATTCATTCCATATGGCAAGTAGATGAATTATTTTTGTTAAACAAAAATATTGTCGTTAGTTATGAAGAATACAAAGCTGAGTACACCAAGTACTCTTGTCTACATAATACAGGATGAAAATAAACAAATAAGATGAAGAACAAGTACGAGTGTCCGTAAACAAGGACACTTGGAGAATAATTTAAATTTAAATATGTAAACAACAAACTGTTAACTAATATTCCATTACCTAGCCATAATTAAATTTACATTAAAAAGAAAATTGGGTAATCTCCAAACTAATGAACTTTAAGCGGAACCATAATTAAAATGCCATTTAATATGTATATTAGAACAACATATTGCAAATTACTCTGTAAGTGGCAAAGATATTTTTTTCATGAAAGATAAGGAAACAACGCGTGAGTCACTTACTCGTTTGGATAAGAATAATAAGGCACGAAAAGGCCTTTAATTGAAATGAGCATGTTTTCGACACCGAAAGAAAGTCGTACGAGCCGCACAGATAAATCTCCGCTCGGCTAGTCGCATTTGATGGCGAATGCAAGAGAGACACAGTGCTCTGAACGTAAAAAGTTGCTTACTTCCTTTACGGACGAATGACGCGGGTAATTCTTTCCAACATATACCCGTCCCTTCGCCACGCGCGAAATCTAACCTCCAAATCGAAAGTCGTTTTCGTTTATTGTTGTCCAAATCTGGAGGTTCAAACTTCGAAAAATAATTAACGGAAACGACCTTTTAAGTACGTTAAAATTTCAAATTCGTAGATACATACAAACGACTCGCCCATTAGCGGTAATAAGCGCTGCCGTACCAAAATTACGAGAAGACAGCACAGTGCCGGGCAATCGATTAAAATCCACTTTCCAGTGCGCTAAGTCGTGACACGCGCATTGGAAACGCTACAGTGCAAATTTTTCTCTCGCAATCCCGCGAAATAGCATCCGGGAAATCGCTATGGCTGCCCCAATATGGAGGCGGCGAATGGAGCACGTGCGCCCCGCGTTCCCAGCTGTCCCCCTGGCGCGCCATTAAGAGAAAAAAAAGCCTCGACTGCGTGCGCTTAGGACGAAATATAAAAAAAAAAGAGAGAAAAATACGTCGGTACTCACCGTCAGCGGGCTGCTGGAAGTTCACATAGGCGTAGCCGAGGGAGCGCCGGGTGACGGCGTCGCGGCATACGCGAATGGATAGCACGGGCCCGGCCGACGAGAACTTCTCGAAGAGCATGGCCTCTGTGATGTCCGAGTGCAGGTCGCCCACGTACAGCGATGCCATCGGGTAGTTCGGCGCTCCGGGATTCATCTTCGATGCTTCCTTTTATTTCCTTTCGAGTTTTTATAAACTTCGCCTTCTCGCGGGGCCGGTTGAGCCCTGGCGACGGGAACCCTCGTTCGGTTCTGCTTCGCTCCTCGCGATGATACGACCACGCTCTCTCCGTCGGGAGAGGTTATAGTAGGCGGCGTGCGGATTCGCGCCGGTTTTTTGTATTTTTATATTTTCTCTTTTTTTGTGAAGTATTATACTTTTTTTTTTGCCTCGTTTCCTTTTTTTTTGTTTTTTCTTATCGAGGGGGAATAACGACGTCTCCTTTGCGCGTATGCGTGTGTCTTAAATTTGTGTGTGTGGCGGAGTAGTGTGTCGGTGGTGGTGGGGGGGCGCGGAGAAAAAAAAAAAAAATGAAACGTTACTGCGTTACTTTTTTTTGGAGTTGCTTCTCTTTCCCCAGCACGTCGATGCCGTGCCGCGTGCTCCTTCGCTCCTTAGTCCCTTTGGGTATATGCGCTTCTCTGTTAGCTTCAACGAGGTCGATGCGTCGGGGGCCACGAGGTCAAGCTACGATGACGGCTTGGAATCTCGAGCGAGCGGCGCGTCTCTCCTCGGGACTTTCAATATGGGGGACGGGCGAAAGGCTCCTGCGTGCGTGACTCGGCGGCGTGGTACGACGACGTGTCTGAATGCGCTTCGACTCCTCGGTTCTCAATCACTTTGATGCTTATCCTTTTGTAGCTTTCACCGTGAATCTCTTCCCGATGAACTTGCTTTTTCGATACTTAGCTTTTCTTCGTAAAATTTTCCCTTCGTCGAAGTATGTTTCACTTCTCGTTACACACTCACGCTGATTTTCTCGGCTACGATTTTGCGATTTTTTTGGTTGATTTTTTAACGTGTTTTTATATTTTTTTTTTGGATTTTTTTTTAAGTTAGTTTTTTTTTAAGGAGAGTTAATTCACGATAACGGAGGTGGGTTGTGTGACCTATTTTTGTGGAAAAAGGAGACACAACCGCACGTGAACACAACTCTACTCTTTATGAGGAAGAGGCGACGGAAGCAGTGCGCGGCCCGTATTTATACCCACGGACCGCGACGCGCACTGCTACGCCGGCGATGCTAGCGCCGCGACGCCACGCGAAATAGTTCCCGTCGGAAAAGCCAGTGTACTGGCCGAACATTTAGCTTCAAGCAAATTAAGTAATAAAAAATAAAATTTAAAACCGTTTATATAGCTGTATGGAGAACAAAATATAAAGTCATCGTTTGTTCATAAATATTAATATCATTTTAATTTAACGACATTTTTTGCACATTAGTGCGCATGCGTAGAAAGATGGCGCGCGTGTGCAAACGCATTTATAAAACGCACCAGTTTTAAAAGTAAAATAGACAATTGTAAGATAATCACAATAAAAGTAAATTATTTATTGCTTGTAAAATACTGCAAGGTTGTATAAGCTACCTAACAAATGAAATTAATCGGTACAAGTAATTCTCGGAAAAAGAGAAGCAACAAGTTCATAAAATATAAAATTTTATTTTTGCATAAACAACACCATACATTGTATAAAAATTATTTACAATATATTTTTATTATATTTAAAGAACGTTAACAATTAATTCAAATAATAACATTTCTGGTAGATTTAAATACTTTGTAATACAGTAACATACATTCGACGGACATTAATTCTTTCCACTGTGCATTTGAACTTGTTGCACATGGATTTTGATACTGATTATGCAATCAACAAAAAAGTATTGATTTTCATTATTTTCCAGTTAAATCTGGAGGTATTGCTCTGAAGTATTAGTGTATGATGATAATCTTAAATTTTGATTTTCTATTTTTCATTTTTGATGCTTCTTTCATTTTAATAATCAAATACATGTTTTGTTATTATTATAGCAATAGCATAACACAAACACTAGAAAAAAATTGGCTACTAATGTAAATATGCCTTATTATTTAGTTAAAGAAATACCGTAACTCAGATATTTCTACCCTAATCTCATCAAAATTCTCGTTATTTGTTGTAAAATTAATAATTGCACTGATTGAATTAGTGACCGCCGAGTTATACACAATTTATAAATATGATGAACGTCCAAATTTTATATTTAACATTGATTATAAAATAATTTTGATCTTCAAGGTACAGATTTCTTAGCAATTTGTTTTTAATAACCTTTATAGAAGGTTATTAAGTTTACAATTACCTAAACAGTTGCAAAGTAAAAATACTGCAAGATATAATACACAAATATTGATAAAACTTAGTGTCATGAAATACAACCCTCTCGGTCAATAGTAGGCACAATTTGCAAATTTTATTATTCAGTCTCGAATTATTATAAACTTTTGTCAAACTTATTGTCTGTTTTTATACTACTACATTGATATTAAAAAATTAATTTTTTCGAATATTCAAATGTTTAGGGAATATCTTTAACTAGAATAACTGATTTAAGCAATAACCTGTAATAAATATTCGTTAAATTCTTTCAATTGCAATGGCAATACCCATACCACCACCTATACACAGAGAAGCAATGCCTTTTTTTCCTCCAGTATGTTGCAATAAATGTAACAAAGTTACTACAATTCTTGCTCCTGAAAATTCATTGGAAATTTCAATTAATCACTTGTTAGTTAGTTTCATAAATTAATCACTGAAAAATATAGTAAACATATTTTTATATACCTGAAGCACCAATAGGATGTCCGAGAGCAATAGCTCCACCATGTATATTAACTTTATTAGGATCCAAGCCAAGAGCACGGAGACAAGCCAATGATTGGGCAGCAAAAGCTTCATTCAACTCATATAAATCTACTTCTTCTTTTTTCCATTGAGCTTTCTTCAACTATATTTAAAATGATAATTAAAAAATATTAAAAAGCTAAATTAATAAATTTTTCATTTTATATAAATTTTATAGAAAAGTGTACTAACAACTAATTCTACTGCTGGTATTGGACCAGTACCCATAATGTGCGGTTCTACACCAGCTTCAGCAATGGCAACAATCCGTGCAATTGGAGTTACTCCTTTTTCTGCAGCAGCAGCTTTTGACATCAAAACAACAGCAGCAGCTCCATCATTTATTCCTGATGCATTACCAGCAGTTACTGTGCCACCAGTCTGTGAAATAAAAAAAAGTATTCTTTAAGATAAATGTAATACATTTACAAATTTTCACATAAAATCCGATATTATAGTAAAATTACTTTAAAAAGTACTTCAAAAGTACTAACTTTATTTTAGCAATCAAAAATTAAATAAGTAGAAAAAGGTTAAATTTAAATTTGTCAACTCAAATAATTACAGCGATAAATAATTAAATTAAAATGAAAAACGATTTTTATGTAAAAATTATCTTTTGTTGCTTCAAAGATAGCAATTATTATTAACTTTACTAAAAAATAGAAAAATAAATGTGGAATTTTATGTATTTTTACATTTAAAAACTGTCTTAAAATATAAAAAAATATCTTGCTTAATATTATTTAAAAAAAAAATTAACGTTAATTACTTTAAAAGTTCTCTTACTTTAATAAATACAGGTCTTAATTTGCCAAGACCTGCAGCAGTTGTGCCAGCTTTTGGAAATTCATCATTAGCTACAATTATTGTATCTTTTCTGACAGTAACTGGTACTGAAACTATTTCTTTTTCAAAATATTTATTTGCTATAGCAGTTTCTGCTTTTTGCTGGGAACTGGCAGCATACTCGTCTTGTTCTTCTCTGCTGATGCCAAACTCCTTAGCTATATTTTCAGCTGAAGTAGAAAAAGTGTGTTTTGTGTGAGATTTTCTTGAGGCATACATATCATAAATATTAAACAGTCAATGGAATATTTATGAAAATTTATTTTTTCAAAATAGACTTTTTTTTCTACGTTTTTCCAAAAGCAAGAATTTGCAATGCACCTGTAACTCCCATGTGAATGTCATTAAATGCATCGGTAAGGCCATCCAAAATCATGGTGTCAACCATGCTGCAATCACCCATTTTGACACCATTTCTGAGATGAATAGCATGAGGCGCTTGACTCATGCTTTCTTGTCCTCCAGCTACTACAACATTGCTCTCTCCAGATTTTATAGATAAGTAACCATTTGCAATGGATCTAGAAAGAATTTTCATGTGTATTGTATCTTATCCATATTTTAAACTCAAATATCATTGAAAAATATTTTTGAATGAAGAATTTAAATTCTTTTGTGACTTACTTAAGACCAGATCCACACAACATATTGATTAGATAAGCTGGAACTGTAATAGGAAGGCCTGCTTTTAGAACAGCTTGTCTTGCAGGATTCTGACCTTGTGCTGCCGTCAATGCCTAGTTTTGATAAAAATGTTATGTGTAACTTTTTTTAAAATTTTAATTTATTGTATTGACAAAATACTTACTTGTCCTAGTATTACTTCAGATACATCTTCAGGCTTTAAATTAGCTCTTGATAAACTTTCCTTAATTACAATGCTTCCTAAATCTGAAGCCTTCAGTGATGATAATGAACCACAAAATGAACCTAAAATATTTACATGCTATTTATTAAAAATTCTTCAATATAAATACTGAAAATAGATAATCAAAGATTTTGAATCAGTAATTTAAGGAAAAAAAGATTAACTACATGTCGGTTAAAAATGTAGTAGTTGCAATAACATACCATTTTAATTATTTAATATACTTTTAGTTAATTATTAGATTATTATAATATAATTTATAAAATTACAAATTAAACCAGTTAATAAAATAAAAGATCATAATTATTAATTCAGAAAGAGATAAAATAAAATACTTTATCTGATAAAATGAAAATGTATGACTAATAAAAAGTCAGTATTAAATTAATTTAAACTGCATATCATTACATGTGTAAGATTCAGTAAGCATAGTACTATTTAAAATTTAAGTTATACCAAAATAGTATTTTTATAATGCACTGTCAATATCACAGTTGACAAATATAATATTGTATTCGAAAAATATTTTTTCAATGAAAAATGCCGCTACTATTTTGATATTAATTCTTATGAGGTGCTATTGCATTATTGCAAAAAGTACACAGATATGTATATATCTATATATAGTACAAAAATATTGCCATGTGGAATTTTATACAAACACGTAATACTCGGAATACTTAGTATATCTATATATACACATCAGGTGATACGTCACAAGTTTTATTACCAATAACAGTTAGGAATTTGATGAAATAATTTTTTTAACTTTTACGGAAATTTAATCTAAGGGATATTGATGACATACCTATAGGCGTTCGCACGGACGAAACGATGACAACATCCTGGAGATTTGCCATGTCGACTATTATTTTATAAAGAAGATAATCTTCAATTCTTCGTCTTCACCGTCGACGTCGTCACTATCAACTGAGCTATGCCTGAACTTGAACGACGGCTATAAGTGAACCGTACAACCGTAAGGCGTAAAGGCGTTAACCCTTTGCTAATGGCCAAGAGGTGCAACGTGTTCATCGGTCGCGTGTTGACTGTCGCGACATACGCGGGATCCGTACGGAAAAAAAGTGTTGGAAACTACAGAACCGACGGTAACCTATTTTACCTGCCTATATATAAATTACTGTATACGCGCCCAGCCGCCCTGAAATAGCTACAAGTTTTGTTTTAACAGAAAAACAGAAATACATTTTTATTTATTCCCGTAAAAAGGCACTCAAAAAATTAAAACTTCAAATACCTGGAAAACAAACATAAAAAGTGAAGAGAATTGAAGAAAGTGTAGAATTGAACCGCGGCAAAAGTGGAAGCCACAGAACTTAATCGCGGTTTATAAATAAAAAGAAGTATGTAAGACAAGATAACTTTTAGTTTAAGATAATTAAAAAAATTATGCAATTAAATAAATATTATTCTTACTATTCTTCCAAAACTGCTGCTAGTAGATATTATTGGCTCTACCCCGGTGAAAATAATTTTTGCGTAAAAATGTTATATTTCGACACACATTTTTTTTAAACAAATTTACACATAAATAAACATTTTTAAATAAAAAAAAAAAAACATTTCCATTTGCAGTCAAATATATTAGCAATAAAAAAAGTTTATAAATGTGTAAAAATGTTTAAAAATGTTTATATACTTCTGTTACTGTATATAAAAATAATATTTTTCAACATTTTTCAACATTTTTAAACAAAAATAAACATTTATAAACATTTTTGCATTT
>JAXIUT010000037.1:11498237-11508835 GCA_035586675.1 Eurytoma californica | reverse complement strand
TGTGGACCTTGGCCGGAAATTCCGTTTTCCCGATAACGACGTGGAAAGGAGTCGGAATTAACTATTCGAATAGGGACTTAAAAATCCGGGGATGACGAATGTTTTGCTGCTGCAACTTTCTATCTATTTTGTTAATGCTTTATAATTTTATTCCAATGTGCGAGTGGGAACTTGTCAATCTTGTCCACTGTAAGCGAGCTTCTAGGGCTTCCGCAATTAAAAAAAAAGTTATTCGAATGATAGTTTTGAATAACTTTGTTTTTAAGTGAAAAGCAGCAACTTTTATGTGCGATTAAATTATTTACTCTCGATCCGATTCATCTTTTATACGCGGCCACGATTTCGCAAACCGAAACTTTTTTAATGCAGTTAAAAATTTTCCAGAATAAAAAGTTCGTTAACTTCCTGCAGTTAAATTTCTAATAACTTAACCGCCACTGCAGTAACGCGATATTATTTACTTTTTTTACATCTCGAATTTCGCCCGGACAAACTTTTGAAATCCAGTTATGACGCACGCTACCGTTAAAAACTCCTTAATGAGCAGAATCGCGCTTCTCGCAAAAGTCGCCAATTACAGCGACAAATGGCCGGGCGATCATCATCTTCAGGTGCGAGTAAACTAACGTCGTTGAATGGAACTCATTTCTTGGATATCTGCTCTCTAAATGTGAAAGAAAAGAAAGGAGAAAAAATTAATTCTTGACGGGATACCTTAATGAGTTTTTCAAATTTTTCAGCTAACAATAACTTGTGACTATGTGTAGTTTTTTAGTGAGTATAAAGTCCTCCGTTTCGTACCTTTGGGCACACAATTGTTATTTTACGCCTACTAAATAGGCACGATAAGTCGGTTTTCCTGCGTTGTTTCGGAAAATAATTAGGTTATGTTATAAGTACCCTTGCCTTCCTTTGGCTTACAATGACAATCATCCATTTTCCAATCTATTAATAAAATTGCACAATGCAATCCCATGTTAAAATATGATATTCGATAATATTTTCTCGATTAATTTGATGGTTTAATTCCATAATTCTTTGTTCCTTTAGATCAAATCAAAATTTGTTATATAAAAAAGTTCCATACAATTATATTACAACATCCGAGACTATGGAATCATCTCATGTCGCAAGTCTAGCTATAGTTGGAGTGCATAATGGTAGTTTCCCCGTGAATCCAGTAGTTTTCCACTCTATTACACGAGACTGTTAAAAAAAAAATGTTTACGTGTCCGTAGGAGGCGAGGGCAGCAAGTGCTTTTCGTGGCGCTAAACTGGCCTCCGCACGCGAGCTCTTTTTCACGCGAGAGTGCGCACATGCCTCGCGAGAGAAAACGCGATCAGGGTGTCGAGCGTTCGATGAGATGTGTTTTAATTTGCGTGACGATGTTGTTTTAATTACAGTGGTGCGACTGTTTGTTTTTCTTTTTTTTGATACGGTGTTGATAGATTAGCGGTGGTGTGAGTAATAAAGAAATAATTAGAGTTGATTTATTGTTTTATCGTTGGAATTGAATTCTCTACTTTTGTTGATAAGTTGTTGTGGCATTCGCTGATCTGCAGAAGAAATACAGCAAAAACATATATGGCTGCGGCCTCGAGGGATTCGCCTATCTTGATAGACTAAGAACGTCGAGAGCCTTGTTTCTGTACTCGACAAATTATATATAGAGTTAGAAGCTCAGTGTCTGATGAAATATTAGTTCAGTGATGATAAGTCAGTTTTTAGAGCCTGAATACACGGTTCCATTCCACATTGTACATTTAGTTTGTTAATAATAAATATTATGGTTATAATTAAATTAGTTTTGGTTATGGAATACGGATATTAGAAATCTACCTTACTAGTATCCGCAATGTTTTAATATTTACAAAGCAAAACAAATTTTCGAAAAAACGCAACTTACTGCTCACCGCAATGACATTCTATTCATAATTTTTGAAATTGTTTGAAAATTTTTACTTTTATGCGAATATTTCTAAATTGTTTCAAACATCTCTCCTAGAGTTATGAATAGAGTGACTTAAAATTTAAATCGTATGTTATACGATTGGCAGTACATTGAGATTTTTTTTAATTTGTTTTGCTTTTTAAATACCAAAGAAAATGTTGATGCAGGTAAGAAATTTGTATAAATGTACAAATCTATTTTTAAAATGAGTATAAATAAGGTGAAAGTTATATTACTACATTAAAAGTTTGATTACCCTAGTCAATGCGTTCAGAAGCACTTTTCTAATAACTGTCGATAAACTTGTGAAATATATTCAGAAATAGATTGATGTAGATAACACATGGGCTGTCCTCATCTTAACAGTTCCGCTCCAAAAATCGTGACATTAAAAATTCCGATTTTGCATTCAATCTTGCTCTCCCCAAGACACTTCCTTTGAAAAATGTACATCTTCATCAGTGTTCCACTATCTCTAAATTGCATTAGAAAAAGGGCACCTCTCGAATCAAATGAAAAAAAATCATCGATGACTTTGCGCCACTTACGAGTGATTAATATCTGACGGGTGCACTAATTGCCCTCCTCGATACACTTCTCGATTTCTCTCTTTAACTCATTTCAGACGAGCGGTGGTGGGATCCCGCGGCGATTAATCAACGCGTTTTGTGTACACGCGAAATTGTCGCCGCGAGGAGTGTACACCGAAAGAACCGTGAGCGATCGCTCGTTAATCAAGCTCTCCTCGAACGACTCTTCGAGAATCTTTCGCTCGGAACGGAGGATGAAGTCTGCACCCCCGCGTTTCGTTTCTTTTGAGCGCCCGAGGTGAAGTTACGACTTTCCAGTTTGCGTGAAAAGGCCAAGATAGGGAGCGGCGATGGTTTTCAAAGTTTCAGCGGTGAATTTGTTAAAGTCTCGGGTTTCGCTTGGTAATATAAACTCGGAGTTTCTTGTATTTGCTTTGTTAAAGAAATGAATTTCGTGTTTACGTTACCTTATAATCGTAGAATGTTTACTTTATAATTAGAAATTATTTGGATGTGATTAAGAATAGTTCGATTTAATGGATTTTTACAGATTTCGTACATTTTTGAAATTATTGGATTCAAATATTATTAAAATGTGAATAATATATTTAATCCAGTAGTTATCGCTTGGTTTGATCAGACCATGTGCACATCTGGAAATAACACTCTAATAATGGCTAGGCAAATATTTTATTATGCCCAACTAAAAAGGGAAAATATATTTAATAAAAAGAGAAAAGTAAGTTTCTTTTTTTGGTCGGTAACGTAAATTTTAAGTTTTCTATTTGCTTTCTTACAAAAATGAATCTCATTTACGTTGTTAGACGTTCAAAAAATATTTATTTTTATTTTTTCTTTTTCATTTAGAAACTATTAAATGTGATTAAAAATAGCTCATTTAAAATTATTTTCACAATACATTTTTTTAAATTATTTCATTCGAATGTGATTAAAAGTGAATTACACATTTAATCTAGTAGATGATATCCGGTTTGGTCAGACAATGTCTTCATCTGTGAAATACAACACCGTTAACAGAAATAAAAGAAAAATACATAAGTTTATAAATATTATTGTCTATATTCTACTAAAAATATAATCGCAAGTAATTTTTTTGTACACGTTACAAATCATTTAAAAATTACTAAAAACTAAAAAATATTTTTAATTCATTAGATGTTTAATTTAGAAAAATGTATATTAAAAAAACGCTGTAATATCTACAATAATAACTTTATATAATATTTAAAAAAAATATGCTTAATCACCATTCGAAAGTTAATCATTCAATAGATATTTTTTCGTAAGTAGGTAATGATCAATACGGACCGCGGTAATTCACCTCTGGGTAATTCCCAAGCTTATCGTTTTCGCCCTGACTTATTATAATGGTCGAAATGACAAATAGTTCTCGAAATTCGAAGCGGCCCAACGGCGCCGCCCACGTGCCGCGTATCGCATTGACGCGGGGCATCGAGTTTACTCGGGGCTACAGTATTTGAAAAATGGCAACTTCAAACGATCGCTCGCACACTTCGTACGGTGACGGAGGAGAGGGGAGGGGACGGGGGGAGATCGCTAAAAACTGCCTCTGCGCAACCTCTCCACCTACCAGTCGAAAGTTATCAATTCCGAGCGATTTGTAAAAGCCTGAATCTTTCATTTTATTTTTATGACCCCTCGGCCTAGAATTGTGTCAGTGTCGAGCAACTTTTAAATTCAATCTTTTTTCCGTGTCTGAGTATTTATATCAACTGTCGATCGGGAGTGCTCTTTCCAAATTTAAACGAGTGCTACTATCGTTTTGCAATTTTTTAGGTGACTAAATATATTTACAAGTTTATTAAAATTTTTATTAGATCAGGGTATTGCTTTTGTGGAAGGGATATTAACTTAATTTATGAACAAAGGAAAGTTTTCCTTATATGCTGTGAACTTTTTTTCTTTTTGAAAAATTTTTAAAATAAAAGAAAGGCAGCATTAATAAATATTTTTCTAACAGAATTTGTTACCTTACTACTTTTATAGTTTTTTCTAGAAAAAAAAAGAAAAAAATATAAATTTGCAAAATTTTATCAAGCGGAAAGTTCAATTACTTTTTCATCAAAGTAACTAAATGAAAAAATTTTTTAATCGAGTAGGTTTAAAAAAAAGACGATTGCGGCAATCTCGAGAAACTCACGTGAGGTGCGAAGCAAGGCTGGCGCAAAGCTCATTGTCGGCCGAGCAAAAAGAGCCGACCCGTTTCTTCAAAGCCTCTTTAAAAAATTCAGCGAGCCACCGGCGTCGACGGTGCCGCGCAGAAAAGGGGGATTTTTCCGGCATGACCTTGCAAAAAGAAAGCGGGAGAAAATCCTCTTCGTGGATGGGGAGTGCATAGAAAGCGTGGGGAGCTTGCGCGCCACCCTCGCGGGACTGTTGAGGACGTTGGTTCTGAGAAAAACAGCCGAGCGCGTCTTGCGATAAAATTTTTTTTTTTTTTCGATCGTCACGCTCCTGACTTGACGCTTTTAACGGCGAAAGACGCTCTTATTGATTCGAGGGATGGTTGGCGCTGACAAATTTGTTTTTATTAACGCCCGGCCTTCGCGAACGCGTGACTATTATTTTTCTGACTTGACGGTTATTTTTCAATGGATATCTTATTCATTTAAAAATATTGCGGATTAATTGATATTTATTATGAATTTTACAATTGTCGATGCTAATACGGCGTTTTTTTTTCAAAACAAATATTTTATATTGTAGCAGTATGATTGATTGTTATCTTGATGACTATCGTATGTTAATACCATTATTTTTTTTTAGAAAAAAATACAAAACTCTTACGAGTAATAAGTCAGTTTTTTGTTCGTACTGAACAGGCGGCACATAATGCACCACAAATTTTTTTTGCATATTTTTAAGCATATTGTGGCACGACGTGAACTGCGAAATAACCTTTTGTGGGTAGAAAATTAAAATGCACAGGCGTAAAATAAATTTTAAAAATTAATACTTTTAATATTTTTTAAAAACAAGATTATAGGCTACATGCTTTTAAAAATCGTGTAATCCACTTGACCTAATTTTCAGCAATATCAGTTCAAGCAGTTCTTCAAAAATGTTTCCTATACATTGTTTTTAAAAATCGTACGTTTGATCGTTACTATTCCTTTATAGCAAAATTGTTTAATTTAAAACGATTAAATCACGATTATTTATGCTTATGTGGTTAATGATATCTTGAATTTATTATAAATGAGAAAAATGTTTGTACGAGATATCTAGGACCATTCTTGTAACGAATATTGGCCAAATTTATAATTAAAAAGAAAAGTGTTTCTAATTTAGTTTTTCTAAAAAATTCTGACTTATATTGTGGATTGGATTTGTTATTATTTCCAGAACATTTTCTCAATATAAATAACACCAGTTATATTCTTCAGCAAACGTCAATTTAATTACATAGAAAAAGAAACAAGAACAAAATAGCTCCCAACACATCTAAGGTGTGATTGGCACAACCAAATTAAACTTTGTAGTCCCATCATATAAATTTCCTAAGTATACCGTAGACTGCTCCAATTCGGTTGTCCGAATAATCTCATTGGCCACGTGTAAAACTTTTCCTCCGTGTCCCTCGAATAAATATTTATACGACAGGACGTAATGCATAAATAAAGAGCTAGATACCGTATCCGCGATGTAAAAGCAAATAGTTGAAGATTTGTACAAATAAAAAAGCTGAAAGAGCACGGGGAGAGTCGGCTGAATCCTGAGTAAGGCGGACGAGAAATCCGAAAGGATACGGCGACGTTGGATTACAAAAAAGGGAGGGTGGCGAAGCAAGAGGCAGATAAAAAGCTCGACGCGCCATCTTTCCCCGCCGAAATTATTCAGGATGTTCCGCGCTTTTTGCCTTTGGCCGCGTGTGGAACACAAAGGCGTATTTTTCTTTATTTCCGTAGACTTTTTTTTCAAGGGATTTTTCATTTCCGGCGTGAAAACAGTGCGCTGCTTTGCATTCCGATGCTCATCCGCGCGGCCCTTCCGCAATGGACGAAGGATCCGCCTCGCTAGTGTTTGCGCGCGGATTTTTCGTGAAAAGTGGACGAAATTCAACGTGACGCTTGGACCTTTTGAAGTAGCATTACTCCCGGCGGAAATACGAGAGGAAGAGTTTTGCGCTATTTGGTCGAAATGCAAAGAGGATCTCGCACTTCGTGGAATTTGTTGGGTACATTTTTCTCGAATCGAATAAAACATTGCTTAATAATCATTATGTAAAAATTCGCTAAAAAGTAATGTACGAAAATTTGCTGAATATTCTTGAAGATTAGGGTCAGACTTGAAACATGAACAAAATTACCATAATCTGTAGTTGTTCCAAAGGTGACGGTATTTTTTCTTGTTTCAAATGCATATTCCCCATTTATAGTAAAGATTTCCTACATTATTTTCTTAGTATAAAGTTTGATAAATCAATCAGAATTGAAATTTATCTTACTGATTATACTTGTATTCGGAAAGTTTGCTTCTTTAGTGACAGCATCTATTTTAAATTATGTACAATTTAATGTCTTCGAAAAAAGGTGATAAGCATCACTTGATAATCAATGGCAAAAATGGCCATACCTATAAAAGTGACAACGTGTAGTTTTGTTTTTAGCTAGCGAAAAATAAAACGTACTTGACGGATGAAAGCAGCTTAATGTTGAGCTTTTAGTGTTGGATTTCTCTCACCGAGGCTCATAAAAAATTCAGCTCACGTCCGATGTATTTTTGCAAAATGGCCAGTCTAATATTTCACTTCTATCCGTGCTCCTCTCTTCCCGCTCAGCCCTTAATTATTCACGCCCACTTTTCTACATTTCCGCATTAGATATTTATTCCTAAAATATTAAAGACACTCACGACTCGTCGGTAGTGCAACTGCGATTCAAATTTAGCCCTTGATCTTCGTTAAACGATATCTTTTTTTTTGCTGCATCACTATTCCTCCGAGATTGATGAAAGACGTTACTGCGTCGAGCTGTCGATAGTCGCGCTGTGATATATTTGAAGGCCGTTCGTCGCACGTGCGAAATAGCGTAAGTGCACGATGACGTTAATTATGGTGTAATTTTGTGCGTATCGCGTTACGAATCATCTGACACGCGTAGAGCGTGTAATTGATGACTTGGTGCGTTCTCAGCAAGATGCCCTAATGCACACATACCGAAGTTGCGTTAGTGAACAATTGCATTTGATTTGGATTATCTTAACAGTAAGATTTATTGAATTTTTTAAGTTCAACATTTTTATAATTAAGTTCTATTACAAATTGTAACA
Organism: Eurytoma californica; assembly: GCA_035586675.1. Lineage (NCBI taxonomy): Eukaryota > Metazoa > Arthropoda > Insecta > Hymenoptera > Eurytomidae > Eurytoma > Eurytoma californica. Next base: position 11,501,040 of record JAXIUT010000037.1, on the reverse strand, counting down.
GTATTAAACCGAATAATGTTAGGAATTCAAATTCTGCAATTAAATACTATTTCTTCAAATATTTAATAATTCAGTTCTATTTACAGATTATTAAATTAAATAACCTTAAAGCAAATAGTGTTGTAGGAATTGAAATTCAGCTAAAATGCAGCTGAAGTTTTTTCTTTAACGAAGTAGAAAAATATTTATCTGAATTTTAGCTGGAACCACAATAATTTTTTCAATAAATACACTAAGAATTCTCGGAAAAAGTAATTACAATGTTATCTCTTGCATGCAGAAATAATGCACGCAATATTTTTAATTAAAACCTGTAACGCGCTCTATCACTCTTCCAGTTAATTTTGACCTTTTGCGAATTTAATTCGACGAAATACTCGCGGACACGTTTCTTCTGCATCCAGGCGAATTATTAATTATTCATTCACAATGAGAATAATTAGCGTAATTAGGACAACGGAAGTGTGCACCAGCGCAGGTATAGTTGCGGTCATGATTGTACTAAGAAGCTCGGAAACGTCGACCTTGAAGGCCGCTGATACTTGGTCTGGGAATTGGAGTTTGGAGTACAGGGTGATAGAGAAACAGAGATGCAAATGTAGAGGAAACTTTGAGGGTCTTTTGTAAATTCAAAGGATATTTACAGTCGAAATTGTTTGCCGTTTAATTGCTAGATTGTGGTGCAATTTCTTTGCGTCTGTTTTCAAATAAATTGCAGTAAAATCTGTACACTTTTTAGATTTTACCTGATTTTCTTCTTTAATGTTAAATTTAATATTTATCAAATAATTTATTTCAAATTCGATATCAAGTAGCACTTCGCTATCGTCCATTAATATAGTCTTTATTTTAAATTTATAGTTTTACACATTTTTTGTTCTTATTAGAATATTTTTAAAAAAGTAACTGTTTACTTATATGTAAAACATTGTGCACATTTAATTTTTTAAGAAATAAATCAGCAAGAAAAATTTTTAATGTAAACTAACTTTTTTTTTAATTTTTCCGTACTGCTAGTCTTCCTAAATTGAATAGACGCTGTGCTAACATTACTTTCAAAGAGAAAAAAAGCTGGAAATATAAGACACCAATATCCACGATGTGAACATGTTATAAAACTTCTCTGGTATACCTCGCTTTTCCTTCTCATTTCACTTGAACGTGCAATCCTCCTTTATTTAATATCTTTAATTTCGTCTCCAGATTGTTCCCCTTTGTTATACTTACGTCAAAAAATTCAATTAAACACAAGAAGACGGAAGAGCGACTAATCTTTTTTATGGATTTTTGCTTCAAGGTGTTTTCTTTGAATCTTTTATAATTGACAAGTGCATATAATAAAAATATATTTTTAAGTTTACGTTAAAAATTCAGAAACAAATTTTTTTCAAATAGTAATTGTAATTTAGAATTTTAATTCAAAACGAAGTAAAAGATCAAATTTGGAAATTATATTTTTATCCTTATATCTTCAAATCAAAAGAAGACTTACAACCTCAAATCAAGATCTTTCAAAAGTAGGATTATTTTAACGAAGAAAGAAACTTTTTTAACCGCTCAAGAAAGGGCAATCGCAATTGAAAATTTCGCTTGCAAAAGAAGCTCTCGCACTTTTCATTGCAGTGCATTGCAAATTTGTAATTTAAAAATGTTTCTCCAGAAATTGTTCTCTCCCAAGACCCAACAAAATATCTCCACTGCCAATGGTTAAGATGATACTCCACTCTCAATCAAGGACGATGAAACTCCCCAGGTTACTCGATGAAACTATTATACTTTTCAAACGCTCGGCGCGGCCGTAAATATCCTTCGGCCGGGTGAAAGGCAAAGGGAAGAGCGAGGCGAGTCCCGGGGTAGACGACGCTCGGAGGCGTCCGCGCGCGAGTAGTCGTTCAAGTTTGATTGTGGCAACGCCGAGAGCCCCTTGGCTGCAAGGGAGACGGACGGCAAGTTTATAACGTCGCGGCCCCGAGTGTCGGCGCGCGTGTGGGTGCGCGCAGGGATGTGCCGGCGGAAAATACACTCGGCTTCGCCCTCCGGATCAATAGCTACAGGTGGCAGCCATTTCCTAACCAGCAGACGCCCCCCTCCCCGCGCGCCCGAGCGGCCGCGATTTCGCCTTTTTCTCACGCTCGGCCCTTTTCTCCTCGAATAACTTCCGGCGTTGATGGAACGAATTTTCGGGATAGAGATTCGTTATATCGGGGTGAGATCGAGTCCGAGGCTCGCTGCGAGCACTTTTTATTGAGGAGGGATTGAAATTTATCACTGCAGAGAGATTCGAGCTTTGGATGATTTGATTTTTTTTTAATCATTTATACTCGGAAGGTAGGTTGGATTTTTTCTGAAGGAGCAGGCTTGGCTTTAATAAATTGAATTATTTAAGGTCCATTATTTTTCATTGATTTAGATATTGTGAGTTGGTTATGTCTTTCGTTTAATGATGAAGAAAATACTCATTCTCTGATTTTATTATATTTGTATTTGAGCTTTTATTTTATTTTTCATTTTATGAATTTAGTGGAAAATTATTAATGTTATCAGACTACTAAATTTGCGAGCAAAATTTATAAAGAACGTTTTAAATGAAGTAAAATTTATTCTTCTTTTTACTTCGGAAAATTGAATTCCATTTCTTAACTTCATTGAAATCAATGTTTTTTAGTGGGTGGAGATAGTTTGAATTGTTTGAATAGCTTGGCTCAAATCGAGATTAAAGCCACGAGTACGACTATTCCAATTATTTGGAATTGCCTTCCATAATCGACGATCTGAAACATTTTAAGCATGAGATTCTCAAATG
>JAXIUT010000037.1:11476374-11494013 GCA_035586675.1 Eurytoma californica | reverse complement strand
AAGTACTTTGAAACTTAAAAATGTTATTTTGGAAGATAAGAAATATAACTTTTTAAAAAAATTGAATTGAAACTACTCTGATAATTTTATTTTAGGCTAAATTTATGTTTTAATTGAATTTTAATTGAATAATGTTTTACATTATTCAATTTACAGATTCAATCTAGAAATAATAATTTAATATTTTTTTTTTTAAGTTAGATAACGATTGTCTTTTTAAGTCATTCGTTTATGTTAAATTACAATGTTTCAGCAATTTTTGTCGACATCTTCAGGTCTTAAATTGTTTGATAATCGTTCAATAGAATTCATCATATTGAACGATTATCAAATAATTTAAGACCTGAAGATGGCACAAAAAACGTTGATGTAAAATTTAAAATAAACGAATAACTCAAAAAGACAATCGTTTTTCCAACTTAAAAATATAGCATTTTGTATGCACAAACCTTATATGAATTTAATGTATTGATTGTCCTTCATTGATGTAAATAGAAAAGTCAATGCTTTCATTGTTTGTGTTCTAAAACAACTGTTGTGCTCTTTGTTACAGCGCGCAGCTTCGGCATGAGGGTCGTAGGTGGCAAGGTCGGCAGTGACAATCGACTCTACGCCATTATCGTTTGGACGGTTTCCGGGGGACCAGCCGACAAGGCCGGCTTGCAGCAAGGCGACAAGGTAACGGCACTCGTGGAGATTTTGAGTACTCTGGGTTTCTCTTATACACACTCGCTCTTTGTTTCTTCCTCCTTTTACGGGGACAATCTCGCCTGTCAAATTTCCATTTTACGACCGACCGATACTTGTTCATTCGAGCTTTTTATGGTCGCCTGTTGCTAGGCGCCAAAAGCTTCATTAATTGGACTGCCAGAGTGGCTCCCATGCCTATATATTTAGAGATTTTTATTTGTCTACCTCACAGCTTACAACCTAAAAAAAATACTTTAATGAAACTTTCAATTACTCTGCAACAATATTATGCATGACCAGTGACTCAAAAGTAGCAAATAATAATAATGTAAAACTCACTATAGAAGGCTCGTTAGAAAAGAAACACTCACAATGCAAGAAATTGGCTGTTCATTCGTAGCTTTAACCTTTATATGACCTTTAAGAATTATATTAAAATAACATTTTAAAAAGTTTGCTGCTCTTTCAAAAACTAAAGTATAAACTTGATAAATAACAAATTTAAGCTTCAAATGACCTGGTGGTATTTGACATGCAGGTTCGAGTTTTGCAACTGTAAAAATGTAAAGTTATCACAGTAGCATCTCCGTAACAGACAACTTTTTATACGTAGTAACTAAAGGCCAATTATTAATAAAAATAAAATTTCTTATTTTTCAATAGTAAAATAATTGATTTAAGGCAATAAGATTATTTTTTCATGGATACAGAATAAAAACGAAGAATAACTTTTCAGTCTATTCAATGTATTCGCTGTAACAAAGATGTACAGAAAACGTAGAATGTGCTTCAACATCATTGTCAATACAGGTCATAATTCAACTTATGTCATTCGTTCGTTAGACACAATTTTTCTGAAATTTCTATAAGGCAAGCAAAGAGGGGCAGAAAAGCCGGAAGGAATCCCTATTCACCTGTCAGTCTATGGCCGTCCGTAGGATCCCGTAATTGGCGAGATGGTCGGGCCATTGAGCTTCCTGCCTCCACGGTCGTTGTCAAATCTTAAAGAAAACTCGCGGTCGATCGCTTATCAAGCCGAGGAATCTCTTTTCCCGACGTCACTCGCACAATGGACCAGCCCCAAGATTTTCGGTTCATTATTTAACGTTTGACATTCGCTTACGTAAAGATCAAGTCGAAAGTTTCATGGATTAACCTAAAATCAGCCGTACACTTCCTTTTTATGTAAGATTTTTGTTATTACTGAATTTTAATTGAATTGAATGTAGAAACAGCGATATTGTAAGTTGTTTCTAAGAAATAAGTTATTCATCGAAAATCCCTCTTGTTTACACCTCATCAAAACTTCGAAAGAGAGGATTTGCCTGACAGAATTCTTATTGAAAGCATGGCAATAGGAATTATGAAATGTTTGTTTATCCCACCGCTGTCACCAATTTCAGAGATAATCCTGTAAGATAATTACGTTTACTATTATTAAATTAAATTAAAAAATCGTTCATATAAAATAATATAGTAATGAATTAATCCATTAATTCATTACCTTGGTAGATACAAATGAACTTACGGTTCTATTAAAAAAGTGTTAAATATTAAACGGCAGGCAGTTCAATGTATCTTCATATCGCAATTCCAAACGATAAAAATCAATTTTAATTTAAATTACCGATTAGCGGCGCAGCAGCCGAAAAGACTGACAATTTCCACGAGCCATTCACTAATCTGACCGCGCTAAATTCCATTAAACCTACTCAAGTCGTTTGGGCTCGCTTGCGCGGAGTCGCCGCGATAATGAAACGGCTCGATCCACAAATGAAGATTAAGAAGACGCGCCAGACTCCATTGTAATTAATTACAGAGCGAACGATCAGTCGGTCGCACCGCCGGAACAGCTCGTGTCGCGGCGTGGGCGGCGGTTTTCAATGCGGCCACGCGGCACCTGCTCCCCCTCCTTGCTCGCGATCAATTCAAATTAAGCAGTAATGCAGAGACGAGCAGAGGTGTCACAGTCGATTTCTTTTCGCAGCGCCCTTCGGACTGTTTGGCTTGAATTAACGCCTTGCGTGCTCCAATTTAATTTCAATGCGAACGAGTCTCGCGGTTGGCCGTACGACCTTTCCCGATGGCAATGAAAACTTGTTTGATATCTGTTTTACGCCGTTGCCGTTAAATGTAATCGTGCATTAAAGCGTGCGTAAATTAAAATCGTATCGCTTACTACCTAACCACAAATAAGACACAATTATTTATTAGGAAATTCTACTATATAATTTTATGGTCATTAATGAAACATTGATAGCATGTATAAATTGTGGTCTTGGAGTTCGGTATAAATTTTCACAGTTTTCTTCGTGTTTAAATTCAATCATTATTCTTAAGATTCTTAAGGACGGTGGACAGTGCCAAGGAAAAAATTCGAATATAAAAATGACAAACTAATTAAATTAAATTATCTGGTTCGAAAACTAGTATACGGCGAAGGTGATTTTTCTTCCATGTTTCGCATTTTTTACCCAAACTTAGAGCTCTAGTTTCGTAATGAATACAACCGACAAAAAAAAAAACGCTTTTATGTAGTTTTTTTTTATTATCGTTAAACTCCAATTAAGATCTTTCAAATTCGGGGGAATGTAGCATTTTATCCACACAAAACCTCCTTTTTAAGGTATCTCCATGTCAGCCATAACAAACTATGTAAATAAACTGCCACTATTATACCTACGTAAATTCGGTAAAAAAATACAGAATGAACTAACCAATAAATTCAAGAAAAAATCTTGATAAAAGCTAATATACTGCATCTGAAGAAGTATCCACGGTCTTATATTAATCTAGGAACCCTCTAATTTTCTTAGAATTGATTAAACCATAAATTTGAGCCGAACTAAAACAAAATATTTAATGGATAAAGCTGTAATAATTCGCAGCGATGCAACTGTCAAGCTTGAGCGGGGATACGGAATTGAGGAAAAAAAAAGAAGAAAAATGCCTGACGATCTTGCGAAACTGACTCGACAAACACAGACTTATCTCGGCTGCAGGAGAAAATGGGCCGTGAAAGTCTGCGAGGATCAGGCTATTTGTCGACCAGGGCGTAATAGGCATTGGGCTACTTTTTCTTACGTCGCCGCAAGAAAATCATCGCCTCCCCTTCGCCCAGTCTTTTTTTTTTGCTTGCGCCGTACATATTTCAATCTACACAGTCGCGAACAAACCGTGAACGCTCGCTGATCCTGAGAGATGATTCCTCGGCCCGGCTATTTGTAAGGATTTCGCCGGGGGTTCCTTCCGCACCTCGATCTATCTCTGTTTGTCTATTTTGTTCGTCTTGAGCTCGCTCACAGCTGGCTAGTTTCGATAATTTATTTTTCTTCGGGCTCCCAGGATTTAATTTAGTGCTTCCATGAGATTATTTTACGGGAATAAATATTCGTTAATGTAAAAGAATATTTGATATAAAAACTATCCTCCTTATATTTAATAAGTATTCTTCATTGGATAATGGTATTAGTTAATACATTAGTCTATTATCAATGAAAATTTAAGAAAACGGTAAATGGTAAACATAACGACAAAATAATATAATAAAGTATTAACTGCGTTAACTGCGGGCAATAAAACTAATAAAAACTGGCTTGAATATGCATTACATTTTGTGATATAAAATCAAAATCAAATATTAGTAAAATATTTTTTTATTATTGACTAGCTTTTTAACGTGAATGCAAAACAATTCAAATTTCTTCCCCAAGTTTATTTTGTTTCATCAAAATTCAAACTCGTACTCTTCATTGTTCATAAAAGTTGAGGCTACTTTCGTGATACTCCAACATAATTAAACTAATCGGAAGACAAAATATTAAATTGGGTGAAGGATACAAACAGGTTCAAGTATTTTTATTTTTGCACTTGTTAGAAACCACATGTTTTTATTTTTGTATTAATTTGTTCATAACTTATCGAAAATGTAACTTGGATTTACAATGATATCTTATTTATATTTTAATAAATATACCTATCATTGAAATTTTCTAATGTAATCATTTAAAAATGTTGGTAGCATAAAATCTAATTGGGTGTTAATTGTTTATTAGGTTCTCGAGTGGGGTGGTGTCTCGCTGATTGACCGCACGTTCGAGGAGGTCGCGCACATTATCGACCGAAGCAACGACGTCGCTGAGCTTGTTGTCGAACACGCAACAGATATGTAAGTTTGAATAAATTATTTTCTTTATTAATGATGTCTTCAAAAAAATACTTATGAAAAAAATTATAAAAAATAATCATATTGTGAATATAATATCACATGGTAAACATTTTTCATATAAATTATGAAAAATAATTATGTGCGTTTTGAGTCTCGTTAATACTCATACATTTAGCACAAACTAATTTTTTTGTTATGAAAGAAGAAACAAAGACCTTAGAGTCCAGTGGACTTGATTTAAAGGATTATATTTCTATTGAAGCCTAAATATAGCAGAATTGTGATGTCAGTGTGTTATCCTCCTTTTAGGTTATTCCCGGAAATCAAATTTAATTCGACAAGCGGAGGAACAGTAATCGCAAACATCTATATTGTGTAGAAATGTCGTATATATTTTATATATTATTCCTGAATCTCCTTTTTCCAATATAAATTTAAAAGAAATGCAACCCAAACCATTTGTAAATAAGTAAAATACCATTGATAAATAAGTAAAATATAAGTCATTAAGCGTGTTTGGCTAAGTAACCATATAAAGAAAATTCCGCTGGGTAAAAGTAAACCGCGCCTGAATGTGCGACAAAAGCCATAGGTTGACCGCACTAAACTTTTGTTTCTGCCCGGGTTGACAGGAGCGGAGACCCCTTGGACGAGCCAGGCATGGCTCCGGCGCCCGAGAAAACGCCGGGCAACCTCGGACTCGGCCAGCTCGGTGAGTACATTTGCATTGTCCATAATTTTGTGCAATTTAATTTAGTACCCCCGCCCACCCCACCCCCACCAGGACACTAACCCCCCACAATATCTCTATCTCTCTCTCTCTGTCTCTCTCTCTGTCTCTCTCTCTCTCTCGGTGTCGCACGGCGCCAACTCCCGGGTCAAATATAATTTGCCCTGGCGGGCGCTGCTACCAGATTACAGAAATCCTCGGGCCAGCCCGAGGCGCACCCGGAAAGCTCGGACTGAAACGTTAATTGCTAGAGGAGTTTTCCACCCAAGAATTAGGATTTTCGCAGCGTACTACACTGTATATAAGCGGACTTTCTCTTTTCTCGTTTCGTACCGCGAGTTGCCAAGGTTTTTCTTTCTATTTTTACGTTTTTTTTTAAATAGTCTTGTTTCTTTTCGAGACCATTGGAAGTTTTTAGATCTGAAAGGACCTTTTTGAAAATGTAGTACCGGTGTTTTTTTTAATCATTTTTAACAGAGTACGTTTTACTTGGTTTCAATTTTGGTTTTCTTTTTTTCCTAAATAGATATATTTTTCAATGATTTTCTTTTGGATAGGATAATTTTATTTTTACAATCGAAAAAATAATTTAGGTTTAGTTAACCGTTTAACAGCAGCTGAAATAAAGTGCAGGGCAGACTGTCCAGTATCGCTCCCATTCCTTTTAAATTTAAAAAAAGGAATTATTTAAACTCTATCTAGTAAAACTCTATCTAAAAGAATTCAGGAAATTCCTCAAAAAAAAAAAGAAGAAAACAGGTTTGCGTTACTCAAAATATTTATTGCATTGAAAGCTTTACGAACGGAATAAGTAGTAAAGTCCGGTATATGATAAAAAGTCGTATTCAGTTCTGGAAAGTAATAAATTTTTTTAAAACAAAAATTACATTTCTTTGTTTTGCAGTTTGAAACACGGAAATATTAATTGACCATCCAACTGAATTGACTCAAAACGAGTTGAAATGAATAAATAAAAAATGTTGCGCATTCCATGATTTGCCACGTTTGTCTTGTCTGTTTACAGAATCGGAATCGAACAAAGCGCCATCGTCACCGACGCGCAGGAAACTGCCAAAGACGCCGGTATAACGAGTTGCTAAAATTGAGTCTACACGTGACCTATTCTACTCTACTACTGTCTCCTTTTATTTCTTTCGTCTTGACAGAAAAAAGTCGTTCTACACATTGCTTCTATTTCTCTTTTTTTCTTTTCCAAGCTCCTCTCTCTCTCTCTCTCTCTCTCTCTCTCTCTCTCTATCTCTAACTTTCTCTCCCTTTCTACATCTTGTTCAGTCACTTGTGATACATCAGAAAACGTCGACAAAAACAGCACACGCATTCCGCAGTACACTATTCATGGACACACGCACTCGCGAATATTATATACCGAGACAAAATCAGTAAAAAAAAAATTAAACAAACAACATATATGTTAGGTGGTGAATTGAGCGCATACAATCATAGCCTTTTCTAAAAGACGCGCATTTTTATGTACTTCGCTGCGTTAGAATAATATTGACGTGTGTGTTATGGATTGATAAGAATGAAGATGCTCAAGGGAAAAAAATCTGTTGGCAACTGCTTAGTGTAAATAAAGCTGCAAGTAATATTTGCCAATCGTTTCTTTCATTCATTTTGCAATTTTGAATGCATTTACATTCTCTATTTTATTCACTGTTGACTATAGATGGGGAATTATACCAATAAATACTTTTTATAACATTTGTACTTGTATTTTGAAGGATATGGAGGCAAATGAACACCAATGTACTTCGAAAAAAGTTTCCAACAGATTTTTTTTATCTCTAACCATTTTTAACGTGAATCCGTAAGAAATTTTAGGAAGAAACAAACAAGAACAAATTATTTTTCCCCTAATACATAATGACTAAGACATAATAACTGCTGTAATATCAATATTCGTAATCGTCCTTTCTAACAGACGGGAGTCTTATTAAATTGTTATTGATCATCGTTGTAAAAACGTACTCACACAGCAATGTCACACGCGTTCTTAATCGTGTTTGCAAGACGCGCACGTGTGCCGTTTCCAGTGCAAAGGGAGCCTCGTGGACCTTACACCCTCTTTTTTCCACGCATTTTATTTTCCTTCCTTCGCGTGCGGGTTATATTTTTAAAGAGAATTTGCTTCCCAAACCATGGGTAACTCGAAATTAATAATCTTCGATTTTTTTTTGCCAGTAAATTATTTCTGTAGAATACTTTTTTAATTCGTCTTCGATAACAAAATATCGTTTCCGCCGAAAAATATCTCAGCTTGTTTATTTGGGATAGTAATTATTTGATTATAAATGAAGTTCGTAGAAAAAATACATAATTAGATAACATTAAGGCAGAAAGAATTGACAGAAATAAAAGAAGAGAATGTGGAGTATTAAAATAGGATAAAGGCGTTACGATAATCCCAAAATTGGACGACTGAACTCTTGTAATGTATATATAAAACGTGACAAATTGCCCATGCATCTTTTTAAATATTCGCGAGCATAACGCGTGAATCTTATACTTCTTCTCAAAGATTAATAGAGCCTCTTTCTCCTAAAGACTAACATGCGTATCTTCAATTAGATATATAAACGTGCATATGGATATACAATATAGAGAAACTATTGATTGTTAATCATGTGTATAAAAGTAAAACATAATCGTAACGGGCATTCAGATAAAAAGAGTAGAAAAAGAAAAAAAATCAATAAAAAAAGGTGGAAAAATTATAAAAAATCATCGTAGCTTCCCTTTACATTGTCTGCTGAATGTATGATGACGAGCGTGACGTCTACACTTTCTTTCGAGTGCTATATGCATATTATTACGTCGAAGTGCGTCTGGGTAGAATTGACATTTACCTACTTAGGATCAGCGCTAAGATGCTTTTCGTGTTCGTCCTGTCTCATTTTGTTCTTTCGCCTTCCGTTCGAATGTACGTTGCGCGAAAATGAAGGGAAAACGTGCCGTTGAGTTCGCTAAAAAAAACCTGTATAAAAAAAAAGAAGACAACCTCCGTTACCTCATTTCTTATACAGCGTGCTTTTTTATCACGAATTTATAGTTAGAGCCTTGCTTATATTTTTTTTCTCTTGTTAATAAATCGCACTTTTTCAGTCACGCACCTTTTCTTATTTTTCACGTTACTTCAAGAGAAATATTTATATAAGCATATCTTGTACATTAGCGCTAGAGACGATTGATTGATCGAATCACGATTTATTCACGTTATTGACACACGCTGGCAGTGATTAGTTCGTATTAGCTTAGAAGCTTGACGTTTTTGATCTTTTTTAATTCTTTAACCCAGCTACGCACTTTTGTCTCAATAGATTGATGAAGTGATCTCAATTGAAAACAATTACAGAATCACCCAAATTTTGAAATTCTATTTTAAATTTCAATACAAAATCTCTTCATAAAAGAAGGGGTAAATACAGAACAATTTATATGAATTTAATTATTTAAAGTAACATAACTTACGCAATGTGAAGTACTTACTACATGAAGTGTCTTGTAAATTAATTTTTTTTTCCTTATTTTTTCTGCAATAATCTAAAAGAGCAAACAAATTCTATTTACTTTAAAAAAAATTACACATATCACCTCAGTAAGTAAATACACCGTATAACTTTAATTGTCAAGAATATCTTGCTTTAATATAAAGAGAATTCGTTAAATATTGCATCATCGCACTAAGAGGCGGCGACAAAAAATCTAAAGATATAAAGAGCTTTCGTACAATCAATTTTGTAGTGAGGAGCCTCGCGTGAAAAGAATTTTCTTATCCGCTGGCATTAGTCTTAATTATCATCAACGAGCTTTGAGGAGATAATCTTTGCTAAAACAAATTTTCAATCAAAATGTATTAAATATAAGAAAATTTCTTTTGAGCTATATACAATTTAATGAGATTTGGTCCGGAAAAAATTCATGAGTTTATTACTGACTGAGATTAAATTATAGTACAAAATTTTTTCCAAATGCGCACTGATTATTATCTTAGAAGAAATTTAAATGTAACAAAATGAATACTCAAATACAACGAAGGAAATTGACTTGTAATAGAATGTAAATATTAAAAGAATCCACAGAACATTTTATTTAGTCACATTTGAATCTTAGTATGAAGTTTAGACCAAAATACAAATTTCAACACTTGTAAAAATAATAAAATTATTTGTTCATATTTTGATGTTTAACGTACAGTCCTTGATGTTACTCAGTCGGTAATAAAAACTGATAATATTTAGAAATTTTTGAAAAAAATTCTAAAAATGTAAAAAATAACCTACGTAATTAAAAAATTGAATGGTGGAGACAAACAATAGTAACAGAAATAGAAATAATAATGATAAAATATGAAACAACTCGTTCAACAAGTACCCATAATAAACCTGTGAACAATTTTTTTAATTAGATTTTGTTAGGCTTTTTGCGCTTAAATCACAAAAGTCTAAAATAGATTTATTATTTTTTAATTAATATTTTGAATGTGTCAGTTGGGACGAGTTATGAAAACTTTTAGAATTATTGATTCAACTTTTCATTATAAATAATGTGAATTTAGAGAAATCGATGGAAAATATTCCAAATTTTCCTCTCGGAGTATAATACATATAACTTATTAGAAAAATAGAATACTATATTTATTTTACATTGCAGAATTTTTGTGGATATATCGTAGTTTGGAACCTAGGCAAGAGTTATTGTTCTAAAATGTGTATTCTAAATTTTAACCTTAATTCTAAGGTTTAATTGAAGAGTATTGATAAATTATATAGGTCGAAGAAAATGCATATTATATTTATTTTATATAAATATTACTATAAATATATCTATTTGTTGACATACAATATTTATCTCGAGGCAGGAGGATACTAATGTAATGCTGGACATTGTGAAAAATGTGTGTTAATATAAATTTCATTTAAAATGTTTAAATGTCTAGTTTATTTTTTTAAAAAATGGTATTTAAGTGTATACGTGACTAACACACATCTGGAAAAGTTGTGACTGATACAATAATTATCTAAAAACAGTGTAATAGTGAGAATTATTAATTATATAAACGTACAAAAGAATCTCTTTCATCGATTTCATTCTGAAATATATCCCATATTAAAACAAATCACTATATCAGCTGTCATTCTTTGTGCGTATTTAACAGAATTAAAGAAAAGAAGAAATTGTACACTTATACACATTAATTAGCAAATAGTCGTTAAATTGATAATAGAATTTATTTATAGTAATCCGGCCGTAAAGTGAGTTTTGTGATAGGCCACAGATATCTTGATCTTGCGTATCATTTTCTTTTTGACAAGAAATATGAATACTCCAAATGCGATGACGAACCTACAAGTCAGCGTTAGTATTATCTATTCAAGAGTAAGAGGAAAACAATAATTTCCCTCGTGACGCCAAACATGTCGTAAACACATAAAAGTGAATGAGTACACGTACATTATGATCCACACGGACGAGCAAACGTACAATTACACTAGTGTAACAATGAAATATAATAAAATAAAATACTTGATAATTGTAAACTGGGAATAAATGGAAGAGAACAAAATCTTTCTTGAAGTATTTGAATTAATAGAAAAGAAGAGAAAAACTAATTGAACGATTTTAAATTTATTAATAAATTAGGCAATTGAATGGATATTGTTGTGTCGCAGAAAATATTTTTAGAATTAATAATGTAGAAAAGATACTTGTTTGAAAGAAATAGAATACCAATAAAAATTAGCACTGATTTAAGTATATGATGATTGCCCATGTATGAGGTAATTTAATAAACGTGTCGCGTAAACAACTTTGTACATTATGAGAAAAATTAAGATATATTCCAGTGAATAACCTCTAGGCGATTGTAGCATGTGCGTCACGCAGAGAGCGCTTAGAACGCCAACGATTTTTGCTTGCGCCACGCGATTTTCACTTGCGCTTACAGTATTTAACCATGGTGCCCGAGCAAATTTAGCTTGGGACCTCTTATGGTATATACCATGGAGGGGAGTCACTGGAATATACCTTAATTTTTCTCTCAGTGTACTTGTTGCATCATGCAAAACATTTTTCTCTTCTTTTTCTAGTTCTTCTCTTTCCCTATCTTCTTTCGCTCTTCGTATCACTAATCATCGTCCTGACCCCGACCCCACCCACATTCTTGTTTCTTTACATTACTTTTATTGTTCAAAACAAATTTTTAAACAAATATGGTGTTTTATTTGGTCGTTCTATTCTTTTTGTTAAACGTAAAAGGTGTTAAAAGATGTTCTATTGTTTGATTTGGTAACGTTACATACAACCACCTATATCTGTTGATACTTTTATTTATTTTTCATTGATTATACTTTTCGTGCATCATTATGACTCCCGCATTTCAGAAGAAAGAAAAAAGGAGATACTGTCGATTCGTTTATTTTATTTTCGTTAATGTTTCTTGTATGGAAACACCTTTTTTTTATCTCGTATTCTTGTCGCTCCTTTATGGCGTTTCTCTGCAAAGTGTCTCTGTGTGCCCTGAATAGAAAAAAGCGAGTAAGCCCCAAAATGTGCCGACGATTGACGAAAGAGAGAATACAAATGTAAGTTGTCATGTGGAAAAAAAATTACTGGCCTTGACCCTCACGCTATTGATACTCACTCCCAACTGGCACGAATATATTAGTTCATATATATCTATATATCTTACTTTCTCTACTCTCTACCCCTTTCATTTACTTTAGAGGCGTGTGACGATTAGTTTGAATGTTTACAGTCAAAGCACGAGTTTCAAAGAATTTTCAATTTTTTAAACCCAGCTTTTTTCGATTTACTTTTATACCGTAGGAAAGTTCAATCCGTCATTAGTAAACGCGTACTATGCAGTTTTGTAACATTGACTTTCCACAATTATTAAAAGTTGCGTACAATTCTTTTATTCTTTCATTTGATTCACTTTGTCCGTAATATTTCTAAAACTGCCATAATAGAAGGTATCACAGGCGCTTAAGAACGTCGTGCATTAACTGTAGACTACAATAAGAGCCTCTTTTATTTTGCTACTCTTATACACATGCTTAAATAGCAACGAGCTCGAATGAATAAGGCAAAGCTGCGTCTGTAACTGACTGCACGTTAGTTAGCTGTAATCGATAAAATGATAACTACTTGTTGGAATCTGAATATTACAGATTGTTATTGCATTTAAATATTTTTATAAAATTCTCTTATTCAATTTAACGTTGGATATTCAAATTTATTTTTCTAAAAAGATCTATAAATAAACCGTATTTGCTATTACATAATCTATTACAGACTTCAAATTTAATAAATTGCACAGGCTTCATCAAATTTTTCATTTTAATAAATTTCCTTGGGATATAACGAACATATGCATCAGCAACGGACGTACTAACCTGCAACCTAGAACCCTCTTTTAGTTCAAACTTTTGAATTTTTTGTTGCGCATAAAAAAGAAACAGGCAACACAACAAAACTCACCACAGTACAGCCTCTCGTGTGTAAACTGTCCGTGCTATGCGACACCAATATCTGTACACATCATTACTACTACTTTCCTCTCTATTTGCTTTCGCGAGCATGTGCCTGGCTGCGAAAAGAGAGTTGCGAGCGGGTATGGGGCGAGTCGAACCGCCGGAGGAAGCCAACAGGCTCTCACCCTCCTCGAAGGTTTCGCCCGACTTTTTTTTCCTCTCGGAGTTTTTCTTGTGAAATGTAGGGGACCGTGGGGAGGCAGACGCACACGCATACGCTGCAGGCGCGTGGGTCATAACTTCGGGAGAAAAATTTCTGGGTTTTCTTTACGGTCGCACTAAATTTTCATTGGCCGAATTACCAACTAATAAAAGTTTCATGCTGCGCCACCGCACAGCCGCACCACGCCGTTACGTGCTGTATGCGAGGATACATGACGTATCGCTTTAAGAGAAAATTCGATGCGAGATGAACTCGTGCGTGTACGTGCTATTCAAGCGTATCTGGTTTTCGGCTGCTTTCACCGACACTATGTATGTTTATATATCATTAAATAGTTCAATTTGAGAGACGAAGTAGAATTTTTAACAGTGCCGAATAAAGCACACATTCTAAATTTGGAGCTCAGTTTTAGATGTATAAGTCTTTAATTTAAAAAAATGCGGAAATAAATATTCTATATTTCACATCTATTTTAGCGTTCAATACTTATATAAAAATTGTTCAACTTTTCATTAAGTAAAAAATGTAGTTTTTTTTTTATTAATATCCTTTTCTTAAACATTAATGTATTTTAAAAATTTGAAATATAGTGAACACATTAGATAGTATTAGATTGCAATTTATATAGCAGGTTATTTTAAACTTTGCATGCGCCGTCTAGCGGCAGTAACATAAAATAGAATATACATTTTAAGTCATATCATATTTTTAATAATACTGCTGTAATCACGCAACACAAAGAATATTATAAAAAACTCAATCTAAAACTGAAATCCAACATGCAATTTCGAGAGAAATAGTGACAGGACATAAAGTGAAGATTAATGAAACCACACCGATGTGACAGCGAAGTTCGGGGAAAAAAGAGCAGAAGAGGAAGTTGAAGAGGATATCACAGGAGACCAATATCTCGTAAGGGTGTCTGCTGCATAATTCATAATACACGCAGCGTAGGCTGGAATCACCAATTTCTCGACAGCGGCGCCGCAAACAGCGCGGCGCGATGGCGCAGTCGGCGAAAATTAACGTCGCCGTCGAGGACAAGTGCCAAGTTTTGTCTCCCCGGAGTCGGGGAAGCGCGCTGGAGATATTGAAAGGGAAAACGAGAGACAATGCGAGGGTTTCGGAGCAGCAGGAGGAAAATGAGCGAGACCGAACAGTTGAGAAACGTCGAGAATCAGGCCGGAGAGTTAGACAATAGTCGGATAAGCACATGAGAGCCCGAAATTATAGTTTACATTTTCTGTTTTCGTTGATTTGATGCTTCTCCAGTAAACATGAATTATAACGAAAAATTGTTATAAACCACAATAAGGTTGGAAACATAAATTTAAGAACAAGAAAAATCTTTAACATGTATAAAGTATTAAAAATTATTACATTTTTAGAGATAGATTTTATTTAAACTTAGGTTTTAAAACGTGGATCATACATGCCCAGATAATTAAAATTTATAATATTCTTTGTAATTATACTCTTGAATTATGAAAGTAAATAATCATTCGATAGAAATGCAGAAGTTAGAACCTAGGTTCAACCTAGGTTTATACAATGAGTTTATAAGGAAAAATAAAATTTTTTTCTGAGAAAAGAATACCATTATGAAGTTTATTTATAATCAAATTTTAAATTCAGTTTGCATTCTGCTGCCGATGACAAAAAAGGAGTCATAGCAAATAAGTGGAAATAAGATTTTTAAATTATATGATTCGCGTGAAAATTGAGTCTGCCTTGATATGCCACTTTTCTTGAGAAAGCAAGCGAAACTTTAATCAACCGTGATCATTCCGGTTTACCGCAGAATCTCGGGAAGGAGCAAGTGTCGTCGACCTTGAAGTTTCCGAGCTTCCTGCCACTTCGTACTTTTGTCGCCGTTTTAACTCCCGTATGTAGCGGGCGAACTTGCTCGGAAGGGATTAATCGCAACTTGGATAATTTTCCTCGTGAATCTTCAACTCATCGAACGACGCTTCTGTGTTTCTTGTGGAAAGCTAATTTCCCACTGATATTCATAGTTTCGATTGCTTTGAGGTAATATTTAGAAGGACAAGTGGCAATTTATTAATGTTTGGTGTGCATTACGTTAAAATTTTCGGCTGTAATGAGAATGTGCACTTCGAAATGAAGCTACGCATGTGATTGTGAAATTTTAAATTATGCAGAACTAAAAATCATTACTTCAGTTTTACTATTAATTCCGGCGAGTGCTTAAAAATTTGATGATCAAATTCTTCATGTACGCGCGAGCTCGTAGACTAAATTCAGTAGGATTAAACATATCAATCATTCTTGACGCAAAATGGAATGGTCAAATAATTTTGAAGAATATCTTAAATTCTAGCTTTATTAAATGCCCAGCTCCTCCGATTCCGCTGGGCCGGAAGCTCGCTTCTGAAATCCTTTTTACGCAAAGAATACCCCGCGGACTCATCCCGTTTCCTCAACGGCTGGGTCGGAAGCGCAGTCGAGCGACGACTTTAAGCGAGTTTAAAGGGTCGTGCGCGCGCAGGCGATGAGACAGCCTTGACCCACGACCCCGCACCGCCAGAGGGATTTCACGCGCAGCCTTGCCGGAGACTCGGGGCGCCGCGTCCGCGCGATTCTGCGCCGGATATTGGAGCATCTTTCGGCCGATGCGTCGGCGCGCGACTGATTTTTTTTTCTCGCCATGGAGATTAGTCTTTGAGCGACGTCAATGCTAATTCGAGTGGGAGGCTCTTCAGCGTTCTCTCATTTATTTCGAGTTTATCTTTTTTCATGCAGATTCCTTTTTCCGTTTATTTGGAGTTTAATTGGAGGATATACGTCTTATTTCTATCAACACTTAATTTGAATGCCCAAAGGTGATTTATTTAGTTAGCAATTATTTCCTGTTTAATTTTAAAGATAATACCGTTTTTTTATTATTTTACATCCACAGTGTACAAATTATCATAAAGATTTAATATTTGCAATGTGTCTGTGCCTAAAGTAAGGAAAGAAATTAAATGCTTGATTTCAGTAGTACAAGCAAACGTTAACTCCGTCATTTGGCTTTTCACAGCAATTCAATCAATCAATCAGTTTACATTAAAAAAAACTCAACACATCGCATCAATCTTTTTACGTTTACTCTCTTTATTTTCGATTACTTCAACAGCTCTGGTATTTGATTAATTAGTCACTCGATCAAGCGATAAAGGCCAATACGAGCGAGGCGATTGCGAAGTAAATTCAAATAGAAACACTCGGGTAGTTCGCAAGTCAGAAAAAAGACCTCCGTTCGATAAATTCCGCCGCTGATTTCTCGACAGGGCGACTCACTAATGCCCTTCCGCAGCTCTGGCCGCAAAAGGCCTTGGTCCGACGGATCCAACAAAACTTTTCCCCGCCCCCACCCACCACGGCTAATTACGCTTTCGCTTCGTTTTTTTCTCTTTTTCTCTTTTCCGCATTCGTTCGTGGGGTAAAAGCGCGACACGAACCCCGGGAAATTTTTCCTGCCGAGCCTTTTTTACCCGGGCGCGCGCTCCTTTGTCGTACGAACCATACACACATGTGCCCAATGGCTCGGTGTATATTTGATGTGGCATTCCGCTCTCTTTCACGCTGATTTGCTCCGGTGAAACCAGTGGTATTAGCTTTAGTAAATTTAGACCTCGCCGGCACGCTGATAACTAATGAAGCTGATAAATAGGTGGGGTGATTTAGGGCAGTACTAATAAGAATAGGAAGTGGCCTCCAATAGAAAGTGTCTCGTTTTCAGTAATTACACAATTGACATATTTGTACTATGGTGATGGATATAATAAAAAATATATGATTTATTTGTGAAACTAATTCATTGCAGGGGTAACGCATGTATTCTCGTATTGTCACCGTAACACGATTAACGTATTATCAACGCGTTAATGTTTCGGATTAAATTATATTAAATTTTGTTTCCTACGATAAAAAAACCACTGCCAATTCTTTGACACGTAGCTTCCAACAATTATTGTTGGAATTTATTGTTCCTATCATTAATTTATTATTCTAATATATAAAATACGTTTGATGTACATAAAAAATCTATATTTTTCTAAAGTTTCAAGTGAATTAAAATCCTTTTACTCAAATAATCGATGGACATAAAAAACACATTTTTTTCCTTTTTTTTTCAAATACTAGTGGATAGAATTGATTGAAATGTTTACAGTATATAGACATTTATATTCAGTAGATCCTGAGATCTTGACGTATACACATATACACACGCTCACTTATACGCACACGCGCGCACACACGCACACACGCACACACACACACACACACACACACACACACACACACACACACACACACACACACACACAC
>JAXIUT010000037.1:11450821-11476274 GCA_035586675.1 Eurytoma californica | reverse complement strand
TGAAACATATTTAATGCGGTGGCCCACTATGCCCCGAAGGTTCACATTGCCCCACGGCCCGCTATGCCCCGCTCTCCCCTACCTGCTAAAATTTTGCATTCACTTTTATTTATTAACATTCCTAAAATAAAATTATGTCATAAACTAGATGTCCTTTCCAATGTTACAAACATTTGCATCAATCTATAAAAATAAAGCGAAATTCAAAAAGACAGTCCGCGAAAGTTGTAAATGTATTTAAAAACATTTGAACTACAATTCCATATTCACGTCCTTCCCGTAAAAAGAGCTGACCAATCCTTCTGAAGACATAAATAACAACCGAGTGAAAGCGCTTATTGATTGAATAGGTCTTCAGAGAAGCCGTGAAGAAAGTTGCTTAATAAAATGTGCAAAGTCTGAGAGGAGAAGGTATTAAGTAAGAATCTTTAAAAATGATAAAAATGAAACATAAATTCAACTGCAATGAGAAAGGAATTTTGCTTTGCTAATTGAGTAGAACATTTACAAGCTTTTGGCGAACCACTGCATAGGTATAACAGAAGAATGTGGAGAATACGAATAGAAACATTTCTGAATTAATCTAGCCTCTATAAATATGGTATATCCAATGAATGCACTGCTTAATGCTGCAAATTGCCAGAACGAGTCAATCAAAGCTTTGTTACGGTATTAATCACCTTAAATCTTGAATGAAAGAAAATATTGCCGTGGGAGGAAATTAAGCATAAATTGGCCAATTATGATGAATTTTCTACCGGGCCACCCAATGAATTTGAATTTGAAATTACAACTCTCTTTCTTTTTTATTCAGGCCAAGATAAACAGCAATCGAGGATGGGTCGCTTTTGGTGGCACTTAGGGCTGTGCGTCGGGCTGTTCCTGGCCAGCGGTTCAGCCCATTCGATTCTGGACATCTTTCGCAGCCAGGGCCAGGTGAACGACCACATCGTCAGCGAGCCGAGCGGCAAGGCGTACGACTTCATCGTCGTGGGCGCGGGCTCGGGCGGCTCGGTGGTGGCGAACCGGCTCTCGGAGAACCCAAAGTGGCGAGTGCTGCTGATCGAGGCCGGCCCCGCCGAGGGTATCCTCAGCCAGGTCCCCGTGCTCGTGAGCTTCTTCCAGCTGACCCACTTCAACTGGGGATACAAGGTGGAGCCGCAGGCGGGCGCCTGCCTCGGCATGAAGAACCACCAGTGCCCGTGGCCGAGAGGCAAGTGCCTCGGGGGCACGAGCACTCTCAATTACATGATACACACGAGGGGCAATCCGATCGATTATGACACCTGGGCTGCCCAAGGGAACGACGGATGGTCCTATCAGGACGTGCTACCCTACTTCAAGAAGAGCGAGCGGTTCAAGGTGCCGGGTAAGTTGCTGGAGGACGATTAGAGGGGCATGGTCGAAGAGTGCACTTTGATTTTGCCAGCTTACAATCGGTCTCCAGGGATTACACGTGCGCATGATACATGTATTTCTGTATTCAAGCTTTTAGAAATTGATATGCTCATTGAGGGATTTTAAAAAATTTAAGTTTTTTTATCCGTCGTCTGCTTAAATTTTTAAAATATAATTTTGGTACATTTAAGTACTGTATATAATTTACTGCTTCAGTAGGGGAGAGTGGGACATAGCGGGTCATGGGGCAATGTGAACCTTCGGGGCATAATGGGCTACCCGGTTAAATATTTTTCATTTGCTGTGAAAAACATTTCGTAACAAGTTTCATTGAAAATAAAGCATTTTAAAAGAATATCAAGAGGCGCGGTAGCGTCTCGATGGCAAGTATGAGCCACCGCACGGCGGGCGCGACTCTTTATACAATGGAATCGGTTTTCTTAACCTCCAACAAAATGTTCTTAAATTCTGTCATTATTACATTGATGTATTACTATATTTTTTATTTTATTTATTTGTTCAATATTATACGGGCAAAAAGCCTTTACATTTAAATACAAATTTACAAAAGTAATTACAAATGAAACTTAAAACTAGTACTTCGTGCAAAAAGATCTTATGGAAGACTTAATATCCCTACAGAAACTAAATTTCTAAATCGCTGAGGAAGAGAATTACAAATCCTATATGCAACAATTATATATATAGTAAAACATAAATATAATAATGATATTCTTTTAAAATGCTTTATTTTCAATGAAACTTGTTAAGAAATTTTTAACAGCAATAATGAAACATTTAACGGGGAGACCCACTATACTCGGAAGGTTCACATTGCCCCGTGGCCCGTTATGCCCCGCTTTCCCCTATACTAAGATAAAAAAATATTTATTTTAGAATCACGTTGAACACTTTTTTCATCTATTATATAGCCAAAAGAACCAGGAAAACGTTCGAAAATAGGTGAACTCGTACATTTTTTTCTACAGTTTTTGGACCCTCTAACGAGATTTTTTTTTGTATTTTTTCTCATATATAACTTTTTATATACATAATTTGACTGCTTGACATTATCTGACGAATATTACAATTTCATATTTTTTAACATTCAAAAACTAACATAGCAAATCGTATCTGCAACAATGATTTTCAAATTTATTGGACATTTAGAACTATTTATTTTGAAAACTTCTTTGCAATTGTTCTTTGTCTTTAATGCAGTGGTATTTAGGTCAATGCACTGTTAGTAACTGCGTTAGCAATAAAGTCACGAAAAGTACATGAATGAAAAAGGAGGCAGAGTCGATGCAATTGACAACGGACTTTTCATTGCATAATACTTCACACGTGAAGCCTTATGCAACTCCTTCTCAAATGTTACACCAGAGTTTATCACTGCACGTTATTTTAACGAGCGCAATGTGATATGGTAAGGTCACGAGGTCGCTTAAAAAATAGAAAAGTAGTATTTTTTTAGTGCTTACATTCATTAGAATGTCAAAACAAAATCCCTATTGTAAAGTTCAAATGAGAGTAAATAGATGCATGGAATTGATACTAACTAGCTAACTTTCTAATAAAGTAAGAAGTTGTATTAAGCGTGCATTAAAAAATTCTTTACCAATGTTCAATGTTTCTCTTTTCTTGTATCATACCCAGTTATTACCTATTTCTCGGTACATAATTATAATTAAGGGTTTACCTTTTGTACGCAAGCCTGTAGTTTTCCTCTCAAAGTAATTTTGGATATCGCGTTGTTATGGTAGTTTCTCCGCTATTTGAAACAAATATGTCAAACGTGAAATAGAGTTAAAGTATAGAAAAAATAGAATTAATTCCTTTTTAAATATCTTTGTAGGTATTTTTGTATATTAGGGTTTTAAGTGCAACATTTATTTCATCTACTTTTATAATATTTTAAAACTTAATCAATGCCATAACCCTTTAAATGTATGCTTAAGGCATTATTTATAAATGCATATCAAAAATTAGTTAAAAGTAAAAATAATACGATTTATGAATACTTTAAATTAAATTTTAGGTGTCACCAATTCCTCGTACCACGGAACTGATGGATATCTCTGCGTCGAGCACGTGCCCTATCACACCGAACTCTCGACAGCTTTTCTTAAAGCTGGAAAAAGCCTCGGCTACAAGATCCTGGATTACAACGGCAAAGAGCAGATCGGCTTTTCTTATATCCAGGTGAACATGGATCAGGGAAAGCGATGCAGTGCTGCCAAGGCCTACTTGCGAGTTCGTCGGCCCAATCTCCACATACTGATTAATGCACAGGTGACCAAAGTACTCATCAAAAATAAGAAAGCTTACGGTGTTGAATATCTCCGAAATGGCAAATTGCATACCGTCCAAGCTTCAAAAGAAGTTATTTTATCAGCAGGAACTATAGATTCTGCTAAGCTACTGATGCTCTCGGGTGTTGGTCCTAGAGATCACTTAGAAGAACTGGGTATCGATGTCGTACAGGATTCTAAAGTAGGGTACAATATGTACGAACACGTGGGCTTCTTGGGTTTAACATTTACGGTAAACCAAAGTGTCAGCCTGCTTCAAAGTCGATTGGCAAAACCAAGCGTAATTTTTGAATATACTGTTCAAAACCAAGGTCTCATAACGATTCCAGGTGGCGCTGAAGCTTTAGCTTTCATACGGACTAAGTATGCACCGGATTCGCGGCCGGACGTAGAATTACTTTTTGCCAGTGGTTCTTTGCACTCGGACGGTGGATTATCAGTGCGTCGAGCCCTTGGTGTTACAGATGAGCTGTACAACGCGGTATTCCGACCAATTGAGAACAAGGACGCCTGGACGATTTGGCCAATAGTGCAGAATCCGCGTAGCGTCGGTCGAATTACTCTCAAGTCGAAGAATCCGCTGGATTCACCAATTACCGAGCCGAACTTCTTCAAGCACGCGGCCGATTTGGAGATTATTCTCGAAGGTCTCAAGCACGGCATCGAGATATCCAAGACTGAACCTTTCGCTGCGTACGGTAGTCGATTGCACGACGCAAAAATACCTGGCTGCAAGAAGTTTGATTTCGCTAGCGATGACTACTGGCGGTGTGCGATACGACATTTGCCCTCGATGATGAATCATGAAATCGGTACGTGCAAAATGGGTCCACCGAGCGATCCCAACGCTGTTGTGGACTCTCAGCTGAGGGTCTACGGGATTGAATCGCTCAGGGTAGTCGACGCCTCGGTGATGCCAACAATGCCAGTTGGACACGTCAACGCTGGCATCTTTATGATTGGAGAAAAGGGGGCTGACATGATCAAGCAAACTTGGGAAGGTGTTGGTAAAGTCAAGTCGTAAATTCAAAATTTTATGACTAAACGGGGAAACACAAGAAGATAAGGTTTATGTAATTTACGTAATGACAAAACGGGCGGATGCAAACATTTCCCGCTGTTTGTCGTTGCACTTCTTTACGTAAAGCTTATCCTGTGAAAAACGACTTGTTCGTTGGAAAACGCGCTTTTACGACAGCTAACTCAGTATTCACCGGTGTGTTAATCTGCGAGATATAGTACTGTAGCGTATTAATTGTATTTTACCGGGAATTCCAGAGCGTGGACTGTAGTAAATATGAAATTACGTTTGATTATATTGACCAAAGTTTGAGGTGTAATTTCACTTCTTATCCGGCGAAAATCAAACGTTAACTTTATGTTTTGCTCAAAGTATTCTAAATATTTAAAAATACATATTCAAATTTTAAGAATAATATAAGTACCTATGGAAAAAGCCATAGAAATATGAATTATTTACATGACTACAATTATCGGGCTATATAGTCCGTGCTCATGGCTTAAAATGTCTCGTAGATCATTCGTAATTTAAATAAGTTACTTCCAATTACAGTAGTAGAGCTGTCCTCATGCGTACTGACCTAATGAACGTAATCTCTTTTATTAAAAATTGTATATTTTATAAAAATTCATTTGAAGACGAAGATAATATTGGTAATCAGGTCAGAACAAAATTCGCTGCCAATACTTTGGCGCGTAGCTTCCTCCATACTATTTATTGTTCCTATCATTACTACATTATTCTTATATGTAAAATATACTGCTTTAATATAAAGTATGTTTATAATATAACTTAAAAATCTCTTCGTTTACGCATCTCCATGGTTTTTCCGTAAGTGTAAGGCGAATACCGGACCAAAAAATAAAAATGGATTCCATGGCATATTTTCTTCTCTCAATAAAAAGACAATCAAATCTGACAATATCATTGTTTAATTGAGTTTTTCAATAAAGTAAATATTATTCCTATCAATAAAATTATATCATTCTAATATATAAATATACTGCTTTAGTATAAAGAAATATTCATAAAATAATTAAACTAGATGGAAGCAAAAACCTTGAAGCAAAAACCTTTTATACCGAATGTTTTGTTTATAAGTATTGCGAATCAAGTACTCACATAGATAGAAATATACTGCTGTAATATAAAAAATGTTCATAAAATAATTAAAGTAGGTGGAAGCAGAAACCTTTTATACCGAATGTTTTATTTATAAGTATTACGAATCGAGTACTCACATAGACATACCCCCACACACACTCAATCACATATACACTCACGCACGCACACACACGCACGCACGCATGCACGCACGCACACACACACATACACACACACACACGCACACACCCACGTACACACACACACGCACACACCCACGTACACACACACACACACACGAACAGCCACGCACGCACGCACCCAAGCACGCACTCAAGCACACACACACACACACACACACACACACACACACACACACACACACACACACACACACACACACACATCCATTTTCAAAAAATATAATTTCAGTCAAAACACCTCGAAACAAACTTCTAACACGTTTTTAGAGAACCTTTTTATTTTACTATTACAAAGCTTCCTATGGGAGGAAGCAATTTATTTTTCGTAAAAAGAGTAATAAATTCCTATGAAATCTCGTATTTTATCAAATACAGAATGTGTTTAAAATGTTAAGAAAAATGCGTTAAACATAATGTTTGCTTCATATTGAACGTGAAAAACAAGTAATACCAGAATCTCCGCAGCTGTATCTGTTACCTAAAAGTGAACATTTTTTTCAAAAGCCCGCGTCAGCGACTGTTTCAATGCAGAGAACGAATATACAAAGAACACAGTGAAAGTATTGAATAGCACAGGTAAAATGATATGATTCTTCAGAATTGAACATAACAAAAAAAGACGTATAGCAAGATTTCGATGAATTAGTTATTTGTTGAATAAAATTGGTACAAATATTAATAATTCAGCGTTTTTATCAATTCTTATATCAGAATAAACATCTTATCGTAAAAGAACAAGACTTCGGAAATGAAAAGTAATAGCTTTGTAATTAAATTTCTTTATAGATATAGATATGTAATTTTAATGCAATTTAATTTCTGTGGATACGCAACTTACATTTTATTATAAACTACAACGGCAAGTGCGCAATGTGTTTTTGACTTGAGTAGTCGTTAATTCCAACTTCGCGGAAGGGAACAAAACTTGTTAGGCGAAGTTAGCAGTATACTGCTTGCTAGGATGTTAGGTAGAGCGCATATACTGAAGAGTACTGGCGATTTATACTTGTTGTAGCCGCACGAGGACTTAAATTACTAGAATTTCACCAATTCAATGTAAATGTTTTACTTATGCCAAAAGTATTTTACATTTTTTGTATAGTTGTATTTTATTATAATTGTTTTATTTTTCACGTGAAAGTAAAACGTGACACAAGGAAAAATCGAAGTATCATCTTTTTTCACGGATGCTGGATTCTGTACTAATCGTTTGTAACTACACGTTAATTTTTCAGAGAAACAGCTGCTGCGTTGCCTGTCCTTGAAAAGAATAAAGCAACCGTGTAATTTTTATAGAACTTCGTCTTTGTCACATTTTTGCTGACAGTGGTTCAGGGGTTCAGGCCACAATTCGGACTACTGCATTTTTCTTTCAAACATTTAATCTTATATTTGATAATATGAGAATTACAATAAATAGTAAATAAAATGAATTTGACATGAGTATAGCATACAATTATATTTTTAGAAAATAAAAAGAATAAAGTTAATTGAAAATAAAATATTTGAATTACTCTGTCGTCTTATCTGCATATGAAAGACAAAAAAAGTTGGTGACGGAAAGTAAATAAAAATGCGTGTGCAAAAAAAAAAATCAATCATCGATCGGGTTGTCGGCAACTTTCAACTCTCTACCTTTCATCATCATAAAATATACCATTTTTTCCGGCATCTGCCTATTTCCTCCTCTCTTCTTTTCGTTTTTTTGAAAACTCACTTTTTCTAGCAATACTGCATGTCACAATTCCGAGCGAAATCGGAAACGCCAATCAAACTGAAGCCTTAACTTTGCTACCTTATTATTACCATAATTGCGCGGAAACTTTTCCTCCTTCGCGAGAAGCCCGAAGTTAACTCCGATGATTACACTTGAACAAAAGGCTGAGAAAGTGAAGAGGCTGTTTTCGCATTTCGCTCGTGGAGGCTGTACGCACTTTGAGGTTTACTAAGACGCTTGAGCTTTGCGCCGCTTTCATTGCCTTGCATGCCATGAATGAACTTGTTTGTTGTGTTCGGTATTTTATCTTCACTTTTTCTTTCTCATAGAGAAAGCTTTGTTTCAATCTCTTCGAAGGAAGTCCGAGGAAAGAACGAACGAATGCTTGCGATTGCCTTATACCGGAATGCCATTATGTTGCATTTATTTAAAAATTTTTTTTTTTGTAAAATCTGTAATGAATTTTATAGTGATTTATAACTTATTCCCTTGCATGGAGATGAAATAAGTCTCTTTTACTATTAAGTACTTTCATCTGCTTGGATATTATTATCGAATTGGTCGATCGTTTCGAATGATTACAGTGACTGAACTTTGTATTACTAAAGAAATTCTTGACTTCACAGAATTAATTTGCATGAAAACTATGTAAGCTGATACTTTCAAGCTCAATATATTTAATACATTTTTTATATTCTTTTAGGTTCGCTTATTAACAATTTATAGCATGAACAAAAAATATTATGCATTCTGTATTCCGGAACTTTATGAAGGAAATTTCTTATTTAATATTGTCGAATCCTTGATACAAAATATAATTCCATACTTTTAATTATATGTCCATTTATAGTCTGCACTTTAATGGGAATTTGTATAGATTTTGAAATTACTTTTTCAATTTATGGAAAAACATACTGAAATAAATTTTACAAAAATAATTCATTACGTAACGAAAAAGCAAAGTCCTAATAATAAAAGATAAATAATGAGCGAGTACTTTCTGTTTTAATCAACGAACATAAACAGTTACCTTAATTATTTTAAAATTTGGAACGTCGCGGATTAATTACGCTGACAACCAGATGAATTAAATGAAGAGCTTTCCTTCGCGGCCTTTCCTGTCGTTGCTTTTAAAGAAACCCCGAGAGCCGAAGTTCGTTCTTGCTTCGTGACATCCTTATATACAGCACGGCCGGAAGCTCGCCCCTGCGCAAAATTAATCGCCGCCCTCGCGGGCGTCTTTTCCAGGAGCAACTCGCCAAGGAGAGGCAGGTGACGGGTCGCGTGCAGATTCAGCTCTGGTACGAAGCGGACCGCAAGGAGCTCGTCGTCTCCGTACTGGCGGCGGACGACTTGTGCGCGCGGGAGGACACCGGCTACGGCACCGCCCCCGAAGCCTTCGCAAAATTGGATTTGGTCTCGCCAAGGCAAGTACACACTGCCCGGCGACCCCTCGATGCGCGCTCCATTATTCATTATTCAAGCGGATGGCGGAGGCCGCCTCGGGCGGCTCGGCGATTGCGCGACTTTAATTTTCAATTCGCTCCCGCGGGAGCTGACCTTGTGCACCCACAAAATTGGATCTAATTGCTGGCCGCGAGAAATGTTTCATTATTTCAGAGGTGTTTGTTCGATCTAGTTTAGATGCTATTGTGAGATTTACACGTTGTTTAACTGGCATGGCTTTTTAGTTTCCATGCCAAAACTGGCACTGAGGAGTTAGTCAAATTCAATTTTTCATAAAATTTAGTTTTCGGGTAATTTCGAAGTTTTTTATTCTATATTAAAACATTTTCAGATTGAGGGGGAAAAATTTTCGGTTTTATTTTACAAAATTTGTATACATTGGGTAAAATTTAGAGGTTCTTTGGAATTGCTGATACTATTGTAAAAAACAATAAATTTTAAAGTATAAATGTCACCTTCAACCTCACTGTAAGTAGCGATTGAGGGTAAAATTTATGCTCCTAAACATATTTCCATTTTCACATTCAAATATGTATTCTTAAGGTTTTCTAAGTTTGTTGATTACATTGTTGTAAAATTTCGTATCCTATAATAAAATTATTTTGCTGATAGTAATATTTATGCTGTTTACAGTGGTGATTCGAGTTCGTTGAAGACGGACATAGCGGAGCCAACACACAATCCCATCTGGAACGCGACGCTGAACTTCACAGGTGTGTCGGACGAACATCTCCTCGAGCGGTTGATTGACGTTACTCTCTGGGATTACTGCCCCGACCGCGACAGCATGTTCCTGGGTGGCTGCTCGATCGACCTCACCACCGCCTTCGAGGCAGATCGAGCCGTTTGGTAAAATATATTTTGCAATATTTTTAATAGTATTATTATATACTTTTTAAAAAAAGATTTCAATAGTGCGTATTACTCACAAGTAACTTTATTTTGTTAGTTATGTTGATGTTAGTTATGTTATGTTAGTTATGTTGATGACTTTATGTTGATGTGTAAAATATTTGCATCAAAAACAGTAGGAAATCTTATAGTTTGAAGGAAGTGTTTTGAATACAAATTATAAAGGAAATATAATGCTTGTAGCATCTCATATTCGACCCTTCTTAAAAAAAGATTGTGAAAATTTTTGAATTTAAATAGAATAATTTAGTCTACTTGTGGATGCAAATACATTAGGGGAGAGGAATAGGGGAGCAAAATCATATGATAGAGATATTATATCGCAAAAAGCTTAGTCCCTTCCTTTACGACATTGGAAACAGCAGCGGAAGATTACCATATTTTTCGTTTTATCGTATCGCTGCGTATGCGTTATAAGACATTTTATCTTGCATGATTAGAGAGGAATTTTGAATCTTTATATGTCGTCGGGGGTATATTATCGGTTTTGATAAAAGCATGTTTTTGAAATTATATGGATGTAATGGTCTTCGTGAACCTGATAAATGGTACTTTTTCTTTGATTTTAATGCGTTACATGGCTTTGACACTTCGTGGCTGTGACGTGGATGCAAACTGTAAAACATATTATACCGTCAAATCAAGATAACTAGGATATTAGAAATGATGTTACTGCTATAAGTTTCAAAATTAATCTAAAAAATTTTACTACCATATTTAAAAGTTCAGTGTAAAATATCTCAAAATAACTGGAAGTTAAATCTTCTAAAAGAGAATTACTGAAGGACCTCAATATATTGTCGCTGCTAAAAAGCGGCAATGTAACGCGAGATTCCACTTCACTACTCTTGAACACTTATTACATAGTCGGTAAAAGGACGATAAACGAAGATGTGACGTACATACGCGAAGTATGCTTGAGAGTACGTGTGTAGAGAAGTTTGGCCTTGACGGCAATAGACAAAGAGCCAATATATCGATGATCTTATACCTATTGAAATTTCACTGATTTCAGCCTTGAGAAAACACTGACCATTACAAATATGTTTTTGAACCACAAAAATTATTACAGGTTAAATCTAATTGTGATCTTGAATTTATGTGGTTCGTATTAGAAATACGAAAATTATCCTTTACATACATGAAAATGTTTCAATTAAAAGAAAATTCACTTTTTAAAAAAAGAAACGTAGTTTAATTTTTTCAACGTGATCCTAAGTGTATTCTAAAAGCGTAATCAAAGTCAAATCTTGATTGGTTAGGTACCGTCTGGAGGATCCGCGAGGTTTGCGGTCGGGAAAATCGCCGCACTGCTCGCCCCGCGGCTCGCTTTCGATCGAACTGGCACAACGTCTGTTGCGCCGCACGGACTTGCGCGAGCGCAGCTACAGCGACGACACGCAAAGCGACAGCGGCAGCCCCGAACCGTACTTCCTGCATCCCGACCACGCCTGGCTATCCAACTCGCGCCGAGGCTCCAGCCAGTCGGAGCAGCTAGAGATAGAGCCCTACGAGCTCAATAAGGACTACAGTCGCTCTTTGCCTGGTAGCCGGAGAAGCAGTTTCCAAAGTCAGGCTGGCGGAACTGACAGCAAACGTAAGCTAAACATAAGCTCTGCATTATTTCATATTTGAATACTCGGTACTTGTAAACTGTTGTCTTTATTTGTTTTGGTTCCTGTAAAGTTAATGTAAGGAATTTAAATTTTCTTTAATTTAAAAAAAATATGTTTATAAATTAATTTTTATAACACAAATAATTCAGAAAAATACTAAAAATGTTGGCAGTGTTGACTTATTTAATCGGAGTCAAATAAAGCATCGTGCGAGTTGTTTTTTCTACAGATTCTGAGTTTTTCAACCGGATTCTGGGTTCCGAGGTGATACCTATTTTAACTGATACTGAGTCGGTACCTTTTTCAATCAGGTTCCGAGTTGGTATCTTTTTCTTCGGATTCTGACCAGGAACCTTTTTCTCCAGATACTGAATTCGTATCCCTTTCAACGGAATCCGAGTTGATATCTTTTTCTCTGGATTCTGACGTGGTACCTATTTCTTCAGATTCTGAGATGGTACCTTTTTCAACCTGGTTCCGAGTTGATACCTTTTTTAACCGGATACTGAGTTGGTACCTTTTTCAATCAGGTTCCAAGTTGGTACCTTTTTATTCGGATTCTGACTAGGAACCTTTTTCTCCAGATACTGAATTGGTACCTATTTCTTCAGATTCTGAGATGGTACTTTTTTTCAGTCGGGTTCCGAGTTGATATCTTTTTTAACCGGATACTGTGTTGGTACCTTTTTCAGCTAGGTTCCGAGTTGGTACCTTTTTCTCCGGATTCTGAGTTGATACCTTTTTTAGCGGGATACTGAGTTGGTACCTTTTTCAACCACGTTCCGAGTTGGTATCTTTTTCTCCAGATTCTGACTTCGTACCTTTTTCTCCAGATTCAAGATCAACGATTTGATGAGAACTTCAGAGTGATATGAGACGTCAATTTAGCTTGTGGGATTATTTAAGCCTTTTAATTTTCTCTACAATAATTTCGATTATTATAATCACTGATCAGTGAACTTATTTAAAAATAATCGTGCAGGTGGTAGTATGGGCGAGGCAGACGTCTCTGCGGTGCACTACAATCGCGAGAGGCGGCGCAGTTCATTTGCGCGCCCGATGCGAGACCAAGAAGAGATTCTGGAAACTCTTCGCAGCCTCAAGGAACAGAGGAGTCAGGGCGCAAGAGGCGAGCTATCGCGCACGATGAGCCTGTCCGGCGAGAAGAGGCGACCAAATCGTAAGTGTCACTCACTCCCTTTCAGTCATTTGACGCTATCCGTATGTCCACACCTTACATCCCTTCGCCATAATGTGCCCGTCTGAATCGCTGTAACCGAACCCTTCGAGGGCCTCGCCCCAAGGCGCGGAGGGTCGGTAGCGCATTTTTTTCCACCCGCTACCTCTGAATATGTGCGTGTGTGTTTACGTCGTCTCCACCACCTCACGCTATTCGTACGACGGAGGCTTGCCAATCACGATCTCGAAATCACCCTGTCATGTGTATTATACACGTACGTATGTATGTATAGGCTGATAAGGAGAACCTGCAAGGTCGTACATATAAGTGTACCTAAGCAACGAATTGTATAAATATGTACATATCTGTGCGTGAGTATGTGTGCGTGTATGCATTCGGCATCTCGCATCTGCATATAGCATTGCGCATCTCGCTTACATTTATGAACATTGATGTCACTAATTTTTATCATTTTCTTTAATCTCGAAAAAAATTCATTCTCTTTTTGACGAGATCTATTCGAATCCAATCATTCAGATTATTAATATTTAGGATGAATTTTTTTAGAAGTTAAAAGAATTACGAAATTTTTTGTGTGTTACACATCTTTCATGGTTATTTTGTTTTTGTAACTTTTTTATATCTATTTGTATTTGTCTTTTTTCTCGATATTTAATGGCAAAGTGAATTTTATTAAAAATCTTTTCTATAAATCGATATTTTTTTTGTAGACTTCTTTAGAATAATAAAGCACATGTATATAGCAATTTTAGGAATTAACAATTTTACATTTCTAAGACACAATTATTTGTATGTTTTTTTTATTCCACTATGGTATTAATATTTTTTGTCATAATAAGAATATTCAATTATTATACTCGATTTAAAAAATGTTTATAAAAATTCTTTTACCTCATAAAAGAGACAAATTAAAAATTCACTTTGTAAATTTTAATAACATATTACTTGTGTCACCTGTCTTTACGTGTTATTGTCTTTTTAAGTCTTCTCTTCCATTATTTACATCCTTTTTTGTGACTGTCATTTTCTCGCTTCAAGTTCTATCTTTTTTTACTTCATACTTGCGCTCCCCTTTTTTCTCTTTACCCATTTCTCTCCTGTTTCAACCACGAAATATATCATATTCGCACTTTGACCGAGCGAACGCAAAAAAGCCCAAGGAAACCCCAGAGCCACTATCCGGGGAGCCAGCCAGTTTACGCATGATCGGTAGGGTCACGTTTCTCATTTTTTTTCTGTTCTCCTCTTTTACCTTTGCCCCTTTCATTAATTGACTACTGAGAGCCTCAGTTATTGCCGCATTTCTCTTCGTTCATCTCTGTCTGTGTTACTGTATCACCTTTATTCTATCAGCTCCTTCCTTTACTTTCGTTCTTTATGTTATTGAAGAATCCAATTACTTGACTAACGGAGTTCTTGGAATAATTATGAATTTAACTTTCAATGGGTCGTCTTTTTGTTGCTCTCTCTTGCCTCCTTTATTCTTCATTTAATATTAATTGCATTTTGTCTCTGCAGAAAGTGCATTTTTTTTCTAGTGATACAGTTATGACATTAATTTCCATTTGAGCTTACAAGAGGCAGTTATACAATAATCATATTTCAAACTGTCTTTTTACAAAGCTATAAATTAAATAATTGAAATGAGAAATTTATAAAACGAAAAGATTATTATAACAATTAACTTCATTTGAAAATAATATAAGAATAAATTGTTTCAATTTTTACAAAAAAAGACTGACTCCTATATATTTTTCTATATTTCTATTTTCTTTATCGTTACTACTATCAACATTTTTCGATGTTTATATTTTTTATTTTATCATCTACACAATTCGCAGTGTCGTTGCGATCAATGTTTCACATCGTTTCCTCAACGATCATATATATGGCGCACGTTTCGTGTATTTTGTTACAAGAAACAAGTGGTGATCTAATTTTAATTTTCAACACAGTTGGCTGCTTTTTATTATTAAAATTCCAATTGAAGAAAACATGTTGACATTTTTTTCTCTGCACATATTTACCGGCAACAACGAGAATGACAAATTTTGCGATTGATTCTGACGATATGTACACGTGCAGTGTATGTTTTATATATTCTTTTTTCAAACTAACAGAAAAATAAATCTTTACTCTGATTGCAGTTCAAAGTATCTCATGTTTTCATAGCACAAGACCAAAAAATAAAATCGAAAAGTAGGTTTCACCAGTCCAGGTGTATTATATTATTAGGGTCGTTGAATGCAATCCCGATATCCGTTAGCCCCATCACGTCAGGTTAAAAACATGTGATGTTTGTACAGAAAGTTTATTTTTGCCTTCAAAATCTGATAAAGAATAAAGAATATCGAAATCCATAAATTTGATCTTGAAATAAATTGAAACTTGACGTAATAGAATCTAACGGACTCTGGATTCGTGTTTAATTACCTCGCCTGATCTGACAAAGCACTTTTCGATTTTTATTGTGGTCCTACGTAGTCATGTACGAAATGTAAAGATTTGTTAAAAAAAAAACAATGCAGCTTCCACATAACCTGAACACAAAAGCCCGGCACATATAATTCACTGGATGAATGCGAATGCACGCATACATCACCCACCTGCCTCACATACATACACAAACAATCCTTGTGTATTAACAAAGTACTGTTTGCTTTATATTTTTTGTGGGTTGATGCGCCTTCATCAAAGCAATGCTTGTACATGTTACTGTTACTACATGTACTTTTAAGCCTGTAAAAAAAGTAAAGAAATAAAACAGAAATTACAAGACTCAGTCATCACGTGAATGCATTTCGCAGCTTTTAAACCTCGTCTCTGCACAAATGATACAAAGCTTTTCTCTTTGTTTCTTTATGCTCAACTTTCTAACTAGAAAGGAAGCCAGGATGTTGTTTTGTTTAGCATTTCCTTGTCTCCCTCAAAATCCCCTGCGCTTCTTGTGGCGTCTTTGTCGATTCACTCAATTTGCTTTTCCTTCGTCTGCAACCATACTCGTTACTGAGTTTTGATTTCCTGTCCG
The DNA here is from genome assembly GCA_035586675.1 of Eurytoma californica. Lineage (NCBI taxonomy): Eukaryota > Metazoa > Arthropoda > Insecta > Hymenoptera > Eurytomidae > Eurytoma > Eurytoma californica. The sequence goes on along the minus strand of JAXIUT010000037.1, from coordinate 11,460,292 downwards.
TCTTACCTGCTGTTTTTACTTTTGAATCAGTTTCTTTTTTATCATCGATCCATGCATCTTCTCCATTTGTTACGAATTGCTAAGTGCAAAAAGAGAGTATTAAATATCCTGAGGCGGGTACCAAAAACTCTTCTGTGTCGATTCATGATGTTCTTCCTAAGCAAAGCGCAACTGCGTTAACAATCGCTCAACTCGTAATATGGGATTACATAACACCAAAGGACAAATTTACGCAGTTGGATTGATTGTGCACTTTTATTTAAATAAATTTTTTCTTTGCTTTTGTAACAATCAAATGGACAAATCTAAGTCAGTAGCTGGACAACTGATAGTCAAAATTCCATCTGTGTATCTGCAATAACTATCTGTTTTCTTTGCGATTCCACGTTTTATCTGTCTCTTTGTTTCACGCTGTGAGAAAACAAGACAGCCGTAAAAGCTCTTTAAATAGACATACATAAGTATACTTTTACACTACTGGTTAACTACTTTTACCCGCTAACGAAATAACAATTAACAGAAAAAGTTTCTTGCTCTTCTGTTACACTTGAGATGCAAAAATGCAGAAATCCATGAAATAGCATAAAAAAAACTTGAAAGCAAAAGCTTTTAGAATCTGTATTGAATATATCTATTTTATTATTTTTATTTATGAAAAAATAATTTTTACCAATATGGCAGAAAATATGTATTTTCAAAATCGAATACATGGGAACTAGTGTTCACACTTGGGAGCTAGTGAATTTTGAAAAACAAAAAGTTATAAGAAAACACCTTTTCCAAAAGAGTAGATTCAACTTTTAGAAATTTTTTTTATCTTTAGTTTTCACAAACGATTTGAATAAATTTTAGTACTTCAAATTTTTAAGATTGTTGAAAAGAGATACATAAAATGAATGTAGATATAATATAAGATATAATATACCGTAATATGTAATATTAGCATATAGTCTGAAACCTCTTGCGCCAAACTTTCTGATCTTGACCGATTGATGTATTTCAAGTAGTAGAAGAATAGGAAACCTTTTGCTAGTTGTTAATTTGCCAGAGAGTCAAAAGCGACTGGCCGGTAGTATATATGATACATGTCGTTCTCGCTCTCACCGGCATACTCTTCTCATCTCGTTTGTTTTTCTGATTTTCATCTTTGTTCCCCGCGCACATAATTGCGCGTGAAACGCCGATAACGAACCACGCGCGCATGTGTGTCGCGGCGTTCGCTCGGTCGAAATGCGATAACGGCCGAACCTGCCCTTACGACTTCTACTGTACCACCACCACCTACTACTGTACCACCAACAACCGCCACTTCAACCGAGCGCTTCGACCATCGACCTGTGTATGCGAACGGATTACGTAATCACCGTTCTGGTGATGGACCAATCGGGTGCTGGCAAACTTGATTCTCGTTGTATGAAAAAAAAATATTGTCACCGATTTGAAAAAATTATGAAAAAAAATTAAAAAAAAAAAATCGAAAAAAAAACCATCGGCAGAGTGCGTAGTCCCAACAGTTACTGTGTGGCAGTGCGAGCCTGTGTCTCCGAGGACCGCTAAATCGGCCTCCTTCCCTACACCGCACGCCACATCACCCCGATAGATTACACTGGCAAGCCACTTGCGAGCGACGCTATGGGCATCTGGTAAGATTCACTTTTCTTTCTGTCTCTCTCTATCCTCTTTCTATGCACTGCTGCTTATTCTTTATGCTTTGACCTACTTCTTTTTTTAATCCAATGACTATTATTTTATTAAAACGTTGCTACAATGCGTAAATGTTTTTATTCAATTGTAAGTCAAACTAACAAACTAATTATTTATTATCAGAAGATTATTAATCTGCAAATTTTTTATGAGTCTTTTATGAGTATTTTTAATCAGGACTAGTGAATAGACATTAATTGCAATACGGAGATCTAACAAATAAAATATAAATAATCTAACGCATTGCCCTATACAATTTATTTCATTGTTCAAATATGTAATTTTTAAAAATATCCTGTTACTGTTACATTGGAAATTCTTTTATCCAAAGTAAGTACATTTTTTAAATGAAAAGATTAGTTTTCAAATTTAATTTGTTTTCAATGCAATTAAATCTTTAGTTGATTCTGATGATTTAAGAAATTACTTTAGTTGAAACTTAAAATTTATGTTGAAACTTAACTTAGACTTAAAATTTTAAACTTAAAATTTTAGTTTGATCCCTTATTTTTAATTTGTTGCTTCTTCCAGCATCAAACTGTTGGCATGTGGTGTCGTGATGTTTTTATCTTGTGATTTTAAAATTTTTGTTTTTTAACTTTTGAAACTTTTTTCTATTATATGTTTAAGAAAACAAATTTTTTTTACATCTTGATGGTTTTATTTTGAATTTTTGTGATTAATGTCTTCAGTATAATATAAAAAGTATAAATAACTTGTAAAATTAAAGACGGTACATTGGCTTATATAAAAGCAAACAAAATAATAAAATGAACGTGTAAAAAGTGTAATTATTTCAAAAGCTTTTTTATCTATTGTTCAAGTTATATGAATGTTTTGCATCTCTTTGGAAAACTTAAAGTTCATACATCTCGTCTGTCTCATAGTGTAAGTGCTGACTACTTTAGAAGTGCTTTTAAAACTTTTTTACAATTTTTCTGCTCATTCTCTACGTAATAAACATATATATTTTTGCGCTACAAGCAATTTGATTCTTGCTGAATGAATTATCTCCTCTCTTATATATCATTGAACTGCTGTACAGCTGCTACAACAGATGTTGCTACAGACATTGCTACCTGCTGGTATGAATTCGGTAAGAGTGAACATCGCCGAGTCAATCTCTTTAAAACTGCGCTTGAATACTTTTCATCAGATTGATAATCTTTTTATATCTGTTAATTCCAAAAATAAATGATCGAACTGAAAAATCTGTTATAAATGGAAATTAAGGAATTTTAATATAATCTAACATGATTGATAACATCACTTTTTTACTAGATAAAGGTTCTCTCTTGTTATAAAACGATAAGAAGCTTTCGGGGTAAATTCGTGAAAAATAAAAGGAACCACAGGAATTGGAGATGAGAAAGTTGATCGGACCAAAAAGTTCATCGCAGGTTTTCTGGCTCGGCGATTATGGTAGAACGTAGAGCGTAGTTTAGATACTATCTCTTCTCTTTCTCTCTACCTTTTTCCTCTTAGCAATATCTTTTTTAGAAATCCTTGAACTTGGTTGTCCATCGAAAATAGCTTTCTAATGGCTCACTACTTTTTTGCGGAGCTTTCTTTTTTCCCTTTTATTCTACGACACATGCACACTTATTCATATAATTTTTACTTTAAGTAGACTATTGGTCCAACTTATCCCACATAGATGATGTTTTGTAGAAAGAATCCGCGACACTTTTTCACCTACCTTTTATATCCCTGTATGCGCATAATTACTCTGTAGTCTTTTTCTCTTGGGTTCTTGCAACGTCGCGAAAAGGTCTTTCGCAATATTCGCAACTTTGGCGAACCCTTACTCATGCCTTCCAACTTCCAACTAACTCCGTTATTCTTCCTTTACTTGACTTTTCCCAGTTATCCACGGTGTAGTACTATATACCCTGGTCTTATCTGCCTTACTGTTTCTCGATAATGCTGACGAGAAATATTCAAAAGCGTACAACAAACTTTTGTTCAACACTACACAAATGTTGTATACACGTTTATTTATTTATATCTTGTACGAAGTGTTTTGAAAAAAAAAAGTTTACAAAAAATTCAGTTAATATAAGAAAAAGATTTTGCACGAGGTAAAATTAAGTGCTAGGTCGAACTTCGCAGTTACAAGGGTTTTAGGTTATCGAGAAACGCAGTAGTTAAAGTACACATCTGATGCATTAAGGTGTCGACTTTTCTCGACTTTCACTGGAATTTTAGAAAGCAGATTCGCTAGTGAACCGATTTTCGAGTTTCTTCTATTCGTGCTTCTCTGTTGACCTTTAAAAATAAAAAGAAAAAGAAACTCGCGCCAACACGGCACTTAAAGAAAAGTCACCAAAACTAATTATTCGCTTTTCAGAAGGCGTTTCTCAGAGATTCATCTCATCAAGTTTTATTTACAGAGAATTCAGCGCACCAAATAAAACTTACTGCAAGAAACAAGTTTACCTTTGTGAAAATTTATGTCAACTAAGAAAAGTTAGATGCAATTATATTACGCTAGAAAACACTGTTGGAATCAAATTATTTAGTTTCTATCAGTGTTTTTTTTTAATTGCAATCGTAGCAACTAGGTACATGAAATGAAGTATAAAAATTCACTTTTTAAAAATGAAATCCAGTTTCAGATGTTATTATTTATAAGTAAAATTCAATGTTTATATTACGTATTATGTACGCATATTTGTGTATTTCAGCAGCTATGTTGTACATGGACAAGTACATCTGCTTTAGTTGTTGATTAGCACGTTTTCAAAATGCTATACCACTGCAGAAACAATTTAAAGGAAAATTTTTAAAACGTGCTAAAGAGATTATTAATCATTACATGACATTCCACAATATAACTGCAACGATTAGTATAACAGTATATAATAGTACACGACAATATTACAATACTGCAACTCTTTCTGTGCTTTATTACATTAGACTTTGAATATACCTATACAGAAACACTGCAGTTATCAGTCTAAAAGATGCTTATAGTCTTGCTTGTTACATACTATTATCTTGTAATTTCTACCATAAAATCTGTACAGCATATAGAAACTCTAAATCTGTCCTGTCGTAGGATGCTTTTCCGTAAGTTCGTGCTAATTTTTTTGTTAAAGGACATTGAATGTTAACAAAACATAAATAATTAGTAAACTCTATTCTAAAACAAGATGCGAACACAAGCACAAAAGTACTATAAAGTACTATAAAATACTTTCATGTTAGTCATGATTTTGTACTGAACACAATTGAATCAACGTTGATTTTGGAATTTGATAAAAATATGCGAAACAACAATGACGTTTTTTGTATATATCTAAATCAATTTCAAATGCATTAAAACTGAGAAAAAAAAAAAAAAGATGAGAAAATTTCTAGAGTATTTGAGGAAATACTGATTTAACATTTTATACAGTTTAATTTAACATTACACTTGAATCGCAGGGCGGGGTGAGCGCAGACCGAGCAACGTCCTAGAAATGAAGACGCATCGCGATTATGACCAAAACAGCGAATCGGACGAGGAAGAAAAATTGAGGTAAAGTGACTAACAATGAAATAATGTTAACATATTCTAAATTTACTGTCATTTAATTTGCATATTACTTTTGTTACTCCATTACGATATATTAATTTTGAGTCTTTTGAAATAATAGTCAGCCGTTGAAGGGCGAGGACGGCGAAGACATAAAGCTTGGACCAGGGCAAGTTCTACCAAAAGGTGTCAGAACGACAAAAGGTAATTTTATTATTTAATGTCATCAACTGATGTATATACCTACCTCTAATCATTTTATCAATTTTTTATAGTGCAACAAAATGGTAAAGTGCAGCTTGCGATTTTCCTGAGCAAAGGTAATCTTGAGGTAGAAGTTATATCAGCGAAAGATATTTGTCAGCCTGATGCCGAAGAACCAGGTTAGTAAAAATCACCATACTAATTCCGTTGCGAAGCCATTTGTCATAGTTATATGCTTTTATGATTTTTTTGTTCGCATAAAATTTTGTAGTCCGAAATTGCATGCACTGAAACTTTAACGCGATCATTTGCGGAATGTTAGATGATGCCTTTGAAATTCACGATGCACGCAAAGGACTATTTTGAGCAGTGTCATGAGTGGCGTGAGAGTTTCAGAATACGTGTGTAACGCTATGAACTACTGCAGTAGTTCTTGGTCCCTTGACACCATCATGTTGAGTTGCGTAATGTACCTCAATTAATCCCACCTAAAAGCAAACATTACTGGATGAAAATCTCCTTATTGCTTGCTCAGCTTAATCGGCGTATCACTTGTTTTATTATTGCATTAAAATTTGAAATTATTTATTTTTTATCAACATGCGATTTATGTCTAAACACAAACGTATACATGTTGTGACTGCGTTGCAAACTACATCGGAAAAAGTTTGAGTTTGCCGGCAATATTTTGTTTAGTTATGATTATAGTTTGAGTATTTCTACAAGATTTCTTGCAGGAATAATCTGACTTCGCACTTAAAGACCTTGTGCCTAATGCTTACGTCTTATTCCACGTATGTATATAGATATACAAACAATGTAAATTTCTTATGGTTATTCCTTATTCCTTAAAGTTATGGTTATTCTGTTTTCTATGCGGGGACTTTAAGTAGGACTATCGACAAAATCGAACAAAAAAAATCGTTTTTTGTTTCTTATGTTTGCCAAAAAATGTTGTTTTAATTCTGGTGATTTTTAAAGGTAACTTTAGTTCCTTATAATACAAAGTGAAAAAACTTTGATCGAATGCGTTTCAGCAAGATTGGGTGCACAGGAGACTTTGCACTTTGATCAAATGCTATTTTCATGAATTTTTAATAAACAAATAGAATTATCTTAAGTAATTTTAGTTGAAAATTTATAAAAATGTAGGGATATTTTATATTATCAGAAGGTTAAAAATTTTGTGTGACTAGATGTTCCGGTAAAAAAAAATTTATTTTTTGACGATAGTCCTAAATCAAACTCCACACGGAGAAAAAAGTTGAATAAGATTTACTTAAAAGTTAGGTAGTTTTTACACAACAATACTTCAGTAATAGCTACTGAGGTTAGATCCAGTCGAATTAACGTGATTGTTGAGTAGATTTTACTCAACAAATCAAGTAATGTTTACGCAGCGCCATCTAGTAGAGGCTAGTTCAGTTAAAATTACTTAACCTCAATTGTTCTTTCTACATGAGAATCAGTAATTCAGTCGGGACTACGCGAGAAGTAATAAGTTGAAATAACGTCTTATGGTGGAAGTAAATACAATCGAACTTTTTTCTCCGTGCACTCCTAAACTGTTCTTGCAGGAATTCTTTCTCGATTTTTTGTAGGATTAACTAAATTAGGCATCTAAAATATTCCTACAAAATGTCTTGCGAGAATTCTATAGGAAATCTTGCAGAAATATTTTAAAAGCGGTGTATCTCATTAATTCTGCAAAAAATGTTGCAGCAATCTTGCAAGATATCTTGTAGGGATTCCTACAAAATTTCTTACAGAATTAATTAGACTCCGCACTGTTGATATGCAACCAAGTTCCTATAACATTCTTGCAGGAGTCCTGTGAGATTTCTATACGATGTACTGTAGGGTTCTTAAAAATAGGCCTTAGATGTCCTAGGTGCAGCCAGGACTATATGCATTTGTAATATTGGTGTCTCAAACTTTTCTCTGTGTACTCCCTATCATTAACCACTATCGTTATTGTTATCTGTTGTACGGACAATATCATACATTGTTTTCGTATTTTTCCTATGTGCTGTGTTACTTTATTTAGTTTTTGTACCCATAAAAATACCAGTGTATTTCAATTGTATCATAAATTAATGGTATATCATGTTAATGGTATATCATTAATTCTGTTATTGATTGTATGGAAAACATATCACCAAGCAGCTCGAGTGAATTTTGGTATCATTGCTTTTCTTTATTTTAACATTGTTTAAACTGGGTTGTCAGTTCAAGCAAGTTATGTTTCCGACTACGCGATAATGAAAGGCACTAAATCATTCCAGACACGTACATAAAGACGTACCTGCGCGCGGAGGATCGTTGGCTGCACAAGCGCAAGACTCGCGTTGTGCGTCACTCGCGCAACCCACAGTTTCGGCAGACGCTCAAGTACCCGAGCTGCGATGCCCTCGGACGCAACCTCCTAGTGATGCTCTGGGAGAAGAAGCAGGGTTTCGAAAGCAATCAGGGCCTGGGGGGCGCGGAGATCGAACTCGACGCCGCGGCCCTAACGCGACTGACCATCGGCTGGTACCAGCTCTTCCCGATCCACACTCTGGGCACGCAGACCGCCGACTCGCCATGATGGCTGCGGGAAAAGTGGGCCCTCGAAGCCGGCGAACTCGACCTTCGGTTGAGCCTGCTGCTCAACGACGAGTCCGAGTCCGTAGTCAAAATCGTCTCTTGATAGAACGGCCTGTAAGATTTCGGGTGCCGACGGCTCGTTCGCGCGGAGTTTGCCCTGTCCGCTATATTTGCTCTCGCTAGCATGGCCATGGCTTTGTAGGAGATCCGTCGGGGCTTTTCGAGCATATCGCTGAGTGTATCGCGGGAGGATTGAAGCTTGTTGCTGGCTAATCGATAACTTGACCAACTAGCTATTTGATAGACATGGTGATCACTCTGTAAGACTTCAGTATTTAACAAGGATGAAATTCAAACAAAAATTTTATGAACACTCAACGAGCTCCGATTGGTTATCTTTATTTAAATAAAAAGAATAAAATGGTATTTTTCTAAATTGTCATAATAGCCTTAAAATGTTAATGAACGCTTGGAATAGGAAGATCTGGCTATTGATGAAATCGCGAGACAATCAAACAATTAACCGAGTGGGCATTTTTGGCGTCTCAAAACTTAGTATATATCTACGATAACGGAGGTACAATTGACAATCATTCTTAAACATATTCTAATTGTGAGTTATAAGAGTCGATTACGGGTGGGATTTCCAAACGAATTTTGAGATTTTACGGCTATAAACTTCCTCTTGAACTCAATCAAGCAATATTTACCAAGGTCTTTTGAAGCAATAAATTAAGGTACCTGCATCGGAAAGAATCTACTTAAAAGTACATAAATCAGATCGGATGAAAAATGAGGACAAAGTTCCCCAAGAAAGCTAATATATTTTTATTACGACGACCCGCGCGGACGAGCGTACTCTTTTTCTTTGAGAACAGCCATAAGAGCCGACGAGGGTCCATTTTTCCCAAAAATTATGCGTGTAGACATACTTTTATGTAAGTTAAAGAAGCGTCACATACCGGGTAAAAGTTTAGAAATCTTCTCGCGCTATAATCTGCGATGCTCAATCGATATCTGCCGCATTGTTGCGATTTCATTAGCTGGTTGATCCAGCACGGGATTCGATTGAGTCTCGCATGAGCGCTTTTATCTTATGCCGACTCTCCCGCGCGGGAGATTAGCAACCCGCTCGGGTGTGAAGACCTCACCCGTCTAACGGATCGGACTATTTCGCTCCGTTAAATTCGAAGATGGAACAACAACGGAATTGGTCATTCAAGGAGCTCGACAACTAATTTCACAAATCTGAGATTCTACGCGGTAAATTTCCAATTCGGTTACCGAGACGCATCTGGGACAAAATTTAGAATGATTTTAACAAATGAACAACGTAGTCGCAAAGAATCGTCCATTTTGTAGACCTCAAACGTTGAGTTAATCCTATGAAAATCTTAAATTGAGCATATCCTTTGTTATTAAAATATATAACTGATGACTATTATTATTACATCAAC
>JAXIUT010000037.1:11436030-11449434 GCA_035586675.1 Eurytoma californica | reverse complement strand
ATAAACAAAAGAAAAATTGATGAATTGACTTGATATTTGCTGGAGAACAAGTTTTCATCAGTGCCAAACTGTAAACCGAATTTTAGAAAGATTCATTAAAAATTATTGATGTAATAAAAGGACAAATTTTTTGTTCGCTCTTAATTGCAAATTTGTCCACGCGTTAAAAAATCATTTCACGGCTTGCAAAAAAATTCCACATATGCTTCAATTTTAATGTCCATTAAAAAAATGCGAAATTTTAATTTTGGCAATTTTTGGAGGCATTTTTGTCCTTTTATTACATCCATAATTATGAATGAATCTTTCTAAAATTTGGTTTACAGTTTGGCATTGCCGAAAACTTGTTCTCTAGCAAATCAAGTCAATTCATTAATTTTTCTTTTGTTTATTTAATAATGAAAAAATTGATGTTTTTCAACTTTGGTGGCCATTTGCAAGTTAAATATTGCACTTGCAGACTTCGGTAAAGTATACTATTATAGGAAATTTAATAGTAAACAAAAAAGGTCTTTTGCACTTTTTCTGTTAAACACTTAAAAACTGAGAAAAGTCAAAAAAAAAAAAAAAAAAGTCGAAATTGTTTACAAATTGTTTAATAACATTTTTGGCTCGCGTTTTTGAATCTGCGTATTCTATTCTAATCTGCGTAATCTAAATATTCTTATTTAGAACGTTGATCTGAAGCGGAATCAAAAATAAAAATGCCTTGACCAGAGAATGATCGCAAAAAATCTCTATCGCCTGGACTATAAGACATTCGTTGATAATCGATTATTGATAATTCGAGTATTAATTATTTCGTATGTTTAATATGAGACATTATCGGTGAATTTTAATGTTAAATTTTTAAATTGTAACTATAATTAAGTTAGTTGCACGATTAAGATATATTTTCAATTTAAAAAAGTATGAAGCGAGGGCTTAAAATAATGATCTATTTCGTAATTTGTAATTGGATTGTATAAAAATTGTGTATTTGTTAGCTCCTGATTGGAGCGTTTAAAGACGATGATGATAATCACTATCGATAAACTATAGTATGATTGAAAGAAATTTAAAAAAGGATAAAGTAATTTCTGCACTGTTAATGTTAAGATACGATTGGTTTAGCGATAATTTCTTAAAAGATATATAATTGTACGAAAGTAAATGTCAGACTTTACGACGAATATTCTGTTCGATATTCGTTAGTAACGAAATATAGAAAACGAATTTGTTTCTAATCTGTATATACACAAGAATTTTTTTTTACATAATATGAAGACCATTTCGGCAGTGAAGTACATGCTGATATATTGATATAAATGAAGTTATTTATTTAATATTTTTTTCTGCATTTAATGAAAATTGTTTTCACTGTGTTCCATATACTGCCGGCGATCGATATTTTTTTCGAGCATAAAAAAAACGAAAATTAAAACAATTAAATATCTCTAAGTTTGCTAAAAATTTTCAATGATCGTGGAAATGACAGGATTCGGTGGTGTGAAAAATATAAACATACAAACGAGACCTAAACCTGTATTACGGCCTAGAAAGGAAGACGAGAATCGAGTTGATACAAAATTTCTCTCGAAGTAAGTGAAAAATAAGTCGTCCTTCCTCCTTGTACTTGTTCTTAGTAACATAAAATCGCGCCTTTTTCTACTAGATCTGTGAGATTATAATATGAACTTTACGAACGGTCTATTATAAACTTTTCGCATTGTCGTGTTCCACACCTCTTGAGCCTAAAATCGACTAAAATATATATATACATATGCATATATTTACACATATATATTACATATAACATAAAAGTAACGTTCTTCCAAAAAAAAAACTTTACGGTCTTACGTCGCACATCACATACTCGAATATAGCAGCGAGCAAATTTTCCAAGCCGAAGAAAATCTTTGCAGTTAAACTGACGCTGGCAAAAAACAAAGTCTTCATCGGCATTTTCGATTCCGGCTATACACAGAATATTTTTCAACTTGCATATTTGCACGATAAAGTAAAAATAAAAAGAGCCTACGAAAAATACAATAAAACGCACTTCTAAAATAGAATCTGCAATTTGCAATGAGAATCAATCGAAACCTCCTCAAAGTCGAAACGGTTGTGACGTTGACGCGTTAATTAACTGACGGAGAGTAAAAAAAAAATTCCGTGTGATTACATAAGCGACGTCGAGAGGCGCACCTTTTTCCGCTTTTTCTAGATCAGACACAAAGTTTTTCTACGCAACACATGGCCTACATCAGCGCAACTATATATCGATGAACTTTAAATTTTTCGACTATTGCTAGAAACGCGAGCACGAGAAAAATGATATTTATAAGTTGGCAATTTGCGGCCAAGGGATTAGACGGTGATTCTTATTATGGAAAAAATGTCGTATCCACTTTGACAATCGGTCTACTAGACGCATTCTTATACATATATTTCGGTTAACTTGTACACTTACGATTAAGCAGATCTGCAAAATGTAGCACACTACTAAAAGTACGTAGGCTTAAAAAGAGACATATATTCATTATGTTGTGAATTATAAGAAAAATGTGTGTGTGTCAGTGGGTGGATGTACTGTGAGGTATGCAAAAGAAAAAACAAAAATATTTTGAGAGTACGAGTGAAAAGTAATGTATAGATTGTAAGTAAAATAATTATAAAACAACGTCTGAGCAACGGCCTCTTCCCTAACATATCTGTGTTGTAATTTATGCTCTTTATTGTATGGATATATAATATATTTATTGTGTGTTGGACAATCGTAAGGTTCGTGCATCGATCAAATTCTTTTTTCACGTAATGGAAATATGAACATATGAAAAATATGAACCATGTGGTATCGTTGACGTAATGTTTCACTTTTAAAATTTTCTTTGTTTTATGAAAATATGCGTTTCTTATTTAGCCAGAAAAAAATTCTGTGTTAAGGAAAAAAGGATTTATCGATACACAATCGCTGAGTATAAATTCAAGTTACAGATAATTAAAATATATAATTATAAGAACAGCACAAGCGGCGCTTGTCGTTACTTATAGAAATAAACGAAGAAAACGATAGAAATAGTTGAGAAAATAACAATAACAGAAATTCTGTGCGTTGAAAGACGTCGAAAATATGATATGTGTACACAAGAGTTTGAAAAAAATATACATATACATATATATATATATACATATAAATAAAAAAATAATGATTAAATCAAGAAATGGAAAGACGTTAAATGTGGCTTAATAAAAATCGTAGACATAACATAAGTGTCTATTATTAAAGTAGGTCATAAAGTAATAGCTAGGCATACACCGAATGCGAAAATATTCTATTAATCGATCAAACACGAGGAACGAAGGTAATGACATCACGGAACAAACTTGGAAGGCCAAGGCGAACAATAATCATTCGGGACCCAATAATAAAAAAATCTCATTGTAAATGCGTTGATGGCAGAACACCAGTAGGCGTATAAACAATGAAACTAATAAATAGTTTATCTTAGTTTTACTATAGGAAGCTCGGCGAGATTTGTTTATATATAATAACAGTTGTCAGTAGTTTTCTGAAAATCGAATCTCATCTCTCAATTTCTTTTTCTTTACGTGGTCCCTAGTGTAGAAGTACTTCATGTTTCGCTCGAGTCGTACTGTTTGGTAGCTCGTTCTATTTATGCCTAGCACTACCATAAGAACTGAAACTTCAATTTAAAAAGATTATCCAAATAAATTTACTTAGTCATACAAAAAATAAATTTTGATATTTATCTTAAAAATTATTAAGTTTTTGCGTCATCTAATGGGTTTACTTTTTAATATAAGATTTTGCAGACTACGTTTGAATTTAATAATTATTGGCTGCAATTCAACATTCATTGACTTTTAATAGTTTAGAATATCTTATCAATAGATTCCTATCGATGAGGTCCCATATAACATTGATATCTGTACTCAATATTTTGAAATATTATGATTATCTTTGACTGTAAAAGAATTTTTTTTGGTTTCATTAAATATATTCAGGAATGTTGCAACAATATTAAACAATATAATACAATTTTTTTTTTCAAGTTTGTTTACAAATTAAATGACGAAAATCAAACTGAAAGGGTCCTTTCAATTTGTGGCAATACTGTACACAGGTTTAGTCAAGATTAATAATCAAAATTTATTCTACCATATTCACCATTTAAGTGAATCTTGCAATTATCAAACAGTATTGTTACAATATTCAGTAAAGATTAAGCACTATATGGGATTTTCCAACTAATCAGTAAACTCCTTCCTTATAAAATGAGGACAGGATATTGTGAAGCCACGAAAAAGATTTGATTCGATAATGGTTAAACATTCGGTGGCACCGAAATTCAAAATGTTTTGATATACATTTTACATTTTAGTTTAATTTTGATTTATTTGAATAGATGAATGAATTTAATATAAACTTTTTTAAGTTTTGCAATTCTACTCTAAATTTATATATTAAATAATTTCGTTAATAAATGCTGCTTAATTTCAAACCTCAAAAATGAACAGACAACATAACCTGTCATTTAGCCTAATATGTCTTGAATATAAATTAAAAATAATTACTATACCCTTCTGAAACAAAAATAATTGATTGATATTTAAGAATCTTCTGAAATTTACTAAAAGTAAAGAGCAAGTAACTGAGTTTGCTAGTTTTCATAAACAGCCTAAAATATTAAATACTACTGTATCTAATATGTAACAAGTTATTGACACACTCATTACCCGGTTATATCTTTATCTAGACACAAAATTACAAGCAGTACCAGGCTATTTCTTATATCAAGAATCAATTTCAGCTCAGTCAAAAATAATCCAAATCTTTCAACACTCGCTAAATGATAGTTAACATTAATTAATTATACTATACTATAGGATATATATACTATAGGATCGCAAAACAAGCGATTAAACTGAAATCGCTGGGAAAGAAAGCCCTTAATATATTTAAGAAGAAAATAAGCTAAATAAAATTAGCTACGCGCAAAATGTCATTTGAAATCTATGTGATGTCCTTACTTAAGTGTTCTATGTTGATTGTTGAGTATGTGATGAAAAGAATACTTCAAATAAGCAGTGTGACTTAACCGATATTCAAGAAAAATTTTGAAGGGTTCTGCTTTTGGTTATTTTTTCATGCATCATTTTCATTTACTTAACAATTATTTTATATTACATTTAACGAGTTGCAATGTGACGAGTATTACGAAAATTTTCCGTACACGGAAAAGAATTTTTCTTTTAACGGTTATTAAAAATTTCAAATACCTTCAAAATCATTTCTTGTTTACGAATAATTGAACATTGTTAAATAATGTAAAGGAATATCGTGTATAATCAAAGATTTTACGTAAAATTAGCCGAGAATACGTATTTGCTGTGCAAAAAGGAAATCTAATTTTTCTATCGTGCGTGCCAGATCGTAAAAAAAGAAAGTGGGGAAAGAGAGTTTTTCTACACATGTAGATGTTGAAAAGCACTTTATATTTTCTAGGTATTTTAAGGGTCGTAAAATTGTAAAAAAATGGAGAGGAAAAGAGGTATATGTTGATATGGAACCTTGTTTTTTTTTTCTCATGCATTAAGATCTTTGAACTATGACGGTGCATTTAATTTCTTCATTCTATATAGTAATGCTTCATTGTAACTTTCCTCTGCAGCCGCATCCAATTTCGCAAAATTAATGTGAAGAGTTGCAACAATTGCATCAAAGAAAAATGGCAAACTCGTGATGCAGTTCATATTCTTTCGTAATAATAAATAAAAAAGAAAATTTTCTATTTCGTTTTTAAACTCCTGTATAATCCACTTTTACTTTGACATTTATTCGAAAGAACCGTATATAAAATTACGTCAAATTTTATAGGGAAATCAAGATACTTGTAATTATTTCTTTGCATCGTAATCGAGTAAGGATGAAGGCAATTAACAATTGCATAAAACATTGCAAACATTTAATAGCTAACTATCTAATCTTAAGTGGCCTGATCATCCGTATGACTGAACTATTTTGTAGAGTATGTATGCAATTTCTGCTCAATGATGCGTGAGGCGTAGATTATAAGTGAATTTGTGTAAGGGTACGAATGATATAATGCTGTATAAAACAATGAATGTGAGTAAATACAATCTCGGCATAAGTCGAATATAAAAAATATATATATAAATTTCCATCTCTTCATTTTTTGTATAGTATCTTTCTTTCATTATTTAAATTTCATTTTCAAGGCTAGTATAATTTGGATCGTTTTTTTTTCACCCCCAAAAATAGCGTAAAGAAAAAGTTCTAAATGCCCTATAATGTCTTATTGCATATTGAATTTAATTCCTTTCATGAAAAATAATGCCGTAATGGTGAGCTATACACTTATGATGAATTCTAAAAATATCTTAATTTCTCTTCTTCCTGTGCAATTGTTCAAGAATATTTTACGTTAAATTAAATTAAATTAATTTTACATTGTCCCATTCAACAAATTTTAATTTTAATAATAATTTAATTTAAACCAATCGTCCTTTTTTAATTTTTTGTTTTATTTATTTATACTTACAGGGAAGATTGTTGTACAAAATTTGTTGATGTTCTACCTTTATCCTAAGTCAGTGTAAACAAGTCGATACGCCATATATAACATAGGTCGATTAAAGAAGAAACCTACTTTTTCGAGGTACGTATATAAAGTTATATTCTATATAAACTGCCGGTAAAGCAGTATTCTATATGATCTTATAATGATTTGGTATGGTAGGATATCGTATCTAAGTTTAACTCTATTTCTAAAGAGGTCGTTCTCAATCGAGTTATTGCAAAGTATAAATAACATTTTTGTTATACATAACATATTTAAAAAAAAATAATTTTAGCAGATTTTAGGCAAATACTGGTTATTCATACCTTATTTACACAATGTACTCTTGCATACAATAATGAAAACTTTATGTCTTCAATCAAGTTTCATTTATTATTGCAAAAATTTTCAAACTCATATAAAGTGTGAATACTTATCAGACAATACGATTTTTTTCATACTTTATCCTTGGTGGTAAACAACTGGACTTATACCGTATCCTTCCTTGATCGAGAGAGGACATCAGAAAAAGGCGAGAATGAGGCGGGCGCACGGGCTTGATCGGTGTCGCCTTTTTTTCGGTATACGGCCGAGCGCGAACGCGACACTTTGATGTCGCCGGTGCGCCGGACGTTGGAAAATGTTCGGCGCTTAATCTGATTACGGAACTGTCGTACAAAACTCGAATGGGGGAACGGTGGCGCTCCTCTTTTCTCTTTATTAGTTTTCTCCCGGCGCGCTTGTGTATACCTGCCGCGCCGTTCACTCGTAAATACAGGAATGAATGGAAATCGAAGATTTTTTTTCCAGTTCTCCCTCATTTTTTTTGTACGATAAACGAGCGAGACAAGAAACTTGATTCCAATGCGAGAGAACACGGACGGGGGGCTCATTGATAAAAACGAGCCGATGACAGTCCGTTGTAGAACGAGTTCGGGAGCTTTTGATAAAGTCCGATGAATTATCGACCCGATTATGAAAATAGCCCTGATTGAGTTTAAGATAAATAAGCCTTACCTTTAGTGGATATATACTTTAAATGCATTTTTTTGTTGACTCTAATGTTGAAAATTGTTTTTTAATGCGACACGATTTTTCCTTCCTGTTAGCTATACGTAAAGTACAAGATTTTCTGAACTTTGGTATATTGTGATTTATCTATATACCATTTTACTTCGATAATTCTCCTGAAGTTATTTAATAGTTTAAAGTCATGTGAAGTAAGTGTATTCGTACAAGAGTACAATCTTCAATTTTTATGACATTTACTAACTTTTGATAATCAAAACGTAATTTACTGTTTAATTCAGCATTCAGAGTAACAGATACACCGAATGTTTCTCTGTGCAGAATTATTATTATTATTTAACGTCTAGAGGACCGGAAAACCGATATATTGACTCGCCCTGTGATATGAATTTTATAGGGGAAAGCGGGACATAGCGGGCCATGGGGTAATGTGAACCTTCGAGGCATAGTGGGCCACCCCATTAAATGTTGCATTTGGCGTGAAAATACATTAACAAGTTTTATTGAAATTAAAGCATTTTGAAGATTATCATTATTAGTATAAAAAAAATTAAAAAAATTATATATATATATAAAGAAATACTGCAATGCAATAATGACAATCTTTCAAAATGTTTTAATTTGAATGAAACTTGTTAATAAATTTTGTTCACACCAAATGCAACATATTTAATTGGGTGGCCCACTATGCCCCGAAGGTTCACATTGCCCCATGGCCCGCTATGCCCCACTTTTCCCTATATAGTTGATACATGATATTAGACACTAATTTGGGCATTTTTCAAGCGTAATTTTAACTCAAATCCCGACCGTCTAAAGGTTAAAATATTTTTCTGGTTTCGCTCGGGTAACATCCGACTTGCGCTAGAAACTTATATTTTATGCACTTGTTGCGTAATGTAATGTATTAATGCTCTACTAATAGTCAACGTGTAAAGCTAATTCTCACACTCGTCTGTTCTATTCTGCTACCGTCCATTAGCACCACAATCTACTATTATATGTGTCTTTCCGGTAAAAGAATAATGCACTCTTCATAATTCCAAAAAAATTTAAGTTTTTTTCAATTTTGCACGTAAGTTAAGAATTTGCATTTAGATCCTTTAAAGCAATGACAACATGAGTCATTAAATTATTTGCATGCATAAAAAGGAACGAGGAGATTGGAAAATTAAAAAAAAATATATAAAAACGTATTTGGCATAGTCCAGGAAAAAAATTAAACGAAGATGGAACCCCGGCTCAAGAAGGACAGGAATACATTCTAAATAAGCCGAAAGTGCAATAACGTTTAACGGCGGCGATAAATTCTCTTAAAGTCTCGTGGTAGGAAAGTCATTCTTAATTGCATTTAACGGACTGGCGGAGGAAAAAAACGAACTATTTCTAAATTTCGCTTCCAGATTTTGAAATTCCGTCAGCATGAGATAAGGATCTCGCGCCGGAGCTGAGAAATAAATAACCTCCCTCCTGCTTAATGGGCGAAATCTCGTAACTCGCGGCATCTCGGAGCAATGCGTGACCAAAAGTGACGTCCACTCTATTCTCCAGTGGCGGTCCCCGCTTCTTCATGGTTGTTCCTTTTTTTGGACGCAAGGATACATTAATTTTGTACAGTCAACATAAAAAAGAGAAAGTTTATTATATAGAAATGCCTTGTACATTTGTAAATCTTCTATAAATTATTTAAGACATCCATTCCAATGTTTTATTGTCAAATATTGAAATACACTCTTAGTATTTTTAAGCTTGATCGAATGGTAAAAATACTATTAATATGTTAGAAGATTTCATGAAATGTAAAAATAATCACAAAATTGATTGTTCGTTTTTAAGATCGAATTTGCAACGTCTGCGTTCATTAAAACTCACAAATAAGTGCAAAGCAAGAATTATTGAAAAAACTTTGCTCTCACGAAACATTTCGTGTCGCAAGTCGGTGTACACGAAATTCACGGTTCGGTCCGATGTTTCGGGTCTTGTTTTCTCTACCGGTCGCCGCATCCCCGATAAGTGCCGCGCCGGCGCGCTTGAGACCGAGGCGAAGATCCCCGGCAGATACGCACCTGAAGTGTAGACCTGTTCTCGCGTTAACAACCGAAACTCATAAAGACGTTTAAGTGCAGGCCCAAAGGGGGGAAAAAAGATGTCTCTCTCTAGATTTCGAAGTTAAGATGCTGGAACGACGCGCATGCGCCACCTCGGGTGCGTACACGCGAGCGCACGATAAATACTCTCGTTTACCTGTAAATATGGTGGTGGGCGCTCATGACGATCTCGAAAAAATGTCTTGACTATTTATCATCGCGTAAAGCGATTTATCTTGCGCATTTTTAGATATTGCTTAGTCGATGATAAACTAATAACCGCAGGCTTCTTGGCAGGGGCAATTTTAGTGTTTTTTTTTTTATTTTTCCAATTTTTGAACGTTTGAAGTGAAGTGATCATCTTTTGCCCACCGATAACATTTTTTAAAGCAAGAAAGAATCAAATATTGTTTATTAGAATATACTTGAAGTATGTAGAACATAACTTTAAACCTAATTCTTCAAGTTGATAAAAATATTAATCAATCAAAAATTAAAGATCTGATAATGCAAACTTCAAAATAGCAGATATTTTGCAAGCTGCAAGAACTAAGAGCACTTAAACAAGGAGATACGACCTCAACATTAGCACATTTCTTGTCAATATTGGTTCACCTAAATGATACAGAGTCGGTGACAACTTTTTAAGTGCTAAATGGTTATTCAACCAGGAGCTCTTGAATTAATATTCCATACGATTAAACTTTCAAGATTTGAACTGTCAAAATAGAAAATTTATAATTGTTTAACAGTTAATTTTACTTACTATCAGTAATAGAATGATTGTAAACGCGGCAGTTAATTATACTTTCAATATCATCACGTTGTACATAAAATTATTCATTTAAATTTTAAATTCGGCATCCTCTTTTATAGCCATAAAAATCCTTTAAACCCTCCAGAAGCTTAGACAGCAGTGAATATAAAACGTAATTTTAAAAATCACATCTGATCGTTAGATTCGAATCTGTCGGTGCCCATGAAACCGTCAAAACACGGTGATGACTGTGCGTGAAAAAGAAATTCAAATTCTGAAGGTCGTGTATACGGTTGGCTGCCGCTTCGGAAGACACTGCGCTTTTCGCAGCCGAAAGCCAGGGTAGTACTTTCGTGAGAAGGCGCGCGCGTGCTCTCGCTGAATTTTAATATCGAAATTAATTAAAAGGCGATCGAGCAAGATAGAGGAGGAGGCCGCCCCCCACCCATCTCTCTCTCTCTCTCTCTCTCTCTCTCTCTCTCTCTCTCTCTCTGTCTCTCTCCCTCTCTTCTTCTTGCTCCGCTATCGTTTTATTTGCTCGTAATTACAGAATGGAAGTACTTAGCATTTCCGAGGCGAACGATGCCTATCTTCACTCGGTCCCGTTCCAAGTCGCGAGAGCCGCCGTCACGAGTGCGCCCCGGCCATGCACGCCTTCGTACACCAAGAGAAGCACCTTGTGCTCGGTGCGCCCGTATCCACTTGCTCTCCTTCTCTTTCGCGGCTTTTCTCCTCCCGTCCCCGTCTTCTCGCGCTGTTTTTGGCCTTTTTCACGGTATTTCGGAGCGGTATGCACTTTCTGCAGCTTTGGGCTAAACGTTTTTCGTTTCATTGATTTTATCAAATTTCACGATTTTTTCTCAAATCATGATTTATTTTTCAAATTGAAATTAAATTTAAATTTTAATGCAATAATTTAAAAGTCACTACTTTCGTACTCATCACTAATCAAATTCGTTAAAAACTTGTTCACTTATTAAAATAAAATCCAATCAGGTTTGGATCTCAGCTAATCAGAATTAAACGCCGTAAAAGAAAGGGTAAAAAAGACATCCATTTTCCTCGTTTACCTAAAAAATTTTTCCTCCATAAAGAGAAGCGTTTAAATTATGCCTTCCATTTACTTATCTCACCGACTTTTTTTACCTCCTCTACCGTCTCCGTGGCGCAAATAAAAACGTTAACCGAGAATTATTACGGGAAGAGGTCGAGCCGGGGACGACGCGACGCGAGGTGTAAAAAAAATGCTAAGGGCCCCAGCGGTAAGAAAAGAGGTGTGCGCGCCCAACTTGGACTTTGATGAATTATCACGCGCGGGCGCGCAAGCCTAGCTCTTATAATAATTCATGAATCTCTTCGAGATTGAGCGGAAGCCACACCGTACTGTAAAGCGCGCCTCTTTGGATGGCACTTTTAAGGAGCCCCCCTGTGAGAATTTAATTGTAATATAAAGCGGTCTCTTTTTGCGGATATCCATTATTCAGCGAGCGAACATTGTAAGCCTTGTAGTATGTCCGCGTTTGCATAGAGTGCGGAATCAAGCTGAAATAACTTTATTTTTCCTAAAGCAGGTGCAATTAACGTGGGATTGTCTGTCTGCCTTCCGCGGCATTTATTGTGGATACTCGTCGGAGAAAGTAATGTATTCTAATGATTTTCTGGGTAAATGTTTAATGTAATTTCATGTAATGATAATACCCTGCCGTTATAATTGCACGTGTAGCTTACAATTGTCAATTTTTTCTATTCATAAAAACATTTCAGATTATTTGCAAGTGTATAAGGTTTAAAAAGAATAAGGTTCAAATTTTATTAAAATGACGCTGAATCATAAGCATTTTTTTATGCAATAAAAAAGTAAAACTGGTTGTCGGTTTGTATCAGAAATACATTGCGCTTCAATTACTTTATCTAATCTCAGTAAAAATTCTCAAAGTCTTTAAAAACATTAAAACTAATCTCCTTGAGAAAAAGGCGTTGCATGTCGCATACCAGGGAAATTGCCTATATAGCTTCCGTGTATATATTCGACGGCTCATAGCGACGGTGATGCGTTGTTTGCGTGAGCTTCCACCTGTGTGAACCTGTCATGCTTTCCGTTCCTCTCCCTGCTCATCGAGAGAATGTCGCACGATTGCAAATGTGATTATCTCACATAATCTTTTCTGCGCACTTCACGCGTGAGACTTTATCCGATAACTTCAACCTATACGCCTTAAATTTCAATGATGTAAAAGAGGCATTGTTTTTCTTGCACATTTGAATCTTCGAACTTTCATTAGTACATCTCGTAATAATCATAAGATGTTTAAAAAAATTGTGAATTATTTAAATATTAAATTACTTGAAAAATAAACTATATTACTCACCAGCAAACATACTGAGTATCCCGATAGTGCTGATGGACTTAAATATATAAGTGTAGCAGTCAAAGAGCAATGCAAGAAGCAGTAGCAGATCAGGCACCGTAACAAAAGCAGCAGTAGCAGAGGCGACAGTGCAATGAAAGCAGTAGTATCAGGGACTACAGAGCAATGACAGTAGTTGTAATAGCAAGCAGCTGCAACACCGGCTACGCCGATGCAACTGCTACCAAATCAGTAGCTACAGCAGCAGATCAGGTAACGCATCGAAAGCGACAGAAGCAGCAACAGCAGCAGCAGCCGCAGCAGCAGCAGTAACATCAGTAGCAGCAGCCGCAACATCAGCCGCAGCTGTAGCATCAGCAGCCGCAGCATCAACAGCCTCAGCATCAGCAGCCGCAATAATAGTAGCAGTAGCAGCCGCAATAATAGTAGCAGTAGCAGCAGCAGCAGCAGCAGCATCAGCAGCAGCAGTAATAACAGTAGCTACGGTGCAATGATAGTAATTATAATAGCAAACAGCAACAACGGCTATGTCTATGTAACGGCTACCAGCATCAGTAGCAGCAACAACAGTAGCAGCA
>JAXIUT010000037.1:11418939-11435930 GCA_035586675.1 Eurytoma californica | reverse complement strand
TAGAGGCGACATTGCATCATAAGCAGTAGTAACAGTAGTAGTAGCAAATGAGGCAACGCATCGAAGGCAGCAGCCGCATCATCAGCAACAGCGGCAAAAGCGGCAGCAGCAGCGACAGTAGTAGTAGCAGCAGCAGCAGCAGGGACGGCAGTAGCAGCTACAGTACTACTGCTGCTACTGTCGCTGTTACTACAGTAGCTACTGTGCAATGATAGCAATTATAATAGCAAGCAGTTGCAACACCGGCTACGCTGATGCAACGGCTACAAAATCTATTGAGAAATTTTAGTGTCCGTCATTAGTGAACCGGACAAAAGGGTCATCAGGAAGGGGGGAAACAAAAATGATTTGAGTGATTCAGGGAAAGGGAGATAAAGCGCCAACATAAGAGAGTGAAACTACAAAATCAGCTGGAAGATGCGTCGACAAATCAGTAGTTCCAGCATCGCATGCGTATTCTCGCGAGCCGCAAATGGTTGCGCGATTCACGGAAAACACGTGAGTTGTTTCGCTCGTTAGTGTCATCTCTGCGCTCTGCGTTTTTGGTGACACGAAAACGTCATCTCGTGTCAGCGCCCATCAGCTTCATTTGCTTTTTTTTGTAAAACACTCGGGAAGTTGAATGAGTGAAGGATGAATGAGTTGTGGAAGATACGAGTTTTTGTAGTAACTATTTATAAATTAGTAAAAATTGTGATTTAATAAAATTAAATAATCATCTTAAAAATCATTTTGTATTCTATTCCATATTTTAGCTTAGTAACAAAATTCTGATATACATGCACATTTAGCTTTGAATATTAATTTTTTCGCGATACTCAGTATAAAAGTTTATTTTTCTAAATATTAATATTAATGCAAATGACTAATTATAACAGCAAAACTTTTCATTTACGCGCACAAAATGAAGCGCAAGCTTTACAGCTTCCGTTAAATAAAAATAACTGCTTCGTAGATGCTCAAAAGTTTAATGTTCCCAACGATGTAGCGAAGAAACAAATTTATTTACAAAATTCCACTTAATCAAGATTAATTCCAGTAACATTAACTCTATTGCTAGCCAATAGAAAACCAATTAAACTTAATTAAGCCGTCACTTTAGTAGCAAGAAAAGTAGGAAAATTATACACGTTTGTGATTAAACGAAACATCAAACGAGGTTCGAACACCGCAGCCGAGCACAAAATTTACTACCCGCCGCATCGAGTCCTCGATTTCCACGAGCTCGTGTCTCTGTAAAATCTGAAGATCGACGTCGCGCTTCCGCAAGTATGCTCGAGGCGTAAATCGTGTGGCGGCGTCGTAATTAAACAATTAAGGCTCCGATGTAAATTATCGCGACCGTGCAAGGCGCGTAGCGTTTACGGCGCGAGAAAGGGTCCCGACGGTCCCTCGCGCGAGACGCACACAATGGCAAGCGGAAAAACGCACGGGGAGTCCTTATATAGCCGAGCGGCCGATTCGCGGGACTCGCCTCGTTTACACCGAGGAGCTCCTCGCCCACGCATATACCCGCTTCATTGAGACATTGTCGTCGAAGTGCTCTTTTTCGTGGTTCACCGATAATTGACGGATTGGATAATTGAGCGGATAAGCGAAGAAGCGTTTAATGAGGAGATCGGATGCTGCGACGACAACCGATCGAGCACTACAAGGGTTTTTGGTTATTCATGGTGGGAGTCGTAAATTTACGTACTTCATGACTTAATTGGTAACGTGTATAATGATTTATCTTTTCAAACTAAGAGAAAACTGAGTGCAGATTATTAAACTAATTGATGGAACAATCCTTTTATTCTTTTTATCCTTTTTGGAAATAGTGAAAAATATTTGCTTTGTAGTTGCTCATTATAAAATCATATCTTTCTTGTTATAACATTGTTGAAATATATAAAAATATTAACAATGTTTCCCACATTTAATAGAATTTAAGGTTTTTTTATCTTACCGTTAGTTTCTGAAGTCAAAAGGCTTATAGAATACTTCTCTTGCATAATCTCTCCTAAGCATCCATTGGAGCATTTAAAGTGAGTTATATGTATTTCTTATACTGATTTATCTTTCGGATTTCCGAATTATTTTTTCCGTTTCTTTTTAATACTATTTCTTAAGCCCCCAACCACATTACCTCGAATACATTCGTAAAAAAATTGGATTGCTGTCTAATCCCTACTTAGGAGGGATTAGATGGAATCGTTTTTTAAATATTTGATTAAAAAATTAAAAAAAATTAAAATACATAAAACCTAAAATGTATTTTATTAACACATAAATAAACCCCTGACCACTTTAAACTCGTATCGAGACATTTCGTGGATCTTGAAGGCGAGAAATAGTTCGAACCTCACAAAATTAACCACTGTGTGCACCCCTTGCTGCGCAAACTGAAAAGGGTGGCGATTACGTTTTCCAGCCCAGGCGTCAATTTCGCCCCCGGCCGACTTTCCTTTTACATTTATTTATCGCGAGGGAGGGGTAGGGGAAGGAGCTGCACGCCGCCGCGAGCCGGGCGGAAGAGAGAAGGAGCGGCGGAGTGCGCGCGAGCGTAGCCAAGTCCTCATTAGCGCATTCCGGTGCGACGCCCGCGACTCAAAGCGTCGCGCGTTCTTCTCGTAAAAACAACCGAGACGCGGCGTCGAGACGCCGCTGCTGAATTGCACGGGGGCGTACTCTCTCTCTCTCTCTCTCTCTCTCTCTCTCTCTCTCTCTCTCTCTCTCTCTCTCTCTCTCTCTCTCTCTCTCTCTCTGTATCTCTCTCCCTCTCTGGAGCGGGAAAAGGGACGAGTTCTCGACTCGGGGTCTCCCCTGTTAAGGAGAGCCCGAGAGCACTGAATGAAGAGAGAAGAAGAGCATTGATGCGTAAAAGAGATGCCATTCAGCTTCAGCCGAGTTTATTATATATACATATATTTTTTTTCTTTTTTGTTTTAACTGGTTAATTCATATATGAACTGTTCGGTATTGGTGATTTCAACAACTTACGTAGCTCCGGTGAATTGCATAATTAATAAATATAAATATTGCTAATGGAAGGAGATTAAAATATTAGACAATTTTTTAAACTACTTAATAAATATCAATAATGCCTTATTGAATACTGTATGAAATTTTGTAAAGAAAAAAGGAGTCATCTAGTAAATAAAAAAGAAATTTAAAGATGAAGTTAAAAATTGTAAAATGAATGTAGCTACTTTAATTGTTTAATATTTATTGTATTCCAGTAACTCATTTATTTACTGAATATAATTTAGAATTTTATATTCAAAATACTCATACTTTTAGAAAAAAAATAATTTCTCATATTTTGTGACAACGGTTGTACTGTACCATGTCTTCTTGTCTCGGAATTCATGATCAGCGCTCCATTAAATCACTAAATAATACTAAATTTTATCGCAAACTGTTGATTAGAAAAATTTGCAATTCAAAGGGTTACAAACTTTTTTGAAGTAAAAAATAGTTATAAATTTAGAAAGAGGGCGAAAGTAAATTATGCGTGCATTGTAATTATATCCTTTCAAATATATAGGTCAGTGTCTTGGTTTCTGTTAGTGGTCCATTTTAATCTTTGTCAATTTGTTTTTTTTTTATAAATCTTATAAAGCAATACCTTTAATTATAAGTTAGAAATAGTTATAACAACATTTTCGGTGGGCATGGATATATTTAAAACATTAACATATTGATAACGACGGTAACTGGTTACAAGTAGAAGAGTTAATCGACTCTTCTACGAAGCAATATCATACAACTTACCTTGATTTTGGATAACAGATTGTAAACGTGTATATAAACGATTACGTGTAAAAATTTCCCAGTTGGTAATCCTTTTTTTCGTTCTCATCTACATTTTTCGTTGACATTTAATGGTTTACCGAGATTGAAAGAGAGAGATAAAGGAAGAGCTTAGATTTTTTTCTCCTGATTTCCAAGATACGCATTCCCAAAATAAGTTGGACGACCATATGCCTATGTATGTGTCTTATCTCTTCCTCCTTTTTCACCTCTATTTCATCCTCGTTTCGTTGCCTCTTACCTTTCGGAAACTATTTATCCATTTATCTTTTCATCATAATATTATTTCTCAATAATATTGAAATCAACATTTAAATAAAATAAATATTCTATTTTATTTTTGATGGATATTTTGCTCTTTAAACGTATATTATTTTATTATAAACAATGAAGGTAATCCTGTTATCAATGAATAAAAAATAGACTCAAATAATGAAACACATCAGAATTTATAAATGGCAGAGCATTATAGTAGCTTTCTACAACGCTGAACTATTCAGGTCTAGAAATGGCATATATAAAAAGTAAGTAGTAGATCTACGTTGAAAATTAAAAAATGATTTCAAGGTCAATTATTTTAATGTGGCCTGTCATTATGGGGAATAAGTAACCCCTCGCCATCTCTTGAATTGAGCATCGTGTAATTTACTCGTTTGAACTCTCTAAATTTGAATATGTGAAATTTATAGAGAAGGTTGTCTCTGCGAGGGAAGTCTCATTGTTTTCGTAGCTAAGCTTTGATCAGAAGTTTTTACCGATCGATTCTTTGAAATCATTATTGTATTTCAAATAAAACTGAAAGTATAAAAAAATGAATAAAAAAATTATATTGAGTTCAAAATGCTTCCGTCTCATATCTCTTTAAAATTCGTTGTAATCATTATTGTTATAAAGATGATAACATCAGCTTCGTAACACATCCAAGCCGCGAAAATCTTTTACTTAATATTGCAATCAACCCATGCTACGGGTTCTTCCCTCCATCAATCTAGCGTAATTCGCACTTTCCAGAGAGCGTTGAGGCGCTTGACACAGCTCTTAAAGCCGCAGTCAAAATAATTCCCAGCCTATCTGCCCGATCTTCCGCGAGAATTATTAAAATCGTGATAAAAATTTACATCAAAAAGTGAGATTGCAGCTTCCAGCGTTGTGACGTCCTCTCCTAACCAAGATCCACGCGCCGTAAAAAGAGAGAAACCTGTTTCTTCGGCCTCTCGCGATATTTCTCTACCTCCCTCCTCGGCGCGAGTGAGACGTAGATAACGGCGAGCCCATGATTCCCTTGCCTTTTTTTCTCCCGATCCTCTTCGTTTTACGCGACGAAAAGTCGTAAAAGTATATCGCCCCGTGGCTGACTTATGGCGAGGCGAATTGGGCGCATCGCGCTTGCAATGAGAGACGAGGTTTTACGGGGTGCTTCTTGCCGAAAACGCGCAAGGAACGGGAGAGAAGTGTGGTCTTCTCGGTTTTTTTTACCTCAGCGAGAAGGAAGAGGAAGAGTTTTACGGTGCAAACGGCGGCTCAAGGGCTGAGCGCCAGAGTTTTTACCCTGTCGTCACATGTTTTAGTTGCGACATTATCGCACTGGGTTTAGTACCCATCATTTCACTTGACAAGATACAACACCTTGGATAAATCTTTTTAAATTTGTGTTTATCGTTAAATAATAGAAATGGTTGTTTTTTACTACTATTGGTCAAGCACGCTTGTAATGCTTAACAAAGAATATATATATTAGAAAGAAGTGCTCACGCACATATATGAAGTAAACATATTCTCACCTACACCATACATGTCAGGCATTTGACACACGCATATCACTTACTCGCATATATCAACAATGTCGAAACATTAAATTTATCAATTTGTACAGCAAATGTCACTTAACTGGTTTGTATATCCATAAAGCTGTTTATAAATTATGTATTCGCATAAAAAATACATAACATAACCCGTGATGTTTGTACGTTATCCTTTCGCAGTACTTGATTTTTCTCGTTACTTTAGCATACATTTTGTAACGATTTTATAAGTTAATTTAAAACTAACATATAAAAATGATATCAGAGTCATGTAATATATATCTGGTCCAGTTACCACTCTGTAAGTTGCACTACTCTGTTACTTAACTAATGATGTCTTAAATTATTTTCGAAGAGCATCAATCGAGACAATAACTGTTCAGTACACTCAAGCGACTATCAAATATTTTATATTTCTATTTCTTAAAAGATTCTCTACTAATTCCGCAATATTCTTAATGATCTTCGAAGCTCGCGGCAAGGCTACCTTTAAAGCAAGCAAAAAGTCGGCGTATTTCGTTCCGAACGGTGGAAAAAAGGAAGAAAATGCGCGAGGGGAAGAAAAAGAGGCGCGACATGAGAAACGAGACGGCGCGTGAAAGCAGATCGCCGGGGCGGAAACTTTGGTGGATTTAGATTCATGTAGCGTTGGAGTGTTTATAAATACGAGGAGCCGAGAGATTTGTCTTGCCGCCGCCGCCGCGGAGGGAAATAGACGACGGTCGGGTGCGCGCGAAACCGACGAGCGGCCGCGCCCCTCTGATTGGTTTCATCCACCGCAATATTTTTTTTTTTCTTTTCTTTTTGTTTTTAAATAATTAGCGATAATGATGATGATTTTGTTGGACGATTGCACATTTGCGGAACGAATTCAACTACGCGGTGATGAAATTTGATGAATTAGTGCAACGCTAGTAATAATTCAACCAGTAATTCGGAATCAGGATTATTTTGATGAATCATTTCTTAAATTGTTTTATGCGTTTTATTTTTAATCATAATTGAGTTTTACGTTTGTGATAAGCAAAGTACACCTTTTTTAGAAAGCTGAATGCTTATTAAGCTTAATCATCATACCAATTTAAAAATTATTAATTAATATTGATTATTCGTAATTCTTCAGGATCAAAGTTCGTAATCATCTAATACTTAAAATGAAAGTTTCCAAGCTAAGTTTAACTAAGTTTCCAAAAGCTGTCATTCAAGAAGGTATCATCACGCATTATGGGATACATATATTAACTGGACAAAGTTTTCGTGGAGATCTGTAATAATTTTAAGTGAGAAGAAAAACAATAACTTTTGTCTTCGTCACCGAGAGACCACAGCTCGGACAGTTAAAGTCGAGCGCGTCGACTGCTGGCGACTAATTAGGTACGAACTTTCGAAAAGACGGCGTACAACTTGCACCTCGTGACCAGTTTATTTTAGCGAGATGACACTTATTACATCATCCCCCGTGGACTGCTGAATCATCTCTACCCTTGACCTCGTAACTGGTCTTATCTTTTTAATCTAATATAAATTTCTGGTAAGAAAAATATTATTTTGAAACGATTTTGTATTGAAAACTTATGTAGTTTCAAATTAAGATTCCTTCAATCATGATGTGCCCAAATGTTTTTCGTTGTTTCAATTAATTTTATTTATTTTTGTTATTGTTTTAAAGATTTTTTACATTGATATTTATTGCGAATGCAGTTGATCAATCAATCCTCTAAAACGGTATTAGCAAAGGACCTTTAAATATATTTCAAGTTGGTGTAGTGCCCCGCTAATTAATGATAGTAAATTTTATTCATTTCTACTGCCTTGTAGGCTATCCACTACTTATTAACCCTTTTTAATTTAAATTATAAGAAAAATGAATGTTTGCATTAAGAAACTAATTTTTATTTGGTCCATGAAATTAAAACTTGATCAAATCAAATTAAAATAATTCATTTAACCCTTAAATCACCCGCTTCTGAAACGGGACATACAACCAGCATTCGGGCATGTGATAGCTACCCGCGAAGCTTGTTTAACTCGTGAATCCGAACCGCAAACACGACTTTCCGATGATGCGGCGGCTCCCACCCTTCGGCGCTCGCATCGAACCAAAGGATTACGCGTGCGCCCGCGGACGTACCGAGTCGGCGGGTCTAAGCCAATTTGACGCATCGCTGCCGCGATTTTTCGTGCGGCGAGGCCGGGGATGGAGTGGCCACGTGGCCGGCCACCTCTCGCCGCATTGTCCCGCTGAGTCCATAGAGAGCGATAACAACGTGGTTCCGCGTGGCTTTTGTACCGGTGGCTTGCATAATCCGATATCTCTCTCCATGGGAGCCGCTCGCGCGCACAGTACGTCGCTTTGCTTTGCTCCGCCCGAATTGGCTCCGACGTACTCCTGCGATACTCGCTATTATTTTCATTAGACCGGGGATTCGACGTTATTGAGGTGGCGGTGATTAGCGATGAAACTTGTTTTTCTTGAGTTGGAGGATTGATAGGTAATATTGTTGAGTTGGAGAAAGACTCGAACTTGAACGTTGATAATTGAAGTGGAGTGTTGTTCAAATGAATGGTCAATGACGAACCATTTGGAATAAATCGTTTATTATTGCTAACCTTTCACTTTTGTTTAGTGCCTTCTTCAGAGGTTTGTTATAAACAATAACAACCTTGGATACTAATTGTTTAAGAAGGCACTAACAAAAGTGCCGAAACGTTGGCAATAAATAATAATAAACGATCTATTCCAAATGGTTCGTCATTGACCATTCATTTCAACAGCACTCCAGGTAATATTGTTACCAACAATATTTCCATGGTCATTTTCCATATATTATTCATAACTTACTAATAACAACATATTGCTATTGTTATTAGAGGTCATGCAAAGCATTCAACTAATCAGTAAATTCATTAGTGAAGCTTTTTTGACCTGTTGTTTTAATAAAACTTCACTAAAATTGTTATATTTTTTTACTACAAAAGTTAATATGGAAGCTTTTAATGTAACAACCTTCCCACATGGACATATATTAGGGTTTTTTATGTTGTGATATTTTTGACAGTGATTTTGAAACACGCAGATCACTTGGACAACTACGGGATGCAAAATAGGGGTTCCTTTAAAAAAGGGTCCTCGAAGATCAACGTGAGGGTCAAATTTGAGGTAATTATTGGATCCTAGTTGAAAATTCCATCTGCTTGAGGGTGATAATTTTCTTCTCAGGTTGTTTATTCGAAAATGACTGTGAATACAATCCTTTTTGAACACCCAGTGCACTATGTTCACTAAATTATAACTTGCAATAATTTTTAATTGAAAGTATACAATTGCAATAACGCTAATAATACGACAAAGTAAAAGACAGCAGACAAAATTTTAAATACTTTTTTTGATCCATCATTGTATACTAAAAATAATATAAAAATAGCAATTCCTATGACATAACGATCCAAGCTAACGATACACGTCTATGAATTTCTTAAACTCTCTGTACTAAAATTTATGGCCGTAAAGTCGAAAAAAAGCTATAAATCGAAAGGCTGTCCTTATCGACCGAGCCTTTCAACTAGATATGAAAATGTAAACGAGCCAAGCACCAAAAACCTCGGGCCTCTAGTAAGACATAAAAAGGAGGGAAACTAAACTAAACTTGGTCAATCGAGAGCCGCACCTGTTAGGTTCCGAGCCTAGTTTCACAGCGTTGCGCTACCCGGGTGATTTAATGTCTCATGTTGTCCGATAAGGATCGCGTGCTTTTTCTATCTCTCTCGTACCACCGAAACGCGAGACGGCTGACCGGTGCACGGCACAATAAAAGCCGCGCGGGAACAAGGCAAAGCGAGACGCTTAATTTCGTTCGCCGATACAGAAAAGCGGCCCGTTCCCCGGGACTCAACGAGAGTACAAAATGGGTTTTATCTCTTTATTCGTTTATGGGGGCTCGGGGAGAGGCGCGCGCTCCTCGTGTCTTGCGCCGCGGCGAGGCGGACGTCAAATGCCGCAGCGTCGTAAATCTCACGCCGCTCCGTGTTCTCTCCTACTCCCGAGCTTGCGTATGCGCGACCGCGAGACTCCCTGGCATCTGCCACTTTTTCGAACAAAAAAACCGAGTGAGAGATGACTAACATTAACGACACCGCTTGCTTCTTTCGATGCTTTTTTCAGAGGGAATGTGTGACTTTCTTCTGCAGCAAGTGTCAAACATGGATTGATGAATGTACAATCCACTTGAGATGAATAAAAATAACAATCATCAAAACGGAATAGCAATAATGAACTATAATTTTGTAATTTTTACGCATTCGCAAGTACATAATACTTAAGATTTTGTTAGATGTTTAATACTTTTTTGCCTACTTAAGAATTGAAAAAATAATTATGCCATTACGATGACAAAAAGAAACTTATCTCAGGACGTTTTGTTTCTCACATAAATTTGACTTTTTTACACGTCAAAACTCTTGATTCCGAAACTTACTCTCTGTCGAATTCGCTTGTAAAAGAACTCGAAAAAACTCAAAATAAAAAGACCATCTCAACATTGATGCTCGTAAAAGAATACTAAAAAATAAACATCTCATCGTAGCTTGTAAAAAAAAGGGGTTTCCCATCGACGAGGAATCAGTCCTCCCTAGCGCCAGGTAGATAGAATCGGCTGCCCGTCGAGAGCGCACTCGAGAGTGGCTGCTGCGTGCGCCGTTCTCACCGAGCTATCCGCGAAGTTTTCGGGGCGCACGCACCCTATGGCCGAGCGCCACCGTGTGTCCCAACACGTGCAATTACGCGTGAAGCCGATAGCATCGATCTCGCGCGCCCCTCTCGAGATATCGGCCCGATCGGCCTTTTTCCGGTGTGCCGTATCGAGCGATCGCCCCGAGGGGAAAGAAAAAAGAGCGGCTTCAGCCGTACTTTCCTATACCGCTTATGCCTTTCTTCGGAGTTTCTCATCAAGGCGACGTACGTTTCTGTAATTGGCAGCATTTCCTTCAACTTCATATCTGATTTTTTACTTGGTGGGTAGATAAGTTGATTGATTTACTTTCTTTTCTTTATAAATTGAATGGTTATCGAAAAAATAGTGCATGCTGCAGTAATTGGGTGGGGAGGATGGGAAGAGATGGAAATTTTATATACCACTACTGTACACGTGTAAGTTGGAAGTAATTTCAAAATTAGAGTTGCTATTTTTTAATAAATACTGCCGCTTTAAATTTAATCCATGTCTTAAAATTTTATCCGAAGTAACTTTTTTACTTTGCTGCATCGAACAATTTAGAATTTCAATTGGCCTGCGTTTTCGAAGACGTCGTTCCTTCCCTATGTCATAAAGAAATGAAAGTAAATTTCCTTTTGTCTGCGGATGCGCCGAAACTCAAATATTTTCCTACGCTTAAAGCAGGTCTCGTTTTAACGAGTCACAATCGATCGGACATTCGGTCCAATCATCATTCCGCGCTCACCTCAAATCACTGAAATTAAGCGTAATGACCCATAATTATCCAATTATCCATAAATTTTTTTTCATCCCGGCATCCAGCTTTGTGCTAGAAGGTCACGGCCAGAATTCCCGCTAGTCATTACGCTCGAAATAAAGGACTTTCTAAGGCTCTTTCATTTTTTTTCCTCCTGCCCTCTCGGACGACGTCGCCTGCTCGCGCCTTCTCGAGAGCTACACAATAATTATCTACGTCAAAGCGTTCCGGGATATTGAGAGATTTATGCATAGATAGTCGGACGGCATCCTTTTTTCTCTCTCAAACGGTAACGGGAGCTGCTCGGATGTCGCGGGTCAGTTCTTCATCAGTGGCGTAAATTGCCACTTTATTTGGGGTAAATTATGTCACTTGGGAAAAAAAAGACACACCGGCCGAGCGGTGAACGTTTCAATTATGAAGGGAGATTCCGAGGTGACGGCTTTATTTTACCGAATAATGGTGTAAACGATGAGAGAATCGTCCTGGAGCATGTAAACACAGCAGTTTCCGAGTACGTGGGATATTTCTACAGAAATGGCCAGATTTAAATTTCAAATCTCACAAAATCTCGAAGTATTTCGTACAACACATTCTTGAGTATATTCGTTGAGTATTTTAATCAGTCTAATAATAAATTGAGTTCTCATAATTTTTGTTTACAATGTGTATATATGTGATCTAATCGTTGAACCTACTGCTCACTTCTCATCAAAGTAAATAAAGTGAAAAATATTAAAATGTTAAAAAGAAAAAAATTAAATTAATAAGGTCCTTAGTTTATTACTGATCATGATTATAATATTCAATTCGGAAATATTTTTCTTATACACAATTATGTAAAATCGTCCATTCAAGAAACTGCATATATTTCTGCCTATCGAATGAAACTATTGCAGAATATTATAGTTGATTATAGTTTAAAAATCGAAATTATTTAAAATACTCTTATTGAATTGTTCGATCACACCGTACTTACGTAATTAAATAAATATCGGAGACTGAAGTAAAAAAGAGAATGATTACACGAAAGAATCTCGAGGGTCAACCCAAAGTTCAGATTAAAAAAACGTCGAGAGGAATCCACAACTAGTCACGACTCATTTTCCCAACAAAATTCCTCAGCCCGGAGATAGAAGTAGCTCTCTCACACGGCCGTCGGCGCCTGTAGGAGCCAAGCCGCGTTAAGTCCCTTCCCCGAAACAATCACCATACGCGCGTAATAACGTCAGCTTAGAATCTCTTTAACGTCGCCGCGATGGACCGCTATCTCGCTCCCGGAAAAAAAGCGTGTCGCGCACGTACGACCTTCCCCCCTCCTCTTCCCAAAAAAAAAAGAAACTGCAACGGGGCCTCATCTCGCTCTCGCTGAGAAAATGGCGCGTGACGTAGCGCATCTGAATGTCGTGCACGTGGACTTGAGCGCGTTCGCGTGCGTCCCGCGTGTTCCCACAGTTAATAAAGCTATTAACTTTATCTGGCTTTCTTTTTCCCTCTGGCTGGTGCTTTGATCCCGATGGGTATAACTCAACGTCCGAGAGAGAGATCGCTCTTTCTCTTTCTCTCGCCTTATCACGGGGACGGATCTGCGCTCTACACGCAGCAGCGGCGCGAACTAGGCTCGAGATTTTGGAGACCGTCTACGCGGCTCGCTCCTCTTGTCTTTATTTCTCTCGGGATTCTAGCGCGCGCGCGCAGTCTCTTGTACCACCGTGCTCGACCTCCACTCTGCGTAATCGTGAATGAAGGTCCTTGCCTGATCTATGACCGAGATCACGGTAGATTGGGGAACTGTTAGACCTGAGAGGACATTAGAATAGTTTCTAAAAATCACTTTGATTTCTTTCAGAATTCGACTGATTTTATGGCCTTTTGTAATTTTATTCCTGTTATTTAAAATTTGTTGTATCGTTATATAAAATTTGTTGACCATAGTCAAAATTGGCCATTCTTCAAACATTTCTGAAATGATTTTTCCAGTTTATTATTAAAATCACTTTTTATCCATTATATAAAAATAATAGGCGAATAATCGATTTTTCTTTATCGAAATTGGAAATCAAAAAATTTTTGATAAGACAGATGAATAATGATCAACAAATTCATAACCAAATAATGAGTTAAATATTTTAAAAAATTACTACTTGACAAGGTAACTTATTTAAGCTTTCAGCGAAACAATTAAACTAAATAATCGAAGTAATTTGAAAATCCAAAACTATAAATTATTTTTAATTATTTTTCATTATCCATGTATATTATTAATTATGATCATCTATTATTAATTTCAGTTATTAAAAAAAATAAATAAATACATATTAAATGTGAATTATTTTTCAAAATTAGATGATTTATTTCAAAATCATCATATCCAAAATATTTTATCATCCTCGATTAAAATATAAATGAGTGAAAATAGATGCACATTTAAATTAAATGAAACCATTCAAAGTTAATAGGATGAAGGTACATAACTACGATAATCATGAAAAAAAGAAATTGAAACCGATTTTTCAAATCCACTAACTAAATATCAGAAGTTATTTCTAATACCGGTACCACACATCACTTTTGGGAAATGATTTTTTTTTAAACGCAGCATTCGTAATTGAATTCGAGTGTACACTGTCGCCGTCGAAATTCCGTCCATCCAGTTCATTCAGCTTCCTCGAATTCTCTCTTCCTCGGTCCTCTCGCTCTAAATCTCCGATCTTCCCACCGGATCTCCTCGTAGGCACGGCCGCTGGTGGTCGCGTGGCTCCTCTACCTGGACTCGCGCGAGTCCAGCATCCCCGAGCGACGAAAGTTGGAAAGGAGGGAGGGGAAGAGAGGCGTATCGTTTGTGACCGCCGCTAAATGCTATCTGATGAGCTGTCCCTACCAATAAGCCTCTTCCCGCTCCGCCCGGGGGAGTCGGAGGCGTATCAATCGACACGTAAACGAGAGATCGTAGATCCCGCGCGGGCACAATACTCGGTGACGCAGAGTCCCGGGTATCATAGCTATCGGCTCATCGAGATCTCGGGTCGACTGGTCCGCTCAATGGATTTTTAAAAGGAGCGTGCTCGCCGCATATCCTTTAAATCGTGTCGCTGAGAACTTTAGTGAGTCTTCGGCTCTTATGAATGAACTGTTTTATAAATACGAGTTTCGAAGATTTGATAGTTTAATAGACCGGATAATCCTTTTTGATGATTGGTATTAGGATGCATATCTACCGTGTATTGAATAACTAATCGCAGTGTACATATTATCACTGCAAATACGTTATGCGGAATACTTAATTACATAATTAAATTATTTAAAAATACATTTAGAATATTATGAAATATGAGGAATTCTACAAAAAAAAATCCCGTTAGCGAGTTCAAAAATTGGAGAAAAAAAATGTATGAGTTCATCTAGTTTCGAAGTTTTTTCTTGTTCTTTTGGCTACATAATACAAGAAAAAAATATTGAACACGCGATATCAGAATACGTATTTTTTATTTCTACAAATTAAGTTTATTATAGAAAAAATTTACAAAAATATCTCATTTTCGGATCCAAAAGTTACAAAATATTATATTATATATTAACACCATAAAATAAGCGGAGAAAGTGTTCAATACGTGATTCCGATATAGCTATTTTTTGTTTCTTTGAATAAAGTCTTAAATTCAAAATATTCGTTGGAGGCTTCATTCCTTAAATGAATCTGTATATAACGAGAAAAAAATACATATTTCGATATCGCGTGTTCAAAATTTTTTTCATCTATTAAATAGCCAAAAGAACAAGAAAAAACTTCGAAAATAGCTGAACTCATACATTTTTTTTATCCAGTTTTTGAACTCGCTAACGGGATATTTTTTTGTAGAATTCCTTATATATGCACTTGTGGAACAATTTAATTATTATCACATCTGCTTACAAAATTTATTAACTGCTTACAAAATTCATTAATGTCAACATAGGATCATTAATGAAAGAATTTTAACATTACAACAGGACCGCGATATATTGCCACCTCCTGTGGTAGAATAGTAGAAATTTCTTGGAAACCGCATAGTAGGGCCAGCTCTCACTCCGCTGCTATTGATAGGCTCTAGGACAGTAAGCAAAGATACGTCGCAAGTACTTAGAAAGATAGGATATGCAAAAATCCGCTTTTAAACCACGATAGGATGTAGTGAACCCTTACAAAAATAAACTACTGGACAAAACTACTGTATAAGAACTACTGCAAACTACTGAAAACTTCTGATGAATTACTTGATTCCAATAGTAATTCACAACTACTACCTACATTTCAAAAAATTCCTCAGTAGTTTACAAGTAGTTTACCTGTAGTTGCCAGTCAGTAGTTAGTTAGTAGTCGCCAATTTACAATTGGAATTATGTGATCTATGAGTAGTGCACCAGCAGTTCCACAGTTGCTTATCCAATAGTTTTGTCAGTAATTTATTTTCGTAAGAAACACTTTAAAAAGCAATTTCATTGGTTAATCGGAAACTGTCCTCATAAATGGCGCCAAATTTTAAAACGTTTTCATATGAATTTAATATTTTAATTTGAATTATCAGTTGTATAAATCGCATACTAGAGCGTAAAGTAGGTCTTTTTAGATCGAGTGTGGAGAGTAACCTTTCAAGGGGGCTTGTCCTTTCTCGCCTTCGACTCACTGCAATCATACAAGATCAAAAAGTCTCACTAGCCCTTGGTACAAATAATATTTATTGTAACACATGTTGAATATCACTTAAATTTTTACTTATTGAATTTATTTAGACAATTAAATGAGACTCACCTACGCTCTCAACCTACGCACATTTTAACCTATTTTTTTTCTTAGTAAACTCTTGAAAAATTCTTGAAAAACGTGACAATCGTTTCATCACTCGCCGAAGCTCTTGATCCTCGAAGTGCTGAGCGGCGATCATGAAAAGAATCGCAATTCCACGAACACTCGATGCTCGCCCAAAAAGGAGTGAGCGCTTCGATTCACTCGGAAAGAGTTCGAACTCCGCGAGGAATTCACCGGCCAGGCGGGAAACTGCGGGTAATCCCTGCAGGCATTGGGCGCGCGCGCTCGCCCCAAATATCATTAACGAGCAGACCTTTGACGGCGTCGAGGATAATCCACGGCGATAATAGGCAGCACGCGTCGGAAAAGTGGAGCCCGCGCGACTGGCGAGGCGTAAAGCGGCGGGACTTGGCCGCGCGAATGCGGAAAAGCGATTAGTTTCCGGCTCCTCGAAAGCGCCACCAGGTGGTCCGCGCGAAAATAACCGCTGTTCACCGTCTCCCCTGGCGAGGGTGTTTTTGTGCCGGAGACGTTTAAGCTGCGAGTGGCGAACTAATTGGGGCCCGCTCGCAGTGCGCCGAGTGGTTGGGTTATTACGGATGTCGTAATTTTAGAAGGTCTTTAAATTAATGTAGTGTATTGTTAATCATTTAAAATTTTAACTTTCGTATTTTATTAACTTTTAAATTATAAAGGTTTTTTTGTATTGAAGTGTTTACCTAACATCCATTTTTAAATTTTAATATAGTCCTTTTTTTGGATGCATATTATTGTGTAACTTGAGAGAATCCTGAAAAAACCCTGGTAGAAAATAAACCAACCAAAATAGCCTATTAACCAATGATGGGCGAACGACTTTGCGCAATAGAAACTGTTGTCATTGATCAACGGTGCACCAACGTTCGCCATCGACTGTTCTCTATTATTTACTTCAAATATTTTTTGTAAATCGCTTCTTTTATTATTAAATGTCTGTACATCAGTAAATGTGTGGGTTCAAATATCACCAAATAATAAAATAATAATTTATATTCAGTCAGTTACAAAACAGAATTAAATTATTATATTAAACAAGGTTATGTATATGAATTGTTACATTTAGATTTATGTACACCCAGCGATAACTGATTCGTGACGAA
>JAXIUT010000037.1:11365047-11378106 GCA_035586675.1 Eurytoma californica | reverse complement strand
CCTTTACAGGTTTATTAAATTAATTAATAAATGTAAATTAAACGTGTATTAAATTTAATGTTATTTTTAACAGTGTATATATAACCCAGGCGAGGAACTTGAATTGCGAGGATGAAAGTTTTCTGGAAAGTCGTTATCGCTCGGTGGAATTCGCCAAAAGAGTGGTTGACTTTTCAAGTGGCTGTCGGAATGCTATCAAGATGCTTGACTTCATTTTTCTTTCGTCTCAACGTAAAAAGTTACAATGCAATAGCATCCGCAAACTTTGATACTTTAACTGTTTTCAATTGAAATTTAGCACTGAAATTCTTGTATAATTATAAAAAATTTTGAAAAATAAAATCACTGAGTTTATTTTGATTAAAGATTAAAGTTTGAAAAGATATCAATAGAAAAGGCTGTATACACAAGTCTTAAATAAGAGCAGCTTTTTGTACAAATTTTGTGGTCAGGTTCTTGTCTTTGTACAAGCTAACCATAGGGTCTGTGAATGACGAGAGTTTGTTTAAGCATTTGGAAGAAACCCGATCGGTATCGCGCATCTCGGCTAAAGTTAGAAACCATTCAGCTGATCGACTAAAAACCTGCTTGCAAAAAGTTTTCCGATCACTGCCAAAGGTGCCTCGGACCTCGGAGTCTCTTGAAATGATAAAACTGTATCCGCGCCATTCCCTCTCCCTCTCGCTCTTTCTCTCTCTCTACCTGTTCGTTTTTGTCGGAGCCCCGTTTTCTTCCCGGAGTCTGGGCAACTATTGCGCCACCGACGGCTTTTTCGACGGCACACCCGAGGTGGCGGTTCATTCATCCGTTCAGCCGCTGCAAACTTCCTCAGCGATTTCCCCTTCGTTCGAGTGCACAGTCGCCGATTGCAGCCACTCCAGCACGTTGGCACGCTTCTCTTGATTGAATCAACGATTTGGTTTATGTATTCTCCCCTTCTGGCTTCTTGTTCTCGCTCGCGGATTTATCGTCTGATATTTTTGAAATTGTGCACACCATTGTCGTGGTTAATTTATTGCAGGTATTGTGGGCTTGTGTAACCTTGGCGATGAGCTGTGAACTATTACGCGCCTATAAAGTACAGATAGAATCGAGTTTCAATCAAAATTACAATTTACAGTCGGAGGGCTCTGATAGGCTAGCATTAAATTCTAATGATCCTAACCACTGGATAACACAAATTGAAGTCTACGTCATGTAAGATATAATAGCCATTTGCTCCATCAATTCTCTCATTAAACGAAAATTCAATCAGAAACGATAATAAAGTTGGTTGGAGTTGAAACTAAAATCATCTTCACGTCTTTGCTTTCGACATGCTCCGCTGCCGATGAAGATCGAAATTAAGAGGTCGATCAGCTGTATCGGCGACAAGCGACAACTCCT
This sequence comes from Eurytoma californica, assembly GCA_035586675.1. NCBI lineage: Eukaryota > Metazoa > Arthropoda > Insecta > Hymenoptera > Eurytomidae > Eurytoma > Eurytoma californica. The sequence continues at coordinate 11,376,720 of JAXIUT010000037.1, read as the reverse complement.
CCTTTTTCGCATCATCTTACAGTTTCTTGCATCCGTTAGCACCTTTTTACGTATGCTCTCGAGGGAGATCGGACGCTATGGACTTGTAGTCGCACCAAGACGTTCAAAAGACTGGAAGTAGTGTCAAATACAAAGAACTATTGGTCACTGCTGAGCATTTAGTTGGATTTTAATTTAACATTGATTTTAGATCTTAATCTACATATAAAGTTTAAAAAAATTATCTTCCTGAATTGTACAAAATTATTACAACAGCGTAATACGCTGATAGAAGTAAATTCACAACCATGTCAATAATCAATACATTTATTTTATATGCTTCTCTATGTTATTTAGGTGTACAATTAATAGTTCTAATTTTACAAACAAAGATTCTAAAATAAACATTCATAAATAAACATTTACGACCTCGTCTGTTCTAGCAGCCGGCGAACACGCAGGAGCGCGGCAGCGGTCTATCGCTGGGTTGCCAGGGCGGGCCGGGTGGTGGTGGCGGGGGAGTCGGTGCCGTGGTCGTGGGCAGCACCGGTCCCGGCAGCACCGAGCAGACACGCGACCTGAGCCCCTGCCTGCCCGCGTCGATGGGTGACGCCGCGCGACCCACCACCCTGCCCTCCAGCCCCACACCGCCCCAGCAGCAGCAGCAACAGCAACAGCAGCATCAGCAACAGCAACCGACCAGTCAGCAGCAGCATCCGCACCAGCAACAGCATCACCAACAGCATCAGCACGCCTGCGGCCAGCCCGGTCACACGAGCCTTCACCAGACGCACTGCGGCACCAACAATAATTGCTACGACGCCAGCGGTCCTACCCCCTACGACTCCAGGGATTACGGATCTCCGGGAGGTAGGTCGTCGTTACTGGCCGGACGGTGTTGAAATCGCGTAGCTCGCGCGTGAGAATCTCCACGGGAACAAGTTTAATAGGGGTTTTGGAATACTTAAGAGGGTGCGGAGATTTCACACTGATAAAATAACCGATAATTATACCTTTTTAAAATGAGATTGCTAACACTTTTAATCTGATAGCACTTAGGTTAGAGACTAATAATAACAGAGACTAGTAATTATTATTACATCTTATTAATAATTACGTTAAAGTGTATCAGTATATAACTCTTAATTGTTTCTAAACTTTAATTTTACTGATAATTTCGGAGAGACCGTATGAAATGATCCTATTTTGCTTTTTATAAAAATTTTTTTTTTAACAATTCAATAGACCCTTAAAGTACTACCAATAATCACGTCGTCGTTAAACGTTCGTAAACATCAGGAGAGTAATAAAAATGATTTCGACGCTGTTAGATAGTAATTTGAGAGGCGCTAAAGCTACCCCCTACGTCCGCCTCGGCGGGTGGCACGGAATTCACGTGGCGCCCGAGTATTCGTTACTGTGTAACTTTTTTGCGCTCCTCGCCGCTCGATCTTTTTTTTTCTCGGCGCACCACGCGGGTATAGCTCTGAGCGATTTCACGGTGTGGGGATCGAGTGAAAGGTATAAAGAGATTTGGAATGGTTCTCATGGAGTGTTTGACTCAGGGAGTTGCGTGAGTTTTTATAATAGTCGCTTTGGAGTGGCGCGGAAGAGCCGGTGGTGCAGCGCACTTACCTATACGCTGTGCGTGTACGCGAGAAATTAATACAACTCTCCGCACAGTAGGACTATGATGATTTTTCTCACACTTCATTGAATCTCATTTGAATTTCGCTGTGGGTCCTCGTGGTACTTTTAGCGCACTTCAAAGGCAACACTCGATGAATGATGTCACAGTCACTGTTTGCAAAAATAATCCTGATTCTTCATCACCTTTTAAAATGTGAAAGTACGTTATTTCGAGAAAAAATTGATCAAAAAGTCTAAAACACCATAAATAATCCGAAATCTAAAAGCATCGCACAAACGCTCAAGAACCAAAATTACCTCACCTTGCAGACGGATCCGAGTACCGAAACAACAACTACGAGCACGCGAACGACCTCAGCATGCCGCCGCAGGGTCACCATCACCATCACCATCACCACCATCACCACCACCACCATCAGCAGACGATCCTGCATCAGACGCAAGTCCAAACGTCGTCGGGGCAGACGGACCATCAAGGGCAGCAACAGCAGTCCGGCGAGCACGGGGTGATGCACGCGATACCGAAGCTGGAACCACCATCGACGCCGCCGTCGCACCAAGACGCGGAACACGGACCGGCGGTCGTCTGCGCCGGTTGCGGCCTCAGGATATCCGATCGATTTTACCTTCAAGCTGTCGACAGGCGGTGGCACGCCTCCTGCCTACAGTGCTCACACTGCCGGCAGGGCCTCGACGGTGAGGTCACGTGCTTCAGCAGAGACGGCAACATTTATTGCAAGAAGGATTACTATCGGTGAGTGCTCTAGTATAATTTAGTACTTATATGTCTTTTAAATTGCGCTATGCACATTGAAAAATGTCTGCAGGGTTAGAAAGTTTCTGCAGGTTTGCCTGCCGGGTTTTCGCAGGCAATTCTGTAGCAATTTCTGCGGATGTTTTTTCTATGGACGATTGCAATAATTTAATGAGGTTTAATCAATATTTCAATAATTGCCCACAGAATATTATTTTGTCCACGAGCGAATAAAGATATTGACTTGTTTACATTTGTAAGAAATACTATTTTGAATGTGGTTGAAAAATATGATGTTTTAGTTGTGATTGGAAAAAGGTAATTTCATGTTTACAGTTAACAAAGTATGTTTTTAGGCCTATTCTTACAGAAAATGCTATCCTGATAGTCGTTGCAAAAACATTTTATTTTGTTTGTGACTAGAAGAACCATGTAATGTGGAAAAAAACTGAATTCATTTACATAAAATTGTTTTATATTTAACCATAAGCGAAGTAATATCTATTCAGCAAGACAAATAATAGAAGATATCACAATGAGTCCAACTCGTGCACAAGGAAACAAATTACCGTTCTATTAGTATTACTCTGGCGTCGTCCATAAATTCACTTTCTTTATACATTAAGGCCTAACCGAGGTATCATCATTAACCGCGTCGCAACAAAACGTAACAATTCCCTTCGAAATGAAGCTGTTTAATCAAAGCGTTATTGCACATTACCGTAAACGGCGTGAGCGGTGTGACTCCCTTGCGAACTAAGTAACAGCCTGCGTTTTAGGTTCCCCAGGATTCTCTCACGTTCGCCTCTACTGCGCGGCGTTTCGCTTTCCATTCGCGGAAACAATCGCGCGCGCGCGCACTTCCCCGTTACGAGCGTGGAAATTGTCCGATTCCTCCGCACGGAAAAATCGTCTTTAATCTTAATTAGAAAAGCCGCCTCTCTTGCAGGCGTCGCTCGAAATTCCTTTCAGCTGTCGGCAAACGTCTGATATTCCTCTTTTAGAGTCCCCGTTTGTTTGTTTTTGTTCGCATTCACTCGCTTAAAGTAGAACTAAAAGTATCGCTATTTTAGTGCGCTTAGGTCTATGCTGCGTAATGCATTCACAACGCTTGCGGAATTATGACCTTAGTTCCAAGTAGAGAAATAGTAAATTTTCTCTCTTTAAAGAGAGACTAAAGAGTATTACGGTAGTGTATTAAACAGATTTCGTACTGATACCTCGGAAACATTTTCTGCTTGATAAAAATCGTATTAATTCTTTGCAGTTGAATCAGTGAATAAAATACTATAAAGGTAGTTGTGAATTCTAGTTTACATATACGACGAATGCTTCAATAAGATTATAAGCTTCTTGACAATTAAGAATAGAACTTGTCTCCTTAACCTTTATAAGGCCTAATCATCTACGTTTTATTTTTGTCATTCGTGATCAGTGATTGTGGTCATATTAATTTTCCTGGGAATGATTGAATCGTGAGGAGCCGTGGTTCTTCACAGAGCGATTTCTCATGGATCTTTTCTCTTTGCCAAGTGCACTTGGCCATCGGGGTGGGGTACCTTCGATCTAAGAAGCTAACCGGAGAGAAAGAGAAAGGGTGAGGAAGGCCCCACACAGCGCCGTCTTCCTCGTATCGTCGATTTCTTCCTTACCCACCGATTCTCTCTCTCTCTCTCTCTCTCTCTCTCTCTCTCTCTCTCCTTCCGTCTCTGTCTTTGGGTCGAATCGCAAGGACGAGAATTGCACGGGCTAATGGTCACGACTCGGCCATTTACCTCCGGCGAAGCGTCGATACCCGATAAGTAAATCACCGCCGATCTACGCCGCGCGGACAGAGAGAGAGACTCTTCTCTGCTCTCGGGTGTGCGAGAGCGCGCGCGCGCACCGTGTCCGCGTGCAATCCACGAGGCCCTCGCTCTCGGCGCTCAAGGACGCTGAGGTCTGACCCCACCGCGCGGGGCGGATCGGCGCACTTGCTCGCTCCCTCGCCTCTTCCTCGATGAGCCATCGATTTTTGCGCGCCGGCCCTTTTTTCTCGCGGCGAGTTTGCTCGCTCATTGTTTGCACGCCGAGGCGGAAAAATTTCGGCTGGATGCCGTGAAGTCCGCGATGGCGAGATACCGTGAAATTCAAAACTACGCCTTCGAGCGGTGATTTTCTAACGTTGAATGCAGTCTTTAAATTTATGGTGGTAGACATCGTAAGCAGCTGGATTGATTTTCTCCGTTGATTGATCAGATCGAAAGAAGCATAAATCTTCCGGCTTGTAGTTGAAGTCGTAATGAATTTGTAGACAATTGACGTACAATACTATCAAAATCAATTCGACTATGAAAAATGAAATATCTTTCGAAGTGTAGAAAAGACTGCATTCCACAATGAACTCGTAAGACCTGTAAAACCGAATTCGAATAAATAATTCATAACCACAGCTAGATTGCATCTGACAATTGTTCTGCGGCAGTACGAGCTAAAACCAGCCGTGAAAAATCTCGGCGGCATTATCCACCGTCTCGCACACGTGCGGCTCCACGTTGCGTTTTGTTCCGTGCTCGCGCGAGAATTTCAAATCTCTCCCGCTGCAATATAAATATAAAGCTCCTCGCGAGCGGCGAAAAAATCTTCCGGCGGCCGAGTATATCTCTTTATCTCGCACTCGACTCTGCCAAGATGAACGTCGCGATACACGCGCGTGTCGCTGTGCAAGGTGTCATTTGTTCGGTCATCTTGATTATCAGCCGGATCGCTCCTTCCATAAAATAAGCGCACATGCGCACAAAATGAATAATCTTATGAAATAGAGTTTGTAGACAGTCATTTGTAAGCTTGCGAATGCGCATGTGCGCTCATAATCAAATATGCTAAGATACAACCCAATATGTAAATATTAGAGACTGAAAATTACTCCTTAAGGATGGCCTTTTGTGCATAAAAATCTACTAGTGTCATAACTTCTAGAAAAAGATAATAACCGGTACTACATAAAACATTACCATCAGACCCACAATCGTATTATTTAGAAGGTACAAAAAAACTACATGCAATTCATGTAGGATAACTTCGGAATTAAAAAACGACAAAAATCTATAAAAAAAATACCAAAAAAGTGTTGAAGTAGAGATTGTATTATCTGGCACATCACTTTGGACCTTTTCTATCCATCACTGAATAAGTGATGGTCAAACATCATTTGGCAGTCCTTTCCAGGCATTCATTAAAGTACTATATTCAGTATTACTTGAAATCACATTCTTGGTGGAAAAATAAAGCATATTATAGCTATAAATCAGCTAATTTTTTACCTAACAGTGCACGTTTTAGGTTATGTTTTTGTTTACATAGTCTTCAGCAGCCGAGAATACTTTAAATATATTTTTAACTATAAATGAGCTAGTTTATAGCTAGAAAATAGCTAATCGTTAGCTAATTAAAGTTAGCTAATTATTAATACCTTGCTTTATTTTCCACCAGGGATAGGACAAACGTAAATGAATTAATTAAACATCGGACAAGGATTTTACCTAATTACTTTGTACTTACTCTGTAGTGTATAGACATATAGACAGGACCGCTGTGGTTACGATTGTAATGATTTATGTATTGATTGTCTTTTTTTCCTGCAAGGGACTCTAATTGTTTTGTAATTTCAGTATATTGATTTGTCTGCGGGTTATATATTGCCACACATTAAAACTAGTTCAAAACATTCTGATAACATGTTTGAACGTTACTTAAAGCGTATATCTCTCACTTAAGTAAACAATTTCTGCAAGTGCATTTTTTTGATTCTTCATATTTTTCTTAAAACAGATCCCAAGTAAATATACAAAAGACTCTTGTACGTGCAGAAAATAATCGTTTCAGTATAAGTTAATGATACCATCGAAAGAGCAAAGGATGCCAGAGGTAGAAAAAAGAACTCGGCGGCGATATAAACTTCGAGGTCAGCGATCGGTCGTCGCTCATCTTGTGACATATCCCTTCACGACAGCACGACACGGGACCGAAAAGCTTATCTACGTCTCATTCTACCTCGGCGAAGACGACGTCGGTCGTTATTAGGCGACATCGCGTGTCTCGTCCGGTCGTGTGCGCGCCAGATGTGTAACTAGATTCGCGCTTACCTGCCTCGCCGGCAATTTTCAAGACGAGTTCGGAGCGTCATTATCGAAGAAAAAACGGGACGCGAGTACGAGTGAAAAAAAGAAGAAAAAAGATTGCCCTCCAATTGCGAATTTCACCGCAACCTAGCTCCCGGCCTAGCTCGAATTAGCTGCTGCTCCACGACCAAGATATTTTCGTTACTAATGAGGCATCCTCTATTCGCCCTTGGCTTTGATCAATTTGTTTTGAATGAATACCTACGGTGGCTTACTTCCAGTGAACTAACATTTTTTTTTCAACGACGTACTCGTACAATAAGCAAAGTTTCGTAATTATATATTGATTCCCCGTCTTTTCGTTATACAACGTTCCTTTGAAGCCAACGAATTCGTAACGATGTTTTTACAGTCGAACGAGAGGAAGCTCATGACTCTTTGTTTCTAAGTACCTAATATATAATTGTAGAGTAGTAATAAACAATTCAAGTTCGCATAAATCTTCATTAAATTAAAAAAAAAAAAAAAAAGAATCCCGATCGTCCCGGAGCATCAGAAGTTTCTTTCTTTATTAAAACTTTTTTATGTGCATCGCGCTAATAAATCATTTTAAGTACACACTCGGCACCGCAAAATTTTCTGTCCGTAAATCGCACACTAGCGCAGTGAGAATGCGGCGCGCGATAACAAAGCAAAAAACGCGCTCGCGGACCAGGAAAATAAGAGCCGAGAGTCTCGTCACCTCGCGTGACGTCTCGGGTCGGCCCGGTGGCTCCGTCGTAAAAATTGCCTGCGCGTAAAGAGATCGTTACCCGGGTGGCAGAGGCGGCCTCTCTTCCTGGATTCATTCCGGCGCGCCGCGCCACAAAGTAACTCCTCCGGATGCCAGTCGAGGCGTGTCCGATTCACCGGCGATACCCCGCGCGCGCTAAATTGCACTCTAAATTGAATTAAAGATGCGCGGCTTTTTTCGAGTCTTTCTTTTTAACGCTGACTCCTGCAATAAAATTGCTCGGGGGGATTGTTCGGACCGTAGAATCTGGGTTATTCTCCGCAAAAAAGATAGTTATTAAGTGCAGCGTGCAGGAGAAGTAGGAAGGATGGAAATGATAAATATTCAAATTGCGGCAATTAATTGTAGACGCGATGGCAGTGATGTAATTTTCTTTTTTGTAAAATTTACGATTTATTTTGTAACTGCGCTTCTTTATGCATTAGTCGGAATTTTTTCTAATAGCACATTGAATAAACGATTTTTCACATTAATAAAATCAGCGCAGCTACCGCAGCGTTGAAAATAGAAAAAAAGTCCAATCTCGCAATTTTTCTTGTATTCCCGACCTATCCTCCGGCGAGATAAGGTCCTTGCCAGCGACATGCGACTGGATTAAATTTTTCCGCGGGAAATTTAAATCCGAACGAAGCTCATACTCGTTCGCGACAATTTTTTTCTTCTCGTCCAGCACGGCCGGTAAATAAGTGGGTAATTGTCGCGCATAAATTAACCGGCTGCCGAGTGCAATTGCACGCGCGTCGCACCTCGGTGACGTACGTATAAATACAGCGGTACCAGTGTGTGTCCCAATGGCGAGAGAGAGAGAGAGATAGAGGCCGCTTCTGATTAGATATCGGGCCGTGCTCGTGGTACGAAATTTTACTGTCTCGTTATTCGTCCGCGGGAGAAATATTTATCATTATCCAATCGCCGTGAAAATGTTAATTCGCCGTGCGCCTTGCGATACGCTTCTTTTTTTATCCTCCCGCGTCCTCCCCCAGGCCCGTGTACCGCGTATACCTCGCGAGGAAGCTTGATTTACAGTCGGCGCCGGGAGGCGTGCGTACAACGTTGTAAATTCTTACAATGCTAATTGTTCGTTAATTACGTTGCGTAATGCGTGTGGTAATTCAAGCGGCGAAAAATTGTTCGCTTAACGTTAACGTTAACTTGTTAATAATCGCGGAAAATTGGAGAGTTTAATGAATTTCTCGTCGAGTTACATAAATTTTCGCGATTAACACTCGGTGTTAATTAAAAGCGCGTTTCAGCGATTTTAAAAGGATTTTATTTATCGGCGATAAATGGCAAGAGTTGACCGACCATAGGCGATATTTGAAAACCTACTGATTATATCGTTATGCGGAATTTAATAAAACTGGGGGAAATTATAATATACATGCGCGAGCGAATTAATTTATTTTAATTAAATGTGTGAAGTCGGCAGCAGATTTTATTTTGATACAAGGCGGCATCAGAAACAGTTACATGCTTTAAGAGGTACATTCTTGAATTATAGGCTGAAAATAAATTCCCATCACGAGGATTCTAGGAATAGGAGGCAATTGAATTTTATTCTCAGCCAGAGTTTTAAAGCATTTCTTTCGCTGGCATGTACCACTGATGAAATCTACCCATTATTTTTATGATTATTACCCTCGTAAAGCTGTATTTATGTATTGTGTAGTATCCTTACGCATTTATTTCAAAATATTTATGCCAAAAGTTGCATCGGAAATGTAAAAATAAATGCTGAACGAGTAAAGAATAGCTTATCAATTTTTTTTCTCCTCAACGGTCAATATGAATTTCACGCAGGTAGACGTTAAAGCAATAAACAAATTGATAAATCACGCTTGACTCGCCTCGTAAACGCGAGGAGAGGCACGCGCAACGAGCGGTCCCGGTAAATCTTGCGCGTTCCCCGCGAAAATTCATCATTTCTCGCTTTTTATCGGGCGAAATCGGCAGAAGCGCCGATAAATATCCCCCCACAATGCCACCGTGAGAGCACGCGCGAATCGATGGCTTGCGAATCGCCGCGAGCGGGGCCCTCCACTCGTCTCTCTTCCGAGAAATCAAAGCCGGGCGCGTATTTTATGACCGCGTAGAAAATCGTTTGTCAAACGCGGAAGAGCGAGAGGGACAGAGAGAGAGAGAGAGAGAGAGAGAGAGAAAGAGAGGCTCGTGTCGCCGCGTCGAGAGCCTCCGCGCATCTTAATTATGAGCGCTAAATTATGAGACCTGCCGCGTGAGTGCGAGAGAGAAAGAGACAGAGGGGGGAGGGAGGGAGAGCGACGTGCTGAAATATTTGTGCGTTCACCGAGAGAAGCTTATGGCTCAATTACCACTCGGCGAGGCGCTGATGCGAGACTCGTCTACTCGATTTTGACTCCAGCTTCCCGTTTTTTCTTCTTTTTTTCTTTTTTTTTATCATACTCATCTATGCTCGCTTGGAATATTGTAGGATTATCATCTAATGAGACTTACTTCAGATTTACATTTTAATTTAAGAATGTAATTCTGTTTATATAAAAATCAGTATTTCTTATAAAAACAGGTTTAAATTTTTAGCAATCCATATCCTTGAAATATAGATGAAAGAAGTTATTTTTTGTTATCTCAATTATGAATTCTAAAAATATCCTCCTTTACTAAAAAAAAGTCATCAAAAAGTTCATTGGTTATTTCATTTCCGTTAGATCTGACATATATATAATATGTTAAAAAGTAGATAAATAATGTTGCTACAAAACATGTTTAATGATAAATAAAGGACCAGTTTTTTGCCAGATACAGTCTACACAAATACAATTTTTATAACAATTGTTTTGAAATTTTCTAGCCTTCGTACCCTGAATACCAAATCTCATGAATAAACAAAATATATAAATAACCAACAACGCACGATTTCATCATAAGCGCATAGCCCTTTTCCTCTCTCCCCCGCACTTTTTCATTCTCACGTTCGCTCGCAGATATGAATTGAAAAGATTAAAAAAAAGGGAAGAAGGAAGGAATGAAGGAAAAAATACACACACACACGGAGCTTTTCAGGAAAGTGATGAATGCTCGAAGGGGGATTAGCCGCGGAACGAGCTAGCGGGCGCGAGGAGAAAGATTCTGCGCCGCGATAAAAGGGAACGAGAGCATTTGTAGCGGTGACACCTGCACGCGATACTTTATATATCATTACGTCTTAACGGGCGGTGCGCCAGGATAAGGAGGCGGAGACGTCCGAGAGCAGTGGAAGAAAAGCCATGAATCCGCGCGCTGTGCTTCGTAAAAAGAACTTAAAATCTTTTAAAGAGAGAAACTTTTGTTTATTTAAAAATATTTTTTGTACATGATTTACTTATAATCGTACTTTTACGAGATGAAGATTTTTTTCTATGATTAGTAATGATCAAAAATAATAATCACCAGTTTAAAAATAAAATCAGAATCTAAAGCATTTCGAACAAGTATTTTAAGTGTAGATCATACGAATTATTTTAAAATTCTTATCAATTATTAAAATTCCTATGAAAATAAACATAATACTTTTTTGTGTTGAATAATATCATCTTTCACCACATATTTTTTAAGATTTACATTAGAAAAACTAAAAGTTTTAGCACAGGTACGGAAATTTATTCTCAGTTTTTGAAATTGTGATGCAAAAGTAAAAATAAAAATGTTAAGTATATTTTAAAAATCATTTTAAATAATTCCACTGAAGTTCATAAATTAATAACAGTAATGTCCAAACATAAAATACTTGAATTATTTATAAAACAGACTGACCTTTATCTGATGCTACCATTGAAAACTAAGCCGAAAAAGATCTTAATAACCCAATTTGAATATTTAACGAAACGAGACTTGACAAATAAAGTCAGTCGAGAATGGGCTACCGAGACTCGCGGCGGCGGCATCGGTAGTCCCGCGTCATTTCTCTCGTGTCACTTGGCGAAGGAGGAGCGACCGAAGGAGTCCGTTCCGCTCGTGAATCCAAGGCCATCGAGATTCGCCCGCGATATACCCGCCGCAAGGTAATTCCCCGGATTTTTTTCGTCGCCGGGCCCTTACGATCGCGCGCGCGCGTACCGTGTTTCGCTTGATATTTGCGGATCGGTACATTTTTCCTGCATTCCGTTGGCGTGTACGCCGGCAGAAGTGCCGACGTGAAATTTCGCCGGCAACTGTGCATTCGGTGCTTCGCCACGGGGCTGATTGAACAAATTACGTAACCCACCTGTGGTTCAATTAATTTCCTGGTACACTCCGATTAAAGAAACTTTTTAATTCGAGTTCGAGTGGTTGCTGCTTACCTTCCCATGTAAGAAAGGTAATACAGACCAGTATTTAACCAATACCGTTGCAACGTTTGCCAGTATTGTATACCAACGCTGAGCCAATATCAATTCGTTATT
>JAXIUT010000037.1:11332548-11343941 GCA_035586675.1 Eurytoma californica | reverse complement strand
CTCTCTCTCTCTCTCTCTCTCTCTCTCTCTCTCTCTCTCTCTCTCTCTCTCTCTCTCTCCCTCCCTCTCTCTCTCTCTCTCTCTCGTCTATATCGGTTTGTAGCTTTTCCCATGCGTATATACAGTAGCAAGCTGAGCAACTTGTAGTTGTGAAGGTTAGTGTTGTTTTCCTTACCGGTGAACGCATGACCCACCTCTGGAAGAGCTTCTGGAGCTTTCGACTTAATGAGCTTTTATACTGAATGACATTCTTTACGGTATATCCTGATTCGTTATTGGCAACTTTCGCACACGCGCACTTACAGGACTGCTATGTCACAACGCGGTCCACGAGAGTTCTATTCCTTACTCTTGAGCCTGAAAAACCTCAAACCTATGTTTCTTCCTCTTCCCGTCTTTCGCCACTAAAACGTCGTGGTCGTCACTCTTATCGCCTTCATTGCCACGAATTTTTTTAGAAAAATCCGTTCCCATAGATAATCGACGTAACTCTTCCCCGAAGGAACCTCATCGAATTAGTCAGCGAAGTCTATGGCATGGGTTTCTCATTCGTGCTGTGAGCTCGCTCTTACTTATGCTATCCACCGACAACACCTCAATTCCGTCGATGACATCCTCACGGACAAATCGAATTGCGATTCTGTAGTACTCTGACTTGCGGCGACCAGTTTCCTCATGCGGCTGATCTGTTTCTGGAGGAGCACTCTCATAGTGAACTTCATGAACTCCCAGTTTTACGCTTGTATGAATGGCGCATGCGCTCGAACAAACGGTAATTCCCGGTCCCCTTGCACCTTTGCTCTCGCTTCTAACAAATTAAAATTCGAATGGGCAGCTGGGAATAAAAAAAATTAATTTTATAATTCTTCTATCTCCAAAATCTCCCCTTCTCTCCCTGTTCCAGACACTCGTTAAACCTTTGTACGATCGAACTTCCCGTTTCAACCCGCCATGCTAATGCTATCGTAAAAGCTGTCCCTTTTAATTTTTCCTTTTTCTCTAATCCTCTAATTCTCAAATACGTGTATTTATAGCATTAAAGAAGTTTAAAAGTAACACCAAAATCAATCAAGTTAATTTTACTGTTTTACAGTAAACATTTGAAATACAATCGTTTATTTTTGAAAAATAATAATTTTTAATTTTTGCAGTAGAAAAATATACTATTTTAAAAAACCCTTAGAAGTGATCTCAGTCACTCTTTTTTGAAGCAAAGCTCTAGTTTTATAACTTCTTTTTCTATCCATTTTTCCTCCAACTTTTCCTGCACTTCATCCAGATCCACATTTCTTTCTGCGCTTCTAGAAATGTTTCACTACCGCAAGTATAAAAATACAGCATAATTGCTGAAATTAAAAGTAATCATATCCAAATTTTCAAACTAATAAATAACAATCGATAAAAATAAATTCATAGTTTACATCATTGTACACATGTACAAAATCCAAACACATCGACATCTAAGCTACAGCCTGCTCATAACCCAGCGAAAAGATCGCATCGCATGCAGGTGAACTCGTCTCGCGCGCGCCGGAGAAGAGAAGACTCGGAGAGGAGCGGGAAAAAAGCCGAGGGATGAGAGGGATACGGCTCGCGCTATCTTTCTCCGAGCGTCGCTGGCGGGGAAAGGGAAGCCGGGGCGCGCGCGCAACTCGAGCGCGACCAATCGCGCCCTGGCCTTATCGGCGAGTCTCGATTTCCATTGGCCGCTCCTCTCTCCTCCGCGGCGATGGCCCCGCCGCGCCGCGCCGAGTATCGAGCGGCCGCCGCCGGCTAGCCGCGCCTCATCGCGCGCAGGCGCCCGCGCCACCTGGAGCACGAGACCGACGTTCCTGCCTCGCGCGCGCCTCCTCGCTTTTTTTTTCCCGCCGGGGGATTCCCCCGCCGCCGTCGAGCTCGAGCCGTCAAATTTCGACACGCGCGCACAACGGGAGAAGAGCCGCCGGGAGAGAGGCAGCCAGTCGAGGGAGAAGGACTCGTTATGCGCGCGCGAGGAGCCGGCCGCGCGGAAGAGCTGGAGGGCGAGGAGTCTCTTTACTCCGAGAAGTTGCGAGCTTTGGCTTTTGAGAGGCATGGTTGAGTCGGTTTGGTGGTTCATCGATTGATTGCACATTATCAAGAATATCTGTTACGGAGTTGTATTTAACAATTAGGGTAATTTTTTTTTATTACTTACTAATAGTCGTATTCACAATACTATAAATAAAGTTACAAAATTTTATTGTCTAGTCATGTGAATCTTTTCAGAATCTTTAAATAATCTTTAAGGGATTTAAGGAACTTTCATAGAAAAGATGTTACATTTAAAAATTCAGAACGTTTTTCGAAGAATAATTTTAAATCTTCAAATTTCAATTGTCGGTATAACAATCGGATTTTCGTACTCAAAGTTCTTATCCTGTTATATGTAATTACAATATCTTCTAGTTCGAAGACATTAGCAAAGAGTAGTTACTTTTAAATACAAAGTGGCGTTTCGTCCCAGATCAGTGGCTTTGGACTCGTCAGTAAAGCGCCACTGACCCTGCTTTAGCCGCCTATTGCCTGGATGTAATGACTGTACATTTTTAATAGACAGAGAACGAAGGATCTTGCGGGTAAGATAAGGTCCTTCCGTACTCCCTATTGGTTTCAAATTTCAGATTTTTTTAAAAATACTTCATTTCTCTTGGAAATCTTAGCGTTACTTAAATTTTATTTTCTCATGTTCAATCTTAACCTTACCGAATAAAATCATTATTCCTTGGGTTTATAATACTAATCAAAATTAGAATAATTTAATTATTATTCTCGTATCAAATTATCAATCGCTAAGATAACTTGGAATTTGAAATAATAAATAAACTGAAAATTAGAGCCAGTGATAATCAATGATTCCTAATGGAATCTCTATACACATAAGACACTGGTATATCAGAAACTCGGACATTCCCTTTACGTATACCCATCGCAGCAAAAAGTACAAAAAGCCAGGAGAAAAAGCTTGAGGAGCATCCTCCTGGGATTGTTTCGAAATGCGCTCCGTCCGGCTTGCACGCATACCTGCATCGGATTAGCCAGTGGCGTGCGACTGGTAGTATCTCGCGTGCGCTCGAGGAATTACGTTATATCATTTCCGATGCGCTCGCGCCGGGCCCCAGCATCATTACATCGGTATCGCCTGCTCGTTAAGGGCCCCGCCGGCCTTTTATCTATTATTGCGCATAACACAAGAGCAAAACAAAAAAACAAAAAAAATTGACCGCGAGAGTGCCCCGTCACGTCCAAGATAAGATGCGCGAATCGAAAGGGACGTGTATGAATTTTGCACTTTTCCCCTTTCCTTTTGCAAGATGTTGCAATTATTGTAAACTACGAAACTGTCGATATTTCAAAGGAGATATGGAACATTGATTTATTATTTTAATGGATTTTTGTTAAGATTTTAATTATCAATTGCTGTGCAGTAGTAGCAAAATAAATTATTATCCATTTCATAGTCGAGTGTGAATCAAGTAAGTGTTAATTTTTAATCAAAATTAATCACGTTTCATAAAAAATCTTATTGGCTAACATTTTAAAAATATTTAATTTTATTAAATATAATGAGTTAAAAAAAAAATTAATTCTTTCTTAATTATAATCCAAATTTATTGAGATTTCAGGTTTAAGCAAAGCATTTTTAGCTACTCAATATCAACTGAAGCTTTTTCCCAAAAATATACGGTAAAAAATCCAATCAAGAAAGTTACGTAACACCAAAATACAGTAAAAAGCGTAAAAATCCCGAAAAACTCAGGATCTCCCGCAACAAAGGAGCTTACGCGAAGCTCCCCGTTAAAAAAAAAATGGCGATCTCCGGCTGACGCCTACGCGCTCGCGAGCGCACGCATCTCGCTGGCGAATCGAGCGGGGGCCGGCGTAGCTCCTCGTATAGCTGGTGAAGCGCGCAGGGGAGAAGAGCGCAGACGCCGGGCGTCGCGACGCCTCTCCATCCCTCCATCGGCGGCGGCGACCCCACCAGAGCGGCCGCCGCCGCCGCGTCTCAGCCCTCTCTCCGGCCGGCCGGAGGAGAGAATCGCGCCCCCCGACAATGGAGCGTCGGCCGGGAGCGAGGGAGACGGAGCGAGGGCAGGAGCGCGCGCGCAGCGGCGGCGGCTCGCGGAGAGAGCGCCGCTCTCGAGCCGTCTCTCCGCTTCTCTCTCTTCTCTTTCTCGCGGCCCACCGTCGCGGCTGACAGCCGCGCGCGCCTCGCTCCTACCACCCTTCGGCCGTCTGCGCGCTTTTTGCGCGAGTCCCTCGCGAATTGTGGGAAAAGGAATTTTTTCGCCGCTTCCGAGGACCCGGACGCTCCGCGAACGTCGCGTCCGAGCAGTCGGGACCCCCGCCAGTGGTGTGGACGCTTTCCCGTGGCTTGCCGTTCGTTCGTTTACATTTTTTTCCCTTTCAATCTCTTTGGCACGCGGTGAGTGAGGATGGACCGCTCGGCGCACGGCGATGCGGACAGCGAGGGTTGACGGTGCGTTCGCCGGGAGCTTCGGATTATCGTCGTTCCGGTAAGTAGAAAAGACTAGGAAGGTGCTAGACGGCCGTGGCGGTGGTGTGCGCGTGCACGTCCTTTCGTGGGTCGCGTCGCGCCTTTTCTGCTAGGCTGCGGTGCCCGGCGAGTGCCCGGCTCGCCCGCTGATTTTATCCGAAAACCAGTTCGACGCGCGAAAAAAGTAGTACGAGCAAAGCTCCGCCGACGGCGGCCGTCGTTGAGGTGATGTGGGCCCCGATCGAATCCGCTGGATACCAAATTCACTCTTTTCTTTCGGCTTGTCATCCTTGGTTTACTCCCTTGCACTTCGCAGTCAGTATACCAGTTGACTTTTTTACTTTATTCGTTTAGAATTTTTTCACCACTCTAACCTCCAAATCGCATGTTTAATGCAATTTTCCGGCTCTCGAATGTGAAAAATGCAGTTCGCGACTGGAGCGTAAGAGGATTTTTCCCTCATTCGACTTTTCGCTCGGCCGAAAAACGTCTCATGAGCGAAATAATCCCCTTCCGCCCCCGTGACGAAATGTACTATTTTTAGATTCTATCGGCTAAGCTAACTCGGTTGTTTTACTGTGGTTGCATGGGGTTTTTATTGTTGACCGAGTAAAATCGGCTACAATGAATAGGCTTGTTTAAAATTAACCTTGAGTGCAAGTTTAAATACTGATAAATTTGTAATAAAAATACGATAGTTGTAACCTTTTACGTAATTGGATAAACGCTTTATAAGTGAAATGCATGCTATCAAGAGGATGTTGGACCTTCCTGTTTTGTTGATATATTTTTCTTTCAGCAAACGCGATAATATTTTAGCAATTTTTACGTAATTACTGACACGTTTTTTGTTACAAATTATTATTTAAATTGCAATGACGCCATTAAAGTCATATGAAGCATGTTGAACAATTATATAGCTTAGATTGTAAAAGATAATTTTAAATATACTTATAAGTATATAAGTATTTCTATAGAAACAGTGGAAGTCCAACTGTAAATCAATTTAAAATGAAGAGCTTTGCAGAATATTAAGTGAACTTTTAACCATAATATTTAGACAATACAAGTAGGGGAAAGCGGGGTATAGCGGGCCGTGGGGCAATGTGAACCTTGGGGGCTAAATATGTTTCAGTTCTTGGGAAAAATATTCCGTAATAATTTTCGTTCTAAATAAAGAATTTTGAAAGAATATCATTTTTACATTGATGTATTACTATATACAACAGTTATATATAGCAATACATAAATTTAATAACTATATTTTTTCAAAATGTTTTATTTTTAATGCATTTATTACGGAGTATTTTTCACAGCAAATGAAACATGTTTAAGTGGGTGTTCCACTATGTCTCGAAGATTCATATTGCACCACGGCCCGTTATACCCCACTCTCCCCTATCAATAGACTATATTAAAGTTACACAGAAATATATATTCACTAAGAGATAGATACTTCTTTATTTACCAGCAGAGCAAAACTTAAGTGTATTAAAATATACTACAATGTATAAAATACAATATATAAATATTTTATTGTTTTCGCCCTAGCAGGCCGAAAGTACCGACTTCCCTCCCGGCTCCCGATCGGGAGTGGGTAATTTCGGCCTCGCTAGGAGGAAAAATAGTATACATACTTAGCCCTGTATAATAAGAAAGCCTCAGATCACATGTTTGTCGACCGAGGCGAAGCCGAGTACATTACATGTGATCTGAGACATTTCTTATTATACAGGGCTGGGTACGCAATGAACTATTTTTTCATTTTTTTTTTTTTTTTTTTTTTTTTAGAAAGCGAGGGTGTTTAGATTATCTCTTACAATTAATTTTATACTTTTTTCAAATCTTTGAAATAAATACGTGTGAAATAGCAAAATAGGATTAACTATAATATAGGATTTAATATTAGTTAGAATTAGTATTTACAGTTTACTGAATAAAAATCACAACAATTTTTATTACCATATAATACTTAGAAACCTCAATTACTCAGTAATAATCATTATTTATATTATGTAATCAAATTACTATTTCCATTATCTGTGTTATAATTTGAGCGCTTATCGTTATCGTAATTTCAAATTGTTTTCATTGAAATCTTGAAGTTAATCTTGATCTCGCGAAATCATATCAGTCCTCTAGTTTTTTTCAAAAGATCACTAATTATCGCGAAAACTCGCATATTCTCGAGATCAAACGTGTTCTCGCGTACGTTTTTATCTTATTGTTTTTTTGTTAAATCAGAGCGCAACAAAAAACGATACGTGGTAAGAATCAACCGTTAGAAAATTTTCGCAGGGCCAGTAAGCTCGGAAGGTGCCCCTACCATCCCACCTCACTCCGGACCTGTTCGCCTCTTCCTCCGGTCGATCGTCGAAGGGCACGCGCAGCCTTGGGACCGCGGCATCCAGGTAGGCCCCGCGAGCGCGAGCGAGACGGAGCGATCGTTAAAATTTCTCGGTCGAGCCGGCGCGCGGTGACACACGCCGCGCGCACCGAAAAGACCGGGGGCGTCCTACTTCCCCCCTTTTTACGCCCACTCCCTGTAAAAGAAGCGGCCCCCTCGGCTTCCTCTAGGCTCGCGCCGTCGTCGGCCTTCTCCCCCCTCGGCCTAGGGAGGGAAGGGCTCGTCGCCCGTGGAATCTACCGGCTGCGGGACGCTTTTTCTCTTTTTTTTTTCTCTCTTGGCTGCTCGGAGGGATCGAGAGTTACGGGATATCGACTCGGGGCTCGGGGAGGACGGGATCGATCGGGTCACGATTTGGTTTGTTTGCCGGGGACGACTCCGCGCGTTTCTCGAGGTCCCCTGAAATGCCCTATCTGATCGAAATGATTGATACGATTTCACTTTGCACTACGGCCAGGCGACTTTTGCTGATACCTTAGTCGTGTTCTCGAAAGTACGTAGCGTGATGGTTGTATTTCCTGCAGTTTATGTAAAAAGAAGATTCTTATTTGTATCTTCTCCTATTTTTGTTCACCATTCATTAAAATCGGGATGACACCATCTTGTCAATTCGATATTCATCGGTCGGTAGTTTTGAGTGAACATTTCAAAAGTGTTCTTTAAATTTGAAAACACGAAATTTTCTTGTTCTTAGAAGACATCACTTATTTGATTTTTGGATTTCTTGTTTAAGGTAAGGTTCTGATGAAAATAAAAATGTTCATAAAATTTACTTTTACAATCTGAAAGTTTAGTATACTGTTGTTATAACATAAAAAGAATGGTTCATATAATATTTCAGCGTATTTCATTCAGTGAGGTCTCTAAGAAAAAAAAAATAAAATAAAAAATAAATAAATAAATTGCAAGAAATATCAATGTTTTTAAAAAGGGGTTGGTGCATCCGATCCTTGTTAAATGCTCTGAAAAAATTTCTATTATTTCATATGCTCAAATTAAACAATTCTTGGATGCAACATTTTAATTTACTCTAAAATGTTTTTTAAAACAAAAATTGGCATAAAAATCGACTTTTTCGTAAAATTTCACCAGAGCCTCACCTTAAAGCAGACATTTAATTAGTTAATAGTTAATAGTCTAATTGTAAATTATAATTACGCTGATAAAAATACACATTTGAAGATCAAATAGTAGTAAAAGTGATATTTACAATATGGCCAATATCAATGATATTACCATTAAATTACTTGTGTTTCCATTATTGACAGAAATAATATATTTGTATAGTTAACTAAATTATTATATTTTTGTTATAATTATTTGGTACGTAATTTGGTTATCTAAAATCAGAGGGAATTCTCGAGCATAAAAGTCTTTTTTTTTTATTTTAAAATCTAATCTCGCTTAAAATCAGTAACGCCTACCGTTCATGCGCAAGTATTCGAAGCATTTCAAGTCCAGTGTTCCACGGTAGCATGGATCCCAGGCTCGATGAAAAATGACAAGCGTCAACGCGCCGACGCGCCCAAGTTACGTAACATAGTTAATGAAGGACTATGCACTATTACGTCCTCTCGACGCACGAAGCTCATTAAATCTCTGATAACCAGTCGAGAACTGAAATTGGGTGACGTTTCAACATCGGTGTTAGATGTGGTTTGAAGATTTATAAAAGTAAAAAAGGGTTTGAAATAAAAAAAACGTTAAATCGGAAAACGACATTTTACATGAATAAATTTCCGTCGACTAAAAATTATTGATAGGCTACACGATCAACGGGTGTAAATTAACGACGTGCTTGCATTTAGCAGCCTGTGATTAAGAATATTTGCACAACAGTTTTTCAAGATTAAGCTGCTCAATTTTTACTTGTTTACTCAAATAAAAACTGGTTCTCGAAGAATCTCTTATTTATTCGAGGCTGATGTAAATAACCCAAAAAAAATGGCGCGCAATTTACACCCGATGAAAAATACAGTTGAAAATAAAGTAAACAAATGCTTTCATTATATTTGCACTAATGAGAATAATTCTAGAAATTAGCAAAACACTTGTAAAATTTTACTCGACGGCAAAAAAAGAAGTCATAAACATCTTAAGCTCAGTCTGAAAGCAACAGTTTAAAGAAGCACGAACAATCGCCGTAGTAAAAACTAAAAAGTTCGAATTACGCCTCTGAAAAAAGCAATGAATGAACTTGCGCAAGTGAGAGAGAGAGAGAGGGAGAGAGAGAGAACATGCAAGGTCCCTCTAATTAGCTACCGGCCGATTCGCAACTGATTTACTACCGGGGAGGGCATTTACTAGGCATTAACGGTAGAGAGAAAGAAAGAGAGAGAGAGAGAGAGAGAGAGAGAGAGAGAGAGAGAGAGAGAGAGAGAGAGAGAGAGAGAGAGAGAGAGAGGGAGAGAGAGGAGAGGTGAATCGGTTTCATTCATAGATTCGCGCGCCCGTATTCCCCGACGAGAGGAGAGGAGAAGATCAGCGGCGTGGCGACGGTGTATCCGGTTTCTCGCGCGTTCCTACATACATAAACGAGCGTCGATCGTAATTAAGCCAAGCTCGTGTTAAGAATAACAGAGGAGGGCCGCGCTTGTGCGCTGCACGCGACTTGCAGCTTTTCGAGCCGCTCCTTCACGCCGCCCCTGAAAGGAAGTCTTCTTAGGTGTATCTTTTTTTCTTTAGGGAGAAACTTTCGTTTTTTTTTATTTTTTTCTAAAGTCGAAATGAATTTATGTAATCTCCAGAGTATTTTTTTTGGTATGCAGGAATAAATACGTCGAGATTTATGAGTGTGTGAAAAATGATTTGGATGAGTCGTTTCCATCTCCAAACATAAATAGAAAATTAAGGATATATCATTGTTGACTTTTTAATTTTAATCTAATATGATACTTTGATATTCTTTGCAAATGTACAAAATATCTTTTTTCTCTGCTTTAATGAATTAACAGTAGGATTAGTGCATTAGTTACGCAAGTTACTACACTGTAGGATTAAGTTGATGATCCAACGTAAATTGGATACTGAAGCTTTTATAAACCTATTAAACAAAAGCTTTATTCGTATAGAAAACTGTTATACTTCACACAACTAATTAGCAAACCGTTGAAGTTTTAGAAAATTTCAAGATTTTGAAATAATGCAACAAAATCTGTATGGAGATTACGCTTCTGATGTTTAATAAGCCAAAACGATGGTATGCACTAATAAGCAAGATGATGATTGGTATAAATTATATTATCAGAAATGACTTGCAATTTTCTATCTATAAATAAATTTTTAGTGTCTGTAAAGGATGACAATCGTCTAGATGTCTTTTTCGATTTTTAGTACTTGTATAAAGGAAGGCAATGTGTCTGGACGTCGACACGGTGCACATTAATGATGAATAACATCATTGCGACTCATTAAACCCTCCTTATGGGTACATACCAAAATGAGTGATAGAGTCATAAATCAAAATAATTCAACAAAAGTTTATTAATAAAAGAGTTCTAACGCATAATGTCACAATATAACAATTTATCGGTTGCTGGAAAGAAAGTGTTATTTTGGCTACGGTCGAAGAAAGGTGCTATTTTAAGTTTACTTATAGTAAAGAAACCAGCTCTTTCACTTATTTATTTATTTATTTTTTTTTTTTTTTTAAGGTAATATCTCATTTAATAAGCTTAATTAAATTCTATGTTGGACATAATCTTAAACAAAACGAATTTATATTTCTTTTCTTGAAATAAACTCGAAATACTATACTTTCTCTGAGTAAAAATGGGATATCACCTTTTCGTGGGAAAATAGAGTCAGCACTAATTTTTGTTCTAATTAAAACGAATAAGCATCATCCCGCGAAATTGACACTTTCTTTCTACCAGCCGTCGATATAAGAAACACAAAAAAAAGAACTTAAAAATGCATTTCTCGAAATGAATTTCAAGTCGCCGTGTCCACGTAAGATGAAGCATCGCCGCCCGGAGGATCGGCCGTACAGCGTGCTGCAGTCGAGCGACAGCGGGCCAGTAGGAGCGGCGCGATGCTGAAGGAAGTCGGCTGCGGCAGCGGGACACCGCCCAGGGGTGACGGTGCCGTCGGCGGCCGCGGCCAGGGTTGCGCCGACAGCGGCCCGATTACCTCGGGGCCCGGGGGCGGCGGCGTCGGCCACCCGCACGAGGACTCGGGCGGCGGGGGCGGCGGGCTCTCGGGGTCAACGGCGCTCGCCTGCGGTGGCTGCGGACGCGAGATAGTCGAGCGCTGGTATCTCAGGGCGGCCGACCGACCCTGGCACTGCGGCTGCCTCAGGTGCTGCCACTGCCGCCTGCCGCTCGCCGCTGAACTCACCTGCTTCGCTCGCGGTGGAAATATTTACTGCAAAGAGGACTACTACAGGTACTTTTCTCACCGTTAATTCTGTTTTTTATTTTGCTTCCTCCTTGAGGAAGCTTTGTAATAGTGATTTTTGAAGTTTTTGTA
>JAXIUT010000037.1:11227720-11237948 GCA_035586675.1 Eurytoma californica | reverse complement strand
AATAAATCGTTAAGTGAAAGTGTACTTACAATGAAATTTATAAAAAACCGTTTTTTAATAAATGAAAAAATGTTAATAAAAAAACATCATATAGTTTAATTGGTCTCTAAAATAGATGTAAATCGTAAATATAATAATAAATTTTTAAGTTAATATTTCAAAAAAGTATCGCGTTAATTTTACTTTTTTAAACTTTATCTTTAAATTTCTTTTGTATTTACTTACCAAATATTTTCTTGATACAATCGGGTTGTATAAGCCTTTACCTCTAATTTCATACATCATTTTATAGGTCTTTATTAAGAAAGTCCAAAAATTGTTTAAAATTTTAACCTCCTTCCATAAGAGCTCGTGTTAAAACTTCAATTTTCAACAATTATTTTCTTAGTAGTTTTTCTGGTGATCGGATCAAATTAAACTATCAATTAGAAGCTTGTAATTTGTACTTTTCACTAGTATTTCTTATTTTTATGGATTTTAAAAACGACGAAGTCACCTTAATAAATAATAAAACATATTTATTGCATACCTATATTTTACGTTCTAAAATATTAATTAAATTATGTTCTAATAATTAATTGCCGTGTAAACGTTTGATACTGTTTATCGGAAATTCAAAATTATTAAGCCGATGGCCATTGAAGCATTGACTTGAATAGAAACCATTGATAAGGGTAAATTGTCAGTTGAGTAATCAAACGCGCCCGAATCCGACACATTCACGACCCACGCTCACAGTCATTACGTAAAAGCGTCGAAAACATCGCGCGAGCTTCGGCGAAGACATGATTGAAGACGGTTCGGCCTCTGAGATTGACGATGCAAAGCGAAGAAAACGGGAAGTAAAATGTATCGTCGGGACCTACTTGCTTAAAAAATCGTAACTAAGCAAAATATCGTCTTTTTCCGTCACTTTTCAGGGGGATAAATAGTGCTTTCGCGAAAGGCAAAAGTTTCGCGAAAAATTTACGGCGAAACGGGACCAAAATAATAAAAAAAAATAATAAGTAAAAGAAAGGCGACGTATAAAAGTGTAATAAATAAACGTGGGTATCGCGAAATGTCGATATTCAGATTTAGAATGTTGCCTTATTGAATGGACCTTTATTACTTCGATTCTTTCACGTAGATGCATTAAAAATTCATTATTTTCATCAATTGTTTACGCCGATCGCCTAAATTTTTCTTCAGCCTCAAAGAAAATCCATCTATTTCTTTCGGAGATGAGTTCAATAAGACAATTTTCCAAATATTCAAGTGTCGTTGTCGCAATTCTATCTATCGAATCTCAAAAAAAAAAATTAATGAAAAGAATAAAAAAAAACGCACTGGACATGACAACCACGCGCGATATTTTTATATAGATTTCTTGAAAGTGCATTATAGTGCCAGGAAGAATCACATGCCAACTGTGAATAAAAAATAAAATAATGAGTAAGACGACGAATACGGCGAGGAGTAAAACGAAATGACTCTCGATATTATTATAGGTAAAACGAAAAAAAAAAGTTAAATTTAGCCACGATAATAATGAAGATTTAGCTGAAGATCAATATTTATAGCGAAGTACAACGTAATTCATGTACACACGATGACTCGTGCACATACTCGTTCACCACCAAAAAATCAAATCCGCGCGAAATCGGTACGCACCTACGCAAAAATCATCGACTCATTCTTCGAAACGGATGTGTGCTTACGAGAAACGGCGAGGCGGTAAAACCGATGTAATTTCTTCATTTTATTCTTCTTGATTTAACCGGCGATTAAATCGTACGTTAACAAAAATTCCTGATATCGTTTTAAAACAAAAAAAAAATTCAACTTCTTTCCTTGTAAATAAATACTAAAGATAATTTTTTCCTAAAGTAAGGTACTATTATTTTTCTAACGTATATCTTGTAAAAATAATAAACTTTGTTCACTACGATATAAAAACCTTGATAAAATTATAATATCTATTTAGGCGGGAATTTTTATTCGCATGATAATAAAAAGCGATCGATCATTGACCTTGTAAATATGCCAAAAAAAGTTTAATAAATAAAATAGAAATGATTTTTAGCATAACGAACTTTCAAACTTGTTCAATCTTAAATCGTAAGGTATATTTAAAGAGAAAATGTTAACGAACACCAAGAAATAAATAAAAACAAAGATAAACGTAACAAACGCGAAACAACAAGACCGACAAAGTACATAATACATAAACGTACTTTGAAAATTTCATTTTTATCCACTGCGAAATAATTTTTTACAGAAGTATTACGTAATTTATCGAGTAACCACACTTCGAGCCATTTATCCTCATATTTTTCTATACAGTTCGTTTTATTTGTATTGATATACTTTAAATTCAGCGTTAATTGAAATAGTACAAAATTTTCTAACATACTTGCAGTATTCTTCGGAAAAAAAATAAAGAATATAAAAAAATAATTTACGGGATGAAAAATGCAATTGTCAAAGTCGCTTCACGCTCCGATCACGGGATAGCATAAGAAGAGGTACCATGCCGCCGACGACGTTTTCCTATGCTCGCGAGCATATCCGTTTTATAATAAAAAAATAGAGAGAAGGGCGGTATCGATGAGTGTAGATACTATAGAGTGAATATTGCGCGAACATTTGTAGAGAAAATCTTTATTAGCCGTTTTTAAGCGAATCTCGAGTATAAGTGATGCACGAAGAGAAACTGAAAAGGTCAAGAAGTTCGTGCACTCAGAGAGGTCGAAAATAACAATTATTTTTTAAACACTTGCTTCAAAAAATATTTTCATTTAGATTGTTATAAGAAGCATCAGTAATAATTTATTGAACCAAATTATTTAGATCTGTAGCGTTTACTTAATAATGATGAATATTTAAAAAAAATAATGTAAAAGAAGTAAAAAGTATTTAGTTTTAATTCTCAACCCTTAAAGGGTACCTTGACCTTATAGAGAATTAAAATAAATTTAAAAAAAAAAATTTTTTAATATTGATTACTTTTGATCTGACAACTATTTTGTCATATGAAATCAGTGTGGACCCATTACGGAATTATTTAGAATCCTTTAAAGCTAAGTTAACTAAATTAAAAATTTTCATTTATGAAAGTAAACTCCTATATTCTAGTACTAGTGTTTTCAATTTTCTTGCTCGCTTGACCTTCAAATTTCAGTCTATTCAACCCCTATGGAATGTATAAAAAAATTCACATATAATATTTGAATAATTGTTATTAAAAATTAATTTAACTATAGAAGAAAATATACGAAGAAAATATATTTCCAACAATAATTAGTATACGGTTTAAAAATACACTTTAGTTAAATAATTTAAAGTTGTTAAATAAACTATCTAGAAAATCTGTATCTGCTAAAGAGTATCTCTGAGTGCGCTTATATTTCACAACATCGAGACTAGTCGGTTTTGGTCCTTGATTTTTTCTTCCTAATAGAAACTAAAGTTTATATGCATTAAAAAGTTATTCACAGGAAGTAAATAGAAGTACGAGAAAATAAATTAACTATAGCGAAGATAACAACGATAAGGTTCGAAAACAAAAGAAAGGGACACGAAGAAAATTGAAGCTAACGTTGAATAAAAAAAAAATACAAATCACCGTCGGTAGCCTTTAACGGGAATGTTCTTAATGCCTACTATAATTATATATACACGTGTAAAACTGGTTCTGTATGAGTTTGTGACACTTCACACCGGCGAGTTTAAGTATAACATAATTAATAATTACGTGCGTAAAATATATATTATATATATATAAACGAGGGGCAAAAGTAAAAAAAAATAGTTAAGCGATCGTGAAGAAAACGAACAAGTAAAAGCGATTCGTGGAACGAAAAGGTGAAAGGTGAAACACATTTAATATATATATATATATACATTTTAATAGTGCATACGTTGAAGGTACATTATAAATAAGGAGAGGGGAGAACAGTGCGAGAGAGGGAAGAGAAGAATGAAAGAAAAAATAATAATGAGATATATATTAAAAATTATATAACAATAACGTCATTTCAACCATTTATACGAAGAATGTACTAAAAGAGAGAGAGAAAACATTACGATTAGGGCTATTCATATAAATATATATTTACGATTACCGTTGTTGTTATTACTTACAAAATAAACGGAGGGAAACGCAGATTTGAAAAAAAATGATATTACGACGCAACTAAACGCAATTAGTTATGGTACCTAGGAACTCGTAGGGGTAGTCATATGTAGGGTTACTTCGACGGTTCGACTTATTGAAACGATGAATTAATTATATTATAACAACAACGTCGGATTGCGAAGGACATCTAAAAAAACAGCTGCATTAGTTGCATATTTATTTGATTACCAGGCCCTTTAAGAGGAATGGCAGTATATAAAATAATTAAAAAAAATATATAAAAAACGACCAATCGTTAAAGCAGATTCGTATACAAATCTATTATTAAATATAGGCGGTAGATGAAGAATTGAGGCACTTTTACATGAATTTTTCATTGAAAGTATACCTTTTTAAGGAGAATTATAAATAAAATAAAATTACTAAAAGTAAAAAGCCGCGAAGTTCGCACGGGGCAGCGTGGCGCCTCGGCGGGCCTCCGCGCGTCTCTAGCACTTCTTTAGAACACTTAACGAAGTAAAAAGTTAAAATTAACGAAGAAAATAATATTTACTGACTAATGATTAACAATTAATCGAATGAAAAGAAACACTTACGATATACAGACGAGTATTTAAACGAAAAATTTAAATAAAAAAAAAAAACACTCCTTATCCTAAACTCTTATTAAAACGAGATTCCCAAAGCATAAATACAAAAAAGAAAGATATAAAAAAAACCTCCGTTCGAAGAATTTCCAATTTTCCTCTCTTACCTATTATTCTCTCTCTCTCTCTATTTCTCAATCACTCCCTCGTTACCTTTCTCTCTATCTCTTTCTCTTTCTTATCATAGTCAATCCAGCGTCAGGCCGCTGCAAGAGGAGTGCATGTCCGTGTGTGTGTGTGATGATGATGTGCGTGCGAGAAATATCTTCGTCACCCCCGCGGGGGTAGAATAAAACGACGGTCTATGTACAGAAACGCGTACTTTCGTTCGAGCACAAAAATGTACTTGGGAAGGGTCGAGCCACTTGAACGGAGGCGAGCGAGTCTCCAATTCGGTTTTGCGTGTCGCTCGTCGCCTCCTCCTTGAAGCGCGCGCGACTTTTTTTTTAGAGGTTAGGACGGCGAGGAGCGAAGTATGGCGAACGATATCGATGCAATTGCTCTTTTCGTAGAATTTTTAGGTCGAATTTTTACGTAAGCTAGAGATAAAATTTAGCCGTTAGAGAATAAAAGTTTTAACGATTTTTTAGTACTTACTGCGAGGATCACCAGAAGCGACGAGCGGGATGGAAAACTGTGAATGTTTTATTGTTATTACTATTAATATTACTTACGTTACTATTAAAACTCTTAAAAGTTTATTGAAAATGTAATTGCTATTATTTTTACTGTAAATTATTATATGATTATATTTATATTATGATATTTATTATTACTATATATAGAATTGTTACTGTGCACTCTGTTTATTTTTTATTTAATTTTTTTTTTTTTTAACTAGACATGGATATTATTGTTTCGAAACTTGGATTTTAACGAAGCATTCGATGAAACACCAAACTTAATTCTTTATACAAGAAAAACATTAAAACAAAAGATTTAGAGTGCTATATTTACTAACGTATAAGAAAAGTCATCTATATACATCCTTTAATTTGTGCACGAGTTTATCGATATTTATTGATGGTTCGTCATATGATTTCTATGGAATCCTTTCTAAATCTTTCGTTATCTTGATAAATACCTATTTTATTATCGGATGGTGCGTGTGCTAGCCTTGCAAAAATCCACGTCATTCGATTTCCCGGA
The DNA here is from genome assembly GCA_035586675.1 of Eurytoma californica. NCBI lineage: Eukaryota > Metazoa > Arthropoda > Insecta > Hymenoptera > Eurytomidae > Eurytoma > Eurytoma californica. The sequence goes on along the minus strand of JAXIUT010000037.1, from coordinate 11,232,032 downwards.
ATCTCAAGATTCTCTGCTGACTTTGAAATCGTTTCCTTTCGAAGTGAATATAAAATTAAAAAAGAAAAACGTTAGCAATAGATAAAGTGATTTTTAGATCAGCCAGCGAACGAGACTCCGAAAGCGAATACCGTGGAACTATTGAAATGTAAACGAGAAACGCGATGTGTGCGATTCTTTCGTTGACACCGAACATCTTCTGTATTTATACGCGCGATCATGGCTCCGACTCCGAGCGGTCGCTCCTATGGAAGAAAAAAATTACTAAGGATATAACATAAAAAAAAACTCGTAGGGAAAGTCTCCTACTAAGGGAACAACTATCGTAATTTAATGGACGTAAGAAGGGGAAAAAAGAGACGACGATGCAAAGAAACTCAATATTGCGGTTGAATAGGGAAAACAAATGTAAGCGACGGCGAAACGTATGAAAATAATAAAAAATTAATAAAAACATGTTTACACACCACAACGTAAAAAAAAAATGGTAAAGAGTTGGGTGCACATTCGACGATTCGGGCGAAAGAGGGAATGAGAATAAATAAGACGCGAAACGAGCACGAGTGCGAGACGGGAGAAAACGAAACAAGAAACAAATAAATAAATAAGGCTATTTAAAAAAAATGAATAAATTAAATACATAAAACAAGTATAAAGTGAGAAATCGCGGTATGGGATTCGTAACCTTGTAAACGTGTGCGACACGTAACTTGTAATGTTATACATACAGTTTCGATGTAAATAGAATGTGATTTGAGATCGTCTTTATATTTTAGAAAGAAGCACAATGTTTGTTACGAGGAAAATGTTACTCTATAATGGCTCTAACATTAAATTTATTAAATTTGTTAGCAGCTCTCAATATTGCGTGTTATTTATTCATTCTTATTACACATACCCCTAAATACTTTCCGAGGAAAAGGTAAGTAGACAAAAAGCGGCAAGTGCTTTTCTCGCATCTTTATTTCTAAAAGTATGAAGTCAATTTTACAAAGATATTTATTTATAAATTACAACGTACAAGTTTACATTTTTTTTTCATCCTTTTTTCTCAAATTTTCGTTTTATATCCAATGTACAAAAATATAGATAAGGTAAAAACCGTCCAAACAATCATATACATCTAGAAAAATATCAAGTATACGTCCATTCAATAAATAGCTTTTAGCGCGATATCCTTTCTCCTTCTAGTTTTTTTTTTATTTTGCCTAAGTGAGTTAGATATTTTTTTCGCGCTGCCCTCGCAGCCCCGAGAAGAACGTGAAAAGATCTCATTATCGTGGTAATGGATCACCGTCGAAGGTCGATCCTCACTCTAAAATAAATGAGTAGATAAAAAAAAAAACCTTTGGTAGCTTTGGGGAGGCCCGTGCTTACGTCACTAGCAGATCCCGGCTCCGTCTTCCCCGGCACTCGACGCTGGAGTAATTCTGATCTCCGATGAAAGATAACACTTCGTGTACGAAATGTACGCGTCCTAATGGGCTGCTAATACGTCAACATAAAAAATAACGCGCGATCGTTTCGTAAAAAAAATAAGTCGCACAGGATTCGATTCTCGCGTTATCGTCGTTTATCAAAGAATTGCGACCGTAACTTAAAAGCTCTCGTAATAGTTTCTGTTCACTGCTAACGTTACTATTACAATAATTAATTGTCGCTAACAGGAAATGTGCAATTTTATGCAGCAAATAACTATACTGAGTCAAAATAATGCAACGTTACGAGATAATAGCTAGGAATGTTTGCACATGCAACGTTGCAAAAAAATATTTAGAAATGCGCGTAAAGTAGTATCGAAAACGTTAAGTCAAAATCATGATATGATATAAAAAATCACCGGTAAGATTGCTCTAAAGCAATTGCTTGAATTATAAATTAATTCAACACCCCCTAGCAGGTATGAACGTTGAAACGTTACTTCGAGCTAACATAAGCAATACAACGTTTTAAAGTATTACATTAAACTACAGTACGAATAGTACGAATCTCACATAAAGTTCGTGGACGAAGCAACAACTGCAAGTACAAATAAACGTTTCGAAAACGTTGCAGAAATGTTGATCCCACGTTTCACTGGTAAGACACTAATTCAAAAGCGTCATACAAAAAAGCCTTTCCTTGAAGACCAAGCGACACTCGGACACTGAAGTAACGTTGTTAAAACGTTGCGAAACACCAAAGATTAATGAGTCCGTTTCTCCCGGCGGTGTAGGCATCTTTCTTAGCTCATGACCTTATCGATCCAGGGCACGAATTTCTGGATATTGGTGTAAACGCCGGGCAGGTGTTCGCGGCCGCATCCTATGCCCCAGGAGACGAGACCGATGAGCACGTGTCTGCCTTCCACGGACATCGTGAGTGGACCGCCCGAATCTCCCTGCGATCGAGAAAGAAACGTTATTAGTTTTAGTTCGTTTTTATCGTATTACCATATGTAAGACGGAAGTTGGCTATAGTGTGGATGAGGACATTTTACAGATTGTAGCCTGATTTATCAAATTCGCTTTTCTTCAAGAGCGAATTGAGAAGTAAGGAGTAGGTTAACGTAGATAGGCTTACGAGTTTTCTAAGATACGATCATGAAATCGTGCCAACGATCGATGATGAAGTCCGATTAAATAATGATACGTGACTAGTTTGACAAATTTTCAGAGAGGTAAGTTTGTAATCCTATATTGTACTTGCTTCTTACAGAGAGACGAAACTCACTTTGACAGTGTCATTACGCTGATGTAATATATTATCATTTTGCTAAACTTTTACTATTTTGGAAAGAATTGCTCCTGAGTATAAAGAACAATGTCTGGCGTAGTTGTCAGTGGAAATACTATTAATTGAACAGGGTGACCCATTCAATATTGTATATATAGTAACTTTTACAAGAAGTTTATCAATCTTTAAGCGCGTCAATTTGAAATTGAAAGAATTATAGTCAGATTAGGCAATAATTAAAAAGTTTAATTAAAAATTTATCAATTGCAACAAAAAATTTAACAAAAGTTATTGTAAAGAATATTCTTTTCCCCTGATAGCTACTTACATGATCTAGTAAGTCGTCTTACTAATTTTGCTAATTTTTTTACTTTTATCAGTGTAAGTAGTAACAGACGAATACACCAAGACATGCGTTTCTTTTTTATTTCATGCATCCCTTAATCGCGAGTAAATACTCCACAAGAATTTCATTTTACACTAATTTAATAGAGAATTTCCTTCTTATAATTAACCGAAACACACAAGTTAAACAGATTTGTTAATTGTTTAATAATGCACTAGAATAAACCATTGCAATGTCCTCTAGTCACAGTGAATGTTTCTTTAAATGAATTTAAAATAAATGAATAATTTATATTAAAAGTAGATACAAATCAGACATAAGCACACAATACAAACCTGACAAGAGTCCCGTCCGCCTTCCTTGTAGCCGGCGCACAGGAAGACGTCGTGTATCGTCTCGCGGCGTCCCGCCGCTCTGAACCACCTTTGGCACCGATCATTAGGAATGACCTGGAAACATAGAAATAGACCGATCGTCACGTACAGATGAAGAAAAGGTGTCCCCGACAATGGGACGATCACAGGTCGCTTTCACTTTTCGCCCACTCGAGAGAGACATTTTCACTCGGGGCCGCGTCACGCACGCACACTCGCGGGTGAAATTCCGCCGCGTCCATTTTTTCTTTTTTTCTTATTCACGGATCCTCCTCCTTTTTGAATCCCGGAGCAGGAGAGAGCCTGGGCACCTGAGATTCTTTGGTCGCGATTGTACGGTGGATAAGAGATAGCGATATTCTTTTTTTTTTACTTTCTTCTTGCATTTTTGGAGATACCGTGTTAACGATGTTGGTTTGTGAGAAATTCAATGGGTGGAAGTCCATTGTTTTACGTAATTTTATTTCGCAAGGAAGACTGCAATGGGCTTGTTTACAGACGCGTAATTTAATGTTTTAAAGCCTTATAATGGAAGTGTGAATTTCGTATATTTCGTGTTCTCACTCATAATTTCTGTAAAAGTTCCCTTTGTCAACATAATTAAACTTGTTACTTTACCCAGAAATTATACATTTTCCAAGTGTCAAACTTTCTACGATTGTAACAAATTTTGCCATTTACATTTCAGAAACTATAATAATGCAACTTTTACTTTAAACTATGGAAAGAAAAACATCAGTAAATTTTTGCTGTGAAAAATAATATTTCAAAAATTAATTGTCGTTTCAATGACATTTACTTACGACGATTACAAGAATTCAATTGATTTTGACCCATTTAACACTTTAAGTTTTTAAATAATCAAGTAAAGCTAAAG
>JAXIUT010000037.1:11198510-11218503 GCA_035586675.1 Eurytoma californica | reverse complement strand
ATTTCCCGAGATATAAAACTTTTCAAATTTTCTTTTTTTTATTGCGGTGTGCTTAAACTTTTGAGCGGTAGTGTATAGAAATAAAATTTAAAATGGTAACATAAGTAAACAAGCAATTATCAATTATATCAATTATAATTTTATTATAAAATAATATGAATCTACAGGACTTAGTAAACACCCACAGCAGTACTTACAAGAAATAAAAGAAGTAAACCTAATGTTTCAAAAAGTATTATGCTTTGTCCAATTTATAATATTTTTATAAATATCAATCAAGCTAATAACTATTTTACAACAAATGCTAATCATTGGCACTTTAAAGTATTGTTTTAGTAACAATTACTATAGTTTTTGTGTGAATATCTTCAAATGTTTTATTCTGCAATTACAGATTGAAATTTTCTAATTTGTTTAAAAATGGCTTTAAAAATTTGTATTCTGATCAATATTAAATAAGTAATATTTAGATTTGAAAAGTTAATCATTGTTAAATATAATTGCAATTCTTCCAACATAAATACAATGTAATTTTTTTTTAATTTATTGCTAAATTCCATAAATTAATAATAAATTGAATATGTAACAAAAATAACAATACGCACTAAATCTGTAGATTACTTTCGTGACCAATCCAAAAACAGAGTAGATGGTAATGACCAACATACCCAGCATTGGGTAAGTATTGGGTTTAGTACTTATAAAAAAGCCAAGCCGGCCTCGCGCGAGTCGGCGACACGCTGCAGGGTACGAGATGATGCTGAGGCGCGGGTGCATGTTGTGGAGGCCCGTGAGCACCTGGTCGCCTCTCGCCACCACCTTTAACGCTCGGCCCTCCTCCAGGTTCGACCTCAGCTTTGGACGCAAAGAAACCGTGAGTTTCCTTACTCCTGAGCGAAGTTTTTCTTCAATTGTATAGGTTAATCGTTCACCAATGTATCATCGGTTTATTTACGTTTTGTTGTGAAAGAAGAAGCAAGTTATCTTTAATTTCGACATTTTTTTGTAAGAATATAGTTAAAAAATTTAGTTAATAAACATAAACATTGATTGTTTATTTGTTCAAATATATAAGTATGTGAATATTTTTTTGTTTATTATATTTTATTATCGTGTTATACACAGTGATAGTTAAAAAATTGATAAATAATTATCTTAATTTTGTTATTTTATGGATAATTTTTTACCCAGGATTATCGTCATTCTTTTAAGTTTGATTTTATATAAACTGTTAAATAATTTATGTTTTTTTAGGGATTATTTGATATTCCAGAACTTGAAGATGCAGCTGGATTTCATGTACTCGAGGACAGTGCCATCGTCCACTGTGATGAACTGGTTAACGAGGCCATCAGTAGTGATGGAAAACGAACTAGAAAAATGGTTGAAATATTTGACGAGCTATCGGATACTTTATGTAAGGTAGCGGACATGGCTGAGTTCGTTAGAGTGGGTCATCCCGATTCCAAATTTGCAGAGGCAGCTGAAAATGCTTGTATTACAATAAGTGGAATTGTAGAAAAGTAAGTGCTTTATTGTAAATGTATTTACAATTTTTTTTTATTTTTGTACTGCACAAAATATTTTTAATCATTAATCATTTACCTTCTGCCGTTCTTTTTAGATTAAATACTCATAGAGAGCTATATGATGCCTTATCAAATGTCACTAAAAATGGTGACATAATGAAGACAACTGAAATTGATGACCATGTGGCTAATCTGTTTCTCTTTGATTTTGAACAATGTGGTATACATTTACCTGAAAAAGAGAGACAACAAGTTGTCGAATTGAATGACAATATTCTTCAGGTATAACATCTTTGAAAATTTATCATTTTTAGAGAGAAATTTAATTACAAATTAATTTACTTTTATTTGCAGAATGGCCAAAAATTCATGGCAGGTGCAGTGGAACCTAGACTAGTGAATTTATCTTCATTGCCAGAAAAGATTGTGAAATAGTAAATAAATAAATCTTTCATAATTTCTTGAAATTTACCTGTATTTTAGATTTTTTAAGGATTATTAAATAAAATTTCAGCTTTCAACACGATGCTGAGCACGTTATGGTAACTGGATTAAATACAGATTCTAGTGATGTATTAGTAAGAGAAGCTGGTTATAAAATATATCTGTATCCTAGTCAAAAACAAGAAAAGCTGCTTCAAGATCTACTGAATGCTAGGCATGAGCTGGCTCAAATCTGTGGTTTCCCTACTTACGCTCACAGGTAAAATAACAACTTTATTGAATTTCTTATTTTTGACTTTTACAATTGGTTTTAAATAATTTATTTGATTGTCAGAGCTGTCCGAGGAAGTACTGTTGAGAAGCCAGAGGTTGTACATAGTTTCCTAAATTTAATGAACAATGAACTGCAGGGAAGAGCTAGAAGTGAATACTTAGAGTTACAGAAAATAAAAGACTCTGAATTGTCAATCCAGCAAGTATGTTAAATCACTTTAATCAACTATGAATAAAAAAATTTAATGATAATTCTCATTTAATAGCCAGTCATGCCATGGGATACGGCTTATCTGTCCACAAAGGCGCGAAAAATGTGGTTGGGCTCATCCAACGAAGAGTTTGCTCCATACTTTTCTCTAGGGGCATGCATGGAAGGTTTGAACATGCTTACACAGGCCTTGTACGGAGTCACATTAGAGCATCAACCCACTCAAGCGGGTGAAATTTGGGCCTCTGATGTGCACAAATTGGCTGTAATTGACGAAGACAATAAATTACTTGGTCATATATATTGTGACTTCTTTCAGAGGAAAAATAAGCCAAATCAAGACTGTCATTTCACAATTAGGGGTGGACGACAATTACCAGATGGCTCATACCAAGTAAATTTTGAATTTCATTTTTACATCAGTTATTTATTCTTTCATTTTGACGCTTTGCTCAAACTTTGCAGAATCCAATAGTTGTACTTATGTTAATGTTACCATCACCCACGAAGTATACTCCTTCACTCTTGAGTCCTGCATTGGTAGACAATTTGTTTCATGAAATGGGTCATGCTCTACATTCGATGCTTGGCAGAACCAAGTACCAACATGTGACTGGAACAAGATGCAGCACTGATTTCGCTGAAGTTCCAAGTATTCTCATGGAATTTTTTTTCAATGATCCAAGAGTAAGTCGAATTCAAGAAATTAATTTTTACTAATTTTTACAACCTATTAATTGTAACATCTATTTTTTCAGGTAATATCTTTGTTTGCAAAGCACTACGAAACAGGAGAAAAAATACCGGAGAAATTGTTGAATAAAATCTGTATATCGAAGAATCTGTTTCCTGCTTCAGAAATGCAGAGTCAGGTATTTTACAGTATGTTAGATCAAGTGTATCATAGTGGAAAATTAAATGGCTCAACGACTGACATCTTAGAACAAATTCAAAATCAGTACTACGGTCTTCCTTATGTTTCAAACACTGTAAGTAAACACAGACTTTTACTTCACTTTAGTCATTATAAAAATATATTTCTTAAATTGCAAAATAAGAATGTATTTATCACAAAAATACTAAAAAAAACAAATTTAATTGAAATAAATTTTTAAAATTCGTCAGGCCTGGCAGCTGAGGTTCTCACACTTGGTCGGCTACGGAGCCAAGTACTACTCATACATGATATCGCGGGCGATAGCTTCGTGGATTTGGCAGACGTACTTCCAGGCGGATCCGCTGAGTCGCTCGGCTGGCGAGCGTTACAGGTACGAGTGTCTGGCTCACGGCGGTGGTAAGCCACCCTCCAAGCTCGTCACCGACTTCCTAGCTAAAGAAGCCAGTCCTGAAAACTTTACGCAATCCGTCATCAACGAGATCGACGCAAAGGCCGATCGCATCAATTTTATGAAGAATAAGCAACTCTGAAAAATCATCGAATTTTTGCCTTCACTGGCATTGTTCATTCAACCTCGATTGATCTACTTGTTTTTTTTCTTTTTTTTATTTTGTTGTATGTAATTATATATATTTTATAGAGCGATGAAGTGTCAACGCAGGATTTTAACAAGACAGTTTTTTGAGAAATCTTATTTAAAAAGTAGTCTGCAAATTGTTTTGTAAAAAATGTTCATATAACGTCTTTGACGGTTTAAATTTTTGTACATAGAAAGATCACCGCATTAAAAAAAAGTTGCAGTCATCAATTCAAGCATTGAATCATGAATTGTACAAAGAAAACAAAAATAAATTGTTTTTATAAAGAACTTACATTTTTAGTGTATTCCTTCTTAAGTTCAATTAGTGGTTTAAAAAATGAAAAGCGGAAGTACAAAAGTCATGCACTGTATGTATTTTATTACAAGTATCTGTTACTATTTACAACTTCGAAAAACATTCTATGGATCTTGTTACAAAAAATAATTCTTGTGTATTTTAGTTTTTTTGTTTCCAATTAGAGACAAAACTGGCGCATGTTGATAAGAATTTACCACTTTCACTTTCTGCGCTTTGGCTGGCTAACCCCACTTGTTAAAGACAGTCCTATGTGCCTAGTGGCAGTTTCAAGTGATTCATTAGTCCTCGACTTGTATGAACTACTTTATAAGAGGACATAACTGCACGTCTCAGACTTTGCTGGTGCAGACTAACTTAGTACTTAATAAAAGCAAATTCATAGTTAAACAACCAGCCAATCATTTAAAGCCACAGCGAAATATGGAGTTCTTATTATTCAACGGTTAAAAAAAAAGAAAAAAAAAGTGTCTGACTCTTCAGGCTTTAAATATTTAATGATGAAACTAGCGTGTACAATTACGATTTTTTTTTTAATTTGATATTTTCAAATTAAGATTATTCACAAAAAAAAAACACTGGATACATTACTTTATACAAGTCTTTTATCTTCGTTTAGTTTTTTTTTTAAATTAAATTTGTTATAATAATAATTATAATATAATAGTAGTATTAATAATAATAAAAAGTTTAAATTGTAGTTCAAGAAAAAATAGCGTTGCAAATTCATGTTTACATTGAGCAACGAAAAAATTCGACTCCTATTTTTTTTCTTATCTTTTGTTTATACAAATTACTAAAAATTACACGGCAATGCCCTGTAATAATGTTGATCATGAACAAAAATTCCGATTATTCGAAAATTGTAAGATCACTTTTTTTTCTACGTAAGATAAAGACCGAATCGTCTAGAAAGAAACAAAATTCGTTATCCTAAATTATGAGATCCTTCGCGCAATAACGTTTTCAACGACTTGCGAAGTCTCGTCACTTTCACATTTTCCTCGCACAAGTGCTTCTTTTAACTTCGAATTCCCCCAAAAGTTCCTTTTGTCCTACTTGTTTCTCTTTATATTTCTTAAAGAAAAGGGTATTTACTCGGCTAAGATTAGCATTTTGTAAACGCACATTTTAAGTGCAACGATGTTATTTTTTTTTGTCTGTGTTTTCTTTTTCTTAATTATTATGTATATATATAAAACGTATAGCAATTGAGGCTTTGAAGAAATTTCCGTCACCTTATTTTACCGACAAATATATGTTCTTCGCTTTATAATATGTATATTTATAATTAATTTGTCAGCGTTTCACATGCTTGCAGGATCGAAATAGACTACACGTAAATAAAAATGTTTCACGATAAATTAAGATGTACAGCTCGTCCGTTAAAGAGAGATGATAAAACGGTGCAAATAACGATCTTACATGACAGTCGGTAAAAGAGGCATATCGGCGTCAGCTTGAAGCTCATTCAAGCATAATCCAGTAATCCTCTCTTCTTCGTTAATCGAACAGTTAGATTAGTTTTCGCCTCCATTGTCAATACAAATTTATAAAGCAGTATTAAAATTGACAATCGGTCCACGCAGATGATCAATTAAGTATTGCCCGTTATCGAACGTATTCCGCCGATCATCTATTTGCTTTTAATTTTTATGCTTTATTCGTTTACTCACACGCGCAGACACGAACGCCACTGCAAGTAGTTCTGTCATTTTTATTTTCGATCCCACTTGTTTGGATCTCGCACTCTATCAAATTTTCAAGTCGAATTGCACCATCCTTTTCACTAATTCGGCAATTCGTTTTCTAGATGCTATTATCATAATCTAACGCGGTGCAATTTTGGCATTTGGACGACAAACTTCCCCGATAAAAATGATCAATTGAAATCAATAGAAAACAGTTAAAATTAATTGTTTTCTATTGACTTTAATATCCTTAACTGATTAGTCGAAATCGAAGTCAATTAAAAATGAATATATTTCAATTGATTTGAATTCTATTATAATTATGATAAGATAAAAAATTGATTTTAATATAAACTTTTCGAATAGATCTTAAGTTGGTGCAATCAAGAATCACCAGTAATTTAATTCTTTTTAATACAATAAATTGATTAAGAATGTCAATTGATTACTTTTTAACGTACTTTTTAAATGAAACCACTATTACTATTGCTTGCATTACAGAAATAAGAATTAATTGAATTTTATTGATTTTAACTCGCAAAATAAAAAATTGTCTTTAATATACATTTTTACAAGATTCTTAATTTAGTTCAATTCATTTCAATATCTTTGAGATTACTGAAATAGTAATTAGGTGGCGCACTTTACTTTGGCGAACTTTTATCTCGCAAGTGGCTAAAATTCACTCAATTATTCACTTATAGTATATAAAACCAATGAAGTAACTTAATATTCACAAGTAATATTTAAATGCATATATAGAAATAAATAAAAACCAATTGAAGGTCTGGAACAAAAATCTAAACTATGGGAGAAGATTCGTAAAACGATTTTGAAATAAATAAGAATCAACAAGTCGTACAATAAAAGTCAATTGAAAATAATATTAATTTACAGAGTCAAATAGGAATAAAATGGTGTTGAGAGAAGTTTTTAGTCGAGACAAATGATTTTGAAAAAGAATCAATACAAATCAATTGAATTCAATTCATAACTTCACTTTAATTCTTTTATTTCTATTTACCTTTATAATTTTTAATTATTTACAATTGATTTCCATAAATACCTTTGATTTTACTGCATTGATTCCTATTTATAACAATAAAATTGTATTTACTTTAATTGACTTTAAAGAGCTGTAGTGATTTAGTTTTTTATTGTTTTCTATTTATTTCTATATATTCAATTGATTTCCAGTGTAAAAGTAGGAGGCACAAAACCGCATATGAATCAATTGGCCACATTTCCAATTGAGTTCAGTTGGTCATTTCCAGCAGCAGACTTACGCGACGTAGTTGTATTGATTCGCGTTGTCCCTGTCCCTTTCCATATAATCTCTGTCGATCAACGACTCTATTCGTTTCTTTAGGTCGAAAGGCTGTAAATTATTAAAAATGTTTTGTATGTTGAATAGAAAAAAAGAATTACTCCTTATATTGGTGATGCATACCTTAACTGGGAATTTAAGTTGATTGTACAATTCACTAATAAGAAGATTATGCGTCAGAGTCTTTCTCATCTTCATAATTCTCACGATTGCAGCATCTATTTGATACTGCCTGTCTTGATATACACGTTCCTCCGTAGCTTTTTGCTCCTCGTTCTAAAAAGATAATCAGACGAAAATGAACAAAAAATAAGATCATTTTTATTAAAATAAAAAAGTTCAGTTATTAAAAATAAAAAGAAATAAGTAGGCATTGAAGAGGAGATATTGTTCACCGTTTCCTTCATCTGGATCTGATTGATTTTTATTCTAAAAAGTTTATTGGTGAAGTCAGCATTGAAGAGGAAGCGATCGTTATCAGCTATGTCACGACCCTTGGGGTTCTTTTGGAGGACACGAGCCTTGCCGCAGGCGAGAGACTGCAGGGTGCGGCGAAGTTCGCCATCCTCGATGTTCGTCGCTGCTTTGATTTCCTCAAACGAGAGGTTATCCGCCTCATTGAAAAGGATCAGTACCAGTGCTTGGAACAACGAAACTTGCAGCTCCTTGTTACCCTATAAATATTCATTTTTTAAGATAAAGCAGTCAGTAACTTAATGTTACATAATGTGTATCATGTAATTTAACTTTACATGTTGAAAAAAAATTGCAAGAATTTCGTACCTGATTAAACCAAGCTTTGAGTACACAATGTCCAAGAGTTGGCTGCCACTGCAGTTTCCTACCACTGTGCTTTCCAAGATAGAACTTGTTAAAAACATCCTGATATTGCACCATCTCGGGTGGCAGGGTTACTTCCATAACAGGATACGTCGGCCAGTAGCCCATCGTGAGTATCGAAACGGTCAGATCCATATTGCTGGCTATCAGCTCATTTTGCAGATTTCCAGAGTACTGTTTGAACGCGATGTTGATGTCCTTGCTCAACTCCATGTCCTTAAACATGCCCTCGAGCTTGCTGGTGAAGCCGCCGCCGCATTCCTGCTTCAGCTTCGACAGCATGGACTTCTCGGCATCCACGGAGGCGGACTTGCCGACGAGCAGTCGCTTTGCGAGGTCCTTCTTGTAGAACGCCTCGAACACGTCCTTACCGTGGATGAAACGGAACAACACCATAATCTTGTCCAACAGCCGCTCCAACTCCTCCTCCGTCGCCTCCTTGTTGCCGGCCCGCAATTTGCAGTCAACGAATTTCGCTGTAATTGCATTAGCACGATTATTTAGATCGACGAATGAGGGAAATAAATAGAGGGACTTGTTTTTTTTTTTTTTTTTTTAAAGAAAGCTTACCTATGAGTTCTGCAGGCTTATTAGCTCGTTGATTAATGAAAGCTTCAAAGGCTTCCTTCAAGCTATTGGCGAACTTCTCATTTCTATGAAAACATGTGTTCACAATATTGTCCATTTTGTCTTTGAAGTCAAGAAGTTCTTGCACCATGGTCTTGTCTTTTTCTGGATCTATAACTATTGTTTTTCCCCTTTTCTATAAATCAAATAATGAATGTTAGAAGGAGAAAATAGTATATACCACTGTTTGATTAAAAAAACTTACTTTTATATAACTGTTGAAGTTCAAACAAAGTTCAACCAAGCCATTCTTAATACGACTGTACAAATTGTAAAGTAAGGACAAGTCACTGATTCTGTTCTCATCCAGTAATCCACTTAAACCTTTTTGCAAAATGCTACTTACATGCTCAGACAGCAATTGCTTTTCTACTGTGTGAATTAGTGACCATCTAAAGCAAGGAAAGTATCTCATGTGAATTTAAACTGTATTAACAAAACGTTAGTTTACTAAAAGTAAAATTAAAATAGTATTACTTGGTAGATGTATCGAGATAGTGCAGTAGTCTCTCGTTCTCCTCCTGCAGGCGTTTGTCCACGTGAGCCAAGTACTCAGGCACGTCATGCTCTTGCATCAGGCGTTGACCCTCTGCTGCATACAACCTTTCTGTGGCTACGAGGAACTTGGTCTCGAAAGCGTCTTGATAAATCTGAAGATCCGAGAGCATTCGTAACAACGACTTGAGCAAGGTGCGATCCACGGTGTCGCCCTGGCGCTCCTTCTCGATCAACATCAGCAGGCCTTCTACTGTGCGCGTTTGCACGAGATTATTTAGAACTATGTGCAGTCTGAACAAGTACAGGCCCATATCCCTGAAAAAGTAATTTTCATTAATTTCCTATTTTTTCTTTGGAAGTTGTTTTATAATTTGATTTTGATTATCGTTTTGATTGTTTTATTCATGTTTAAATAGAGTCAATCCAATACTTACCAAATAGATGAGATACTAGGATTCTGTAAAACATATGTTCTGTCAAGATAAAGAAATATACTCCTGATCATGATCATTTGTCTGCAGTGGGACTGCCAACACTCGTTCATCTTCTTCAGGAAAATGTGTCTGTCCATGGATTCGGCTAGAAATTGTTCTATGTTCGCTTTGACATGGCTCTCTACTAGTACTGTCAAGTTACTGTAGAGGTTTGATGCCATTTTGTGACTGCACATGTTCTCTACAGCTTTATAAAGTTCTTCTAATGAGTAACGTATACTTTTGCTTGTCTGTATAGCTACCACAGCCTCGCGAAGCTTTTCCCATGTCTCCTCTTGATAATTTTCAGGAAGTTTTGGTTTATCTGAAATACAACACGTACATTAATAACATTGTAATTCAAATAAATATAATTAATTAATCAAGCCGTAATTTAGTAAAAAATGTAATTTTGGTTTCTATTAAAGACATCAAATGATTTGTACAGCACTTAAATACAATAATTGCACAAGCTAACTGCATAAATTTGCAAGGTCATTGTCTTGGCAAAGAATTCTCAAGGTAGGCATGCTTTTAATTCTTTTCTAAAATTGGAATCTTCAGGTCTACTGCAAACTTTCATTATTACTCAGTAACAAAGTATATTTATAAAATTCTATATTAGTGAGCTATGATTCAACTACTCTACTTAAAATATAATAGAACAATTTATTTATCGTAAAGATAGACATACATATATTAGTATTATGTAAAATAAAAAATGTAATACAAAAATATGCAAGTATAATTAATTTTTTTAATTGACTGTTTAAATTGGATTTTTATTTATAAGAAAAATATAACTAAGCAATTGAGTAGCAATATTTAAAGAACTAATGCTCTCTATTATAATTTGCACCGTTCCATAAATCTTTGAGTTTTGCACCTTGTAGAACATCCAAAAAGAATGCTTAAACAGTAAATCATGTACCTTTGAAGTTCTTGATGATGAGTTTCTTGGCAGTGCCAGGCTTGCCGGTGGCTAAGCTCTGGGTGATCTTGTTCACCCCGTTGGGGTTGGCCACTGCCAGGGAGAAGTTGGGCCGCTTGCTCTGCGAGCCGTTCCCCGGCGAGGTGGCCGTAGCTGCTGTATCAGTCATTGCTGCGTCGAAAGCCTCAGCCTCGCCGGAGCTGTACCTGGGCCGCTTGGCAGGTGGGCGAACCCCTGGCTGTGCCCGCAGCTCCTGCAGCTGCTGACCTGAGCTGGTGGACTGCTGATGTCGATGGTGATGGCTGTAGTCGGTAGCCAGTACCTGCGTCCTACCCAGCTTGGACATATGAGCTCATTGCCCGGCCGCTGGGGCAGGTCCGGTGGCACCCTAACTCCTGCACCCCCCTGTCCACTGCTACCCTCGGATCGGATCACCTGGATCAGCCTCCCTCGAGAGCCTGGAGCAGCCAAGTGCGGGCTTCGTCGTTGCGGTCCACCTAACCCCTGGTCGTCCGCATCGTCATCCGGAGGGTCTACGGGTGCGCCCTAACCTTTGGCCGTACAGTCGCTTCGGTCGGCGGTGCTCCTCACTCGAGCCACATCTGGAGCTCGCGTGCACCGGAGTCTGTTGTCGCGCGGGACTCGCGCACCACGCACACACACGTCCGTACGACCCCGAAGGCGGATTTTATTGTGCAACTTGGCGACCTTTCTGGACGGATCAGGGATCACCGCGACGCGCGTCAAGGTACGATTATATGTGGCCCCCGTCCTCGCACGCGCTCCTCTCCCGGAACACCGAGGCGCGCCGATATAGTGATACTGGGACGTGTGCGTCTCGCGCGACTCGCTGTGCTGCGCACCAACACCAACTCCGTCACGGGGGCTCCAACCTCCACTGCAATCCTTATCCTTCCTCTTCCTCGGTATGCTCTTCTTCTCCTTCGTCGAGCCGTGCGCGCGGCTGTCCCGGCTGCGTGGGTGAACAATATGGGGCCTCCGCACACGCGACTTTCGCGTATTAAATTACTTACATGCGTAATTGCAGCGGATCCTGATAGACTCGCGAGTAGTTAGTAACACGACAATTGACAGTCATTTATACAATTAGATTTTAGATTATATCGGAGCATAATGTGTTCAGTGTTGTGTATATATACACTGCAGTACACATATACAGATACGTAAAATACGTTTTTTTCGAGATTACTTTAATATGTATTTTATTTGATTTTTTTCGCTCCGAAAGTATATATAATGGAAATCGTTCGGTTCCATGAAAAGTTATGAATGGGATACTTGTTAGTTGTTTGTAACAATTGCTTTTTGTGCGTTTCGATTTTATATGCACGAATAATAATTGAAAATCAAGATTGAACATCAAAATTATTTACATTTAATCTTTTATTCCGTCACTATTTATTTTTAATAACTATATACTAAACTTTACTTTTAAGGTAAAATTAGGAGGTCATTGACCGTCAATTAATTGACTTCACCTGTTATTGATGTATATATGTTTGTGCGTGGAATTGGCGGGGTCGGGGGAGGGGTAGAATCGCAGCTCTCGTCGGGTTCGATTTACCGGGCAGTTTTGCCTAGACGCGCAAGCCAACGACATCACTGTTTTGATTTATCTACATTCTGTTTACATAGGTTGCGGGTGCTTATCGAAACACAACTTGTTTATCGATTCATATTATCATTGTGTCCACTGACAAAAAAATTGAAATATTATTTTACTAAAATAAAGTACAATACATATTTAGAAAACATTCCGTTGTTCAGGTAAGAGTGAAATTTTGATCAAGGTTAATTTAGAAATTAAAAGTCACGATATTAAGTGTTTCTCGATTGTTTACTTAACAGGTGATATTTAATGTTAATAACGCCCAACTGATTTAGTAATTTTTTATAATAACGTTTATTTGACGCACGAAAGATTGAAATTTAAAATATTTTGACTACAAACACCATGATGGACACTGAACAACCGGTACTGGAAAACAAGAGTGTAACAAGCATCGCGCACGATTTTGACAAAATGTTAGAGAAGAAGACGCTAAAAAGAGGTAAAATATATAATTTGTAAATCTTAAAATTTTTATTTTCAACTAAACCGTATATAATGTTCATTTCGTGCTAAACATTTGATGAAACGATTTTCAGAAAATACGTTGATTACTTTCGCAATGAAGGCGATTGCCCGCGATCAGGAGAAAAACATAGTAATATCGAGACTCCAAAGAGGTAATTTAACGGTTTACCGTTAATTTATTTTATTTATTCACTCATTTTAAAAATATAAATTTAATAATATTACGGTTTTTTTTGCAGAATTAGCAAAAGCTCATGGATTGTTGAATTTGTTTGAAATGGAAAACGAGATAAAGGAGAGATTAGTGAAGGAAAAGGAGGTGGAAGTAGCAGCGTTGATGAACGAGGTACTTTAATTTTTCTTATTAATTTTTGTAAGTATATGCAATAATTACAAAAATAATGATTGTTTTTTTATTTTTAGATTCAAACCTTAAGGAATCCATCAGTGAAGGATGCGAGGCGGGCATCGCTAAATATGGAACTAACAACTAAATTCACTGATGTCGTTATTTCGACACAAAGCAACATAGTGGCTACGCCGTCGAGGGGAAAACGCGAAACTGTGCCCGGTTCGAAAGTAGAAACGATTGAAGCAAAAGTCGATACTTCGAAACCAAAAATCAAACTTAGGAAGCAGTAATACTAAATAGATTATTGTAGATAATTGGCTGCAAAAATGATTAATATTTCATTATCTTTTTTTTTTTCAGGAAGTCGATCAAAAGAT
The DNA here is from genome assembly GCA_035586675.1 of Eurytoma californica. Lineage (NCBI taxonomy): Eukaryota > Metazoa > Arthropoda > Insecta > Hymenoptera > Eurytomidae > Eurytoma > Eurytoma californica. The sequence goes on along the minus strand of JAXIUT010000037.1, from coordinate 11,205,038 downwards.
CCATTAGTAAGGAGACGCACGTATCATCCGTAAGTGTTTATTCTTTTTGTAGTTAAAAACAAACAATAGACTTTGATAATTTTATAATAATTGTAAATAATTTTTATTTTCAGTTCCTGTACAATTTACGAAATAGGACCAAGTCAAAAACAAATGAGAAGATTTAAGATTGTAATTAGGATATTTAAGAATAGATATAATATAAAAATCAGTAGAATACCACTGCACTCGTCAAAGAAAGCGATGTGCAATTTATTATTAGCGAAAATTTAAAAATAGTACCGCCTAATTTAAATAGCAAAATTTCTTAAAGAAGTTGTTTAGCCCAATTAAATTGTTATTTTCAAATATTGACGTAGTATAAGCATTAGCAATGGAAAAAATTTTAAGAAATTTTTTTCATTAATTAATTTTAAACTCTTTAATTGTATTTGTTTAAAAAAATAACTATGTGAAATATTTTATTTATGACAAGTTAAACTGTCCGTTAATAATATCAGAGGCGCGTCCTTTTGATCATATGTAGCGATTTTATGAGCTGGTCTCATGTTTAGTTCTTTTTTAATGTTTAAATTATTAAATTGTATACTGCATGCATGTCCGAACTATCAACTAAGATTATTATATTTAAGCGAAGCTTCACTTAATTTTTATAAATTTTTAAACGTTGTGACCAATAAATCATTGTTATACTTAAAATTATATATCGCTTTTAATTTAATTTGAACTAATTAATTAATTTTATAAAAATATAATCAAGATCTATATATAACACTGAAAATAAATGTATTGGAATTTTAATCTATTTTTCAAATTCAAAATTTGAAAGTTATATATTCGTGTCGGGTGTGCGCGCGCACACTGCTCCGAAAAAAATCACCTGCGTTGTAAATATAACCTCCAAGGCAGCTCCAAAACGACTTTGCCCTTCATCGATGAATCCTCAGTTCCGTGTATTATTCTGCTGATTGTTTTTATTAATTTATAATGCCACCAAAAAAGGCTGCTGCTGGGGGTGGTGCCAAAGCCGGGAAATCAAAGGGCGGCGGAGATGAGGGTGATAAGGGAAAAGGAGAGAAGAAAGGAGGAACCGCTGTTAAGGTTATAAAATCATTTTAAAAAAGTAAACGTTCATTTTAAAGTTTTGATTACGTTTTGATTTACTCAAATGATGTTGTAGGTTCGACACATACTTTGTGAGAAACAGTCGAAAATTTTAGAGGCAATGGAAAAGTTAAAGGCCGGACAGAAGTTTAATGAAGTCGCTGCGACTTACAGCGAAGACAAAGCCAGATCTGGAGTAAGTGCATTTCATTAATTAATTTTTTTTAAAAGTACACAATCTTTTAAATTGTTTAAAATAAAAAATTATTTGTGTAGGATTGAGACTTATTTACAATGCAATAAACAAACTGCGATAGTCTTGGAAGTTTTAGATTGTGTCGATTCTGTGAAATCGATGTTACTGTATTAATGCTTAAAGCTTATTTAAATTAACAAATCACCTTGATTGTATTAAAATAAATTCTCAAAAAATATTTTACTATGAAAATTGCTGATTTTAATTTTTTGAATATAGGGTGATCTTGGATGGATGACTCGAGGTTCTATGGTTGGTCCATTTCAAGAGGCTGCTTTTGCATTACCTGTATCTAGTCTTGGTTCTCCAGTGTACACAGATCCACCAGTAAAAACGAAGTTTGGTTATCACATTATAATGGTCGAAGGAAAGAAATGAGCCGGTATTTGCACATATTTTTTAAGTAAATTTTGTTTAATAAAGATTTTTATTGTAAAAAGACAATTTTTTCATCTCATACGAATGATAATCGCGTGAAACATAAAAATTTCATTTGATTACAGCAATATACAAAAAAAAAATACAAGTTAATAAGTACCACAACACGCATTCAACATAAATAATCCATTTAATCTCGATTATTGTCGCTCCACTATAAACTAGGGGGAAGATTTGTCAACGTGGAAATAAATAATCAGTCGCGGGTCACGTCTATGGCGATTGGAAAAGAAGGTTTGCCTCGAAAAATCAAGGCAGAACTAAAAACTGTTGCGGCTAGCACCGCAAGCTGAGAATTTTCACGTCATCTTGTTTTACCGACTACTCTCTTAATGTTTACCTGCCCCTTTCTTCTAAACTTTATAAACACACTCGACGTAAGTTTACATAAGCCATTAATTAACACTACAAGTTTACTCCATAAAAAGTTCATCAATTTCAAGTATGGACAATGTCAGAGCAGGAATCATCGGTAAAACAATTGGATGAAAATATGAGGTTCTTTATTTAGACTCGAAGATTGGGGTTGGTGAAACGCACGTACTTCAGAAGAGCGTCGTTCTCTTCGCACACCCAAGGCTTCTTGTGGTGACAAGCAACGTCGTGCCAGTTGACGCCGTCGTTGTAGAACTGGTTCAAGACTGCCAGACAGTTCTCCGGTGCTCCGCCCTGGATGGCCTCGCGGTTGTCAGGCTGAGGTTTACCAATGCTGCAAAAATCATGAAATATTATGAAAACGATGCTTTCAAAATGCTCTACAACTGCGTTGAAAATTGAAACAACCAAAATTCATCGTTACTTAAAATGACATCGAATTTAAAGGCCAGCCTATTCTTATAATAAGTGGTGATTAGGTAATCCGTAAGGCAGTCGTTTCATTTCCATGTGTAAATTTGAAAGTTAGCCGATTAAAAGTTGTATAATAAAATAGTATTCGTACCCTCCGCTCTCGGACCAGTCGTTTTGGCCCCTGTCGGTGGTGGGAGCGAGTTTCTGGAGTTCAGCGGTCCAGAACCAGCCGTTGATTTGGAGCGGCTGCAGGTCGGGCCTGTCGCAGCCTTTGAAGTCACAGAGACGTCCAGAGGTCCAGATGTACTTGACTTTGTCTGCAATGGTAAATTACCAAAAGTTAGCTTCTCCATATTTAAATCGAAAATTGTTAATTATTTGTTCATTAAATCGAAAATTGATAATTAGTTGTAAATTAAACCGAAAATTCTTAATTAATAGTTCATTAAACCGAAAATTGTTAATTAGTTGATTATTAAACCGAAATTCGACGTCCATGATTTGACACATATGTACGGTTACTGATAATTGCGATTTTCGCATTTTAAATTGAAATATTTAAAGAAGTTTATTAATGATTGTAAAATGAAGGCAAAAATTTGTTAATTATTTGTAATTGAAACGACAACGTTAGTGTATACAGAATTTGGCGCAGTACGAAGTGAAAAGCTATTTGATTTGCTTTATCGCTTACTCTGGACGAGGCGACTTTTGATGAATTCGTTCTCAGCGGAGGTTTCCAACGAGACGAGGTCCATGCAACGCTGTCTGCAGAAGTTTCTGCCGGTCAGCCAGTCGACCTCTTGGCCAGCCGTCCGTGGGTCAACCCACGAGTAGTAGTAGCCCTTGCCATTGAAACGCTCGTGAATGGGTCCTTTAAAATGAAAATGAATATTGTTTAACTTTTATTGCAATCCATTAAACTTTTTTTCTCATTCCTTTAGGTAATGATTGTTTAATTTCTTATCTCCCCGAATAGCACCAAACGTTTTATGAACGTTTTATAAAAGTTTCGTAAACGTTTATAAACGTTTTATGATATTTATTTATGTATATTTGCTTAAAACTTTTCAGCACATTGAATTTATAATAAATAAATAAATAAACAAATAAATCAATAAATAAATATATGTTTACGAAACTTTTATAAAACGTTTTAAATAACGTTTTAAATACTTTTTTTACGGACATATAGGACGTTATTAAAACGTTTTCTAAACTTTTTTCGACTAAAAAAACGTTAAAACGTTTGGTGCTATTCGGGTTTATGGTCGACTTCAATTATACTTTCATCGCCTTCAAGTTTATAATAGGTCGGTGCGAAAAAAGCGTTCGAAGTCAATAACAACCTTATTTTATTGCAAATTTCTACTATCTTGTGAATTCCGAGCCTTGTTTATAAGTTCGCCGATCGTTAAAATAGCGGCATAACAAATTTAACGGCCACAGCGAAACTTTCTTTTGATCCCTGATTTACGCAGTATTCGATATTTACACTTCAAAGTCATAGTATGAAAACTATTCCCCTTGTTTCATTGCGAGGGAAAGTCGTGAAAAGTGTCCGTTAAAGCATACGCCGAGCATCTAAATAGGTGAGGATCTTCAAGAATTCAGTGAGCATCCGAGCCAATGAAACTTTCTCGCAGTGCCCGAGGAATGTGCTATTCATCAAAGTGTTATTCTTTAATTCTGGACGGTATGGCGATTTTTGTAGCAAACAATTTTTTTCATATCTGAACACACGTGTTATGTTAAGAATTAATATCTTAATTGATGATGATTAGGTAGAAAATTTTGAAAAGAATTTATATATTCATATTATGCAATTTGCGTCATACTTGTCAAAAAACGATCTTCATTTTTTCTGCTTTGTAAAAAAGTAAGCCGAGTGACACAACCAGGTATAAGCATGCATAATTAACACCTCGTTTCGCGTGTTCAGCCTGTGTTTGCCTTTTTATTTATAGTTTCACTTCATTCACAAAAATTGCAACACGCCTTTTTCTTAAATAAAGACGAGCGTAAGAAATTATCAAACGAAGAGAAAAATATTGTTTTTGTAGAAAATTTGTCAGGCATGAAATTCTTGTATTCCGACTCATTGAAGCAACAGTACATTGGCATCTCTGATAAAAATCGTCTTATTCTCTATGATACGATAATTTTGAATAATTTTGGTCATTCAATGGCTAGTTTGATAAAAAAAATATCAGAAAAATCGTTTCATCAATTAAATCAAGAAGAAGAAGAATGAGAGAAAACTAGCCGATTTCCAATAGAAAACAAATTCAGGTCCTGATCAAATAGTAGAGTCTCATTATACGCCAGGCTCTGATTCGCACGGAACATACTCCTCTTTTAATAGTGAAGCATATTAAAAGGAGCAATTTGATTGTTTAATTCATAAATATCCGGTTAAGTAGCGCCAAAATTCAAAAGGCTTTGATTTGAATTAAAAATTTCAATATGTATCAAAGAATTTTGTCCGTTTAACTACCCACATAACATTAATTAATTACAGAATTAATTCACTGAATTAATTATATAATAATGCTATGTCCGCGTTTTAATGCTTCAGAAACAATACTGTAATGATTTTTTAAAATAATTCATTGAATTAATTCAAAAATTATTTCTAAAATATTTCATGAAATTACTACAAAAATTATTACAGTATTCTTTCAAACGTATTAAAAAGCGGACTTAACATTATTACAGAATTAATTCATTGAATTAATAATATATACAGATAACAACTCTAATCTGAACCCACACAGCATGAATTAATTTCATTCTTAATTTCATTCATTCAAAATGAATTCATGATTAATTCATGAAAAATAATTTCATTATTAATTTCATTAATTCAAAATGAATTCATGCTTAATTCATTGAAAATAATTTCATTATTAATTTCATTAATTCAAAATGAATTCATGCTTAATTCATTGAAAATAATTTCATTATTAATTTCATTAATTGAAAACGAATTCATGCTTAATTAATGAAATTAATGAAATTAATGAATTTATTGAAAATAATTTCATTATTAATTTCATTAATTGAAAATTAATTCATGCTGTGTGGGTATATATTAGTGTTATTATCTCTAAAAATCTACAGGTAACTGATCCGGCTCCGTACTACCGACTATCGCCAAAGGCATCATTTCTATAATTTCTATGCAAAACACAGCCACTAACTTATAGTACTCGAACGCACCCAGTCAATTACGAATTTTCCCAGCGACCGCGGCGCGAGCTAAATTAAGCGACTCCCCCGCGAGGACGCGGCGGCCTGGGAAGGAAAGCGAGAAGGGCCGCGTGTACCCGGTGACACACTTCCGGGGGCCCGGTGGCCCCGCGCGTGAATTTCGAGGCGGCACTTTCGCCCCGGGGGAAATCGCGGGCGGCCGCCTACTTCGGCCGATTCGCTGACCCACAGGCGCGCGAGCCGAGAGAGAAATTCGACGGCGCGCAAATCGACCGGGCACGTTTCACCGATCTTATCGAGTCCGGGGGTCTGCGCTGCTCGGGGTACACGCGTATGCTTTATCTTAGAGTATTCGTTTCATTCGGCTTTTTTTTCTCGTTGAGAATCCCTGTTAGAGGTGTAGTTTTAAAATGAATTAATAAGGATTAAAGTGTGTACACTGAAAAAAAAAGATTGTTATTAAAGAAATCATACTTGATTCAAGTAACATCTACATCAATTAAAGTAATATTTACTTGAATAAAGTAAAATTTCTTTGGTAACAATAATCTTTTTTTTTCAGTGTAAATATGAAAATGTGATAAGTCGTTCACTAATTCGAATAAGTAAATATGCACCGCGGAATAAGTGAATATTCACTTATTGGATATGACATCATTTTACTTATTTAATATGTGAATATAGTCCGCAGTGCATATTTACTTATTTGAATTAGTGATCGACTTATC
>JAXIUT010000037.1:11163931-11198410 GCA_035586675.1 Eurytoma californica | reverse complement strand
AGTAAATGAACTCATACATTTTTTTCCTTTAATTTTTAAACCCGCTAATGGGATTTTTTTTGTAGAATTCCTCATATGGGTGGCGTAGGTGAAAATTTTCCTAATGCGATAACGGAGCTCGTGTGTGTAATATTTGCCCAAGATAAAGTCAAAATAGACAAGATGTTGCTCATTTGCCACGAAACGATGGAAAAAATCAGGAACTACTCGAGCATCGAACAGCAGTCGTGTATTTTAGATACGTATATTATAAGTTTGAATTTTCTTTGGTTTTCTAACATTATTATTGAGTAAAATTAAAAAACAATTAAGGAATCTCTATCATTATTGTATTTGAATACACTGTAAGTCGTCAATATACTATCTTAATTAATTTCTTCTCGAAATTTGAAATGATACTGTTCCACTTTGTTAAAGTTATACACTGAACAATTATGTTGCAAATCTTCTTCTACTTTCCATGTTACATATCGATCGTATACTTTATCAACCGATCGTCAATGACCGTCAACGATCTTCACCCAAAAATTATCCACGCGTACATTTTGCCGAAACATTGTTCGATCAATCAAGCGACTGTTTTAACTTTCGGTCGCATCGTCAAGCTCCTCTCATACCGATCCATCAGAGCCGTCTCCAAAAGGGCAACGACTGGTGCAAAAAAAATGGAGGGGTGCGCGAGAAAGAAGAGCCGAGATAAACAATGCACTTTTATCTTCCGTCCTCGCACTTTGTGTTGTTTGTAGACGAGGCGTAATTGAGTTTAGGAGAAAGAGCGAGAGAGAGAACGAAACCCTCCAATGGGTCAATCATTAATTTCCTGAGCGCTGAGCGAAGTAGAGAGCACGCAGACGACGCGTGCGCTCTCCGGCTCTCTTCGCGTCGCGTAGTTTTTTTGGAGCCCCTCCGGTTTATGGAAAGGGTATATACATATTGATGAATTTTCCTATCCATAACGGCATTTTTTAACGATCAGGAGAGGAAAAAAGCAAACTGGGGACTGAGTTCGATCGTGTATGGAGGAATCATAGAGCGGATGGGATGAAAGTAGACCGAGATGGGATTGATGCTGATTCATCATCATCGTGGTAATGTTATCTGGTCGTAGGAAAGTGTCGATAAAAACAAGCTTCCGCTTGAGAAAAATTCTCCTTTCTGTACGACGTTTAAGCGACTTAAATTCTTTGGTGCAGTTCTAGGTTAATTAGTACTTATTGTTAGTTGTAAAAAGTTTTATACAAGAGAATCGTTTAAATAATGTGAAAGTGTTGAATTTTTATGTAAGGTATTTAAATTGAATGCAGAGTAATTAGCTTACCATCAACTGTTTAATTAAAAATAGTAGAGATCTATCAAATTGCGTAACCGTCAAATAAAAAATCGGTTCCGAAAATCGTTAATCGCACAAATAAAAAAATTTATGGAGATTCTTATTCCTTTCCTCAAGATCTTAAGAATACTGACTCACGAATTAAAATACAGTTTTTTTATTATACCGATTTATAAGTATTGAAAACAATAGTTTTAATCCTTTTCTCATGCGTTTTTCATTTGTTGCAGATGACAATTGTTTGCGTGAATATAGTATCGAAAGTAAATACAACGAGTATTTAAGTGTTACAGAAAGCATCAGTGTGGATTGTCGTAATTTGCAAACAATTGGATTTTGCGACAACAAAAAATGTCAACGGTCAGAAGCGGGTAAGGGGCGAAGCTTAGGCCTGGCAAAGTCAGTTTTTATTCCGAGGCCGAGCGGAGGCGATGACGCGATCGTCGAAAATTGCCACCTTCCTGGTCATTCTAAGCGACGTCCGCGGACGAGGACAGCCTCTCTTCAATTTGCCCTCGCCAAAAATCCTCGTCGGATTACTACTTTATCGGCGCCCCCCTCCACACTTCATTTAGATATCACGAGTGCTGTTGCACTTGCACTCATTTCTTTTTATTCGGAGGAATTTATCTGCTTTCCTCGATAATTTTAAGTAACTCTGATTCGCCATCTCGCGGTGAAAATTGTATGTTCTAAGTCGGATCGGTATGCAGATGATAAAACCGATTTTATTGTTGTTTTCAAAGTCGTTATCTTCAGTACTTGGTCAGTAATTCAACCTACTTTAAACGTTTGATGTATATTATCTTTAATTAAATCCAGTTTCTGATTTAAAAAAATTATAGGTTACTGTTAAAAAAACAGAGATCGGTGAGGTTGACAAAATTCGGTGTTCCTGTTCATCTTACCTCGATCTTGTCCTGGACTAGACAGATTAATTGTTCGCGTGGTTTATCGTTCTTTTATGCCTTTCGAACTTTTCGTTATCAGTGAAGACTTTACTGACGAGTCGGCGCATCTAAGGTCGCGGTCAAAAGACCTCATTGGCACAGTTGCCGATTATTTCCTGGCTTCAGTACATTGCACAGTTTATCACGCTATCGGATATAAAGCATTTTACTTCTGAAATTTAGTCTATTAGCTGCTTATCGACTTGAATGAGTACTATGTTACCGATTCTTACCGACATTTTCTCTGACAAAAGTTTGGAACTTTCTTCTTAAAATTGAATATGCTTCAGTTATTTATCACTTTTTTAAAAGAATTTTTTTTCGTCTGAAAGAACTACTTAAGTCAGTTCTTGATAAATTGAAGTTTTCGTTAAGTAAACAAAATTCTTCTTTCATATGTAGGTCGATCATTATCGGAAATTAAAAATAAGATTAGACTAGGAAGTTGTAAGAGCAGCCAGTCGTCGCGTAATGTATTACTAAACAATGGAGTACTTTTATTTTATCTGAGCAGTAATTAATATGGATTACAATCACAGAGTACAATATTACAATTTTTGCAATATTATAACGCACACAATGAAAGAAGTGTTACAATATACTTTAAAATTTAAAAAGGATGTATCAATTCAGATATCACATGACGATGATGTCATGGCATAGAACTTGTGATCTTCATAATTCAATATAAATTGTAATCTGAATTTTCAATTGTTAGTTCTCAATTATTAAAATATACCGCATTATTAGTTTAAAAAAAAACGTGTAAAAATTTGTAAACCATGATGCCATCATTAAAACCGATTTTTCACTAATTTACATAACAGTACTCTCCCCCTCTCTCTCTCTTTCTTTGTCTTTCTTTCGTTGTCACATCTATCAGGCAAAGTGGGGGATGTCGGCCACGCGTCTGGCGGGCTTTCCACCGCCGGTCACTGTCCAAGTCTCGCTCGCGATGAAGTGGACGGAGCCGGCAAGGGGCTTCGGCTGTCGTCCTGGTCGTAGGAGGCCGGTTCATCCCTACACTCAGCAACAGTGCCAGGGACCTCAGTCCAGCTTCTTCGCAACTTTCTTCGGGTCTGGAAAAGGTTGTGATTCTTTTCTCCACGGAAGACTCGTTTTTGTGATATTTTCAGTGTTGGTTCAGTTGGTTCATTGATCGTTGCTTTTTTGTTACATCGATTCGGAGGTATGAGAATTTTCGAAATGTTCGTAAACAGAGGTGGATCCTTTGCAAACTCTTCCAGAGTAATACATTGCATTACATTACAGTAATTACATTAAAGTAATTCAGCAGAGGAAAGCAAATTCCTGTTCGCTGATCCGGTAATATTCATTCTTCATTGTATCAGTTTTTTCTTCAATCGACGTTTCATCCAAATGTGTTCCTGAATTTCGATGCTTTTAAAGTGAAACCTATCGATTTCAAAATAAAATTTCCAATTAGTTGTAAAGTAGTACTGGAAATCCCTCGAGGAATCGCTACATCATCGTCAGCTGACGGCGAGAGGCAGCTGACCATGTTAGGTTGTTAACACTGACAATGGTAATGCACTTGAAAACGGCACGAGGGAGCTTTTAACGCGTTGCACATGTTTATTATGTAATTTGATTGATGACTTGGATTCGCGCGTCACCGGAGCCTTGGTGACTTGTTTACATCTTTTCGCCGCTTATCCCAATATAATACCGGGGATTTTACCACAGATGCGATCGCACGTCTCTCGAGAAGCTGTAACAGATATCAGTGCCTTGGATAACTGTTTAATTATCGCGAAGATTTGCCCTCGTCATCGCGAGATTAAGTACAGTCACAACATTTGGCGGTGATAAATGCTGCTTGTCTTCTACGTTGAATCCAATCGTCGCGAATTTTAGAACGGAGTCTTGCATCTGCCGTCAAATTTACTTATACTGTGCATTGTTGGTCTTTTTATCGGCTCGTTATCAGTTTTGACTTTTACTGTTAGAAATTACTTGCTAATGTGATCGATATATTTGTATTTCATCCATGATTTTGTTTGTTCAAGAAATAACCGTTTCTTTTTTAGCCAAATAAGTAGAGAATGTCTAAGATACCTTTCGGTTGTTTAGTTACAAAAATGACCACACTGAGAAACAATTCTAGTAAAAATTACAATACTGCATAGGAAAGTGGCCACAGACTGATATTTAGTTGAAAAATTACTACCCTCTCTAGTAAAATTTTCTACATGTCCAGTATAGTAATTTTTACGACAAATTCAAATTGTTGTAAAAAATGATTTTTTTTAAATAATAATGATACCATCTTGACGTATCCACATCGATATTCAAATATTAAGTAAAAAATTTTTAAAGAAATTTTAATTACTATGTTAAGTAACTGTCACTGACAGTTACAGCTTACTTTTACGCTTACATGAAGGTTACACCGCAAGAATTTCTGTTGCATTGCCCGACGTGAAATGTGATTTCTCGCGTCAGAGTAGATACTGACTTGATTAGATAATGACATAATGAAGTTCTCAAGGCGTTCAAGCATTATATCTTCTGTGCGTAAAAGGCTCCCACTACTTCCGCCCCCATCCTAGGGTATCCTCACAATTTCACTAACAAAGTGCAGACTCACCAAGCACGAAGCTCCCTTTTATTCGCTACATTTTTTCCAAAACTCTCTTTATTTTACGTACAATCCATTTTCAAAATTTTCGTACACCGATGATTAGTCGTTACCAAACTATTTATTGTACATTCACTGTAGCGCGCTAAATAAATTGTTTGTACTAATCGAGACGTTGAAATTCTGCAGAAGGAAAAGAAAAGGATAATAAACGGCTGAATTATGAAAGCTCGATTATTCAATTTAAGTTGGCGCGTTAGGCCGTCGCCAATTCAAGCCGAGCGGCTCACCGGACCGGCGGCGGCACGTGATTTTTCTCTGTAATCGTTCGTCCGCGCACGAAAATACGCGATTTCGAACGCACGAGGCTGACCTTATCGCCGGAGCAATTTCCGATGGGGCGATAATCTCGCCCCGCGGAAACGAACGCACGCGGCATTTCACTAGTCTGCTACAGACATCTGGTCCTGCCTTTTCAGTAAAGCCACTTTTCTCGATTTCGGTTTCTTTTAATTTGAATAAAGTATTGAAGAAAAGGTATTACTATTTTTTAAGAGTTTGCTGAGAATAAAATTAGGTAATAGTAGTTTTGATTGGGGGAGTAAGTTATCGTTTTGTATAAATAGTTACAAAAAAAAAAAAATTACTAATTTTAATATTTCTTGTGCAGGAAGCTTAGGAAGCAATGGCTCTCAGGGATGGTCGCAGGTCGAGGAGCTCGCCGAACACCTGGCCGCCGATTTCGACGGCTCGCTCTCTGCCCTCGCAGCCTCCGATCTCGCGACTGCCGTCGCTTCTTATAACATGAGGTAAGTTATTATTTGTTTTGTTTAAGAAAATAATGAAGTGACAATCGGTGGACCGCAGAGTAAATGATTTTTATTTTTATTGATTTTCATTAAAATCACGTTTGACATGTTACAGAATCTAAAATGTTAACTGTGAGTTTATAAAAGATGTACCAGCCGTTTACGTTGTAATTTATTATGTGACACTATTTTTGTATTCAAAATAGAATTTTTTATTTATCCTATCGATTTAGAAGCCAAAATATTTTTAAAGTGATAAATGAAGATGACCTTCTGAAGTAATACTTGATTTCTACTTTATCAACAATGTGATAATAATTTTTATAATTACTATCCATTACCTTTGAAAATGTAAATGGATTTGGTGATATTTCTTACATTCATTTTTGTATTAACTATTGTTTACTTTTTTTATCTATCTTAAATTCAATTCGAGGGTATATTGTATAACCTTTAATACGATATTAAACAATCTCATCTCCTTATAAATAGAATTGTATGATGTTAAAAAAGATACTTATCTACTGATAATTAGATGTATTTTTATAGACTTGCATTCAATTTTCTTTTAGATTTTTTAAACAGTTTAGTCATTACCGTTGATGTATTTAATAATAAAAGACTCACTTTAATATTTAGATTAATTGAAAGGTAATATGAAAACATAAGAAATGAATCAATAAAAAGAAAACATTTACATTCATTTACTTGTCTATAATATTCTCATATCAACTATAAAATCTTAATCTTCATTTTTGTTAAGATTATAATATAATTTGCAATAATAAACAAAATAAATATTATATTCTATTTAATTGACAAAAACTGCACTGCAAGCTTTCATGGAAAACCAATATTCTGACTCAACCCATAATCATAATACTTCCCTTGATTGACAAACATGATCAATCAATAAGATACCCTTTTTAAACATTTTCTTAGAACGAGCGTTATTTTTTGTGTCTTAAATTACGTGCCAAAAAGACAGTGTACTACATTATTTTAAAATCAGATTAAAAAAATGTTATTCCATTTCCGCAGTCGTCCTTACTTCTACATTTCGTTCTCAATTATCTAAAAAATCTTCAAAGCAGCATTTACCATCTAAAACCCTCAAAACAATTTAAATGAATTCAAATTGCGCACAAGTTTGCCTCCAAAACTGCGTTACCGACAGCCGCCAACTTCGCAGCGCGCGTTACCGCTTCACAGTCGGTAAAACTCCGCCCCCGCCGGCTCCAAAACCTCCTCTCTCGAAACGAAAAAAGAAAAAAAAAAATCGCCACTACGACAATTAAGGAGCGCATCCGCGTCGCGGCGCTCGGCTGGAAAGGCCGGGCGCGCGCCCGCCTCCCCCCTCGCTCGCGCGCGCAGCGCGAAAAATCCGGTTGAAACCGGAGCCGCGCGCGCGCAGTCGTTCACCGATGCGCCGAGGAGCGCCCGCGCTCGCTCTTTTTTTATATTTCAGCGCGAAATTCCCACTTTCTTCCCGGCCGCGGCGGAGCTTTCCCCTCGATACGCGCCGGCTCGTTACCACTTCGCGCTCACGGCGATCGAGCGTGTGATGTGCGATATTGTCTGAACCGAAGGCGAATAGGGAGGAAAAGTGGGGTATCGAGTGGGGAGGTGAGACAGTGAGCCGAAAACGGGGAAAGTGAGCGCGGACCTGTTGCACACGTGTGCGGGGACCGGCCTTACCTCACCGGGTGAGTTAGGCGCGCGCGCGTGTGCCTCCGTGGGGTTACTCGCGTATGTTTACTACGCGAGAAGTTCGGACTTTTGGTGCTTTTTTTATCCGGGCGGAGAATCATGAAGATGCTCCAGTATGTCAAGCGCCGGTAAGTTTAGGCTACTTGGTGTTGGATGTGTTTTGTGTGATGAGGTTGATTTGAATTTACAGTTGGAATAAATTTTAATTTACATTATATAAAAAGATCGCTTATTGAATTCTTTCGAGTATAAGATTTAGTTAGGTTTGTAACATAAATCTCAATGTTTTGACGATAGGGATGCTGAGGAGTGCGAAAAAAGTGCCTCATTGTAATTTAAGCCGGGTATTCAATTGTTTATTGTTTAAAATTCTTTGATCAAATGTTTAATTAAACTTTCCATTGTACTGTAAGACATTGATAAAGTATGAGGGTCTGCTGATGTAACAGAAATGATGCGTCTAACCGTATTCGACCTTTTCTACTTAAGCCAAAACTTTTATACTTAGATACAAATGGATTCAACCAGTGAGTTAAATAAAGTTTTATAAAGTGCACTTCATTCATCAAAAAGAAATTAGAAAAATCTGAAGCTTTACTAGAGATCTAAAAATATAACTTTAAATTTTGGGTAGAAGTAGGAGAGCAACAAGTAGTAGACAGGTGTGCGCGCGCATACTGAACACTTGTTGCACTCAAACGTTACCACGCCTGCGGTTAGTGATTTAATTTACTTTATCAATTGGTAAACATTTGTTTAGAATTAAGTTTGTTACTAATTAAGTTCCCGCAAATAGTTAAGTTGAAACTGGTTTAGATATAAATTATTATAAAACAAATAGAACTTTTTTGAGCGTTTTAAATTAATTTTGGTTGAGATTCCAGTTTTTGCCATTTCAAGGGGAAAGGGTACCTCCAAACCTACTATATCTGCCAACTAAAAGAAGTCAGAAAACAATTTTATTAAAAAAAGAAAAAAACAAGTCGATCTATTGTACACTTTCAAATCAGCCACATCACTCGAATACTACGAACCGCTCGATTAAAATCGCGCGCCTAAGAAGTGGCCGATCAATGAAGAAACGAACACAGCAATCCAGACTTTAATACACGCGAAAAGGCGTCGGCTGCACCGGTAACTCTGGGTCGTTATCAGTAACGACTCGTAACCGACTAAAAGCGGTTAGTCGCGAAGGTCAAGATCGATTATCGGTTCGATACCGCGAGCCCCTGACCTCGCCGATCTCTGTACCTTACGGCGACTTAAGACTACATTCTGCGCACCGCGTACAGATCGGTACTTGTCGATCGTCACTGTGAGGCTGTTAAAAAATTGTGCACCGTTCACTTGTGTTCAATTTTTCAAAATTGTGCGATAGGTTAAATTAAAGATAAAATTTTCTCAGAGTGGATGATAGTAGACAATATGGATTGCGAGCGATAACAGGTTATATAGGTATTTTTTAGACTACTTTTAGAAATTTTAATCTCTTATTATAAAAGCAAATTAATCACAAAAAAGTAACTGAGTATCAAATGCTTGCTTCAGACTGACAGCATAATATCAATATTTTTATACGCGTGTTATCAATTTTTCGGTACTGTTATTATTATTTACTTGCAAGTAGAGTTTGTATTTCAGTTTGATTTTATTTTTTAAGTTAACGAAATTAGACCTTTATATACTTAAAAAAAAATCCTTTTTAGAAAACTAGGCATTTGCATACGTACATTATTAGTTTACGTAATGTACTTTTTGTATTCTCAATTCGTCCTTGATTGACACGTCGCGATGCATTCGCAATTTCGTTTTTAAAGTTACAATTCGTAAAACTTTGTTACCGTTTGTCGCTAAGCAAAATGATTACCCGGTACCAAGGTCCATAAAAAAACTGTGCCACTGCATTTTTTTCACAACTTTAAATTCGTACATAACTGTTTTTATAGTTAAAAACAATAGTACAGATTCTCTACGACACGAACTGTAATTAAATTTCTAAATGATTCACCGATCCGCTCATCTCTGAAAATTGTCAAAGCATTGTTCGTGACCGGGAAAAAAATTAGACGTATCCGGTAATTGCATCTGGTTTGCGGAAAAAACAGTTTAACTCGCTTTTGTTAGTACCTGAGCAAACGAACATCGCAATTGTTTGAATACCTGCAATTTAAATATTATTGTTTTTTAAATTTTCGCAGCGTTTTTTTTCTAAAGTTTTTCTGAAAACTATCAAGAGAAATGTACATACTGTGCTTTCCTATTTTTGAAATTAAGAAACGATCTTGATCGAACTTTTTTCTTAATCTTTTACCGATTTTTTTTTCTTATCAGCGGTGCACGTTTTTAAGATAAAATCCTGCAGAAACAAAATTTATTTAAAAAATTATCGAGCCCGGAACTGTTTAAAAAAAAATATGTAAGCCATCGGTTTCTAAAACTGCACTCGATCCCCTCCCGATCCTCAAGAACAAATATAGAACCGTCGGTTTAAAACGACACTCCATCTGGCCCGTCAGCGTCGGCTTTAAAATATTCTCAAACAGTTCCCGCCTCCCGGCCAAAACTCCCATTATTATCTATACCGTTAGCCGCGGAGGTGTGGTACAAAGGAAAGGGTGTCACTGATCCCCGCGCAATCGGTGCGATAAGCGCGCGGGGGTCCCCGTGCAGAAACGAAATGGAGGCTCTATTATCCAGCTCGAGCCGGTTTGAGCCGACTGCTTCTTTATTTCTTCTTTTCGACGATAATGCGACGCACGTAAGAGGGACCGAAACTTCAAGCGCCCGCGCCGCGTGTTTGCTCCGCTTCCAATTGTTCCCTGGTGTAATTATTCTGTTTCCCATTGTCACAAAAGACATAGAGGTCTATGAAGAACAAATGATTTTTATTACGCGCGTGCGCCTGTACTATTGGCTGATGAATTCAGTAGTGACAATATCATTTTCTGTTCGATAAAATAGGTGTACACCGAAAAATGTATATTTTTAAAAAGGTGACATTAAAAGAGTATACATTCGAATTGGCGCAGCTAATTTTAACGAGTGATTCTAATCTGTAAAAAATAATTCTTTTTTAGTTATCTATGGTTTATATTACCTACGTTATGAATAATCGCAAGGTTCTTAACGACACACGAAGCCTTGGATAGCATTAAGATCGCATTAATGAATGGAAAATATACAATTGTCGCCTTAATGATAAATTAATGCAGATAGCGATTTTCCTTCCCGACAATATCGTAATTGAATGGAAACTTATTAATCGCAATTAATTCTTCTTAAGTTGACGAGTGCCGTCAGTGAATTACATTTTATCGTGAAATTATGAAAAATTGCCCTTTGATACTTCCTCCGTTTCTTATCTCTCAGATCTTACAAAAATCTTATACATTTTGCTGGTTTGGTTCACGATTTTTTTTTCGTTCTTATCAACTTCACATGTATATGTGTAAGTGTACTTATCAACGAGGTTTGTTAATGTGTGTACTCACGGCTAAAAATAAAATAGGAAACCAATAAATTTATTTCATAGTCGTTACATGTTAGCTTAGAAGTAATTGGCGAGATACATAGGTTTCCTTCGTGATTTATTTCACCTTGCCCCGTAACTGTTATTACGATTTCACCCAAGTAAAGATCAATGCAAAGATGTAAATACCAATTGTCGGCACATGAATAGGCATTAGAGGAAACAAATCATTTTCATCTTTTCTTAAAACACTGGTGACGCGATATTGTTAATACGAAATTGATTGGTCGTCACTTTCGAAATACAAACGTAAAACGAAAATACTGCGCGAATGCACCATATATTGCACAAAAAATGAGAGTCCAAATTTAATTGAAATCACCACTTATTGTACCTACATGCCATTTTGGGTACACCTTCGAAAATAATCAATTGCCACTGAGTGCACAAAGTAATTACCTTAAAATTCTAGTATCGAAGGCAAACAAACGAGGCAACGGTAACGCACTGACCTCTGGAAGAGCACGAAAACCCTCGCCTCGTCATTATTCACTTATCCGGGCACCTTAACCTCGTGTGTCTGACTACACCGTCGTGGCCGAGTGCCGATAATTTTCCAATCAGTCGGGCGAGGCCGCGGCGCTCGAAGTGAAAAGTGAGCCCCGCGGGTGGGAAAAAAAGAGGCGAGAGAATAAAATCGCGGGGCAAGCCCGGACCGATGCGTTCGACTGCCTGCTCGTCTACACCGCGGGCCGAGGACAGAGAGAGAGGCACCGAGCCGCCGGAGGCAGAATCGGTCGGATGCGCGTCCAGTTTAGGCCGGATCACACTACGGGGCTACAAAAGTGTAGTTACGCGTGATTTACGCGCAATTTGCCCGAGCGAGCGTCTGCTTTTGTCCGATTTCTCCTCTCGCTCTACCCTCCCCTCTCCCCCCTTTGTTGTTTTCTACACAATTGCAGGTGTCAGTCATCGCGTTTTTCTCGTGATAATAGAGCAATGAAAAAGGGGAAAGAAAAAAATTAGTATAATTTCTCTTCCGATTAAAATTTACTCGAATGAGAGAAATAAATAATTTTTATACGTAGCGTTGAGAAATAGATGCAGCGATGGGATGAAGAATAATTGAGAGCATAAATAATGCGGCAAATCTGTTTCACGATAGAGGCGCTGAAAAGTATTAAGAAACAAACCAGTTTCTATTATTACGAGTTGAGAGTAACCAAATTAAGCTAGTTGAATCCAGTCTCGAATTTTTTGTGGGGCGTATCGTAATGAGAATATAATTGATTATTATACTTAAGAGGCGGAAAAAAAAAGGAAAGGATTAATCTGATGTCGCAATACTTTTTTCGCGATAGAAAGAAATCATCGATCGATCCGGGAGTGATTGGTAGTTTCAAGATAGCGAGTTGAGCTATTTGTCAATTTTTTTGACCTACTGCCGCACAATTGACATCTGGAAAATGTAGTTTTGTTATTGTAGTTTGTGTTATAGCTACATTCTGCAGAATTATTTTTTACTTACATATACAGTTATTTAGGCCGTACCTTCGAAGTAGTAAATAATTTATGATTTTTAAATTCTAGTTAAATTAAAGATTAAACATCTGAAAAGTAAAAAGTAATAGTAAGTGTTTGAAGCAATAATAGCAAATGTTTCTACGACTAAAATAGACTTGGCAATTGTAGAATTACATAGCACAATGGCTCAAAGTGTATATTCAGAGTAATGCAAGCTGTAACTATATTTTATACTTACATTATTTATTTATTTATTTATTTAAGACATAATTAATTGTATCTTTAGTAATAGAAATCATGATGAAATCATTATTTAAACTCAGACAGCAGCTAGAATTGCTTGCCAAAATCAAATGATTGTTCCGTCAAATCATTTCAATTGAGATTGCAAAAACAAATTGTTCAAATTGTGTCGACAAAAGCCTAAAAATTTTTAAACCTTACATTAAAACAAATAAATCGCCCACGTACAAAATTAGAAACAATAACAGTGATTGTAATTACTAACGATATGATGATTAGAAATCCAAAAAATCTGATTCAATGGTCAATCAAGAGTTAAAAAAAAAGGCAGTTGAAGAATCAAGTGCAGGGAGAAGGTGAAGAAAGTACGGTCATGCGCCGCCGGCGGTGAGGCTCGGTGCGTCCCGTACAACCCAATAAACTTCATAATAAGCCCTAATGGCACTTACACTCGCGTGGGTCGAGCCCCTTGGGATCGAATAAGCTCGAATCAGTAACTCCCGTGACATCGCTCCGCTCTGTGTGCGCACGTGCGCGTGGAGTCGCGCAGCCGCCGCTGGACTGCGAAATACACACCTACTCTAGAAACGCGCCGATCTTTTTTCGTTGCGCCACTGGTTTTGAGTCGCGCGATCGACCGGTCGATCAATCGCCGATCAATGATACCATGCTCTACGTGAAGCCTAGGTACTGTGACATCTTCTTGTATTTGATGACGGTGATTTAACGAAGTTTCGTTCGGTTTTAGGTTAGATCGGTAGAAGTTTTGGAGGTTATGTTCGATTTTACGAGTAGTTTAAGTGTACCGGTAATTTTTAATTGACTGTTGAACCCTTTTTGAAGAGAGGACTGTTTAAATATTAAAATTAATACATTTTGAGGTTTTAATGTTTAAAGAAGACAGTGTTAGATTGTTGGAATTGACGTATCAAGAAGAGTGTTTCAAAAGAGGCCATCATAAAAAGCGTTTATAAAAATATTATCTTAAAAAACATTTCAAAAAACGCCAATTTGAAAAAGCATTTGCATTTCGCAAAATAGGGAAGATAAAGCTATCTTCTGTATATAATATAATTAGAATGGCATCATTTTCAAATGTTATTTTTCAGATGATATGCTTTTCGAATGTTTTTTCAGATAATATCTTCTACAAAGCTTTCCATAATAAGTCATTTTCCTACTTAGGCCCAAAGATCTACGGAAATTGCATATTTTCAAATTACTGTCTTTTTGGTCATTAAATACCGCGCAAATATGAAAAGCTTGCAAGATACAGAAAAATGAACATTTTCACGGGATGAGAAACATTTCTTTTGCTTTGATTCTCCAATGTTTAATCACTTAGTTGATAAAATACGCAAATCTCTAAGAGCAAATTGATTTATGCGCGAAAGTGCGCTCGTCACTTAAGCAGTGCACATGAATTCATCTTCAAAGCTGACCTAATCAACTAATGGAGCCGTTTTTCCTTGTTGCAGCGAAGCATTGCTGGCCTTGCCGTCACTCACGGTTTTTAAGCAAGAAGCGCCGTCGCCCGAGAATCAACACAACAGCACGACGTATGTAAACTCAGACGCATTTCGCACTTTCGCTTTCGCGCCCTGTCACTAAAAAAAATTTCCGGTCGTCGAATATTTTTCATTTGTTTAGTCCCCCGACGCAGGTTTCTACGCCGGGGCAAGTGCAAGCTTGATAATTTGTGCAATCCGCGTGACTTCTAATCGAGCGAAAAAAAATTTTTTAAGATTAAAGATTTACATATTTGGTGTTCTAGTATAAATTGCAGAGCGTCAAAACAGTTTCGAAACTCGAACGATAAAAATCTTACGAGTTTATATTTTTTTAATTAGGTTGAAATTGTTTACTAATGTTCGATTATGTGAACCTTGATAATTTTTATAAGTTCAATGTATTGTGATATTGTGACTAAAGTTTATTCATTTGAAAAGTATTTGCTGTTTTGTAATTGAAAAAACTAGATTTTTTTAAATTTTGTAAATGTTACATAACCTCATAAACTTGTCGTTATCCTTTGCTGTTATAATTCGCACTGGCACGTGTAAAAAATAATAATGCTAAATGAAATTGAACAATAAACTGTTGACTTATACAAGAGTAAACGAAAAATTGAAAAGCAAAGGATTAAAATCCTCGTCAAATGCAGTTTATCCAGTCGGTAAAACAGAGCATTGGCAACCCCAACATTTCCACAAGTGCCTAACGCTTGGCAACGGCGATTAGACTCTGCGATCTGCGACTCGGTTTCGCAACCCCGGTTCAGCGAATTCACAAACAAAGCTATATAAAAGTCAGGGGGAAGGGCAAAAAGTCGAGACGAACCTGTCCAAATAAGGGAAGCGCCGCGGCGATAGTCGTCTCCCGCGAAGAAAGCGCGTCTTTCAATCGCGCGCGCCTCGCTTTATCGAAGAAGCTCCTCTGCGGGGTCAAGCATTCGCTCGCATAAAAGAGCCGGCTGAGTTTATCGGCGGCTTAGTTGCCGAAGAGCTCATCATCCGGAAAATACGCAACCACTTGTGCCCCTCTCTCTCTCTCTCTCTCTCCCTCTCGTATTACTTTTTTTTCGTCACTTCTCGCAACTTATCTCGCTGGAGCTCGGAGCGCCAGTTCGGCTTGTGGACCCGCGGAGGACGTAGCCACTGGCGTTCGGGAAAAATGAAAAGTTTCAAATTCTACGAGGCTATGAATCGGTTCTTCAAGTACATAGACGATTGTCGCGCTTAGACGCGGGGAAAATCGGATGCGAGCAGTATTATATTGTAGATCGAGCGGAAAAGTGTAGTGGATAATTGTGCGTGCGATCGGTTTTCTTTTACGTGTGAGAGTATTTTTCTGTGATATTATTCGAGCCTGTACCTGTGAACGTGAGAATCGTGGATAAACGAAGGTTTTACTGCGGCGTGCCGTATGCCAGTGGGAAGGATCGCCCTAGAATGCGGAGCTTCCCCGATCCTAGGGTTCCTCCGCCACCTTTATTTTTCAATCTGTTGTAAGAATCAACAAAGTCATAACTTATCCTTTAAGTTTATAAAATTACTGTTTTGATTATTAGCAATTTTAGACATTCAACTTGATCTCTTAATCTTTACAGCGAAAAATTTATTGAAATAATTCTTTATTTATTTGTTCTAAACTCTTGTATCGTTGTATAATAAAATCTAAAAACTGTCGTGTATAGTATGAGATTATTTGTGACCATGCAATGTTCAACAAATATGATTATCTCAAAAAAGACGAAACTATGTTGAAACTGAAAGGGTTACCATCAGTCGGTAAAACAGAACATCGATAAAATTCGCATCTACTAAAAATATTGAGAAAAATATAACAGCAAAGTAATCAATTGATTTAAAATTATATAAATAAACTTATGAATGATCAGAGATGTCTTTTTTGTGATGTTGCAGTTTGAACCATGTATCTCAAAGAAATGTCAATGGCCCGCCAACTGCCAATGGAAGCACCGGCCTCGTGGAGGCGGACAGCAACAACAACGGGCAGAATCCAGCGAGCTTACACCAACTACTTTACACGCAGAACGACGAGTATCCGCCGAACTCCAGCTCAGGCAATCACGTGTCCTCCTCACAACAGAGCGCCGAATTCGGCGAGGACTGTCGGTAAGTTTGCTCTCTACCATTTTCTTATCGACATTTCAAAAATGAACAAATATTAAAGCAATCCGTTTGTTGACACAGCTTCCAGTACGTCTTGGCAGCAGCTACTAGCATCGCTACCAAGGTCAACGAAGAAACTTTGACTTACCTAAATCAGGGTCAGTCGTACGAAATCAAACTGAAGAAACTCGGAGACCTCACGGCCTTCCGTGGAAAGATCTTGAAGGTAAAAAATCAATTTTTTCTTACAACTGAAAGAATTTCTTTTATGGACCAAACGATTAACTAAAAACTGTTTCTTCAGTCGACCATACGCATCTGCTTCCACGAACGCCGCCTCCAGTACACCGAGCGCGAACAGATCTTAGCGTGGCAACGCGCCAGACCTGGCGAACGGCTACTCGAGGTCGATGTGCCCCTTAGCTACGGCATGGTTGATGTCTGCCAATCAGCTAACTCCAACAATAGCGTCGAATTCATGTGGGATCCAACCAAGGAAATCGGATGTTACGTAAAGGTGAATTTCATGCGTTCATTCAGTTGATCAGAAAATTAAAAATTTGTTGCACTACGTTTCAGTCGGTAAAACAGGCTCTTCTATTTCATCTATTTCTTTATTTCAACTAGAAATTGAACACTTATGAAAATGTTTCGACTAAAATCACAATTTCATTGTAAAAACGTACACATAAAGATCTTTGAGATGAGCAGGTGGAGCTCGATCGATAAATCAACCAATAATCTTTTGTCCCTCTTCATTAGATCAATTGCATCAGTACGGAGTTCACGCCGAAGAAGCATGGCGGTGAGAAGGGTGTGCCATTCCGCATCCAGGTGGATACCCGTTTGCCGAACGGTCCACGCTTGCACGCCGCCTCCTGCCAGGTGAAGGTGTTCAAGCTCAAGGGCGCCGATCGCAAACACAAGCAGGATCGCGACAAGATTCAACGCCGGCCACCGCACGAGCAGGACAAGTATCAGCCCAGCTACGAGTGTACCGTGCTTTCAGACGTTAGTTTTCTATTTTTTCTTTATATTTAAAGACTATTTTGATTCTTTTTCATCTATACGTCCATATACTCTGACTCGTGAAAAAAGACTCGACGCCATATTTGTAATGCGAAAATAATTGAGTAGGAACTTTTCAATAACACAAGTCACGTAATGATTGCGATTAATTGTTTAAAGTTTATGGAGATTTTAATGAATTGCTGAAAATTTTATGGTAGCTTTATTTGGTAAGGCACTTTCTCTTAAAATTTAAACGCGTCACTCATTGCCATTTTGACAATAACTGCAGCTATCTATGTTTTAAAATCAAGCAACGATGCACCGTAACCTAAATAATCAAAGCAGAATGAAGTAAGGGTGAATAAACTTTACCGATGAGTCAATGAGTCTTTATTGCGAAAAACAGTTAAATAAGTTTCCTCTTGGTCTGATCACGCGAGCCGTTCTATTTTCGTCCCTAATTGAATGGCACCGACAATTGATGCGCTGGTTTCATTATTCCAGATACCTCTAGACTCACTTTCGCCATCCAACTCCATCGGCCAGAATGTTGGTAGCCCCTACGCATCAACAGACGCCATGTAAGTATGATTTACGATATTTTTTGTTATTTATTTTACCAAATTACATAAAATGAATACCATAATAATATGATAAAATCATACCTGCATAGTATCAAAACTGAATAATGTTTTATTACATACATAGAAAATACATTATTATTATATTGTTTTGATCAAGATTTGTTATAATTTAATCAGATCAGATGATTAATGTTAATAAATTTTGAAGGTGTATTTTATGTCAAGGAATCTTGAGCGAATGTTCTTAAATCTGGTGATTTCTTCTATTTATTTAAAGAGAACCAATGAAAAACACTGAGTGTATTTCCACATGAATAATTTATTAGTTCAGGTATTGTTTACGCACTAATTGTGTATGTTCTGTATTTCTTAAAACTTATGACGAGGTAGAAAATCCAATTTTTTACAAACGCAATCAAAGGAATTTATCCTTAACATAAAATGTGTCATCAAAAAGGGATCAATTTTATGCTGTTTTCACCCTTTATTAACAATACATTTTTCGTTCAGCTATTGCACAATTTTTAAGCCAGTTTATGTAGATTTCGTTAGTCATGTTAACAAAGTTTGGCTATAAAAAAATATATTATTCACAATCTTCACGATATCCCTTTAATCACCTAAATCGTACCATGTGATCATCATTGCAGAACCCTCAAGCAATTAATCGAACTTACCTTTTTCAAACACGAGTCCGACAAAACACCACCTTTTGAACTTCTTGAGCAATCGCCGCAGTACCTCAGGCAAATGCAGAGAAGGAAATCCGCGAAGTCCTCGCGAGCCCGCGTCACTAAATCAATCCCGATTGACGCGCAAATAATGCACGCGCAGAGGGAGAGAGAGTGCGAGAGGCGGGTAATTGTCGGTGATAATTCGAGAATTTCGCGGCGGGCAACCGGAAAAATCCGAACCCCGCGGGCGCCTTCGCCGTGACGCAACGCGCGCCGCGCCGTTCCGGTTAGCGCGGGATACGTTCGGATGCGGCCCCGGCGGGCGATAAGCCCGCTGCCGGGGGAGAGCCAAGTTTCGCCGGCGCGCCGCGGAAAAAGTTCGATTCGCTCGTTGTTACTTCTCTTTTTTCGTTTGCCCCTCTCACTTTTTAACGGCGCGAAGACGAGTGGAAACGTTTGGACGTCGCGCGAGGTGCTCGTCGTACTTTATTATTTTATCTGCAGATAATTGTGCGAAATCATTGATTAATGATTTTTTTATTTGAACAAATAATCGAGTCCTGTACGTAGATACTTATGTCGCTGGATTCATTTTTGTACTGAAAATTTATTTGTAATAAAAATGTTATGGATTGAAATATTTTTGCGATAAAATAATGTATACTTATGTAACGGTGAACAAAGACTTGTGTTGATGTACGGTGATGAAATTGCTTACATATCGAAAACAGCGATGCATCGGACGATATATTTAACGCAGACTTTGTAACCAGCGCGAATTTAATGCCATTGAAACGAGCTCGTTTGAAATGTCTTCGAACTATGTTTCATCGGCACTTTGATAGGAGCTTATTCAATCAATTTTTAGAAGATGCGTCAATCAATCTCTCTATTGATGAAGAACTTATAATCTAGTCGAACATTAAAAAATCATACGATGAGAACTGGTATTTAAAAAAAAACTTATTTACAAAATATCAATTGGTTTTTTATTGACAGATTTAGAGCATCGATTGTCGATCAAATTTTCGTAAAATTGGCAGGGTTTTAGTGTTTCTTAAGAATATTTTTAGACTCTCTTTGAGTTACGCATTTGAACGCCATGAGTAAATGTTATTTCCAATCTATAAAAAAATTTTCATTTACGAAAACAGATACAAAAGTTATATCGCTGATTGAAAGCTTACTTCGTTTCAACATTCAGAATTGACAAACGTACATAAATAATTAAAAAAAAAATGAGAAAATGCGAATTTAAACGTTTTGAGGATAAACAAACAATCGTAGCGAAAGGTAAATCATGACAAAAGGCCGATTCTCTGAAATGTTTGAAATTGTTAAATTTGTACCGGCGACATCAAAGGCAGAGTGGGTGCCAATTCACGCGTAGAAGCAGTGGAAAAAAGGAGTCACCAAAGAATAACAATTGCATTGCGCAACTGACACTTTCGACTCTTGTGTGATATACCGGTTTTTTGCGCGACCTCAAAAATAGATCCTTGAACGGCTCCACGCTTTTAGGATTTAAGAACAATTTTTCACCATTATCAGTGGTTCCTTTGGCTGCTTTTCAACAGTCCATTATTGCATTAGCATCGTACTATGTGAATTTTAAAAGAAAATATTTCAGCGCACGTGTCATTCCTAATCTTTTTAAGCATAACTGTCATTTAATCTTTTCAGATATTGGCATTTACTGTTAGAATACGAAAAACAAGAAAGAAGTAAAAAATTAAAGAGTAGGTGCCAAAATGATTTATCTCGGCGTTTTACGATCCGAAGATTAAAGAAAACTGTATAAGAGAGGGAAACGAAGAGACACGTGCCGAATGACGGGAAATAAAAATAATTTGTTCGCCGATTAGTGGCCGCTCGCGTAAAACCGACACCGGGCGTTTAATACAATCTCAAGGCTGCGTAACATTGTCGAGCGGGAAATACTTAAGCGCCGGCGCGGTACCTTCGGTCCGCCGTGGTAAAGTCTAGTTTGCACCACATTAAAGTCGTGCAGTCGTCAAACAATTTTTATTATTAGCATTTTCGACCTTGGCTTTCCTGATAACTTATATGTTGATAATTAAAATTTCCCAAAGTTCCAACAAAATTTGTAAGAACATCTCAAAACAAAATTAATTGAGTCATTCCTTTGAATATGCAAATAATTCGATGTCCACTCAAATTTTTCTATTTACTAGCAAAATCCTACATGCTTCGCTCGCTCAAATTTCTCATACGTATTACATATGATGCATTATAATTATTGACGTTAGAAACTTTTTGAATTTTGGCGCCATTCAACCGGATACATTCATTGTTTTTAAATGCTTCCCAACACCCTATCATCCATTTTTTAAGAAAGAAAAAAATACGTAGTTTAAGTACGATTATTTCAGCACTCCGTATCGATAGCCAAGTCAAAATATTCCGTGAAACTTTTCCATCATCTATCTCGAGTGTAGCGAAAATAAAAAGGGGGCATCGCGCGAGGGGAGCACAAAAAGCGTCGAGCGGTTACCGCCTTCGGAAATCCGGTTAAACCGGTAACCTGCGAATTCGCCCGGTGCGCTTATCGGCTCCGCTCGAGTTCGCAAATAATAAGCGCTTTTTTACCGCGGTATATCGCGCCCTCGCGTGCACTGTTTCGTTGCGCAATCAGCGGATTTTGCGTCGATGATTTTTAGAATCCGTCACATGTGCCGCTTCTTTTTTTTTTTTTCGTTTTCTCTCTTCCACTGTAGTCAATTGTAGATGAATCGTGAATTTCAGCTTTTTTCGTTTAAACTGCTGCTCTTTATTTATTCATAAATTTTTATTTAAGCAAATTTGCATTGTCCTATTATCAGAGTGCTATTTTAAGCACAGGAATTTCAAAATAAATATATTACAAAATTAAACGATTGTGAATAACAATGTGGAAGTAAGATACTTTGAGATTCAACCGAGAGGTTGTATATCGCGCGAAACGATTAACCGATTTATTAATAGAAAAGGTGGGTTAAATGCGTCCACGTCAATCAAAGTTTATTCGATGAGAATCAACGGACAATGCCGGGTTGCTTAAAAATATGCATGCTTTGGAATTCGTATACACGCTAGCTTAAACACCGAACCGCGCCAAAAGTTAATCAATGTTCCAAGTTTGCCGCGCACACGGCTGCCAAATTTTCTAAACAAGAGCTTTATGAAGCTCCGGGCGCTTCGTAATTATTTTTTGCGAGATTAACAATCGATAAAATAAATCTATTATTTCTCGAAATATTGACTACAAATATTTATTTCGCCGCTATAGCTTTGCTAGGTAATCTTGAACAAAATAGTGTCATTAATTTTCTGTACTATTAAATTACCTCGAACAAGATTTTTCTAATAAAAAAATTTAAAGAAAAAGTCATCCTTCTCATCTTAAAAGTAAAAAAGTTTTCTCCGGTCAAACGCTGGACGAAACGTAAACACTGGGTTTCTTTTAGAAATCAGTAGATATGTCCGCGATTGGTCAGACGCGGAAACGTTTGATTCGCTCCGTCGAACTTGCGGCGTATTTTTACGAACATCGAACGAGGATAAGCAATTAATCTTAGCTTTTCGAGGGGTCAGGCCAAGGCGAGAAAAACGCGGAAGTCGCGCTCGCTGGAGAACAAGACGTCCCTGCGAAACGATTTGTTTACGCGACGGCGAGACGATGACGCCGAGAGAGAGAGAGGAAAAAATGTCTATATTTGGAACTGCGGCCGATCGATCGGTTTATCGGTCGTCTCAGACGATTAACCTATTTTCCGCGCTTGCGCAGTTTTTTGCACGGCGATGCTTTTTTCGCCTTGGCGAGGGCTGATCGATCACCTTTTTTGCCGGTAGAAGGTCGAGAAAGTTATCGTCGACTGTTACGTTAGTTATTTAATTGAGCGCGAGAGTGGATCTTTATACTTCTTTTTGGCATGTAAATATATTTTTGTTCAAAAATAAATGAAGGTATCGTAGAAGTAGAATACGAATGTTCAGTTTTTCGTCATTGTATGACGATTGCAAATATTATTTGTATGCGCATTAGAATTTTTTAAATTATAATATTCATTATAGTACAGTATGAAATGAAGTATTTAAATTAAACGCACAATATTTAAAATTATCATGTACTAAAATCAGAAAAAATAAAAAAGTTATTTCTTTATTTGAAAGAAGTGTTTAAAAAAATTGAAGGAACATGCGTGTCTTACCATATTCGTCTGTTTCTACTGGTATTAGAAAAGATTCTTAAAAATGCCTTTTTTAAATATTTCTTTTTATAGATATAGAATGGTCAATTTTTTATGTTAATGAATAACTGAATTTACTTCACAAATTGCGCAAAAATTAGCTGATTCTACCTAAAAGTGTAACACAATCGAAAAATGTCTACGTTCAGTTGTAAAACTTTATTCATCAGATTTGTTCTGAGTGCAAAAATGTGTTTTTGCAAAGATGTCGAATTTAAATAATTTATTACCCTATAAACTGCAACGACTCATGCGGCAAGTAACAATTATTTATAACTACTCCATTGTTAGTCCAAGCCTTTACGACCGGCAGTGTTGATACCGCGAATTTCATCATCCGAACGAACAGCAAGACCCGAGCGCCGTGCACGCGAGAAAAACAACAGGAGCGAAGATTAACTCGTAAACACGGTTCGTGCAGAAAAACACCGCGTTTAGCGAGCGCCGAGAAGTGCGGGGCGACCGATGCCCCCGCGGACGATCACGCGGAAAAAAAAGGCGGTCGTGCACCCGCGCGGAAGAAGCGCAGCCGCACCGACTCGAAAAAACGCATCCGGTTCGGTTGAAACTGGAAAAGTCGCGGACGAATTAGCGCCGATCGGCACTAATAATTCGGCCCGCTGCCGCTTTAAGCCCGTTACAGGCAAAAAAATATAGGAACAGAAATAGATATAGGAACAGATTAACATTGGTTAGTATATCTATATATACAAAAGAACAGGAACACCTTGAAGGTTGAAATCTGTTCCTATATCTGTTCCCGTTCCTATATTTTTTTGCCTGTAAAGCCCGTTACAGGCGGACGACGGCTCGCGCGGATGATCGGAAAAGAATTGGGTGCGTATTCGCCGTTTAAGTAATCTTATATGCTAATCCGGCGGCGTCGACGCGCGCAGGTATTTTCGGCTCGGTCCGGCGTTTTCCAGTATGACCCGGTGCGCCTCGCGCTTTTTCCCACCTTTGTGTTGCTGCGAGATTACCAGCGGTGATGAAACGTAGAGTTTTTATATTGTAATGTATATCTGGTGGGCAGAGGGAACGCAAGGTCCAGCGGCGTCTATTTAAAAACTTTCCAGCTGCAGTCGCCGCGCAATTTATTTCTGTGCGCCGTAGAAGTGCCATGCCTTAAATATAAAACTGCCAATGAATCATCGCCTGGCTTATTTGTTCCTATTGGTTCTGTTCTCTCGACATATCTCGATCTTTCTCCGCTTTTATCCGGCGATTAAAGCGCTCCTCACTGCAGGTTATCTTAATTGGAACTAATCAATTACCATCAAGTACCTAATCGAATTATTTATCGTTGGCATTATGTACTACTGTTGAAAAAACGGTAAACAGTAGTACAGAAGGCATGACGAAAGGAATGAATGGAATTCTACGGTAATCATATAATTATGGTAATAAAATCAGTCATTATTTAAACAAAAATTAAAATCAGATTTCCTATTTTCTTATTAGTTTATGATTAAATAGAGTTTAATTATCGATTTTTATGTTTAATTAACAAAACCAGTTCACGGTAAAAAAATTAACCATATGCATATTTTGTCCAATTTATGGTTAATTTGTTTACAGAGTTGATTTATAATCAATGAAATTTCACAATTTTTTAAAATTTTTATACTGAATTTGGCACAAATACTTTTCGAAATGCTTCTAATATGGTCACTCTTTGACAGGATTTACATTTTCAGACTTAAAAATTGTTATTATTATTGATATGTAAAAACAAAGAAATGCAAAGACATTTTCTATTATTTACTTTTTATGATAATAACATCAATCTTTTTCTAAATAATGACTTATTTGACTACTGTAGTTAGGATGGAACGACTTAAAAACAAATTTAAACTGTACAAATTTATCTTGTATACGTGCAATTCCTTATATACTTTTAAAAGAACAAGCATAAAAAATAAACAAAAAAAAATCAGGAAAAGCTTATCGAAACGATAAGAGTATTCCCGCAGTGAAAATTCGTTGGTAATACGCTCATGCAGCCCGAGTTTACTCCGGAGACGTTCGGCGACCGCGGCAAGGAAGCAAAAAAGAGAGAAGCAAGACACGTAGAAGGCAAAAGCAGTAGGGGAAGCCGTCGTCCGACCGCGGCGAGTGCGGCGTCGGCGGCTCGAGCGAAACTGGCTCGAACCGGCCTCAGCCGCGTAGCCCGCTGCAGGGCTGCCGGGAGGAGGGGGCGGCGAGCGAGACGGAGCGAGGAGAGCGGGGGCTTGGCTTGGCTCGCGCCGCTTTTATTGGCTCCGCGGGGCTTCTCTCTCAGTCCGTGTCGCGACGCTCCGCACGACGCACTGCCGCCGCGCGCTGCACACTCCCGACTCTCTCTTGCCCTCACCTCACGTAGCGTCGCGGGAATCGCAGTATCGCCCGGCTCCGGCGTTTTTGGAGCGCAGGCCTGAGGCCCCGAGTTCGGCGAGTGTTGCATAAAAGGGGAACGCAGGTGCCAGTGCATATACACACGCGACGCGCAGCAAGAGGAAGGCAGCGGAGAGGAGAGGACGCGCGGAGGGGGGAGTGGAAGAAAGTCGCAGACATGATCTACCGCTAGGTCACTCACGGAGAGCGCACGGCGAAACTTTATAAATAGCAGAGAGACGAGAGGCAGCAGCGAGAGAGTCGCGCCGAGCCGCGGCGCATATTCGCCAGGAGTGAGAGAGAGAGAGAGAGAGCGAAGAATCGCAAGCGACGCCGCCATTTCGCCTCGCTTCGAGCGCAACGGGAGAGGATATCGCGTTCCGAGTCCGCTCGTTCCCCGCCGGTTGAATTTTCCCGCTAGTCATGAAAACTCCCGGAAGGACCCGCGCCGCCCGGAACACGCAGTAGAGCGCGCACTTCCGCCCCTTGACCGCGGCGTTACGCAGGGTGTGCTGATTGGTTTGTTTGCGCCGCGCTGCGGTGATCGCCCGGCGTGCACGGGTAAAAATTGATCGAGCGCCGGACGAGTACAGCTGACCGCGGCGGGTGTCAGGCGCGCATCGCTCGCACGGGAAGAAGGCTACTGGAATGGTACCCTCGGGCCCGGCGCACTTCACCACGGCAGCAGCTGGCCGCACCGCGACGCACCGCCTGCAGCAGGAGTCAACGAGCAGCTACGGCAGCGCCAAGACGGGCGAGGCACTACTCGCGCGCCAGGATCATCGCCTCAGCAGATGACGAGTGGCCAGGCCGCCGGGGAGCTGAGCTGACGCCGGGGCGGTGGTGTTGTTGCTGAGAACGACGCGCTTACGTTTATTCGCCTCGTAGCCCTCGCTGCTGCAGGAGCTGAGTGCATCAGTCGCGCGCGCGAGGAGAGGACCGGAGCCGTAGTCATGATGCCCGAGTTCAACGAGGAGACCAGGAGAAGAAGAGACGTTACCGGCGCCAACAGGTCGGGCTCCTGCGAGTTCTGACGCCCGCTTGTGTACACTCCGGATTCGGATTCTCTTGGTTGTGCCTTCCTTTTTTTTCTTAATGCTAAACGGACAACACTGTGCTACTGGCCGACGCTTTTAAAGTGCAGCTCGCGAATCTTCGATTGTGATCTTAAGTTTAAGACTACTCGACGCGTCGAAGAGGTTAAGTCTACAACGTATACTTTCTTTTCTATTTATTCTGGATTCATTATTTATTGTGAGTTTTCAAATTATTATACGGACGATAACGAGTTCACCCTGTTTCTTTCTTAGCGCAGTGGAAGGACAGTGACTGACCGATCGATCGGTTTGCCGATCGATGCTTTAACACTGCTCGCTCGGAAACAATAAAAAAAGGAAACAAAAATGTAGAGGATAGGGGTTAAGCGAATTTACAAAACTGCCATTTCTCTACTTAAGAAGAGGAACGTCGTCACCCGGGAGCTGTGAGAAGCTCAAGGTCGAGGGGCAACGGTACAAGAAGAAAGGGATAGAAGAAACGGTAGAAAATCATAGGAGATCGGCAGAGCACGAAGAGGATCGATTCCGAAAAATCGGTATATCGATAAACGCTCGCCAGAGAAATCCAGTTCGGGGCGGAGCCGCGGCGAGAAACTGCCCGTAACCGGCGAGCGTGAGAGTTCACACGGATGGTTTACGATAGAAAGAGAAAGAGAATGCACGCCCTCGCCGAAACACCTGCGATTGCGCACCGAAGATCCAACGTCGACGGAGCACCACGTTTGTTGCTATTGAGCTGAATTGGCGCCGAATGAGAGGGTCAGCAGCGTCGACGGCGGCCGGCGATTATTTCTTTTGAATCGCACCTACGTATTATTGTCGTTATTTTAATTTCGTTTTTTTTTATCGACGCAGTTTTTTATCGATCGATTATAATTTGCGTCGAATTTCGTTCGTTTCGCTAAGCTTCAATTCGCACGAGGAGAAGATAAATTTAAGGATTTCGAGGAAACGATTTTCTTCGGCCCTCGCTCGCGGAGGAGCGAGGAGTACCGCATGTCGTAGAAGATTAGATCGAAAGTTCCTTGGCAACTAGAAAAAGACTGAGAAACTATTTAAAAAAAGGAAGAAGGGAGGGAAGGTAAAAAAAGGAAACGAAGCACGAGACTTTTCTGTGCTCCATGGCCGATTCGATAAGCAGCCGATCGCCGATCTCGCATATGAGCCACAGCTATAGCTATTTTCTCTCGCGCGACTATTTCAATTGAAGGGAAAATCCAGAGGACAATAGATCATCATATTCCAAGACACGATTTATATTTTCGCAGCAGGAATTTCCAACATTTTCACATTTTTATCATTGTTTTGACGAAGAATCAAAAGTTCACCTTGACGGTAGACTGAAGAGATCTGCTGGACTAGTCTTAAACTCACTTTAAAGAAAAAGAAACGGAGCAAGCATTTGATAAAAGTCCCAAGACTGCTATCGCACGAAGAAATTAAATCAACCCGTCGCACTAGTCCCGTAGCCTGTAGCCAGGAGAACAAACAAAAAAAGAAGGAAATAAAGAAAAGAAGAAAAGGAAAGGTTCAGCCGGAAGTATGTTAAACAAGCCGCGCTGGGACCTGAGGAGCCGCTGGACACTGAGACAGCAGCAGTCGGCTTCGAAGAGCCGGCCGGGCTGCCTGTTCGAGCACGAGGTGACGGTGAGCAGCGCGAGCTCGAGCGTCGAGCTGGTGGCGCGCTTCGT
The DNA here is from genome assembly GCA_035586675.1 of Eurytoma californica. Taxonomy (NCBI): domain Eukaryota; kingdom Metazoa; phylum Arthropoda; class Insecta; order Hymenoptera; family Eurytomidae; genus Eurytoma; species Eurytoma californica. The sequence goes on along the minus strand of JAXIUT010000037.1, from coordinate 11,170,497 downwards.
CCACGCGGTGCTGCCGCAGGGCCGGTCCAACAGCGGCCGGCCCCTGGGACGCGGCGGCCTCGTCAGCATCGTCATCAGGAAGCGCCGGCAGCGGCAGCATCACGCCGGCATCAAGTGCATCGACGCGCGCGCCCTCCACTGCCTGAAGCTCCAGCCGAGGCTCAAGGCCATCGACAGCGTGTAAGACCAATATCTCGAGCATCACTTCTCTCTTTTTTTTTTTCTTTATCGCCGAACGAATTGTCACTGTGACGCAGATGCAATTGATTTTGAGAGCTGATCTTGGGTAACAAAAAAATATAAGGATAATATGATGCATACTGAATTCTGAATAGGATAATGTCCGGAGCATGAAAGTAGAGTCATTGTTTATTTTTTTAAACTTTACTGCTATTTTCTGTTAAAGTCATGACTCTTTTGGCCTCAATAGTAGGTAAATTCCAGAGATAAATTAATTATGCATTTTTTAATTATACCGTACAGTTACTTATGTTTTTTTTTAATAATAGGCTTTTCATTTAAATTTGTTACTTCTGTTCTTTAAGATATTCTTACCAATAGAAAATATTTCTTAGAAAATGCGACATTTACGAATCAAATTGTAGTATTTTTAAATTCTATACGAGCTTTTAACTCGACGATTTTTAACTTTCGTTTAAACTAGCGCCTGCGAATAAAAAATTGCGGTCAATTTCGCGCTCTGCGCAAACAACGGCTCGGGATTTAAATTTTCCTTACGAAAAAAAAGGAGCGCAGTGACTTCTCGTCAAGTGATATAAATTTTTCAATCAACCGGCCGCACTTGGAAAAATTAGAAAATTACAGCGCGACGTAAGACAAAAAAAAATTTAGTCACGTTAGAACCGGATCGCGACGCAGCCTCGCCACGCTGCAAGTGCGCTGACTCAAAATAAGAATACATAGCTCAGCTACAATGTCGTTGATAAGCTGAATCAACTGCAGGCTGAAATCTGCATTCTAGTGTTGATTAACTGATTTTCGAGGTATTCAGAAACTCTTCTCGTTTAAATTGAACGTAAAAAACATTCGCTTACCCGAATAACACTGTTAAATCGATGCATTTTAAGTAAAAAAATTTAAGAAAAAAGTTAAATGAAATAAAACCTTTTTTTACCTGAGAATTTAAAATATTTTTACAAACTATTTTGTACACGTTGATTATTTATTATTGCAGTTTTTACTTGTTTTTTTTTTTCTTTTAATTTCTTTTTATTACTGTGCAGTGAATTTATTAAATTTAAAACGACACGTTAATATTTATCGACCTCTAAGGACGTTGAAACAGAAAATGCACCTATAAAAGAAAAATGTGTACAAACATTCGAGAAATAGAATTTTTCATAAATAAAATTTTCTTTTCGAATGCAGCGCTACGCTGAAATTGAGACTATGGTAGAATCGAAATAGTGGCGTCGATTTGAGCGCGACTCCTGATAGGCGGGCTTGAATGAAAAAAAATGCGGTCAGTCTCGTTGCAGCGGCAGCAGCCGGCCCGCGCGCGCGCCGAGCGAAATAAAGCTCGGCGCGAGTGCAGGCGCGCTACGTACGTTAATGAGACGTTACGCTAACTTCTTAATGAGAGTAAACTCGTTTTAATTCGGGCATCGCCTCCGATGCTATACGCCGACTGTTGAAGAGGTCAGTGCTATTGCGGCCGCGGCGATCGGCCTCTCTTATTTAGGCTTCAAACTTCGAGCACTTGCGCATCTACTTCTTCTTCGTTGAGATCTTTTTTTAACTGTGCTGTTTTTTTTTGTACTTCGATCGTGTCTAAATGTTTGTGATGCAATAGTTAGGTATAGCTTACTACTTAACATTTGTTTTTTTAATGAAAAAAAAGAAGGTAGTGCACATGAGTGCGTGGTTCTAGGAATTGAAATTTTACAATGCACATAAACATTATTCAGTTTTGGTAATTAAAAAAAATTAAAATAATTATTAAATGAAAGTAATTCATATCAAAAGTAGTTTTTTGATGGATGCTTAAAACAAAACTTGAGAATTGAAATTATAAGGGAAGTTTAAAAAATTGTACTGCTGGCAAGAGCCTATCCTGATATGTCAAACTTAATGAGCGATATTACCTCCAAGCTTTTAAAGGATGTCTGAATTCACAAACATAAATAATGAACAGCTGACGTTTCTCTTATATAACCATACGAGTATAGCCATGCATATTCAATGCAAATTCGTTTATTTCTCGATAATATGCCTAAAATTGCACGTTTCCTGCAAATCTGTTACTCATTTACGATTATGTTTAATAACGATAAAATATTTTAGCCAAATTTATTTACGTAAAATATCCAATTATTCCAAAATAAATTATCAGCGTTATTTTACTAGGCTAGTAAGATTCATTTAGATCAGAAATAAAATTATTCCAAAATAAAAACGTACATTTTTACGCGTTGCAATTTTGTAAGTCGCTTTTGTTTACACCCAACACAAGCTACCGTTAAAATTCGTTTCCCCTTCCTCGTTCCGTTCGCAACGACCTCTTACCTCGTCGAATCTCCTTTTCTTACCCACTATTCGTATACGAACGAACGGAAAAGCGTCAGCTGCTCGCGCGCGAATTAATATCCTTGGAGAGGCGAACAATGCCGCCCACGAAGTTTGACGCGAGCGAGAAGCCGCAGGCGCGAATGAGCAAAACCGAAGACACCACCGCGGTGAAGTAAGTGCCCCGTTTAGCTTCTTAATAATTTCGATTCACCAGTCCGCTTCTCACCTCGGCCCAATGGATTCGACCTCCGGCGCGCGAAATTTTGCTCCTCCATTTACGATGGAATAACAATTGCTCGCTAAGTCGAGGTACGCTGTACACTGTATTCGATGCTGACGCGCAAAAATGCGACCCTAAAAAGTAGATGTATATAATACATTTAAGAAAAAAAGGTGGGGAAAGTAAATGAAAAATGTAGGGATAACGTCGATTTAATTCTTGATTGGAAGGAGAGGACGTTGAATTTTAACTGTTGCCGTATTGCAGATCCCCGCAGAGCCGTGCAGCGATCAGCGGAAGTTCGTCGCCGGTAGCGGCGCCCCTTGCTCTGTCTGCCAACCCAGGCATAGTACCGATCGTACCGAGTTCGGAGCCCATCAAGGAGGACATCGGCAGCGTACCCGCACTGCCCTCGCCTGCCTCCATCCTACCGGACCAAAACTGTGCTGAGATCAACGTTAGTATTTGTGATTTTCCAATTATCTACAATCATCTACAATTGTATTAAATTCAAAGTATTAATTAATCCATTCAGAGGTACATTATAAAAAAACGTGTTATTTGCGATTAAATTGTGTATAAATAATTATGAATAAACAAATTTATATACAGTCTGTCATGTAAATTATAAACTTGAAAAAAAAGATGATACTTTTTTCAAGGGAACTAAACGAACTGTTTTGTATTTTAGGTAGCACCGTGCCTGGCGGAGCTCCCGGCTGACGCGAGCGTCGCCCAAACGATCTCGTGGCTGCGCTCGCGCGGCTTCCAGGCGTTCGAGTCGACGTTCGCCAATTTCTCCGCGTCAGACATACTGCGCCTGTCGCGCGACGACCTAATCCAGATCTGCGGCCTGGCCAATGGCATCAGGCTCTTCAACGCCCTGCACTCGAAGGCGCCCCAGCCGAAGCTCAGCCTCTACTTCGCGGTGGAGCCGTCGGCTGGTGGCGCGGCCGGTGGCCTCTGGCGCATCGTCTACCTCGAGAGCCTGACCAGCGGCGCCCTCACCGGCAAGCTCCTCGGCGCGCTCAACCTGCCGCGCGAGCGCCTCCACTCGGTGCTGCTGCTCGGGCCCCAGGGCATACACGTCCTCGTCACCAACGAGCTCGTCGCCAACATGAAGGACGAGAGCATGTTCGTTGTGGAAACCATCAAGGGTGCGCATTCATTTCTTTTTTCTTTCGCTTTTATCGAAATTAATTGATTTAGTCAACGTCACGTGGAGATTGTTGTCTTTTTTCAACTGCTGTGTAGGCATACATAGCAATATTAGAATCAAGAAATCGGTTGCAAATTGCGCTCTAGAATTGTAAAAATTAATTGTAATTTCACGATTCGTGGTATCAAGTTCCTCCGTCAGAATATAACTTGCATAAAAAGTGAGCGTAGATTTTAAAACACAATTATTCTTTCCATGTATAAGATTACATTCACTTTCTTAGTAATAGGTTCTAATTGAAGAGTGATACAGACATTGCGCTGCTAAGGTTTTGTATCTAAATTTCACAGTTGACTGGATCAATAAGTAATTTTTTTAATGTTATTAAACTAATATTTAAATAATTACTCAAAACGAATGTAATTTAATTATTTATTTTCTTTTATTTTGCAGAACCTGGCACCGACCGTTACAAACTTCTACTGAAACCCTCTTCTACTCATTAGATTTGTTCGATTATAAGATTTAGGAAATAGTTTAGATATAAACCTAGCGTTATTGCGAATCACAAAAGCCTTTAAGAGTGTCCGAAATTCATGACGCCACAATTCGACGACTTGAGAAGTCATCTTACACTCGTACAACTTGTGTATAATTGACCCTCACTTCGAGGACGTTGCCTTCTAATCCATAGCAATCATATAATGCATAACCGCTTGGCATCTGACGTCGTCGAATGTTTTATTAGCTGTAACTCAAAATTAGTCGCGAAAAAGAAAAATAAGTATAGTTCAGAGCAAACACTAGACAATAATACACCGATTTGAACACTGCACCTCAAATGCGATGAAATTTGCGTAGGAATCTATAACCGAACAAATGTAGTGGGTGTCATGGCGAAACCAACTGGATAAAAGCGAGGAAGAAAAACACCTGTGCATTGGATGCATCCATTACCTTCGACGTTTTTATATGAAGCGACGCTTTGATTTGATTTTTGAGTGTTGTAAAACCATGAGCTATGACTAAAGCTAAGGCTAAGGTTAAAGTTACGGCTTCAGCTAAGGCTAAGTCTAAGGTTAAGGCTTCAGCTAATGCTAAAGTTTGATTAGGAAGCAGACAGAGAAATTTTCCACTAGGTACGTCCCTCTAGTCGAATTTTTTTTCTTTTGTCTAATTTAAATCCCTTTCGGCAGATGTAATGCAAAAGTAAGTAAGAAAAGGGAACGAAAAAAAAGGAATTGAGGTGAAGTATTAGCATAAACTTTATAATTTTAGTCACGCAAATTCTAAAGCAATTACTTTTTTGCCTCTCTTAGTGCATGTTATGTTATTTTTAGTTGAGAGAAAATACGCTTTTGTTTATTTTTTTATTAGTTTGTAAAGCAGAAAATTAACTATTATCTCATTGATTTTTATCGTAACCATTAAACTGTTACTAGATCTGTACGAGTAATCAAGTAGCCTTTTATTTGTTATTGTTTATGATTTGCCAAACTGCACGCGCCTCGACCGTATTTTCAAAAGAAGTAGCCCTTGACTCCTTTTACCGGGAAAGCCGTGTCAGAGGTGATCTAGAAGGATAGTCTGTAAAGGAAAGTGATGTAGTTTATGTATTATATTAATATGTATCACTATCACGAGGTAAAAAAAAAGTATCGCTACTAGATCGCCACCAGACGTAGTCCCGTAGTATCGATGCATGCGAAAACAATTTGTACCTTATTGCAACAAAGATAAAAGTTGTTAAAGATTCGAAAGAAAAAAAATTGTGCCAATTAACTAATTTTTAGACGATTTAATTTTAGAGATGCACGGATTCAATTCGATCTCTCATTTTACTTGTCCACGAGTTATTTCGCACTTTTACGCACAAATGCCGTAGTGCGCGCGAGATTCATGATTATTTCCTTCTTTTTTTTTTAGTTTAAGAGATAAAAAAATGTTCAAAAAAAAGTACCTAGCGTAGTAAAAGTGCATGCGTTATTGTGAAAAATTACTATTATTTTTCTGTATTTCGATGATTTTATCTTCTTCTCTTTTATGTAATAAATGAGTATTGCATGGTCAAGCGGTCCGGAGGGTACATGTTCGACTCCCCCGGGTAGCGCTCGCCATATTATTTGATTCATGCTTGGTACAATAAAAATCATAATTTTTTGTGCTAAATTTCTCGTTTCCTAATTACTCTTCCAAAAAAAAAACCACCAATATACTAGACTGCCATAGTCGCGCGGACGCTTGCCGTCCGGAGCAGAGGTACGTAAATGAATGGAGCCACTTTTATCATTTTTTTTTATAAATATACGTATCTTTTAATAACAAAATATTGTTAAAATTAAATATAAGGAATGCAGTTTTTTATTGTACACCAGTCACTGTCGCATAAACTTTCATCGAGAAAACACAACTTCAGTTCACAAGAAATATCTTTTTTTGGACTTGATTGATCACATCTTCGTTTACTTCTTCTTCTTCATCTGCTTGTTCTTTTTCTTCTCCTCTCGTTTCCTCTCTCGCTCGGATAGACTTTTATAAAGCTTGTATCCGAAGAAAACTGGAAAAAACAAAAAGGGCGAGTCAGTAAAGCAATTTCAAAATAAAATAAGCTCACGTCTTTTTAAGATTATAGAACGTTTTGTGTTAATAGCAGTGAAA
>JAXIUT010000037.1:11147138-11163831 GCA_035586675.1 Eurytoma californica | reverse complement strand
AATGACGAAATGGATGGTTTTTAAACACTTTTACACACTTTTAAACATTTTTGAACAAAAATTATTTCCACCAGGGTAGTTTGATATATTAAAATTTATGAATTGTGAAATTTAATTAACAAAATTGAAAAACGGTTTTATTAAAAAAATACTATTTTGAGATATACTTTTATGAAATTCCTATAAAATACATTTACTCATAAAAATAAAAATAAAATTCAATTAAAAAATTACTAATTATGACTAATTTTTTAAATTAATATTAAAAATATCGCTTTTATATCAAAATATACTTTATTAAAGTAAACCCTGTTGATAGACTATATTGTATCAGTAGAAAAAGACAAACCGGATTGACGACTCTACTGATCAGCTGATCCACGCGTGAAATAAATATAACAGTTCACGCGGCAAATTGGCAATCTAACTTCGACGTCACTAGTTAATACTTGGCATTCACATAAGTAAGTATTGATTGATCATTTTAATAATGTTGTTATAATTCAAAAATTTATAATAAATTTATTTTTCAGAAATGGCTTTAAACGCGGCTAAAGCAGCTTTGAAGCAGAGTAAAACTGCTCTGTTTGTATGTGACATGCAAGAGAAATTTGTCAAAGCTATATTTGAATTTGATAAAATTGCTGCTAATTCTGCTAAACTGGTAATGACTTTATTTACTTTCAGTTTATGTGAAATGTAAACATATTCATAATAATTTAAACGTATTCTTAATTTAGATTCAAGCTTGCAAAATATTGGAAGTACCAATTTTGGTTACTGAACAAAATCCAAAAGCTTTAGGATGTACTGTATCACAACTGGATATTTCATGTGCTAAAGGTCCCTTTGCTAAGACTCAATTCAGCATGTACACTCCCGAGGTTTGTCCAAACTTTAAGTTATCAAATAATAGTCAACGTTTAAAATATGAATATATCATTTTTATAGGTTATTAAAGAACTCAATACACTTTGTTGCAATGAAAGACCAGAATCAATTATTCTTATTGGTATTGAAAGTCACGTTTGTGTGGAAAATACTGCTATTGACTTAAAAAGCAATGGTTTTGAAGTACACACTGTCGCTGACTGCTGTTCGTCTAGAAGTCAAGAAGACAGGCTATTGGCAATTGAGGTATGAATACTATTTTATCACTTGAGGTTTGAATATTATTAAGCAATATTGTGACTTTGGAAAATTGTTGTATAATAAATGAGCTAATATTTTTACAGAGAATGAGACAAATAGGATGTCATATTGCAACTTCTGAAAATATAATATTCAAACTTTTACGAGATGCAAAGCATAAAGATTTTAAGCAAGTGCAGAGTTTAGTTAAAACTCCATCAGCATATACTGGCTTAGTATCACAATCTAAAATTTAAGAATTTTGTTAATACATACATTGTTATAAATGAGTTACTCTAAAAAGATATATCTTATAAATATATTTTTAAAAAGAAAATATAAATTAGTATTTCTTTTTTTTTTATAAAACTATAGAAAATAAATTTATTAAAATACTTAAGAAGTACAGAGGTAAAACGATTTTTGGGAATATCACATACATCTATTGTTAAAAACTTAGTTAATACCGGTTGATCCAAATCCTCCAGCACCCCTAGCAGTATTGTCCAGCGACTTAGCTTCTTCAAGTTCTGGATAGGCTATTTTTTCGCATATAAATTGAGCAACGCGATCTCCAGGTTTCACAATGAAATCATTATCACTGTGATTAAAAAGAACAACTCCCACCTCACCTCTAAAACACAATTTAAAATTTATTTATTTAGCATATATTCTTTATCACTGAGATGGTATAAAATTAAACATATAATAAATATTACCTGTAATCTGCATCGACAACTCCAGCACCGACATCAATGAAATTCTTCAATGCCAAACCAGATCTTGGAGCGACTCTTCCATAAGTTCCCTCGGGTACAGCAAATTGTAAATCAGTTTTAATGAGCAGTTTGCCTCTTGCAGGCACTACATATTCGTAAGCACTGTTGAAAAGAATACTTATCTTTATAAATATTTCTGAGAATATCTATTTTTAATTTTTATGACCTGTGGTTTACAAATAGTCAAAAAAGTAAGAAAGTGTCAAAGACAGAAAAAATATAAAAATTTATTTGATGAAAAATAAGTAGACTAATATAAAAATTTGTCAAAGTGAGAAACTACATGAATGAATAAATAAGAAACTCAGTTTTTACCATAAAAAAGACAAAGGCCTACCTTTTCAGGTCATAACCTGCAGATAAAGGCGAGCCTTTTTGGGGTGCAAAAGCCTTATCCGTCAATTTTACATATCTCAAAACACACTTATCGTTGGAAGGCATTGTAATGAACGATAGTTGATCAATTTGACGGATGACAAAATGAAAAACCCGACGAAAAGGTAATTTTTCAGTAGAGCCGGTATAGCCGATCGAGTGCGAATTAACGCGCGAAATGTGAAGCAATTCTCGCGATTTTGGCGCCTAAACTGAACGTTTGCCGGATGTCCGGATATTTCCGGAAATTCGTAAACGCGCGAAATCATACGTATTATAAAAATTTTATTGCGATCAGTAAATTTTTAATTTTTTTGAACAATAATTAATTTACGTCTATTTAAAAAATAGACTAAATCTGTAATAACTCAATCTGTTAAGGTGGTTTCGGCGAATTTCCTAATAAAGCTTAATAAAATTGAAAGGTAATAATTAATCAACAGAAAAAATAATAAGATTTGTGTAGCAATTTTATTTGATCAATTTTATTTACTAGTTAAATAATTATTGAATGTTAAAGTTTCAATACAGGATCTTTAGAAGGTTTTTAGAATTGCAAAAGAAAGTTAATGAAATTTTAAAAATATAAAATAACGGCTCTTGGTTGATTAGAAATTTACCAACGCTACCTTTAAAAGCGATTTTGAATAAATATTTTATTTTTTATAGAATGAAATACATTTTTTTATATTTTAATACATTATACATGATTTAGAAGTATAATAAGAAGTCGAACACAGTCTTGTCAATCACAGATAACTTATTTTACAGTTTGGCAAAGCAGAAGATAATTCTGATGTAACTTTGGACTGATCTTTTACATAAGGCATACCACCCAATGTGAGTGTTTTCAAATTACTAAAAATAAAACAAGAATTAATTATCATACAAAGATTTAAAATACAATATGATCTTATGTTCCATTTATTATTTATTCTTGAAAAAATTAGGGTTTTTAGTAAAATTTTAATTTCAAACTTACGTCAAAGTTTTTAGTTCCGAAAGACCAGAATCAGTAATATTTTTGCATTGTATTACTTCAAGTTTGTTTAAGCTGCTCTTTACTAATGATAGCAGAGGTAAGGCATCATTTTCAATGAAACTGCACTTTACTAGCTTTATTTCTTCTATGAATTTACAACCAGCTAAACAAATTAAAAATATTTAATTAACACTTTCACTGCCACATGAGTCATATGACTTATGATTTTTGTCTTCTACTGCAATATGATATATAAGCGTTTCAAATAAAAACACATATTTTTGTCCTTGACAAAAATTCAACCCAAATTAAATCCAAATTTTTACTTTAGTAGCCGTGTAAGTGTTACTATTGATAAGTTTAAATTAGATTAATCTAATTAATTTATATTCATTCAAAGAAATGTTATGTTTACAGAAATGAGGGAATCCAACATGATGAATGGCTGAATCAGTGGCATCGACTGCTTGAATGTGGTACCTTTCAGTTTCATCAGGTAAATTATTATAATCTTTCAAATATTCAGAACTGTTTTTCCACATTACACCAGCTCCATTTCTAAGTAGCCATTCTGCACAAGCTCGATCGGGACCTACTTTTTTAATTCTTTCTTGATCAATACTGAAAAAAATTTCTTTTTTTACTTTAAAATCTTTAACATTTGGTTATTAATAAAATAATTGATCTTACCTATTAAACATAAGTATTAACCATCTGTAAAAGTGACGTACAATTGTTTGATTTTGTGCATTAAAAACTATTTGTTTATTGACACTTAAAATAGTATTAAGCATCTTATCGAAATTAAAAAAGCAGATATTTGTAATTTATGAAAGTTTTAATCTTATATTCCTTTATTGTTTCACTTATTGCAATGAATGTTTTTATTTTAAGCCATTTAATTTATTATTTCATAAATGCATAAATTTACAAAAATTTTTATGTAATCATTGTAAAAAAAATTTTTAAGGATATACAACGTATCTATTATTTATGTGACCTTAACACTCCTCGTTAACCTTTAAAAATAAAAAAGTCACCGCCGGAGATAGATTGTATACACTGCACACCTAATGCGCATCTGAATTCGGAGTTACGGACATGAGAACGTGCCAATTTGAAATTCTGGTCTGGGGTAGGTATAGATGTCCCTACCGGGCTTCCGTAGTATAGGTATAGTGGAGGGGGTATTCTCTGTCTGCTAAGATAAGACAAAGAACAACAAAGAATCAGCTGATTTCAGAAAAATACGCAATTCGGTGAATTTCTTTGAATTTAATTTCCAAGATATTAAAACGTATTTGTTTATCGATATTTGATGTACAAGAATTTGTTCAGTAATAAATTACTTACGTGTAGTACCGAAAAGAACTAAAGTTTGACAAAGGAATAACGCGGTTATGTGCGTTTGTTTACCTAGTGTTAGTATCATAATTTCATAGTAAACGGAGCATGAAAAAAATATAAAAAATATAGTAAATATGTTACATCAATAATTTGGCAACTCATTATTTAGAACATGTATGCATTTAAAATATAAGTACTATAATTGTCAAGGTTAAATCGAGGTAAACCTATATATTGGAATGTCAAAAAAGAGTCAAAGTGTTGTTTATCAGAGACATTGTTATATCTACAAAACGACAATAATTATCTAATACAAGCAGCATCGGTAATAATATGGTTCAAGAAAATGAATATGAAGCTTTGTCCGTTGCAATAAGGAAAAATTCATTAATTTCTGTAAAAAGAATTTTAAGCCGGCATAATGGTTTGATAATTGATGACCAGTGGCTTGATTATATCCTTTTGATACAAGCAATACAAAGAGGATGCAAAAAAATAGTACAGCTATTATTAGACAGTGGCTGCAGAGTTAACAAAGAAGATGCTACATACTTCTTCCATACTCCTCTTTACTACGCTGTCAGATTGGGAGATGTCAAGTTAGTTGAAATTTTGTTGAATAAAGGTGCCATAATTAACGGCAGAGACCGCAATCAAGACTCTCCATTTTGTCTAGCACTGAAAAATAAAAATTATAAGATTGTTGATAAAATGTTATCCAGGTATTTGCTTCGAAACAATAAAACTACTTTTAGTGACGATGATTATATTGCATTTAATGCCGCTTGTTTAAGAAATAATTCTTTTGTGGTTGAAGATTTTATTAAGCGGGGAATAGATCTGAATAAATACCAAAACGAAGATTCCCAAGATGAAACCTGTTGCATTCCACTTCACATAGCAGTAAAACATCAGAACCTCAAAGTGGTCAAGTTGCTTCTTAAACATGGAGCTAATGTAAATGCTAAAAATGGAATAGGACAAACTCCTTTACATTTGGCTTATTACATGAAGGAACAGAGTTATCCTCTTAAAGAGTGTTGGAAAGTGATTGACGCTATTGTATCTGGACTAAAGAGAACAAGCCAAAATCCTGTTGATGATTGTGGATTGTCTCATTTTCACATAGCTTGTACAAGAGATCAAATAGACATAGTCAACCATTTTTTAATGCTAAAAGTAGACATTAACAGTGTGGTAAATATTGATTCTGCAATGAATGCTGGATATACACCGTTACATTTTGCAATAGAAAGCAGACACCGTCAGATTGTTAATTTACTTCTAAGTAATGGTGCCGATACAACAATTCAGAATAGAGATGGAAACACTCCTTTCCATTTTGCTTTCAGTTATTTTTATTCGGATAATGAATTTACAGATTTTATGTTATCTAAATATGTCCCAAAAAATATAAATCCTGTTAATAAGATTGGTCTTTCCCATTTCCATATTGCTTGCAGCACCAAGAGTACAAGTTCTATTGAATCTTTTCTTCAAAATGGAGCATCAATAAATGCAGCTGTAAATTTAAATTTGCCCAAATGTCCAGGATATACTCCGTTGCATTTTGCAGTTGAATTCAACAGGAAAGGTGCCGTTGAAATACTTTTGCAACACAATGCTGATTTGAAGGCTATTGAAAAAGAAGGATGTACACCACTACACTTGGCCTGTCAACAAAGTGCTAAGAAAATCCATACCATACTGAGAAATTCAGTCAATGTTTCAAATAGTTACGAAAAAGTAAATTTTGAAAGTAGCTTTAAACAATCGCCAAAAAAAGTTTTAGATTCAATAGCTCAACAAAATGAACAAGTGGATATAGTTAAATTGCTTTTACTACACAAAAGTAATGTGAATGCACAAGACAATTTAGGTAAAACTCCCTTGTTTTATGCTTGTGACATTGATTATGGAACATTCGAATGTGAATTTGGCAGACACATGACACAAACTTTGCACTCCATTTTAAATGAATTTTACCACAAACGTCATGAAATTATCAAAACACTATTGTGGTATAAACCTAATGTCAATATTGTTGACACAACTGGTAAAACAGTATTACATTACATTGCAGAATCGAATAAAATATATAGTGATGAAAAGAAAGCGGAAATAGCTACAATGTTGTTGAATGTAGGTGCGGATATTAATGCTAAAACACATGCAGGTCTAACTCCTCTTCATATAGCACTGATAAAAGGTTTCTGGGATCTTATCGAAGTCTTTTTAAAGTATGATGTAGATCCAAATATAGCAGAGAATGAGAATTTATGCACTCCATTACATCTAGCAACTGGAAATGATCTTTTAGCCCCAAAAAATGAGGAAATCATCAGAGCTCTTTTAGAGAAAGGCGCAAACATTGATTTGAAGCAGAGTGATGGCAAAACTTCATTACATTTAGCAGCTTCCACTCGTTATTCAACTAATAGAATTGTTCCACTTCTAGAGATAGATTGCAATATTGACAGTCAAGATTCAAAAGGCAGAACTCCTCTTCACATGGCATGTATAAATAGAACTGCTGATAATGTTAAGAATCTTCTAAATCATGGAGCAGACATTAACATCACTGATCTATACTGTAGAACAGCTTTGTACTACTATTATGAATTTCAAATTGAAATTTTGCAGAGCCAGAGGTTACCAATGTTTGATTTTCATCAAATATATTATACCTTTATGTATCATATAAGAAGATTGAGAACAATTGGTTTTTTTGTCAGCTGGGATAATATGTCCTACTACATGAAATTGAAAAATCGGCATGCAGAATATGTGATCAACAGCAGTGGAACTGATATTTTAGGGAAGTGTGAAGATGAAATTAAGAAAATGAAGAGTATACAAATAAATAATTATGCAACTTTGTACGATATACTTTTTAAGGATCCAAATGAAATGACCTTATATGTGAAAAATGAGGAGTTATTAGACATTCTGAAATCTCATAGTTTTGAAAATGATTTTGCACAGTATGGCTTTTTGCTTAAATTGCAGTATAGAAGAGGTTTGTCAAGAAGTGGTTTATTGAAGCCAGCTAAAGATGCTTTGGAATTAATTTTGAGTTTCAGCTTGCCAGATTCATGTTCTGAAACAATTTTTAGATATTTAAATGACGATGCCTTAAAGAATTTAATAGAAGCATCATCAACAATTAGTAAGAGTACTGATTAGTGGGTTGCAAAAAGAAGTATTTCTTTGTTTTTCTAAAAACTTTTTTTATTTATTCGTATAAAATATATTTTACAAATAAATATGCTATTTACCTGTAATATTTTTTTAAAATAACAATGTACAAGTATAGTATTAAAAATAATTCTAATATTTTACTGACTAAATTTTTAGTGCCATTTTTAAGTGTTTGAAAAAAGGCAGTCTTATAAAATTTGTTAATAAAATAAAAAAAGAATAATGTGATAGAAATAATCTCAGAGTATTAGTTAACCATTGTTTATTGATTAATTATATTAAAATAGAAAATTAAATATAATTTTTTATCTTGTTTGATATTTTTGTGATTTGTGATTCAAATGTATTTTTTTTATATAACAAAAATATATTTTTTAATACATGGAAAATGGTTGTCTTATTGTTCTTATTATTTATTGTATTTTTTTTTTCTTAAAACCTATTTATTTTGAGACATGAACATGCATCCAATTTCATAAAGTATCCATTCCAGCAAAAGGACATAACTGCATGTCTTTTAAAAGATCAATTTTATTAAAAACCCCTTTAAAAATACACTGTTTATTTGGTCCCAGAAAAAGTATTCAAGTGCTTCGCCCCTCCCCCACGAGGGCACTCAACAATTAAAGAACTCGAATAAACACAAAACATGGAGTTATGTTAGTATGGTACAGATTTAAATGCACTGAAATGTGTATTTTTAATTTTAATAATTTATTTTAATTTTTTTTAGATTTATGTACAATTATAAAATATAAAATTTTTTATACTCAATTTGTGGTCATGAGATTCAAAACGTATCCTTTCAT
This sequence comes from Eurytoma californica, assembly GCA_035586675.1. Classification (NCBI taxonomy): domain Eukaryota; kingdom Metazoa; phylum Arthropoda; class Insecta; order Hymenoptera; family Eurytomidae; genus Eurytoma; species Eurytoma californica. The sequence goes on along the minus strand of JAXIUT010000037.1, from coordinate 11,155,207 downwards.
TATCCTGAATTATACAAATCTACTCATTATAATTATCTATTACTAATCCTTATTACAGCTATAATTTACAAATTTTCAATTACAAATTCGAAATTCAATGTTTTAATGAAAAGCTTGTTTCACTTCCTAAAAAGGCATTAACAAATTGATTTACATGACTGTAGTAATATGCTGCTACATCATTAGCATCCTTCTTAGTTTTGATTTGCAAACCACTAGTGTTTAATGTGTATAAATATGGCAGTACTGCACAATGTTGATAGATGTTTAATAAACTATCAATATCACAGATTTCATTACTTTCTTTCACTATGTTTTCTGATAAACTTTTTAAAAAGTACCTGTTTTTTGAATATCTGTTACTAAAACAATTATCATACCATAATGCACTGGCGAGATCTTCAGCGTACATAATTAAGTTTTTAGCACGTTGTATAGAAACATGCTCTTTGTGTTCCTTAACAATTTTTCTATATTGTAATAATAAGGCACACATTCTTGATAATAAGGCACAACTTTTAGCAACTAAACAACCATATATCACTGCTGGCAGAGTTAAAGGCATAAAAGATGTTTTTTTATATAATTCAAGAATATTAATTTGTTCATAGAAAGATAGAGCTTCTGACATTATGAGTGGGTTATTAAAATGTATAGTTAAAGCAGACTTTATAAGTTCTCTTGTGAAGTATTCGATAATTTGTACCTTTCCAGTTAGATCATCAGCAAAACTTTGATCTAAAAATGGAAAAGTCTTATCTTTGAAAGAGTCATCGTTAATAACATAAATATTTGTTAACAACATTCGTAGGGTCCTAATAATTTTACATTTAATTTGCAATGGAGAACTATAGAACATTAAGTTCATATGTTTTAGGACATAATCTTGTAATTCTGGTATAGATATTGAACTCCACTGCATTAACTCTAACATTTTTAAATAATGCTCATCCATGCAGCATGACAGGTATTCGTTGATAAAGTAATTTACTATCGGAATTCCATGTTGCATGTACCTGCAAAATTCGATAGTCATGCCTAAGATTTTATCCATTTCTTGAAATGAATATCTACCATTTTCAAATATAAATGATTTCCATAGTGTATTGTATAAATTGTAAATAAATCTTTGCTGGTATACAATATCAGTAAATGTTAGAAGGTGATAGCCAATAGTATTTGTCAATAATGCAGTAGCTTTACTCGGTAATTTAATACTATCTTGATACTCAGCCAACTGAGCAAAATTTGATACATCAAATATTGACTTTTCTGATTTATTTTTAAATATGTTTGAACCAATGTTAAAGTATCCAACTGAAGGTACAAGAGGTTCTTGATTCTTTTTAGTTTTAGGCATGTTAGCAAAATTCCAATTGAAATTTACTTCACTGGATTGTGTCTGATTTATTCTTTCTGAAGCATCCTTAAAACCCATTCGCATTGTTTCAAAAATAGGACGCCATACACTTTGAATATTTATCGCTGGAATTTTTTCAGGTACAAACTCGGGTTTGTAAGATTTAAAAAGCGATAACAAGGCAGTTATATGTTTTGGAGGTTTTCTGTAACGTTCATTTACTTTCATTAATCTTTCAACCTGCCTTCTTGTTACATCTTCCGGCTTAGTTGTTAAATAAATTAACTGGGCTAAGCGAGACTCTAGCTTATCATTTTTCAACATAGTAAAAAAGAACACGTCATAAAATTTGTAAAGTGTAAATCTGCTAATTAACTGATACTCCCAGCAACCGATAAACCATTGGAGTAATGTGTTAAGAGCTGTTACTGATGCAGACTGAGAAAAAAACCATGCAATTAAGTTCTCAGCATCCGAATCATTAACTTTGCCCCTTGGAATTGTACACTTTATGAGAGAGACCAAATGAGTTGACCCCAAATTTGACTTCTTTATAATATTTATTATCATTTTCACCATTCCCTCATCTAATCCGCTAATAGCAGCTTCTTCTTGCAATATAATAATAGACTCTCGAAATTCTATATAACCTTTGCCCTTATCCCTCAAATTCTTCAAAAATATTGTACAGTCTCTATATCTTGTATTGTCATCCATTTCTTTAATTTGTAAAAAATCAACAACACATTGGGTTTTTAAATAATACTTTTACTGATATAAAAAACTTGTTTGAACACGAATCACACTAACTTCCCGCGAAAAAAGCGGGAACAATACGCTTCAAAGAACTGTAAACAACTGAAGTCCTACATGCATATAAAGGTTGAGTTGGGTGAGCAGGGTGAGTGTCCTAGAATGAACCAATGGTTGAACGGCATCGAATATATGAGTATAAACCTATATGACGTTAAGTTTGAAGTGTAAAAATAGATATACTTTATACACCATATGTGCATATCAGATACTTTGAGTATGGGTATGTATATAATGTAGGGTGCAAGTATTAGCCCATCAGAGTTCAAACTTATACAAGGCAAAATGAAGTGAAATTTGAAGATGCAAAAAAACGATACTTAGCTAATACTATTTTTAAAGCTTTAAAATGGAAATGTTTAAATAGAATAATTTTAATTTTATTTAAATGTATGTATCACAATGTAATGGGTAACAAAAATAACTAAGTTCAGACAGTAAATTGGTGCATGTTGTTATTGTTTTGTTAACTTAATAGTAATTTAAATGTTAAATAATGAATAAACACATTCATAGGATTTATTATTTACGTGCTTAGCAAAATGCAAAACGGTTAGAAACAGTTTCTTTCTTCCGAGAATTGCAGCGCATGCGCTAGTTAATGCATACGTAACTGCCGGTTTCCGGTCTTGGATGTGTTTGTAAACCATCTTTGGGAAGAAGCAAGTGAACGATTGCGCGTGCAAGTGAACAGTTGCTTATTTTGCGGGATCAACAGTACTTAGCCGTTGAGTCACTCTTGGTGGTGACTCAAAGTGATTTTTCATCAACAGTGACTTTTTTATTTTTTTTTCCGTAATCGCGGCTGCTACATACAGTGCGTCTTTTGGATCGTCGGATACGTTGACGTACCTACATTTGCCATGAATTAGAATAAAACAAGCGGTAAAACAAGTGAGTTGATATCATAAGTTTCATCCAATAATAATGAGCTTTATTTGTAAATATAGAATTCTTAGGTTTCTAGGTTAGCAATAAAAATGTCCCTTTTATACTGGTTTAAATCATGTTTAAATAAATTATTAGTTATATGCAACTTTAGAGCATTGTCCTCAAATGAAATAAATTTACTTTAATCTATAATCTATTCTAGTTATTTTTATTCTATGCTCGATTGCAAAGAATACTGTACTGTACTCGACTGTTGTACAGAATACACAGTTATCATTCTTCGTAGTTATGATACTAATTCTTGATTACTTTATCATCAAAAATAAAATTTTAATGCTCTTAGTTATACATTACGTACATATTATTCAATTTTATAGATATTTACATAATTGCTGATGTGAAATTTCCAAAAATGGCTGAATGCAGCAGTTCCGAGAAATCATTATTAGGTAAACAGTATGATTGAACAATATATTCTTTCACAGGTTCAGTGCAGTTAATATGTAAAAAGATTTTTCCCCTAAACACTAAATACTTATTGTTAACTATAACTATTTAAGGAATCTTTATTATATAGGCTATTTAGCCTATTAAATAAATAAATAAATAAAAAAATAAAAATGATCCTATATGATCTGTATATCTGATATCAAATTTAGAACAAGTATGTTACAAATCTGTCGTCTTTGAGGTTTACGGGAGGTCACATTGCTATTGTGTATTCTCAAATTCTTCTGAGATACTTTTATGTGGGTATTACAAAAATGATTTAGAATCTGATTGTTTTATAAAAATATTATGGATTTTGAAGTAACAAAATTACATGTTTTTTTTTAAATACTTTCACTATTATATGAGTCAAATATGAACTCGTGATTTTTGTCTCCTAATGCAATATGACATATGTGATTCATGAAAAAACATATTTGTAACACGTAATTTATGTAGGAATGATGAATCTATTTTGAGGAAGAAGCTATATGCCAATGAATTAGTACTAGTTTTTACCTTCGAATTTGGTTAATTATTCTTTCCACACATTCAATATACTAGTAAAAAATTTGTTTTTATTGTGCTTTGCATGTATTTTATATGTAAAGCATATAGTTAGGTTCTGGTATGCTAAGGTGCTTTACTCCATATACTTTTACCTGCAGTTCTACTAGTTTATATAATTCATTTAAAAAAGTTGATCGATCCTCTTTTTTTTCATTTTGTACTTGAAAACCATAATTAATAATACAAAGCATGTTTGGGGGAAATGTTTTGAACAACATGTATTATGAAGTATGTTTATTATGTTCGAGGATTTTAGGCTTTCATAAAATTTTCTATTATTCATTTTGTAAGGTTTTTCAGGTATCAAATGTGCACAGGTTCTTAATATCTTTTTTATGAAGTAAATTTTTACTTTGTTGATACGTGCTACACTGAACCTGTTAAAAATATGCTTATAAGGATTATTCGTAGATTACTAAAATATTTTTTACTTTATATTATAGAAAATGAAACTTTTAGAAATCAAGTCATTCCTTATATTCATGAAGAAATTTTACTTCCAACTGTGACTGAAGAAGGTTCTGGTTAGTGTTATTTAAGTACTGATTAAGAACAACATAATATAGAGGAGACCAGGGATATTACAGGCACACGGGTGATCATAGTAGTTCTTATAAGATTCTATATTCTACACATTTAACTTGTAGAGTAATAGTATTTTCTATTGGAAGCACTTTCTGAGTGGCATAACCTATATGTGAGTCGTAAATGGTTACAAATTTTCAACTAATTTAGTTTAAGAATTTGAAAAATATACTTTTTGTATCTGTTTAAATCCTTTATGTACGTTTATAAAATTTGTAAAAAATCTGTAAAATGGTTGTAATGATACAAAAAAATCTAATATGCTTATATTGTTTCTAAAAAATTAAATATTAAACTTTTTTTATTCGTGAGCCATCTGGTTTCCTCTAAATTGTTTTTAAAAAATCATTATTACAGCATATCGTATTTTTTTTAGACATTGAAATTTTAGAAGAAAATATTACAAAAAAAACATTTAAGAAAAAAAGGAAAAAGAAACTTAAGAATGATTTACATAAAATGAAAAAGTTGAATTCATCGCCACAAAATGCAATAACTGGTAATTATAAATATATAAGTAGATTTTATTAACAGTCGAAACAATTACATTTTTTTTATTTTTTATTATTATTATAGATGTTTGTGGACTTCAAGTCACAATAAAATCATTACTCAGTAAGTTTAAGCTTAATTCAAATTGTTTTTTATAAATATTAATTTTACCAGAATTATTTTTTTACCATTTGCTTCAAATTTTGTAGAAAATGATGAAATTAGAAAACAAATTGCACCATTTATTGAAGAAGTTGTTATAGACTGTTCTGATTCAGGTTAGTTCATCAAAATGGTTATCTAAAAAACATCCAAAACAATATCTTTTATTGCAATAATATAACTTTTATTATTACCGATAGATGCAGAAGAAAATAAAACGTCAGACACATCATTTCGTAAAGGAAATGATGAATTAACTGATGCACAAATTTTAGATAAAGCTAAAGATATATTTGCCAAAAGTTTAACAAAATTAAAAAGAAAATCCAAATCTACCAAACAAAAGCATACCAGTAATCATTCAACAGGTACCTGAGATATAAAATTATTTGATATTGTTAAATATTTTTTAACTTTTGATATTGTTAAATATTTCTAACTTTTAATACATTTTAGCTAAGAATAAAGTTGTGGATAATAATGAAACTGCAGTAGCCAAAAAAATTCATGTTTTAGACTTAACTAATGACATATCAGGTTAGTACAAGTTAAAGTACAAGTTAACATTACTTTAGTTAAATCTATTATTTGTAGCTTTATAAATGCCTACTTTTCTATTATAGATGATGATGTTATACTAAGTGAAAGAGTAAAAAAGAAAATCCTAACAAAAAAAACTGTAACTAATACTAAAAAGATTGATAGTCCCCTTGAACCTAACCAAAATAGAATAATTTTGGAGAGCAGTTGTGGAGGTCTAGTAATAAATCAGAACATATTTGTTATTGATAGATTCCAACAAAGCCATAAGAATAATGTGTCTAAACAAAATGATATTCCAGATTTATCTGTCACTGACTCAGGTATGCATCTCTTAAATCTCTTCTAGAATATAATAACAGTATAATAATTGTAATGGAAAATAACAATTATTATATATTTCAGATGATTGGTATTATTTAAACATAGCTAGAGCCCCTAAAGATTCAAGTATCGAGGATGATGTCTTGATTATTCAGAATAGTCTCAAATCAAATGAAAACAGCAGTAATATAGAAGTAGAGGAGGAATTGTTATTACCTATATCAAGTAATAAAATTGAGACAAAAACAACTATAAATGTTACGGATATACCCAGTAACAATATTGAAACAGAGAATCCAGTAAATGTAGCAGTTACACAAAGTAACAAGATTGAGTCAGAGAAACCAGTAAATATTGTAGTTAGACGTAGGAAAAGAAGGGGTCGAAGAAGAAAACCTTGGACTATTTATGGAAATCGATATGGAGATAAAACACCTTCCCAGGCTATCAAGGAAAGTGAAAAACAAACTACTTGTTTTGAAAATGAGATCATTGAAAGCAGTACAAGTAAGTTTCCTTTTAATTCAATGACAATCTTTTATAGATGACCGCATATTTTTTATAAATTTGTTTTCAGATTTGAAAGATGGAGTTACTTTTAGTCATGAATTAATACCTATTATAAAAAAAGAAACTGAATCAATGGATAATTCATGTTAGTAGTTGTTTTTATAATATAAATAATTTGTCTAGACTTCATTTTCTAATTTATAAAATAATGTTTACAGGTTCTGAAATATCACCATGTGCTGACCCTAATGATTCTATTAATAAGTTAAAGTCAAATAATGGTAATTTACTAATATATATATATTTTTTTTCATTTAAATAATTATTTGCCATTAATGCTTTTTTTCTTTCTCTTATAGATAGTAGTTTACATATTGATGTTTCTAAACCTTTGTTAAAACCTTACAGAATAAAACAAATAACTCCTGATTTTTATCGTAAGTGTTACATTCTATTAATGTTTTTTACCAATACATTGTATTTTATCAAATAAATCATTGTAGGTGATGAAGAAAAAGTTTATAAAACTTATAAAAAAAATTCGGCTAGAAGAAATACTATGATGTTAAATGTTCAAAGTAGGTTACCTACATCAAGAACAGCAGGATATAAAGGTATGTGAAATATTTTAAATAAAATTTTAGTTTTCTATCATAATTATTGAAATATAAAAATATTGTTAGATAAGAGTTTCTTTAAAAAACGGTCAAGATGTTCAAAGTGTGGAAAAAAATATGGACGTGCTTGGAACTTAAGACGACATGAAGAAAGTTGCAAGACAGATGAGGTTCAAACTGATTTTCAGTGCCCTCACTGTCCATTTAAGACTCCTTGGAAATATAGCTATCATGCTCATGTATCAACTCACTTAATGGATCCTAAATTTGTAAGAAACTGTACGTATCCTTTCATAAATAAACTAACTAGGAGAGTATCTCACCTCCGGGTCATCAATTTTGCTGAAATTTTCACAAGAGGTTCCTTTCCTCTTCGATAGAAAGAATGCACAGTCTCAGGGTCCAATGGCCACTTTTTTCAAGATAGAGCTCTGCGAAATATTTGCAACTTTGTTCGCAGCTCAAACTTTGATGATACCAGGAGAGGATATGAGACCTCTCCGTAACACCAATCCATTAAAAACATTACATGGTGTTTAATTGAGACTGAATATGATGTTCGATACCTGTATTTTGACACTACAGGCCTATCTTGTTCGGAGACTTGTACACCATTCATATATGATACGTACAAGAAAGAAAGGCCTATGGAGTCAAAATACAAGTATAGAAATTCATATTTAGGTTCAATTTAATACCACATAAATTACCTTTTA
>JAXIUT010000037.1:11124936-11137998 GCA_035586675.1 Eurytoma californica | reverse complement strand
GGAAATCTATGCATAAGTTATGCAGAAGTTCTGCAGAAATTCTGCATAATTTATGCAGATATTTTTCATTAGGGAAGTGTTTATTTACTGCAGACATTTAAAAATTCTTTATGAATTCTTTTTTTTTTCAAAGTGTACTTATCGGGACATGTTTAATATTTGATAGAGAATAAATGAAATACAATAGTAGAAAATTTAATTTTTCAACTAAATAAATATAATTATATTAAATAAATTACGTTCTCATTGTGTTTTCTACGTATCCTACTTTCAATTTATTTTGTACGTTGTTTACAGAAGGCAGACGTAGTAAACTCGCCGTGACGTCATTGTGTAAGGTGGTCGCGAAAAATGGTATAAATATAACCTCAAATGTTGACGTTTGAATAAACATCAAACATGTTAATGGATTTCGTTGTATTATTTACATAAAAAGATATATTTTGATGTTACGAATTGTTGTTACCTTTATAGTAGATTAGGCAAATAGCTAATTAAAATGGAGAACGTACCACTCAACAAAATTATTGACGTTTCTTGGCGTTTTGGAGGTACTAATTCTTATTAATCACTATTATTTATGCAAGAAAATAATGTTTTCATTTGTTATACATTTCAAAGACGCATCCTTTTTTTTGTTTACACATGTTCTAAAATACTATAATTTCATTTTATGAAAATTATTTTGATAATACATTAATAAGGCAAGTCAAAATGCGTTTTTTTCATAGATTGATTTATTTAAATTATATGAAATTTAAGTTTCACTATGAAAAAATACAGTCAATTTAAATTATAATGTACATAAATAAAGTATTTATTATATTTATTTATTTATTATACTTTGACAAGATAATCTATCTGTTAAATTTTATTGCAGTGACAGTAGCAAGTAGTGGAACTGATGAAGTCGGAAAGAATTTTTTACAACTCAAAGTACTTTATGATGAAGATGGAAAGACCAAATCTATTTTTACAGAGATGAATTTAAATCAATTTTACAAATTTTTACATGATTTGGAAAAGGCAAAAAGCAGTATAGATATTTTAATGTGATTGTTGAGAATAGGTATAATTGTTAAATATTTAATAAATTTGTACATAATAAAAAATGTTACTTTAAATATGCTTTAATCTTTAATACCTAATATAAAATATAAAAATAAGTATTTTTTTTAACTAGCCTACTTATTACTCTAGTCAGTCCATTAGTTTTACAATCTGTCAATTCGTTGGTATACTTTTACTTCAGCTGAACTATTAAATACTTATACGCTTAGATATGTATAAAAAATGCTGCTGTACATAATAACAGTTTCGAGTAAAAAAATTAATCCTGTCCCAAACGACAAGAATTTCTTTTCCTTTCATGCTACTAGCTTATTTACATTTATAAGTTTCTTAAATTGTCAATAAAACATTATTTTTTTACAGTAACTGATATAAAGTTAATTTTTCATTATATCTCTAACAAACTTAATGTAACATGTTAAAGATGTTTGTACAGTATAAACACTTCTACTTCGATAGAAACTGGAACATGAGAACAGATAAAATGTTGCTGAAGTAGATTTACTCATTATGCAATTGAAGTTTAATCTTTTAATATACTTATGTCGTTTGCTTTTATCAATAAGCAATCAATAGTGAGTATTTCATTAGGTCTGTTAGTTTTGTAATGCTGAAACTTGAGTATACTTCTTTAGCATTGCCTGCTGTTTTTCATTGTGATTGATTATTTCTTCATGTTGAGTAATTTTCATTATCTGAAAGTAAAAAATTGGAACAGTTAAGTCACATGCTTTTAAAAAATTTTAAAGGGTGTTCATAATTTAAGTTAATAAATATTTACAAGCAAAGCATGCAACAGACAGCAACAAATTAATTGAATATACATCTGAACGTGATACTTACTACTTATATAGCAGATAATTACATAAAGTATTCCTGATCAACAAGACTACAACAATCTAGTCAAAGTAAAATATTTTAAAAAGTATGCAATTAAAAAATTTAGAGTATAAATCAATTTGTTCAAGCATATTAATTCAGCATACTTTTCAATTTGTAAATTTGTCTAGGATATGTACAAATTATTATAGTAACAGCAAGATCAATGCATGCAAAAGCTTAGTAGGAAGGAGAATACAATGGACGAACAGCGAGTACAAAAACTATTACAGAATTTTATTATTTTTTGTTCATTAACACAGATTTATATTAATTTACAAAATTAACGCTTGCGTCTCGCTTTCATAATCGTCCATTAGTATTTCAAAAAGCACCACCACTCAAAAATGTCCGCTAAAAATATCGAAAAGCTTAATTTCATTTTTAACAATTTCTTTTATTGTAGTACAACGTTTCTATTTTAATATGACATTGATTATTACTTTATATATAAATATCAATCAATTTAATTTAACTAAATAAAACTACCTTTTTAATGAAAATTATTTAAGAACTATCAGTATACATTTAAATATTAAATATAAAAATATAAAAATCAAAATTACTAAAATTTGAATTTGTTTGATAATATAACAAATTTTGTTTGCCATCGATATTTTTTTCGTTTAACAAAACCCGTTAACATACCAACATTTAATAGTTTACAACATAGAATACTATTGTACAAAAATTAAACACAAAGATCTTTGGGTTTGCTTTGGCGTCTGTGTAAATTTGTGAAAGAAAAAATGCTGGTTTGTAATTAATACTGATGGCTGTACAATACTTATGGCCCGTTATTTAAAAAAAAAAAAAAAAAAAAAAAAAAACAGGCTAGAATTAGTTGAGTACTAATATTATCCACAAATGATTAAGCAGTTCCTCATTTTATAAGATACCACGAAGCACTAAGTACTATTAACATAAAGCAAACAAATTTAATCATATTTATTTCATGACATTCTTTACTATATTATATTATAGAATATCGACATTATAGAAAATAATAGTTTTAACGAAATGCTCAATCCGTGGGTAACAATATTTTTATAAAATTAAAAAACAATAAAATAATAGTAGAAGACATTAATTAATTAAATTTTTTAAGAATAAAGAATGATTAACATTGGGTTACATGTAATTCTGATTAAAAAATTAACGCGTATAGTAAAATTGATATGGTAACATTTTAATAATCAACACAAATTTGCATGATATTTATAATTAGGTAATGATGATATTGTTTAGAAAGTAAATTGTCAATACTCGTTTTTTAAAATACAAATTTTAATACATATTATAAAAAAGAATGTTGCATTTACTTTCTAAATACTATATTTTATTTTTTTATTAGACATTTGACTTTATTACTAACCCTTTGATAATTTTCTCCGATTCTTCAAAAATAATATAATAAAGTTTAAATGGTCATTACACATCATAACGCAATTGTATATCAAAGTGTCGGTACGGACAAATTGTCGAACATAATTATTTATCATTTTAATTTATAGATATCTCGTTATACTCTGTACATTTATTTCACGATATTAGCAGCATTTTTTCGTCTCTTAACATTAATCATTACCTATTAGTTATAATTAAAAATAGTATTCATCTTGAAAAATAATGAAGCATTAACAATATTCACTTATTATTTATTAAAAAAAAAGGAAATAAAAGTCAGTTACGTTCGGAAGGTCATGGATTCACATGCCCGAGAAAAAATTAAAGCATCGGGCTAACAACTGCAGCTTGCCAAACAACACAAGGGAGGAAAAAAATCACCGAGAAAAGCATTTAATCAATTCGATAAATTGTTCGATATCAAATTTTCACTGCAGCTGATTAATTTTAATCGACTAAAAAACCTTTATCAAGTGTGAAAATAAGCATTAGCTTAATAAAGCTGAGTTTAAAAAACGACCACTGTGGGGAGAGTGCCAGAACAATATCGAGCAGATTAAAAAAAATTTCCAGCGAATAAAATAAAAACAGCGGTGCGAATAGAGAGCAACTGAAAACAAAGGAACAAGGTGCGTGTGCATTCGTTCAGAACTCGTGCATCTGTATGTACAGGTTGGAACGGGCGCTCGCGTGAAAGTAATTAGTCATGGGTAAGCCTGGGTGCTTGGGGGTGCGCAGGATAGCGTTAGACTTTTTGCGCCTTCGCGGCACCAACATCGGACTGGCTACTTCACCCCTCTGATTGTTCGGCTCTAGCAGGATCAGCGCGTTGTTGTTGTTATTGTTATAGCGGTGGTTGTGATTGTCGTCGCGGTCATTGTGGTTGGCGCGCCGCGGTATAGCGATGCCGTTGGGCCGGCTGCCAGCCTCGGGATTTACAGGCGATACGGGCACGGTGTCGGAGTCGCTCGAGACGCTCGGCGCGGCCTTTTGGCTGTGCCTCTCGGCTTTCATCTGAATCGACTCCAGTACTGGCAGGATTGCGCCCAGCAGCGGACGCTTGGATGGCTCGCCTGCCCAACACTGCTCCATGAGGTTCCAGCACTCGTCGTCGAAGATTACCAGGCGCTCCGGCCTAGTACCTTAAAAAATTTCATTTAATTTTACTATGACGTATTTGATTATAGCACATCAAAATTTAAAGGTATTATAAAATAAGTATATTTGTTTTCCACTAATGAAATGTGTATCTTTAAAAGTTTTTTCATACAATAGTAGAAACGTTTTCCCGATAAACAAATATTTTTACAATTTTACAGTATTCCTTTAATATTTACTTTCTAAATATTAGAAAAATTCATTGTACCTTTTCTGACATTTGTCCATAGTTGTTCTTTATTGTGAAACTGCTCGAAAGCATACGGGAGTCGCACATGACCTGCGCAAATGTACCAGAATAGTATTCCGAAGGCATAAATGTCGACGCTACTATCGTAGTGGCCAGATAGAAGTTCTGGGGCCATGTGAACTGGTGTACCTACTATACTACCAGACATCATTGCTTCGGTTATGCAAAATCCCAAATCTGTCAATTTTGCTCTATTATCTGTGTCGAGAAGTACATTCTTCAATTTTATATCCCTATGTACAAGACCCTGAAATTCAATTTTAATTTTTTAAAATTTCTGATATTTTTAGCATAATTAACATTGAAATTTACAGTATGTTAATTTAATTATTTAAATAAAATTTTAATTGTTTAAAGTTGTTTTCATCCTGCAAAGAATTGGTTTCTAGCAATAATGCTTCTGGCTCTAGAAGAAATCAAAATTTATAATAGAATTTATTACTAAGCTTGCAAAATTAAAAGAATTTTTTTTTAAATAATAGATTAAACTTTGCGATCATAACAACTTTTTAATTAATATAATTATAATGAAATCAAGAAAATATGTTATTTCAAAAAGAAAAAAAAAAATAATTCTTTTGCTACATTATAATAGTCATTTTCTGAAATTCGCTATTGTTTACACGTAAATAAACTCTACAAATATAAAAACTTTTCCAAAAATACTTTTCCTAAAGACAAGTACATCCGCCATAAAAATCGACAAATCTCGTCAAACTCAGTACCTGCGAATGGAGATGCCGAAGGCCCTCGAGCACGTCGATGGCGATTTGAATACGTTCGAGCCAGGTGAGCCCGGAGTGGATTCCACAGTACAGGTCGCGAGTCATGCGATCGGTGATGAGGAGCACGGCGGCTCCGATACCACTGCCGCCGCCGTAGGTGTGATCGATTACCGAGCCCCGGAGCTTCACGATGCGCGGGTGATCCGGTATCGTGCGCGTGTAGTAGAACTCCATCGCCAGGTCGTTCCAGTGCTTCTCGTCCGGCGGCACCACGGACTTCACAGCGCACGGCCCCGGCGCTCCGCCCCAGCCGTCGCACGCGAACACCACGCCGTACTGCCCGCGGCCGATCTCCCGGCCCTGGTGTGGAATGCCGAATCTCACCTGAAATGTTTAAATTTCGTTAGTGATTGGTTTAATTTTTTATTTATTTTTATTTTAATTATAATTTTACAGACTAAATTAATAACTTAATGCATAATTGTAAAAACACTAAATCCTTATACATCGTTACAAGAAATAAAGCATTTCTTGCTTTGATAATTAATTTGACAGCAGGAAATTCAATTTAAACTGCAGAAAGTTCTGAGAAACAGTACTTCATTATTGCTTTGAATAATTTACTGTCAAATAAAAACCGAGATTCAATTGGATAGTTTTCTTTTGAAGGATTTGAAAATTTTGAAGACTTTAACATATTTCTCAGGGAACAAATACTTATCTTGCAAAAACTTTTTAAAATCATTTAAAACTTCGTAAATAAATAGGTAATTATCATTTTTAATTTAATCATTATAACAGTAAAAAAATAATTAAAGGAGTTTGAATAGTTAAAGTAGAACATAATTTTATAAAATTAGCATAAAAGCAGTGAATAAGAAATTTGTTTACAGCTAAGATGTAAAGTAAGTAGATAGATATATTAAAAATGTTTTTTTTACCGATAAAGGAATTTTAAATGCTTTAAAGTGACTTAGTAATAATCTTAGTAGTAATCTATTCAAAATACATTGTAATTATTTCTTGAAATGCAAAACAAATTTCTCGATAGTAAGAGACGCGTTATCAAATTCTTGATTATAAACTAGTAAATTAACTTCTTTACTCTAATAATTCGTTATGTTTACTTAAGGAACATGTGTTACTAAGATCAAAAGTTTATGAAAAATGTTTCAACTGCATTGCAAAAAACATACTTTGAAATATGAAAATAATAATTAAAAAGGAATATCACGTATGCTATTGTGTATCTCTTATCAAGTATAACAACAATATTATTAAAACATAAACGTTAATAACCTAGTAAAATAACAAAAAATAACGAATGGGTAAAATTAACTTTTATCCATTAATTTTCACGAACGAGCAAATGTAATTTTTGAATCAACAATTTATGACTCGACATCAATTTTCGCACTAGCTTAAGTAATCTACTAAATACAAGTTATTTTCTTCTTATCCAATCTCGTACTAAATTTCCCTAGGCATACTAAAATATCTTAAATTCCATCCTTTCTACGAAATTATACACGATTAAACGCTCACCATATCGCTCATGGATGTCGATTCGAGTGCCAGCTTAGCAAGCCTGGGTGCATGATACTTTCTGATGGCTATCCTCTGTTCTTCGGTGCGCTCCAGCCGACCAGAATAGTGATACTCGAGAGAGCGCAGTGCCGACTGGAAGGCATCGTGCGAGCCCTTCAGCTTGTCGCGGAACTGTGTGGATATGGTGCGAGCGAGTCGCGCGGCACTCAGTGAATTCAGCACGTCGATTGTGACTTTCCGCCTCCAGGCTGCGTTTAGAATCGGCGTCGGAGCCCACGGCAGTGGCAGTGACTTGAATAACTGCCGCATTCGCTCCAGGAAAGAGTGCACCAGCGATGGTGACGAATTCTGCAAGTCCACGCTGTACGCCGCTGTGAGGATCTGCTTCAGCGCATCACTGGCTGCTCCAAGAAAAGAAAAAATTATTTCAATTTATTGGTTTACCTATTGTCATGTGATAAATAGAGTCTGTGAAATGAAAAGCAGTAAATTGTGCTAGAAGCGAGTTAGTATAGATCTTGAAATACATTATATTACACATTAAAATTTTACAGTAATGTTAGGTAATAACACGTACAATTTTATATTTCTAATGAATAAGCTCGTTAAAGTTAACACAATACTTTAAAGAATATAGGCTAAAAAATCTTGCAGGTACATTGCTGTAAAAACAAATAATAAATATACTTAATATCTTGCAATAATAAAATGTTCATCTACTTATGTCCGACATGTTTGTACACAACATCTCTGGGTTAACGATCGTTCCTTACCAGTAAGACTACTCTCATTCTCGTAGCTTTTCTCAAGGCTGAGCAGGCACCTCTGGAGCGTGCCGAGAAAAGTATCCCTAAGGCAATTAACAGAATTGACGAGCTGTTTGGCGACCCGTTCGCCGAGCCTGGTAAGCACGAGCCTCTGCACCTCGCTGGTAGCGGCCCTGACGGTGGCCGACCACTCGGCTCGCTCCTCTCCGTCCTCGAATGGCATGTTCCGATAGAGACTGGAGTTTTCCGGTGCCTGCATTATCTCGTCTTTCATCTCCTGTATGCTGCTCTGAATGAGCTCCGTAAGCTCCTCCTGCTTCGCGTTTACAACTCGCATCAGGTTTCTGTACAGCTCCGCCTCCTTTTGCTGTGCGTACTGGATGCGCTTCGGCGTTATCTGAATCTCGCGGGCCATGTCGAACGCGCTGAGAATGAACTTGCGCAGGCTCGTTGAGTGCACATCGTTTAGCAGGTTGCTTACGTTCACCAGGTAGGTCTGCAGACAGCTGCGCACGAAATATAGAATTCGATCTGCAAGAGAAATGTATCGTGAGTAAAATTTCGTCGGGGTACAGGAAATACAGTGTTAATATTTATGTTTAAATTTGAATTTGTTGTACCCAATTTTTTGTAAGAGTCTAATATATCACTGCCTTGGTTGAATCGTTCATTGGGGAGCCAAGAATTTGAATTGACTGTGACAGACTCGCCCATGAAACCTAAATCTGCGAGTTGCTGGAGCCACGTTAGGCCGAGTGAATTGACTTTGTCCAGGTTTAAACCTTCATCTTCTTTAACAGAATCGAGCCTTAAGGAATTCAATTTTATGGAATCGTCTTGCGTAGAAGTCGACAGCGTGGAATCGTCCCTCAAACTAGATTCACTTAGTTCCACTTTACTTTGCAACCTCTTCTGCTCCGATTGTGTTAACTCGCTGTCTAGACTGTCTAAACTTATTTGAGTTATTGAAGAGACAAATAAAATGGGATTATAGGGATAAGTTTCTTTCAAATTCCTAAGCTCTTCTAGGTTATCATTTGACAAAGGTACATCATCCAGTGCATAAAGAAACACTGGAAGTAGTTTGAAAGTTCCTTTGGCTAATATTTGAACTCCACCTACAAAACAAAATCAATTAGAATTTTTAAATGAAAAGTTTAACTAATTATTTAGAAAAAAATTATTTACCTGAATCTGGTACAACAAATATTTGGACACCATCTTTTAGCACTGGTTGATTTAACTTTACTTCTAGTACAGTGGGGCAGTTGGGATCTATACTCCCCGATTCCACCAAATCTTCCACTGGAAGAGTCATCCATGGCTTTTCATTTGCTTTCAAATTTTCCACAACTTCGAACTCTAAACCAAGCGTGAGGTTCACATGATTGATTGATCCGCAACCAATTTTTATCCATCTCCACTCTCCTGTGCATACTGGCAGAACTTCACTTGAGAGTATGTGATTGACTAATGATGCTTTTGCTTTGGTACTCTGACCAAATATTACAATAGCAGGGCAGTTTTCAAGCACATGTGTGATTTTGTCTGAAGTTAACGTTGGCAATAATTCATCAACGATATTCTCTGAAAAAAATTCAGAAGTGTAGCTGATACACAATTATCAAAGTTTGATAAATGCTTGTTAAGTTTAAAATGTTGATGTAATGAAACAAATTTAAGAGAAGAAAAAAAAAAACAGTTAACTATGCTAACCATAATGGTAAACTTTTACTTATAATAAGAGAAATGAAAGTCTGTATTAATCAATAACTTTTTAATTTAAAATTGATAATTATTGAAGTTTAACAAGTAGATAATGATATAATATGTTTGTCAAGTTCAGGAAAATTTGTTTTTTAAGAACATTGCTTGAGGTCTGGTTTAAAAAGTTCATTTTTTTATAATAATTAGAGTATCAAACTTTAAGGACAAAAAATATATATAAATTGTAAGAAATTTATCTGAACTCATATACAATTATTATCAAAGTCTAATAATAGTTTTAAGACAAGTGTGTACTCAATCAAGACCCATGTCTTTGACAAGCAATTTCCCCCTCGGTAAAATATTCCGTTTCACCAATAAGTTTATTACAATTAATCTCTGTATCGAGGATAACAATTATTTCATAATCTCAACTTAATTAATAACATACCTCCAGGAAAGAAATTTTCGAGGTTTATAACCTCAAGAATACGTTGGGTCTCTTTGAAAATATGCCTCAACTGATTTCTATTGCGGTTGTATCTTCTGAACTCTTGCGGTAATTTGCTTACCATTTTAATTGTGTTGAATGATATGGAGATATGCCAAGTGTTTTTTTCATAACCTGAAACAAGTAATAATGCACTTAATTTGAGTAAACAGTTGAATGTTCTCATCTACAATTGATATAATCGATCCATTTTATTGGGAACAAAATAAAATGAAAGGAAATCGTTGATAATACTTTGTAATTGGAGCAGAAAAACAAATTTTATAATTTAAACATATTATCATATTAATGAAGTAAATAAGTGATATCAAATGAATGATCATATAACTTATTAATTAGAAAAAAATTATTTTTAACTGTATAAATGAAATTTTGTTTTACAAAATTAGAATATATAAAAAGAATCTGATGCACATTTTCTCTAATTAACTTTAAAATCCACTGATTAGCCTTAAAGATAAAGATAATTTTTTTTTTAGTGAAGTCATTTACTATTTTTATCGTTTCATTCTTGATTTAAAATTCTGTCATTAAAAATAAAATTCAAAGATTATATAAACTTGTATGATTAACTTGATTCATACTACTTTAAACTGTATTAAAAAAAGACTAACAAATTTTTTATCAATGATTTACTTGTGCAACTGTAAAAAAAGTATAAAATCACAAATTAATTAAAAGAATAAAATTTATTTTTTTAACATAACTGATGAGATGCTAAATTAGAGTATCAATTTCATTTTGATAAACAGTTTTAAGAATTTTTATCGTTTTTGCCCTGACATTCTCATCGTTGCCAATAAATCAGTTTGCAGATAATTTTCTCCAAAAAACAATAAAAAATAAAAGATAAACTCCGGCACCAGAACAATCAATCGAGCAAACGTTCTTCAAAAGCCAGTGCCTCCAGCTGGTCTGTTCACTCGTATTTCAACATGAGAGTATTAAATCATCCTCTTGCATCATTTACATCATCCTCTGTCGTATCAAAATCCATCGTACCCAGCATCTCACCAAGCACACGAGTACTACTCACCGCTGGACAGCAAAATCCGTTGGCACCTGTTGAGCAGGGGGTCGACTGAGCCAAGGGGATCACCGGCAGTTCGCTCCCATTCGAGTACTCCCCGACGATGAGCTCCGTTGCGTCTTCGAGCCTCCGACGAGGACAAGAAAAAACCAGCTCGGCGCAGCTCTCGTCTCGTGCGGCCGTCGAGTATGACTGATCGTCGCGGCGCCGGATAGGCGAGGGCTACGTCGCGCTTCCTCGCCGCTTTTCCCTCAGCGATACGGATTTTCGCCGCTGCGCCTTTCCTTATCTCTCATCTCGCGCCAGCGACGTTAACGTCGCAAACACACCGCGGCCGCCGCTGCATCATCGTCTATCTCGAGATTATGCGCGCTCTCCTCCTTCCTAACCTCGATCTTCGCTATCCTTGTTTTTTTTTTGTTTTCGAGGATCCACGTCGGCGAGGATTACTTCGTTGCGGCGTACACTGTTTTCCTCGTTCGAACACGCAGATACTGGATACTGCAATGTATAGCCATAAAGGCGATTCGTTACTTTTGAAATACAATACAGCTGATACTTATTTGCAATGCCCGTGTGCTTACCAATCAGCTACGTCTGAGGCGCGATTGCTTACTCGCTGTTTTTTTCTTTGTCGAGCCGGTTATTTGTCTCCCTTCCGAACGCGGATAAGCAGGGCCGATGACGAAGCGATGGGTAAAGTCGGAAGATAACAGCTACTGAATGGAAAATTGTAACGTCAGGCGATTTCCTTGGGTTTATGTATATACAACAATATATATACAAAACTCGGTGATTACCTTCTGTTTATTTTGGATCGAATGCAGATCGTTTTCCCGCTGAAAATGGCAGCCAATCGAAGGAGAGCGATGATGTAATTGTTTATTTGCTTCCTTCGCCGTGGGTCATGCACTTGCGTACGAGCGGCCGCGGCCGAGCAATGACTGACTATGAGTTGCGTGTCTATATCAGACGATAATTTCGGGGAAGTCGTATTTCTTTACGAGTATTAACCATCTGTGAATATGTTACAATCATAGTCGTGAGAAAAAGCGGTATTTGAAATGGTAAAGAGCCTTTTTTAAGTTGATTCGCGAAAAAAATTTTTCAACGCGTACACTGTAGTATACACATATATATTGCGAGTCGCGCGGAAGCGGAAGGGGGGTCATTCGCCCAGTGGCAGCCGAAGAGGCAACGTCGCGGAGGAATTCTGCAAGCTGAAGCCTGTAAAATGTGTATCAACTTTGCCTCTCAAAAGTGATGACTGCCATAAATTGTGCTGTAAACCTCGTAAAGTAAGTGAATAAACCGTAATTTAAAATTTTTCATAAAAAATGCAATGCGTCAAAGTGTATTGCCCGCGATAAATGTGAAGTTGAATGCCTAAATGTGAAGTTCTTTGTTAAATTTTCAATCCGTAGTGTCGATTAAAGCGTTTTATTAGAAATTTACATAAAAAAGAAAAAAAGTAATCGGCGCGAATTATACAGTTCGTATTCTTCCGGTGACAATCGGAAAGGTGACGACGCGCGAAATCTTCATTTCCGAGAAATGCCTGTTCGAACAGGTACGTTATATGCATACGCGGCCGCGATCTCCGTGAAGTATATTCGCGGTGAGCGGCGACTTTGATATATATAAGGTTGTCGTTAAACAAAAAATTCTGCCAAGTGTCAGTATATACATATATACTAGATATAGCTATAGTTATAGTCGGCTCGTTGGAAAGTTTTTGTGTGGACGCGGGGGGGTTTTGTCCGCGAGCCGCGACTCAATACTGTGAAGTAGCTGGAGAGATGCAGCATTCCTGTATCTCGGCAGGCGACGACTAATTGGATAGGGTAAATAGACATGCCAGAAACAATTAAATTCTGACATAGTGTAGTGGCCGCGGAAAGGGTTTTCGTAATCGTGTTCGGCAGGGTTTTTGGCAGTGAACCGGTATCAATACGTGGTGAAGTAGGAAAGCAGCCATCCGGAGGGCGGCATCCGTTGTATACAACTAT
>JAXIUT010000037.1:11106267-11120720 GCA_035586675.1 Eurytoma californica | reverse complement strand
TTAATACTGCTTTCAATTATAAATACAAAAGTAGCTAGTCAAAAAATCTTAAAAATGCAAAAGTCTGAAACAATTAAAAAGTATACAATACCTGGAATAGTACATCAAAATATTCTTACGAAAAATGGAATGTATACATCTCTAAATTCTGCAACTTTAGGACGAAAAATCATTACTGATTAAAAAACAGTTGCTTCAAATAAAAACATAGTTTCTAAACCGACTTATGATCAGTTAAGATGTAAACAATTACATCATCAGTTTTATCAACTTTTGTTGCTAAGCCTACCATATTTTAAAATATGGTAGTTTGCTGTTCAAAATAAAAAGCTGCAACATTAGCTATTACAGATGTTCAGTATGAAGTTAATTTTACAAAATTTACTGACTCAAATACTAAAAGTTTAGTTTTATTAAATTAAGCTTATTTAATCAAAATTTACAATAAACAATAATACTACTTACAGAAGAGGTATCTTCTCCAATGGTTTTCGAAATTTCTTTAACTTTCTTTTACTTCTTTGCCTGCTTTCTCTCTGCCTACTTTCTCTGTCTTCTTTTTTCTCTCATTTCAACACTTCCTGAATTACCAATTACGCACTCATTTTATTTTCATATTTTCCTGCTTTCTAGAATACCAATTAACATATTATTATCTCTGTTTGTTTCTTTTCCTTCCACAAATATGCCACAGAACGTATTTAAATTTAGTTTATATTCAGAAGTTTAGTTTAGTTCACAATTTCAGAAGTTTAAGAATATTCTTTCCAATATACTTTAGCCACACTTTTTATATGGCTATTGATGACTATATTTCTTCCTTGTTCCTTTAAAAATGTTCTCCTTGTTTTATCAAAATGAAATTCAACTCTTCTTTTATCTTCTTGAAACAATTTTTTTCTGCGTTTCATTTTAATCCCTTTTTCATAAAAAATTTATGAAAATTTTATTAGTAGTCTTTTCATTACTTTTTTCTTGTATGCTTACATACTGTGACATCTGCATAGATTTATAGGTACCATATCTTTTTCCTACCTACCACTGTGATCGCTTCTTGTTCTTCTTTCAATTTTTCTTCAAGTTCTGTGAAAGCTATTTTAAAGATAGTTTATAGCAGGCATCTTCATTAGGTCATTCGTTTTTCCTTGTAAAAGCAATCAACTAGCTTTTTATCTTTATCCTGTATGATTTTCCTTTTATTATCTCCTGCTTCAGCTGTTCACACGTCTATTTTTTTAATATTCTTCTATTTTCTCTCTGTCTATTTGACAAATATATTAAATAATTCAATTTTTGTCTGCTTTCAAGTCTGTAAAGCATACTAATATTCCTCTCAACTACTTACGTATTTGTACCTTAATCGTGTTCTTTAGTATGTACACTGCATCTATAGTTCCTCTGCCTATTTCAGTTTATAAATAGTACTTCAAAATAATTTTGCAAAAACACTGTGTTGAAGTCTATTTCACTTCATTTAATGTCGACTATTTAAAATATGTAAAAATTAAGATACAGTAATAACTGTTTAGTTGATTGATATTCAAATTTTTTCTTTTGAATTCATGATTATTAGTTTTTTTAAGAATTGTTAATTGTTCTAAATTAAAATATTTTTATAACAAAATTATTGAAAAGCATCACTAGATAAAATGCCTAATATATTTAATAATAATAATAAAATTAATCTTGAAATAATTTTTAACACTTACATTAATCTAAATAATTTTGCATTTTAATTTAAATACTTCATTATTTAATAATAGATCGATTCATAAATGCGGAATTTAATTATAAATATATATTTTATATTTTAAAATTAATGTAATCAAATAACATAAATTGATATAAGTAAAAATCTATTAAAGAATTTTTAACAAGATTCACTTGTATTTATATGTATATATAAGATAGCAATAAATTTCATTTATTTACGAGGTATAAAAAAAGCTGAAAGTGTTGCTTACACAAAATATTCCAATGTAAGTTAATCATCTAACGCTCCAGAAATTTTACAGACGATGCCAACATTTTCATAGTACTAATAAAAGACGTTAATAAACAATATGATTTAATTTAAATGTGTTATGCTCTAATAGGTACTAATAGTTTTAACCGATTTTATTTTATAATGAATAATTAACAGATTTTCTTACTATTAATTTCATGTAAAAAGACAAATAACGATCAAATTTTTAAAAAAACAAAGTTAACTTTTTAATCGTCATAATTCTGCGGGGTACCTAATTAACAGCCTCAAAATGGCAAAGGACGTACGTAGACGCCTGTGGCCCGGCCACCCGTTGTACACATGCGGTAACCTTTCGCTGTGCGGACTGCGGACTATGGTCACAACAGTTCGTTCCATTCCGTTCTCTCGCCGCGACACATTCACTATACTTCGTTTTAGCAGTGCGGTTTGATCATTTCCTTTGTTTGGACAATTAAAAAGGTAATTGTGGTAATTATTGTTGGAAAGCAAAGTACACAAATAATTCGTGAAATGACAAATAATCGAAGTGTGTATTATACATAGAATAAAGTAGGATGCAGTAGCAGTGGATGTTTGTTTCGATCTTTCGATGCCGGTTTCTAGTTGCTTCTCAGAGTTTACGTTGAACATTAAATTTCGCGAGTTTTACTTCAATTTATTGATTTATTCAAATAATGTATAAAGTTGAAATGTTTTAACGTATTAAACAAAGATTTTCGGTTAGGTGTAGTGCTATAGTGTACTTGTAAGATGTTCGGGAAATCCCAACCGCCAGCCGGTTCCGGGAATTCGGCTTTTTTTATTTGAGCAACTAAAAAAACATTACACTTACGGTGAATAGCGATTGATTGAATATAAATGAACATTGATTTTGATTGAAAATTAAAAAGGATATTAAATCAATATTAATTCTTATGTTGGTTGTAGTATAACAGAAGTCGCGAAGTTTCCCTTAAAAAAGTAAAAAATATAAAAATTAAAGAAATTTCTTACATTAGATTTTTTTTTTGTGCGATAACTTAGTCGAAAAATTTTTAAGCTTCTTAAGCAATTTGGGTAATCGCGTCTATCGGTGTCTATTCTGAGAATTCGTTTTTTTTTTAAGTGGATGACTGAAAAATAACCCGAAAAATAAAAGTATTTAGTGTGTCAATAATGAGTATTGTAATATCACAATTCACATTAAAATAGTAATTAAATAAATCACAGGACTTATCACTTATGCGAACATAAGTACAATAATGTCATATTTTACATAGAATGCATAGAATATAGTATAATTATGAATAATTTGTATTATGATCATGAAAAAATAAATTTGTTCTCTGTCTGACTTATCAAACTTATATAAATTTTGAATATCTTCAAGTGTTCTATTTCTTCGTTCTCAGATTGCTTTTTTAAATATGTAAAACTTTCGTTATTGTAATAACATTTATTTGTCTCAATAGATATTAATATCTTTTATCTAGGATTTTTGATATATCATGATGTTTTAATTTCAATTAAAAAAACAGCAGTCGAATGTTAAACGAAATCAATATGTATATGAACTTACTTTTTGTTTTCAGGTAAAGTAAAACATTCGTCAAATCAATTTCTGCATGGAATGTATATTTTTGAATGCATAAAATGGACTAAATGGACTAAGAGGACTTGAGGTGGAGTCATGTACTATATTTAATGTAAGTTTTTCAAATAATAGCTTTTTAATATTATCATTATCATTTGATTATCATGCTCAGCATCTGTATTTCTTCTTTTTAACACATAGCCTGTAGGTGTATCTTGCTATTGACTCTATTTTTTATCTGTTCCATTTTTCAAAATCAAATTTCAGTTTTCTTCTAGCTTCTTTTATTGACATATCTTGAAACACATCATCTTAGTTTTTTCATGTCTTGTATTTAGAATTATTGATTACGGTTGTTTCTAATTTTAATAAAACTATATAAACACAGCGGCCATACTTTGCATTTAAAATATTAAAATGAAATTCTCTATTTTCAGGTAATGCAAACAATTGATCATGAATCAATATCTTTTTGGACTGTATATTTTTGATTTAAAAAATGGATATAATTGTGGTGGAGCCATATAATGAATTTAATGTAAGTTCTTCAAATAGATTCTAATCTAGATTAATTTAATGTATTGCATGTGTTGAAGAGTTTTCAGAATATTTCTTTCAGACCAATTCCTATTCAATAAAAAAAAAAAATAATAGTGAACTGTGAATTCCAATAGACTTACACAAAGTGTAATTAAATGTTTTTTTTATAATGTTTGCATTTAAAATAAAAATGAGCGATAAAAGTGAGAGAAAATTTTCAAGAATCAGCTTGTGAATGATTTGCGATTATGTATTCTAGATGCTTCCTAGCTCATTATTAGCTTTTTTTTACCAGCATTTTCATATGCTCAATGTCTCTGTTACATTCTTTTAACTTGTATCTTAGGTTTATCTAGCTACTGACTGTTTTTTCCCCATTTCAATCGAAATTAAATTCAACTCTTACCTTCTTTTGTGGAACACATCATTATTATTTTTTCTAAGCTTCATTGTAGCCCTTTTTTTCTTAAAAAATTTGTTTAGCTTTATTAATTAGCAGTTTTTTTCAGTATAAAATATCACATTTAATTATTTTTATTTGTTATAAACACAAGAGCTGTCGATCAATGTTAGTGCATGTTGCATTGTGGGAATGTGCATATTTTATATGAAAAATGTTCTTAGCTTAATAAACAAATACTTAATTTATGTTAAACAATAATACATGAATTCATTGTTATATATTTACAGGTGTGATTGTATTTATCAAACTCACTACTCGAAGATATTCTATATCTTCTATATAGATATATATTCTATATAGAATCTAGATGTCTCAACGTAAATAGAAGCACCAATGGGAATTATTGTATGTGATGCACTCTTTCATTTGAATTAGTGAGTTTTCACTAATCCAATTTTAAAGAGCATATCGAGCACCTCATGCGAATTCCCATTGTTGACTCTATGTGCCTTGCACCCGGTCTTCGGTTACAATTCGAGCCCAAAGTGGTGGGGTTCGAAGGGATCTCCGAGTACTCAGGGTACAGAAGAAGACGATGGAGGCCAAGCTGCCGTCGTCTGCAACGTGGGAATACGCGGCTGTGAGATTTTTTGTCAATTTATCTCTTTGATTGTCTTGTTAGAGGTTTTAAAAATTTTCTAGAAATGTAAATTTTTTTTTTGTTTAAATGATTAGTTATAAAGTTAGCATATTTTGAAATTTTTTTCTTCATTTCAATAATAAATTTTTTAGTAAATTTAAAAATTAAAAACAATTTATTTTTTCTTTTTTTCTTTTTATCTGAGAATTGTATTTGCGGCCCCCTTGCCCTTTTCAGGCTGCTATGTCACAATGTTACTGTAAAAGTCATCTGCTGCTCCATCTACTGCTCCAGTATATTGAATGGAAAATGGATAAAATATGAAGCAATTCAACGTTGGTTGTGAGAATAGGTCTCTCAATTTTATTTTGCGTTTTATAAATATTTTAAATTTATTGGAAAACGGATAAGATAGTTAGGAATACAGCGTTGGTTGTGAGAATGGGTTCTCAATTTTATTTTGCGTTTTATAAAAGTTTTTAATTTATTGGAAAAGGGGTAAGATAGTAATAAAAGCGTTGGTTGTGAGAATAGTTCGAAATTTTATTTAGCGTTTTAAAAAAAATTGTCATGTAAAAATTAGTTTTCAGTAACACATAGGTTCTCTGGATTAAAATTGTGGATCCTTCCCTAGAGAATCGCATTAACATGTGAGCTATTCTCATAAACCAATAATATTTTCATTTAGTTCAATTATAAATGAATAAAATTGTTGGTATATGAGTAATTTTAATTCAAAAATCTATATGTTGCAATATTAATTAATTGTTACAATTATTTTCAGTTATCGGGATTTCATAATTTTATTTCAGATTCAAAGTTTTAGTTTTAAATTGCAATTATGCAATAAATTGATAAATATGACAATTTTTTTTAGAAAAAACTATTTAAATGAAATAATTAATTTAAACTTAGGTTGTATAATTTTTTTTTAATGTATTTTTTTTTAAGTGTATTTTTTTTTTAAATGTATTTGTCTCTTGTGCCTTTTTTGTTTCCCATAGGTTTTGTTACTGCTTAATGGTGATCAACGGTACAGTGACTGTGACAGTGGCAGATTTTTCCCTCCCATTCCCCCCTATTTTCATTGTTTTTTATGAATATTAAAGTTCAATTTATTAGTAAATTTAAAGTAAAGTAATTTGTAGTTTTAAGTAACAATATATATATATATATATGTATATTTAATACAATAAAGAAGTGGAATCTAGGAATGGTAAGCAATATATCTTAATTCTAGTTTTTCTGTATAACGGCTTAAGTCCACTTTTTAAAAACTTGTATTATACTCAATTTCATAAGTTTCAAATATTTTTTTATCCATAGGTACTTATAAAAACATCTACTTCATGATTTTAACTCCATTTTTCATTTTTCTCAATTTATTCATACTAAAAAGACTGTTAAAACAAGAATAATAAACTTGAGGCGTTATGACAGAAAAAAAACAGTATTAATCACAAATTTCCTTGTAAAATAAATTTAATTTATATTTTTTGCAGGATAAATGAAATGAATTTAAAATTCAACAATTAACAATACAGAATTGAGTTGAATGTTTTGAAAAAATTACATTGAAAAAATTGATTATTTCAATGAAGAATATATATTCTAGAAACAGATTCTTAAAAAGGAAAAATTATTGGTACAGTAAGGTAAATATTTTTAATTAATATAATTTAAATATTATGATAACATATTTTCCCATAATAATTTATTAATTTATCATTATCTGTATTCTACCGTATTTATCATGTCCCCTACCCTAAACAAAACTTATTTGTTTTATGCAATGTCACAATAACGATAGCAATAATGAGGCTTTATTATATACCCTATAAATACAGATGCACCTCAATGCCGAATATACGTTAAAGTTAATTTTGAATTATTTTTAATCATTTAGTTACTTCTAATTTGACAAATGATGGTATAAAATAGCTAAAGTTATGAGAAAATGCTATTTGGAAAAGCGAGAAATTGTCTTTAAATACAGTTTACTGTTTGTTTGCATAGATTTCCATAAGCTGTTATGAATGCGTATTTTTTCTTCAAATTATTTTTGCAGTTAATTCTAATACAAGGCTTTTCCCTTGCGATTTTGATATTTTGAATTTCGCGCTGAATTAGATCTAACAGAATGCAGCCAATGAACGCCTTGCTGCCAATATGGCGGCTCCCGTCTGGTTTCTCGACTTTTACTGACTTCATTCGATTCAATTCTACAGTAGGCTAGGTACTGTAAACACAAACGACCGGGTGGCTGCTGTTTTTCGTAGTTTCGTGAGTTAAATAATTTGTGCAAAAATTTTTTAACAATGGCATCGGCAGTCGAATCGATGGTTGTTGACGACAAACAAATTCCCGATAAGCCAGTGGACAGGGAGAAGGTAAGTTTCGTAAAGTCACAGAACTAACCTATCTAACCTACAAAACTAATTTTGTTTAATTTTTGTAGTTTAATTTTACTTTTTAATCAAGTTGAATTAATATTATATTATTGTGTATAAACTTTCAGACTTGTCCACTCCTTCTAAGGGTATTTTGCAATACTGGGCGACACCACAACATCGGAGAATATGTAAGAGGGAATGTACCATCAAATGAACTTCAGATTTATACATGGTAAGTTATTTTATATTTTGCCACTTTGCATAGTGTTTATTAGAAAATTCTATAATTAGAAACTGAATAAATAACTGTTTATTTTAAGATGATAAATCAAAAATAAAGATTATTTATAGAATTTCTGTAAACATCTTTTAAGAATCACTGCTGGATTACAATATTAATATGTTACAAAATTCTGTTTTAGGATGGATGCAACTTTAAGAGAAATTACTGCCTTGGTAAAAGAAGTAAACCCAGATGCAAGAAGTAAGGGTACTTACTTTGAATTCTCACTTGTTACACCTGAACCACGAACTCCAGGTTATAGAATGCGTGAAATCGGAGTGACTTGTTCTGGGCAAAAAGGAGCAGATGACAATAAGACTTTGGCGCAGGCTAGGTGAATATAAAATATTTAAATAAGTTAGTTTAAAAAAAATAGATAGACGCTAATTATGATTGTTTTTTTTAATAGGTTCACAATTGGCGATTATTTGGATATTTCCATTACTCCACCAAACCGAATGCAGCCAGTGGTTAGGCGTGGGAACTTTAGACAGAATTACTGACCAAAAAGAAATAACACATAAATATACATAGTTTTATTTAGATTTAAGTTTTATACTATGATTCAAGTATAATATTTTAGAATTGATATGTATTAACTTTCTTCATTTATTGACTTTTCAAGTAATTTAAAAGAAAAATTTTTTATAAATACATTGTACATGTCATCTTTGAACTTAAATTAAGATAAGACAACTGTGTGTGATTAGAAAATTGAACTATGAATTAGATTTTAAGACTATGGAATAAAAGACCTGTCTGATAAAGTGAATTGCATTTAATCAATTTTTTAGAATGCATTTTACCTTTTTTTACTGTGATTGTTCATGAATGTAGGGAAGGGTAAAGAAAATGTTACAACTTAATATCATTCGTAAATCGTATATTTAGGTAAATACCTAATGCCTCGTCAATTAACTATTTACAGAAAAAGTCTTCTATGTGTCGAATCCTTATTAATCATTTTACACAATACATAGACTTAAAAGTTAAGAGCATTGCGATACACGTGAAATGTGGCCCAAATGGCACTGAATCATCATTTCGATTTGCTTTCACATAACAAACATAAACTGTCAATATAACATAGCTTCAACATTTTTTTTCTCACTCTCACTTCCTTTGATCCTATGCGAGATGTACATTGTCGCTTCGATAGTCATAAAAGGCCTGCACAATCAAGTTTATTTTTTATTACAATGGATGCCAATGTAAAGTCTGCTTTACTTAATTACAAAAATATTGTAAGTTCATATAAGGGAGCTAATATATATATAATATATATATTTTTTATGTATATGTCTCTGCTGCTTCTATCATTAAACTAGAATGGACTATGCAATATACATCAGCGATATTTAGTAAAATGAACAGTCAAGTACTTATCATCATTTTGTAAATGTTCGGTGTGTAGTGAAAAATTAATTTACATTGGCATCCATCAGTTTTGGTAAACGGATTATCTATCATTTCTTTTTTTGTTTATGATGAAAAAGTCAAAGCACGAAAATAGTAATTTTCTTTTCTGTTTGGTATGATTCTTAACAATTTAAAAGCGCGTATGTCTGTAAAAACTACTTTGTATTTTCGTACTTAGACTGGGTTGATATATTTAATTGTGATAGTTTAGGGGTATGCAGAGTATACAATTATCACACTTTAACGTAGTCGAAGCATGATATCGACAGATCCTTCTCAAATTATAGCCCAGGGTCTTGATCCAAACTTTCATTTTTAAAAACTTCATGCAACTTTCTTAATTTATTTATGAAATTAAATTTAAAATGTCTCAGTGTATTTAAATAACCAAGGATACCTGGAGAAAAGTTATTTATTAAAATTAATGTAGTCTTTAATAAAGTGAGGTGAAATTTAAAAAAATACAAACATTTGTACATTGATTAGTAAATTTCAAAATATTTATATTAAATTTTACTATATTTATAGCAAAATTTGCTAGTCGTTATACTAATTAATGATTTTTCTAATTTCTCCTCATTTTAGTAAAGATCATGATTTTTAATGGAACTTTTTTCTCGGTGTGATTACAGTGTAAATACTGTTTATGAATAATGAACTCCAATCAGTTCTTACAACGGAAAATTTACTATATAATTATTCTTTTTAACAAAAATTTGATAGTTGTAGATCAAGACCCTCGAATAAAAGTCTCTATTTTTTAATTTTACTCGTCTTTTTTCTTCGCATATATAAAAAGGTAAAAACTAGAATTACAAATGATCGTGAAAAAATACTTTGTTTCCCTTGCAATGCGCGTAAATAATAAAAAGACGTCTGCGTTGTGAAATAAATAAATTCACTGTCCCATTAATCGGACGACACGACAGAAACGGTGCATGCTCGAAAAGTCATCAACAGAGTACTTTTTCATATCGCAATTGAAGAGTCGATTATACAAAGTGATCGGCGCAAAGAATAAAACTGGAATGTTGTTTACGCTCGCGTATTTTATTTCATCTTTTTTTTTAATCCCCCTTTTACTTCGACTACGACGCTCCTCCGGAAATTTTCTACGTAAGTGAAGTGTCTCTCTTCAATTTTTTTTCGCTCTCGCAAGTTGCATTTCATGTACCGTCGACGAAACGCGCACTGATACGGCCGATTTTTTTTTTATTTCGTCTCTTATCGTTCTCAAGATGAAAAACTCGCTGAAATCCACCCGAGAGATTGTACATACGTTTGTTAAAAATTTTAAAACTCGCCGTTTTTATTTTTAAATCGTTGTTGGCTTAGAAAATTTTGATTAAAATTTTTTCGTGCGGGACTTCTATCTTCGTTTCTTCCGCTTACTTTTTACTCCGATAAAAAAACTTACGCCACTAAAAGAATTCAATTCACGTATCTCTCTTCTCGCCGAGTATTTAGCGCGCGGCAGAAATTTTATTTTTGCCGCGCGCTGACTTTTTTTTCGTTTAATTAATACTATAGAAATCCTTCATGATCCATCGCGATTCAATGAAAATTTCACGTTCTCTCGTTCGATTGAATTAAAAGTTACTTGAAGTTGTTCCGAAATTTGTCTTCGGATGGCAAAATTTTATAAAGTATACTAAAGTATAATAATCATTAGTAATTTTTTTCTAAAATAAAATACGGCTTAGTAAAAGGGCACGTATCGCGTATATAAATTAAAAAAAAAAAATTAAAAAACAAACAGTAAATGTAACAAAGTTTACTTTTTTTAGTAAAACAATTTACTTTTCAATTTACATTTTTTAGTAAGACCTTTTTTAAAATTATCCCTTCACAAATTTTTAAAAATTTACAATTGAAAAAAAATTTGTTTAAATCACGAATTTTTTTCGAGTAACTCATAATTCAGTACATCGGTACAATCGAGCGGTCACCGGTGGAAATGTGACTGGCCGCTCGTCGCCACAAGCGTATACTTAAATAGATTCCTCGAAGCATCGGACCAGACGGGATCAGACCTAACGGGGATCATGGGAGAGGCTGACGGGACACTTTTTTTTCCTTTAATTTACGCTTTTTTCCTTAACATACTTGTTTTTCGGGGGAGTAGGGTTTTTTTTTGGATGGGGAGAAGTGGGGGTGACTTATTTCCTTGTCTGCTAAATTTCTTATATTCCTATACGTATACGTATATATGTGTATTTATGTAGGGTGCATACGTAGTGATTCATTTAATTTACTCATATAAGTTTTTTTTTTCTTTTACCATTCATTTGAATTGAAAGTTAAATAATCCTGCCTTCGTTAGCGATCCACTTTTATTCTTTTCCATCGTTTTATTTTTTTTTATTCAAAATTCCTTTTGGTATTCGGAAATTTTCCTTCTCGTCGCGTTAATACCGCGTTCCTACTTTCTTTCTTTATTTTTTAGATCCAAGCACGTTTATTTTCCTTGTATATGTGAGTCTGCTTCGTTTGCCCGCCCAGCGACGTTTTGCGCAACGCCTATAGCTATACACGTTAGTCCCGTCGCTGACGTTATTATAACGTCGTGGCTCACTCGCGCACGTGCGAAAGAAAATTCGTTTCACTTATTATAAATCGTACCTCATACTTCGTATGAACGAATACGAAAACTACTTATATATGCTCGAGTACGCGTTTTTTTTTCATTTATTTTAAACTATACAGGCGCTATTTTAACGAGACTTGCGCGCGTATTTTTTTTCGTAAATTTTGACCGGGCATTGGAACTCCCAGGTTCAACTGAAAAATGATTTTCAAAATTTTCGTTGGACAATTTTTATAAAAAAAAATTGCACGTTCGAGATCATTACAAATTTATTAATTAAAATAGTATATTACGACACGGGTGCGGAAGTTCATTATTTAACTCGTGCAGCTGAATAATCACTTACGCACCAGTTTCGTATACTATTTTATAGCACAAGGGCCAAAAATTGGCATATTGAGGTTAGAGTGCTATAAAATTATTTAATTGATTAGTAACATTCATATAAAATTAAAGCATCGTTTACATAATACACAAAATATGTACAAATGCTCTGACTAATAAAATTGGGCATCGAACCTAGGAATTCCCAATAATTGCCTCACATAGTGGAAATATGTGTACAGAATAAAAGTTCAACCAAATTTAATTAAAAGGAATTAAAAATTTATTCACAATTAAAACGCCGTTCCTCCCTTTTAAAAATTGACAAATACATAAAAAATCCCCTTGCCTTACAATGTAATCAAGAAAATCGATTCATCCGCGTCGGGTGACGATAGCACCATACCGTTCAATTTACTTTTTTATTTTACCCTTCATAATAAATTCGTGAAAAAATATATACAATTTTACAAATTACCTATCGATCCGCAGGCGTGTACGCGATCATCCGTATTTTAAAAAATCCTTATTAATTAAATTCAGTCAAACTCGCCGCGAGCTCGGTGCTCCGAGCTCTCCCGCCCGCGAACAAAATTGAAATCATCCCCGTCCGTACGATATAGTTCCACCATCGTGTGATATACCTACGCAATATACACATATAAAAAAGTCGAATTAGCCGCACACACGACCGGATATCTCGTTCGCGCGCCTTCGCTTTAACACAGAAAATTAAGCTTCTCTTTGGATTCGAGGCGCCCCCTGCGACGGAGAGGTGACAAGTCGCGGGGCGTTTGAAACTCGAATGACTCGCCCTACCGAATATTCTTTTTATCTACAGTGGTTTTTTTTATGTATACACACGCACACTCGCTCGCGTTTTGAAAAAAACGTCGCCTCGCGATGCGTGTAACCGCCGCCGTCGCTTGCCGGGGACCCGAGTTGCGCTAAATAAAAAAAAAAGAGACGGTCGCTTGTTTTCTCGTCGACACGTGTACCTAAGGGTTTTTTTTGTTTGTTTAGGGGAAAAGGTGACAACGACTACAGTTGTAACATTTTTGTTTTCGACTAATGAAAAGCTTCGCTAGCTCCGTCTCTCACGCATACCTCTCTTAACTATACATAATCGGTCACATGCGCAATATACATGAGAATGAGGCTCCTCTACATTGGGCTTCTTGCTTTCATTTTTTCTTACTTTTTTGTTTTAGATTCTTAATCCTGGAATATACATCGTTGTTTTATTTTCTTAATTGCTTGATTAAAGATATGGATCGATGAACGGCGCCGCGTGGCGCCCCCTCCTTCCGTCGCGTCCTAACCTCTCTTCGCCGCAGTCTCCTCTACTTTATTTTTTAAATTTTCTAAGATACTTTGTCTTATGTCCTTCAGTGGATATGGCGAATTTGAGGGCCGAGGAAAGCGATGGATTTATTTCGAGTCGAAGCGATGAATTCCCTTAGCATCTGCTTAATTAATTCGATTTTTCGATGTGAGGCTGGTTGCTCTGTCGGTAACTTAATACTCCGGATCCCTGCGCCGGTAAGAATCCGGAAAAATCGCTTCCTCGCCGATTTCTCTTAGCCTCGAATATCTGCGTTCCCCCGTAGCCGGTTAATACCGGTTTTTATTTTGTGTAGCCAACAAGCGTTACTGAAACATGAATTTTTGTTAAAGTTGGTTCTTACACTGCTGTTATTGTTAATGAGTTTCAAGGTCATACTATAATTTATAAATAAAATTTTATTTGCGTGAAAATTTCCAGCTGGAGTAGCCTATAACTCGCGGACTAAAGTTCAGGGATATACAGGGTGTCCAAAAAGTATCGAAACACGTGTATAAGTTTTTAGATAAAATATTTTTTACCCAGGTTACGGTCATTTACGTAGTAACTTTTAGCGCTGGATTTAATGGTGACCTTGGTTTTGACCTTGTCGATGACCTTCACGGTTATTTCAAGGTCACCTTTGTTTTTTTAAATGGGAAGACCATTTTTCGACCTCGGCAACCGAAAGAACGGAAAATTTTACGTTCAAAAATGTATTCAGGTCGTAGGTAAAGGGTTACCTTGAAGTTTAGCTGAAGGTCATTTAAACTTGAAATAGGTTTGGATCGTGTCAGGAATTTCTGAAAAAGTTCTAGATTATTCTTGGACCACCTTTCAACGAGGAGTCCGATGTTGACCTTGAATTCGATCTTCAGCTTGACCGTAACCTGGGTAAAAAATATTTTATCTAAAAACTTATACACGTGTTTCGATACTTTTTGGACACTCTATAAAGATGTAGAAGTAGTGTACTC
>JAXIUT010000037.1:11072882-11106167 GCA_035586675.1 Eurytoma californica | reverse complement strand
AATATTTTATCTAAAAACTTATACACGTGTTTCGATACTTTTTGGACACTCTATAAAGATGTAGAAGTAGTGTACTCTATCAGACTATTATTTTAATATAATAATGTAAAGTTCATATTTCCACGTTTTTTTTTAAGTGGAAAAGATTTATAATTTTAATTATACTGGCTCTATTTAAGAACATTGAAAACTCTAAATTTAGGGGAGGAAGGTGTTACAGAGTATAATGAACCAACGTGGTATAAACTATCCCGCTTAAATGTTTGTGAAGTAACTTTATGAATATATTATTTGCTATATTTTATTCTGCAATCTTGAAAATTAAAAAAAAAAACTCCCAAATGTGATGAGAATTTTAAGACCTATCGTTATAAAGTTACATGCCTGTCAGTCCCATAGACCCTAAAACACGCAGCCAAATAGGTTATTCCGCAACTTGAAACAGCAGAAAATTTAATTTTTTAAGTCTTATTGGTTTTACGGTGTTTCATGGTATTTTTTTTACAAAATTTAAATAATTTATGATTTATAGAAAAATTAAGAGTAGTTATTTTTTTAGGCTTTAACCAGTGTCTAACTCCCTTAACAGAGCCTATTATATTTTAGAGAATTAACAGTGTACGAATTTCATATTTTATAATTGTTCACTCTGGTGGTACTCCCTCAGAATTTTTATATGGTGGCCCATTATGTTGGTTCACTTTACTCCGTTCTCCCTGTTATCACTAGCAACATAGATGGCCTTGAGCCAAAGAAGTTTTATATATATCATCATCCTCTATAAATAATTTTATATATTTTGAAAAGCAATAATTAAAAACTTACATGCTAAACCAAACTATCAAAGAAATGAAGGGCAGGGTATAATGGGTCATCGAGTGGGAGCAACGAGTGGGGGCAACTAGCAATTTTGTAAAAATGCTTAATAATTTTCAAAGATACTCAGCAGAAATTTGTTGAAAGAAATTAAAATTATGTTATATTTTTCTTTTTTCTTTAAGAAAGTCTTAAACTTGGCCCGTTAATACCTTAAATTTTTTTTACAGATTAACTGACTTCAAAAGAAAATTACAATAGAAAACAATTTATTTATAATATATAATAAAAATACATTAAATTTCTAACATATTTTGCCTATACAGAAGTCTCTAAACCTCTTTTACCTAACTTATTATACCAATTTTAAAATTTTGGCTTTGGTGGCAACTCCAGATCCAACGGATTCATAAATTTTGATGAGGTTTGGCTTAAATTGTTGGGAATTAATGTAATTTGTGTCTGAAGAGTTGTATCAGTTGAAATTATTTGAATAAGTATTTTAAATATTTAAAAAACTGTATAAATTCATGAAATGAAAGAAATTAAAGTAATTTTTATACATTTTGAGATATTTATTCAAATAATTTCAACTGATACAACTCTTCAGGCACGAATGACATTAATTCCCAACAATTTAAGCCAAAACTCATCAAAATTGATGAATCCGTTGGATCTAGAGTTGTCACCAAAGCCAAAATTTAAAAATTGGTATGAGTTAGGATAAAAGGTTTAGAGACTTCTGTATAGGCTAAATTTGTCAGAAATTTAATGTATTTTATTATTTATTATAAATAAATTGTTTTCTATTGTAATTTTGTTTTAGTCAGTTATTCCATAAAAAAAATTTAAGGTATAAAATACAAATCAATTGAAGGTTATTTTTTCTAAAACCAAAGATTAAAAAATTAATTATTAAGTTATTTAATTGAAAATTATGCATTATTAGATTGGTAAATTGCAGCCCTGCCTGTCGCGCATTTTACGCGATCCATTCTACCCAGCTATTTTCGAAAAAAAAAGAAAAAAGCTTTCTCTATGAGAAAGCAAAACGGGGCAAAGTAAAAAAACCTGAAGGAAAAGCTCACCTGCACCGTCGACATGCGATCGCTCGTGATTTATGAGCGCCAGTTGGTCATCGATGTAACGAGGGTACGGATGGGAGAGAGAGAGGGATTTGCGAGGGTCGGAGGGGCGGCGGTGGCGGTCGGTGGCTGGGGGACTGGGCGACTACGCCTCGCAGTGGTCCTCGGGCGCGAGCACGTCGGGCGCCATCGAGAGGTCCTCGGCCATGTCCTCGTCGGGGCCGGAGTCGTGGCCGCCGTGGCTCTCCGGGTAGTCCCGCTCGTCGTTGCAGGCCTCCTCCTCCGTGTCTTGCTCCGTCGGCGCCTCCATCAGCTCGCGCTTTATCAGCCTCGAGAGCTTGCCACCCTCCGGGCTCTGGCCCTCCTGCTTTATGTGCATACCCGACTCGTCCAGCGGCGAACTAATCGATTTGAGCAATTTGTTTTTATTTAATTTTGTTATCCTCCACTTGTTTGTTCTGGATTATTTTTAAGCTCCGTTTAAATACGAAAAGTAGAATATCGATATGAGTGACCATTTTTTTTTACTGGAATTTACTTTTTACTTTTTCACGTAATGTGCGAATGAATTACGAATTCGTACAGGTGCTTGTGAATTATTTGTTCATTTTTTTACTAAAGTATTTACATTTATTGCTGCAAAAAACGTTTTTATTAGAAAAAATTGTCTATTATCTATCATGTATTTAAAGGAGCAGTTTAAATTAATTGGATAATGGATTTCTCGCCCTCCTAAAGTTAAATAAGTAAAACGGATGAATGAATAGTTACTTATGCTACGTCAAGTTTACGATAAGTCGAAGACATTTGACGTTAAATAAGTGTATTTTAGTCAATTTTGCCTATTCTTTAGTCAGTTGACTCCTTTATCCTTATAAATAAATTAACAGAAAGATTTTAAAGTGGAGAAAATATTTTACATATCAAAAAGTATGAAGTAGTAACGCCTGAATCCAGTAAGGCACTACTTTATTGCAAGAACAAATTAGTTTTTCATGTTGACATTCTATTTAAAATATGTCATTAAAGTAATTAAATTCCCCGGAAACTTTGAAAATATTTACAAACTATAAGAAATCGATATTCGTACAACCAAGTGTTCTTTTTACTTGCCCGATATTTCAAAGACTTTAAAAATCTGTCAACCGAACCGAAATTCAAAAGAATGTAATAAGAAAAAAGCGGTTAATAAAGAAAGTCTCAAATCGCAGGATACTCACATTAAATCGTTGTGGGGCATGGTGTGCTCCTTATCGGGGCTCGTCGCTGTCGACGTGCACATTGAATTATTCAGAAATCCCATGTTCGACTCACCGAGAGCAGCCTGGAAATACTCAAAAAGCATCGAAACAATTATTTAAGAGTTCCGTTTTTCAATCCAGTTAATTGAAATAGAGTTATGTTTACCGTAAACAAATAATTTCGTTGATGCAACTGAAATTAATTTCCTTTTTAATTAATTAAAAAGGTTTTTTGTTTACAGTATAATACAGTAATAAAATCAAGTTTATATATATTTTCCGTTTATTTTATTATCAAATGTTAAAAATATCTACCTGGAGGTTTGCATTGAGAGCATCACCGTACATAGTCGGACTGTGCGTGAGCGTCGGACTCTTTGACGGTACACCCCTGGATAATCCAAAAAAGAAACAAAAACGAAATATCTCATCAGTAAGATTCGAGGCTCGTATCTTATCGCTAAATTATATTTATTTTATGTTCCTGCAAAAAAGTGTTCGTGTGTTTGAGAGTATGTGCGTAATTGACTATGCTCAAAGACATGGAAATGTGTTTTATTTCGTGTCATGGTAATTAAATTTAGTTTAAATATATAAATTCGTTAATTTAAATATAAAAAGTACATATATAGTATAGTTAAAAAGGGATCGAAAAAAGAGTATTACAAGTATATATAAAAACATGAAAAAAGCGACGTGTTTACACTATTCTACGTTAGTAAATATATTAATGAATATAAAAAAGTATAAAAAGTAGACAGAGAAGATTGAAAGAAGATAAAAATAGAGAATATTAGAGAATATTAGGCATAGAAGAGATAGAGAAATATATATTAAGTAGAAGGGAATAAGAAAGAAAAAACATCTAAGTGAGTATATTATATAAATGTGAAAAATGACGACAATATAGAATAAAGATTAAAAATCGAAAAAGGAGATAAAATTGAAAGAATGCTATAAAAAGTTGTCAAGTGTTTACCTAGTCCACCTTATGCGCCCCAAGCAGTGACAGCTGACAGATCGAGTAAAAATGTTTTAAAAATATGAAAAATTGAAAATTTTACTCCGATGCTTCAAGCTTATTTTTAGCTTTTCAATAGATTATTACAGATTTAAAAAAATATAAGTTATGTTAACATTTTTCTGAAAACTTGAAGCAATTTTGTCGGTTATAAACGGTCCTGGATTACCTTCTGAATTCTAAGCAACGTTACGTCCATTTGGAAATCTTTTTAATTGGCCGAGCAATTTTATTAACACTATCATATTAAATAATGTAGTGTATCATGCGTTTTATTCTTGCAAACAAAATTTGTAAATAGACATTGCAATTAGAAAATGGTGTTCGTTTGCAAGATACGCATTGAAAAAGTTGCATGCGAGGAATAAAATTTGTTCCTTGTAACCGTTTATGAAACCTTCAAGCGGAGTAAGATAGAGATACAGCGAATATTAGTAAAAAATAGAAAATATAGGAAGAGAAGATAGAAGAATAGAGTAAATAGTAAAAATAGTAAAAATTGAAATACAGTATAGATTAAAAAATTTCTAAAACTACGGATAAATTTTAAAAAACACAGATGTAAATATTGTAAAAAAATTTAAATAATGAAGGTGAATCAGAAAATTCACCGCATGATCGATAAAAAAAGTCGATATCATCGAAAATCGTTTATATTACATATTAATATAATATGTAGTAATATTCATAATGTGTTATTACAATATAGTAGAACCTAGACGATGAGGTACCTGGTGTTACGACGAAATTGACACTGAACTTACGTACTTTCGATGCGGTTTATTCCAATTGGGTGCCGGAACTTTCGATTTTTCAACTCATACACACAGTTAATTAGGTAGCTTGTAAAGCTTTGCGCATGCAGTAGCTGCGAAAATTTTACTTAGAGACATGCATATAGATTTTTGCTCGGGATGATTTCTTTTCCTTTGCCTATGAAGTAACTTAAATAATCCTTAAAACTGATGCAGTGAAAGAATTAATTTTCATTTTAATGCCTATGAACGTATGAGAGCTATTTGAAAGATATTTTGAAAAAATGTACTTTTTATGATCTAGAGAAGAAATAGAAGAATAAAAGAAAGTTCGGTTTTTCTTAATTTCAGCATAATTTTGAGTTATCATCTTCTAAGAACTGAAAAGGGATGAAAAATTAACTTAAAATTAATGCTGGAATTCAAAGAACAGATTTGTGCTCTAAAATGAATGCAAAATAGTATTATGGACCACGGGAGAGAAAGTGAAGAATGGTCCAAATCGCATGTAAAAACAAACATGTAAAAACAAACGTGCGATTTGAACCATTCCTCACTTTCTCTCCCGCGATCCATAACACTATTTTGCATTCATTCTAGAGCACAAATCTGTTCTTTGAATTCCAGCATTAATTTTAAGTTAATTTTTCATCCCTTTTCAGTTCTTAGAAGATGATAACTCAAAATTATGCTGAAATTAAGAAAAACCGAACTTTCTTTTATTCTTCTATTTCTTCTCTAGATCACAAAAAGTACATAATATACTATCTTGACTAGCGAGGAAGAAATTACAAGCTTCTCGAACCGGCACCAGGAAAGAAGTTGGTACTTTCTTCCCACTAGGCAAAAAACACTTTTCAAATATCATTTTATACTAGCTCGTTAATAGGTTAAAATTTTGTTAACTTAATAATTAAATTTATAAACAACCCGAACAATTTAATATAATTTATTGTTACAAGAATAAATTATGAGTAAAAGATAAGCAAAAATTGAAAAGAACAAAATTTATGCCTAACTAAAATCCAATTCATTATGAAAAAGGATAAAAATATTTTAAATTTAAAAATAACCCAAAAAATAAGAGTATTATTATTTTTTTAAATCCAAGTTCAGTTTAATGGAAGAAATGAGGACAAAACTCAAGCTCATCGGAAAAAACGTATCATCTAGAAAGACAGTGTTCTACCGTGCGAGTTTCAAGCAGGAGTTGCATCAGCAGAGCTAGGGTTCGGACAGAGAAGAAGGTCGTGTCCTGCCTTCTTCTCATTCGTCATGCAAGCGACTAACAGGGTGGAAGAGATGGGAGCAGGTAGCCTAGGCTCGAGGAGACACGAAGCGACACATAAGCAACGGCATCGATGGCCCGTCGAGAGGATCGTACGGATTCGGGAGCTAATCTTTTTTTTGTCGTTCGGTACGAAGCCGTGGGGACTACGGAGGGTTCAGCTTTTCTACGACAGTCGAGGGCACACAGGCATACTAGAGAGAAAGATAGACGTTACAAGCGATGCGCAAGCAAGTGAAGCCTACGGTAGATTACAATTATTTCATTCATAATTTTATGCTAGTTTCAGCGCTTTTGCTGAGCGGAGGTTTATTTAGTTTTATTTAATAATCGAAGTTTTTTATATTATTGGCGCTATGGTTGTTTTGTGATGATTCGGTACGATCGGAGAGGCATTGAAGACTCACTTATTCTTTCATTTCATTAAAAATTTCAGAGCAAAGTTTAATTTGTGAAATAAATAATATTTTAATCTAATCAGAAATAATTAAATATTTTGAATTTTCAATATTTTTTTTTGTTCAATATCGATTAAAAAATATTAAAAAAATATGCATTACTTTTAATTAGTTAAAAACATTCATATTTATTAACAAAATATTTTAAAAGAGAATATTTTTGAAAAATTTCATAGTTGAATGTTATGTTTTAGTACAGAGAAGGTGTTCAAGTGAGTTGTCTCAAGCCTCTCCGGAAAAAATAAAGAAAGCAAGAATCACAAAAGAACAACGAAGTAAGGAAAGGGACACGGTAAAACGAAAGAAAACAGTGAAAGAGAAGAAAACTGAAAATGCCGGAGACGGAAAAAAGGAAATGCGGGGGGAGTGAAAATAGTGAGTCAGAAACGGAATTTTAAATGAAGTGTATAAAGACGAAAATTAAGGAAGTGTAAAT
Organism: Eurytoma californica; assembly: GCA_035586675.1. Lineage (NCBI taxonomy): Eukaryota > Metazoa > Arthropoda > Insecta > Hymenoptera > Eurytomidae > Eurytoma > Eurytoma californica. Next base: position 11,099,067 of record JAXIUT010000037.1, on the reverse strand, counting down.
AAAAGTAATAATTCACGTGTTTTCTTTATGCCCGCGTGCATTTGAGTACGGATTAAAAACGAATAATTTTGAATGCATGTAATTAACATTAGAATTTTAAATTTCAACAAAAATTTTACTTTACAAAAATGTTTAAATTGCAAAATAATAAATTTAATTAGACTCTTGTCTTGTATTCCTAAATAAATTTGTTATTTAATTTATATTTACGTATAATTTTAAATACTTCGAAATTTATTGCAATTAAAATGGAAAGTATTAGTACTTTAAATTAGGCTAAAAATTATTTGTTTTAATGGTTGTTATTTAAAGAAATATTTTAACTATTTAGAAAGGCAATCTTTTAAATAATATGCACGAAAAAATGCAGGATATTAGGATAAAAATAAAAATAAATATATATAGAAACTAAAACACGCTCGTAAAGCAAGACAGACAACAAAGATGAATTACGCCGGGAACACGACTCTTTCGACATCTTATTTTATTCTCAATGATCGCTTCGTTCTTCCGGTTTATCACAATTGCTATTTTTGTTTTATTAAAAAAAAATTGTTGGTTTGTTCAGCCAGCAGCGCAGAGAAGTTTTGTTCTAAAATAGTGGTAGTGCTTACTGTGCGGAGAGGTGGGGTGGAGTGGGTGATGGGGTTGGGTCATATTTCCTGGGGCGGCCGCGGGACAGATGCCGCCGCTTTACGAACTCGGCGTCGTCCACCATCCAGAATGACCCGAAGTCGTCCTCATAGCGCACAAAACACTTGTGCAACGATAGATTGGTGCGGATCGCGTTCTGTATACACAGATAAAGACCACCAAGAAATAGAGAAAAGAGAGTACAAACAAACTGTGTTTTTGTTGATTTTTTATCTTTTTGTTTCTGTAATCGCTTTCTAATTTTTTCGTCATTATCAAACGTGCGTCGCTCAATGAATTTCATTCGCTCTATGGTTCTCGTCGACGCTGCAGAATTCGCTCTGCTCTGGAATGGAAAGTAGAGAGTGAAAGAGAAGGAGAAAGATATTTGCTCTTGCCGTTGCGATGCTCAATCTGGTGCTGTTTCGTTACGTTGCGTTACTATTTTTTTGGATTCGAAAAAAGGAAGCTTTTGATTAAAGTTGTAGTGAAAAATATGTTCAAAAGTTACGCAGTAAGAGTAATCATTTTACAAAGCAACCTTTTTTCGACAGTGCAATATTTTTTTATATAATCTTTTAGGTTGTAATTAGCCTTCTTCCTTATATTCTTCTACCATTTCCGGTAAAACCCTTCCCATGAGCTGAGACCTCGCAATTGGCTTGTAAAACTTCTTGCTCTGACGATAAAAGTGATGAGTGCGTGCACATTCATAGTCTCGTGTCAGAGCTCGAGAAGAAGAGAGAAATAGTTGTAGACAGACAGTGGCTAAGAGAATCCGCGTAATTATCCGATATAAAATGCAACCGCGATATAGAGGTTGGAATTTTCTAACCTCTCTAAGGTACTCGTGCATAGGTTCTTTTCTTTCTCTCACGCTGCATTTTTCTAAGCAATCCTTTAAAAAGATGCGTTTACGGATCAACGAAAATATTTTAATATAGAATATAAATTTACTTAAACGAATATTTAGTTTTAAAACATAAAGATGACATTATATTGATCTCTTAATATATTTTCTAGAGGTTAAACAAATTCTTTTAAGGGTCCAAATCCTAAGGGAAAGTATTATAAAATTATTCTATTAATCAAATTTCGAGTTAAAAATTACACTTTTACATCAAAAGAAAGAAGAAAGATTGCACCATGTGAGAAAGAATCCAAAAGGGGGCTATTTAAACTCTTAGTTGCTCTGCCTCAGTGATGTGTCCCACAGCCTTCTGGCAGCTTCGCAGTTACCCCTAAACCTTTTCTTACTTTAATCGACCTTCCGATCGGCTGTACACATCTAGTTCGTATAATAAATAATTACGTACGTACACACACAAGACAAATTGAAAAAACTTAGAAAAGAGAGATGCAGACGTAAGTTATAGAGAGACTGGCACTGTTAGTCGCTGCAAAGCCCGCATGCTAGTTAGGCAAACTCCTGATCTCTACGCTTTCCTTCGCTAAATATCACGCACACGCCACGCATACAAGGGCGCTTAGGTGCGCCGCACACTGCAGGACTATATTGAAGGCACTTCCTTTAGCCTTTTCCCTGCTTTTTTTTTCACTTGTGCTAATGTGGGGGGTCGTCGAGTCGAGATGGCGCGCGTTTCGCGAGTGATGTACCATTTTTATGAATTCAAAGAGATTGTAAATTAGCTGTATAAATGCATGCTATATTTAAAAAATCTAGATTAAATAGGTATAATTAAAATGAACAAAACAACGGGAATACTTACTTTTCATGAAATCATTACTGTTTCCGTAAATTATGGAAAATTAACAAAGATAATTATAGTATTAAAATTTCATTTTATATTTGCGATAATATGCAAGTATCAAAACCCTAAAAGTCTAAATTTTATCATTCTTGGAAATTAGATTTAGAATTATGTGATTATTTTAATCTCAAATGTAATGTAGTGTAAACATTTAAAAAACTTTAAAAATTTAAACATGCGTTTCACAATTGTCTTAATATTGTAAACATACCATATTATCATAATATTAAATTTAAATAAAAATCCATAACAATCTTCCATATAAAAAGCAAAATGTTGCGCTAAAACTATAACACTTCAACAATAAATGAAATTATTTTCGAGTAAAAGCTAGTGTAGCAAAAACTTGGGCTTTCAAAGCTTCACCGCGCCGGTACTTCACTTGCGACCAAAACAATTCAAGCCCGCGCGAGCACATACATAAATTCGAGAGGCATCGAAAATAAACCGCTTCGGGAAATTCCAGGCTGCCCAAACGCACCTCCACCAAAGGCCAAGCGTAAACTAGATAATAAACAGGATAAACACTTGCGCACGCACGCACTTACATACGAATTTTCGCAAGGACAGCCTCGAAAGTTACTACCGCGCGTCTCGACTCGGCGAGCCCCCGACCGATCGGAGAAAAAAAAGTGTCACGCGAACAGGACGCAAGCAATGAAACTTCCAGTGACGTGAGAGACCGTGGTACCAGAATTCGCCGCAGAAACTAGGTGAGAGAGAAAGACAGATCTGGCTACTTACATATAAAAACTTTAGATTGAGAAAAAAATATTACAACTAAGAGAAACACGAATACACATAGATGTTTTAAAAAGTTAATGAAAAAAACAGTAAGCGATATGACTTTAAAAGGATGGATATACTGGAGGCGTAAAATGCTCTCCACTACTACTGGACTATGGTACAGATATTACGAAAAACACATAGAAGTATAAAAATGTTTAAAAAATTAGAAAAATCTAAGAATATAGAAAAGGTAAAAATGTATAAAAAATGAGTATAAAATTCCATAAAAAACTAGTAAGTAATTTTAAGACTACAGTGTACTGAAGATATAAAAAAGTGTGAAAAAATGTGAAAGCGTATGTGTATAAAGCAGAATGAGTACATATGTTCAATAACTACTTAGAGATAAAGAAGTAGAGATAAAATAGATAAGAGAGATATAAGATTTAAGGTTGAAAAAAGCTTATATAAAAATGTAAATATAAAAAAGTGTCTAAAAATGGTGCGGAGATAAAAGCGAGAGTGCTTATAAAATTAGTAAAAATTTAAAATTTGTGATGTGAGATTAAAGGGAAAAAAGACAAATAGAAAAATAAGAATAAATGTATTAATTTTTACAATTTTTTTTATCTAGAGTATGACCATGGATAAGTACAACTTCTTTGTATTAATTATAAGATCGGCAATTGATTTATTGTCCTTTGCAAACACAATATTGTACATTTAATTACATTTAATTATTTGTAAGTGGTCTTTGCCAATTATATGATTATAAATTTATTAGTTTTACAATATTGTACTTAAAAAGGGCAATAAATTCATTATCAAAAATTCGATCATAATTCGAACAATTTGTACTCGTTCATTGACACCTCTATATAAATGAAGTAATGTCGAAATACTTAATTTTTCTTATTTTAAAAACATTTACATTCTTACATCTATTGGACTTTTTAAAAGGTTCTTCTACATTAAAAAATATGAATGGCAGTGGAATTTATAATATATAAGTAAAGTGTAAGGAAAAAGTAGAGTCGAAATTTTGAGACAGTGGAAGTAAAGTAGAAGATAAATTGTCAGTCGGTGGATGATTTAGAGGTGGACTTGATTTTATAACATGTGATATGTAAAATACGATGAGCGAAAAAGTTGATAGATACATCTCTAAAATGAAGATTTTAAGTCTACACTGTAAGATGGAAAGTGACCGTAAAACCATTTGCAATCGGTTAATCGATGTTTCATTCTATGCCATTTTATGAGTGAAGTTCAACATAAAATGGCTGGCTTAGCAAGTTGAAGTTATTACTGAAGTTCAATGACATTCATTTACAAATATTAATCGATTAATTAATCACAAATAGCGGGACAATAGATTTAATAATTTGGCTGATTAAATGGGAAATACATATGTAAAAAAAGAAAATCTCGTTTGAAGTGAAAGCAAAAATTAAATATAAAATCGTAACTGTAGCAGAAAGAGTAGATAAAAGAGAGCTATACATGAAATATGTAAATGTGAAAAAGTAAATCGCGTATTGTTTATTTCGAATCTTAAATTTGAAAAAAGTAGGGTTTTTTCGAGATGTCTGGCGGTTCTAGTAGTGGGGGTGGGGCGGATTGGGGGGCCAACGTACCCAGTCGTGCTGCAAGCGCGTTGAGGACGTCTCTTGTAAAACTCCACTTCGTCCACCGTCCACACGGCCCCCTTCACATTTTCGACTCGCATGAAACATTTGTGGAGAGACAGGTTGTGTCGAACTGCGTTCTATACAAAATAATACACAGACTAAATAAGCAACGCAAACAAATTAACTAAGCCCAACTCAATCGCGACTCTGCCGCGGCGGTCGGATGATGATTTTAAGTGAACAAAACGTATCAATAAACAAAAATCATAAGTATAAAAATTAATGATTGCGATGGGCTCCTTGTGACTCCTGCATTTTCAACGTTTTGAGTGAATTTTTTTTAGAATTGTCAAACCCTTTATTACCAATTTCTATTTATTAATATACGGGTGTCTTATAATAAAAAAACTTTTAGACTGTCAACATTTTTCAAAATTGTTTTTTTTTAATCATTTTCAAAAATTCAGAATGGTTAGAAAATGCAAAACATTGAAGTCTCGTAAATATATGGTAATTTAGGGTTAAATTATGAATATATGTATATAATTCTTGCGATGTAAAAAAGAACATTGTTCAGCCAAGTTTTAATCTTTTAGTATCACAAGAATCCCATTTTAAAATAAAAAGTAAAAGATTGGGATGAAAAGAAAAATATGTATTATTTCCGATGGGTAGCTATAGAAATGAGTAAGAATCAAAGGTTTAGATTGAGATAGAGATACAGAGATATTTTAGTGTCTGAAGATGTCTGTGGAGTTGTGATTTTGAGTGATGTGTCAACTGGTAATTTTAATTCGACATCAGTAATGCACAATCAATAATTTTAACTCGATAAATCGTCATTGTGGTGGAGAGTGATTTGCACAATATCTTGTCGTTTCGAAATTTGATCAGTGAAAATGTCATTTACACAATAAATTTTATTTTAGAACGAAAGTGACATTAAAATTCGAATTTGCTGCCAATATATTTTGCATTGTAAAAAATATGCAATGTTCAAATTTATATTTTATTTTATAGTTTGAGAAAATCTAATTGTTAAAAATGTTTTCAATGACACTTTTACTTTTCAATAAGCTAAAACAAAAAATGTTTCTATGTTGTCAAGGATAAAAGTTGAAGGTGATACATTAACGCAATTTCTAATCTAATAATTAATAACATCTAGTGACTAATAAAAATAATGTACAGATATGCCTTGATCAATGGAATCCGAAAATAAAAAGTGACATTTACAGTACAATTAATAATTTGAACATTTTCATAAATTTCTTTCGGTAAACTAAAAAAAAAATGTGCAAACAGAAATGTCTAAATAATTAATGGACATTGTAAGGATGTGAAAGTCGCAGATTTTCTCGGCGACTAAAAAACATAACAAAGGACTATCGAATGAACAAACTTGACGTTAAAAAAGTATCTGAAACTTAGGAAAGGGTAACCGAAAAAATAAAAAAGTACAGGAATTTAAAAAAAGTGGATAGGCACGATATATGTGGCATTCTCATGTCAATAAAATGCACAGCTAAGGTGACTAAAACTAAAGGGCAACAACAATTTCATGCCGCAGGGCTGATATGTAAATGTAATATTAGTGGCTGTAACAGAAATAAGGAGTACAAAAAATAAAAAAATAATTAAAATAAATTATAATGAGGAAGACACTGCTCTCGTTCACTTCCGCTGCGTTGATTTCCTGTTGATGTTGAAAAATTGGTTCTGCTGCAAGTCTTGCGATGAGGAAGAGAGAGAAACCTGTTTGTCTTGCCACGACAGAAATTTTACAGCTTTTTGAAAACTTTGTTTTTTTAATCAACACAAATCCATGCGAGGCGAAGCTTTCTGGCAAACGTCGAGAAAAATTTCCTCGCAGAGGAACACACATGTACAGACTATTACGAATCGGAAGAAGCTTACATTTTGTATTAGGTTCTCGAAAAAGATGGAGAGTTCGAAGTTAAAAGTCAACAATTTACGTTAGTTTGGCTATTTCACATCTGCAGGAACTCCTCTTTATTAAATATTTGATCTTTTCACTTTAAGTACTTATTAATGATCAAATTAAATTTATATTTCGAAGATTAAATTAAATTGTTGTGATTAATAATACAGCAATTTAAATTTCCTTTGTCTCCAGACAATGTAAATTTAAACAGGATATTTTCAAATTCGTCATTGTATTAAAATGAATATTTAATTGATTTTCTTCCTTTTTTGTAGTGGAATGCGAAAGAAAATATATTACATTTAGTAGCCAAACTATACGTATAAAAATGTATCATCCTATGAACAGAGTCTATTCTATCGATGAATTTTTCAGTTTTTTCGACGTAAAAGTTACAATAACTTTCAATATAAATATGCTGTGTGCTTGAAAATTATGACATTCTTTATCAGTTTCATCCAAAATATTTCCATAATTTATACAAGCACTACTGTTTAATTTATTTCATCATCCAATACTATCAAGAAGTGAAATAAGAACTATGAAGACCAAACTTTTTTTGCTTTCAATGTTGATCCAGTCATCAAAATAATGAAATTTGAAAAATGTTGCCAATCAATGTTTGAAAAAATAAATTTTAACAATCGTTTTTAATGCGCACAAAAATCGAAATCGCAAAAAATTTCTTTTCTGTTCCATAAAAAAAGAAGGTAGAAATCGGATTTTCGATTTTTTTTTTCATTTTCTAATTCCCGCTCGAAAAAAAAAATTAAAATAGATCATACCTTCCACGTTGCTGCGTTGCGCCGGAAATAGCAGAATGTATTTTGGAACCAGTTGTATATCTCGTTTAGCGTCAATTGCTTGTCCGGAGATTCGATGATGGACTGCAAAAGAAGACGAGTTAATAACGTTTTCTTTGAACCTTTTCGAAGAATCACAAACTCGAGGAATCGTAGGATTTGAAACTTTTTGGTGCGACGAGATTAAAGGCGAGATATATCCATTAAAAATAGTTTATAGAAAAGTATACATTTTTACAGTCCTGTAAAAATATATTGAGTACATTTAAATAATTTAAGAAAATGTGAATATAAGTATAAATATGTATATTTCTATTATGTCAATGCATTTAATAATTTAAAACTGAGCTTTTTTGACTTTTTGTTCCTGGTAGGAAATTCGGCAGCAATTCTGTTCGGGTATACCCGGGCGGCTAACTAGTATCCATACTTGCCAGAATCTGTTGATATAATATATCCAGATTCTATTGTTGTGAGCATATTCTGTTTGATATATATAGGTGTTAGTTTACTGGTTATCATTTTATGTTTAGATCACATTATCCTTCCAGTGCACTGTACTACTAGCGTATTTTGTTTAAAAAATAAAACATTTTTTATAAATAATTAACTTATAAAAGGACGCTGAAATAACTTCGATTATCGAGTTCTTGAATTTGAGCTTATGTATGACGCAGATGCGTGCGCCAGTGGCCATTTTTTTTTCATTCTTACTCCCTCCCTCTCTTACTTACAGAGGTCACTTTAGAGACCATAATTCCAAAATCGTTCGAACAGAATTTTTGACATATTCTGCCCACTAACCGTCGCCCTGTTAGCGGGGACATCTGGGCAGAATCTGACACAGAATCTGCTCACTGAACAGAAAATTCAACAGATTCTGGGCAAAACCCCCTCAATTTCCTACCAGAGGTAGTATAATAAGCTTAGCTATATTACAATTTTAAGTTATCTATTCTTTATGCCAAAAGAAAATTAATCCCAAATAAAAGATTGCTCAAAAATATCCTTTTTTTAAATAAAATTTGTATAAATTTTATTTCAATAGTACTAGTGATCAACGCAGTCGTGAATTTTATAAATGATGGAATTACCTGGCGTATCAATGAAGCATACGTAAACGGCGGTCTAACGTCTGCGTTTTTGTAGAAATCCCTATTTCGCTGAATCTCTGAAAAAAACATGATTTTTGTTTTAATATTGATTTTCGTTTTAAGCTTGTACACACATTTAAAGGAAATAATTAACTGTTCATAATCGGACTTCACATCAGTTAGAGATTTATAGAGTAAAAACTATTGCTACTATGATCGTTTGAATTTTATGAAATTTAATAGCGATACATTTTTTATTTGATTGTAAAGTAATTTATGTTTTATATTCGTTATCTTGTAACTGTAAAGTTGCTGTATTAACATGTGTTATTTTTTTATCAAAATAAACGTGTTATTTTTTTATCGCTATAAAAGTCAATCGATCAATTTCTGAAATAAATACTAGATAAATTCGTGACGTGAATTTGCTTAGTAAAGAGAGAAAAAACAAACGAAAGCAGGTGGCTTTGGCGTTCGAGAAGCGAATCATAACGGCGATTGGTGAAAAAAATTCAACTTGGTATTGTGCTCCATAGACAAATGAAATAATTCATTCAAGTTGTTTGTGAGCTTCCTGATAAAGAAAATTACAATGAGAAGGAAAAACATCACTTTTGAGTTTGCTCTTTATAATTAATTTTCTTTTTTGCATTTCTGTTCGATAGAATATTTAAGCAACTATTGTCAGTTGAACAAATATCCTGTCAATTGTCTATTATTTTATGGCGTCAATGTCCAAGTCCTTTAGATTATTTTTTATCTTAAAAGTCAGTGAGATTTATAAATATTATTTTCAAAAAATATTAGTGTATATATATTATATATTACAGCTCCTTCACAATAGTCATCTTCAAAATCAAAGTATTGAATATTTTATTACTTTAGTAAAGAGCAATATTTTCTTTCATTATATTAAATGTTTTACAACACTAATCAGGAATACATTAAAATCACTCTAAAAAAACTAAAAAAAGTTAGAAATAGATAGAAGCTAAACTAGGGCAGGGAGGAAGGAGCAAACAAACAGCCATGCAAGTGACGATTTCCGGTTACACAGCGGACGCACGAAAATAAGCACACCTTTTCCACGAAACAAAAACGCAGCTGTACTTTGAAGTGAAAAAAGAAACTACTAAGGAAAAAAGAGAAGTAAACGAAAACGTAAAGAAAACTGAAGAAAAGCTAGGTAATGGCCAGTAAAGTTTGACAGTACCTTGTTGGACGTCTAGGCCAGCGCGTTCCAGCATGTAGGGCAGCCCTACACGGTGGGGGTGGCGGGCAGCACAAAGAAACGGAGAAATGAGAGAAACCACTCTTCATTGTGCGTAATCGCTTTAGTTTTTTTTTTCATCGAAAAATGTCTTACGGTCTGCAAACTGATTTCGAAATGCGGAGACGATCGGCCGCTGTTGACTTTAAAGAGCGACGGGGCAACAACGGCCTACCACCAAAATACATTCTGCTATTTCCGGCGCAACGGAGCAACGTGGAAGGTATGATCTGCTTACAATTATTTTTGCGTGATTTTAGCGTTTTCATAACGAGCTTTCTGTTGTTTGTTTTAATTTTTTTTATCGGTTAGCTTTTCATTTTAATCTTTTAAAAATTGGATAGTTACGACAATTGTTTCAATGCAAAGAATCGATAAATTTCGATGTCTTGTTGAAATTAAAAAATGTTATGGTTTTTTTACTATGCCATTATATGTTCCTTTACAATATACTTTGTTTAGGAAAATATTTGTAGTGACAATTGGAGTCAACAAAAGGCTTATCCAAAAACATTAAAACGACAAAAATATTGTTTCTACCATCGCCTAAAGTTAGCAGCGACTGATATCGCCCATTTCTTCGATCAGTTTGCAGCCTGGACTTATATAGTAAAATAAATAAAAACTGTTATATCGTAGAAAATAATAAACATCGATTAAATTCATATCATTTACTGTTTTAAACACATGATTATTCTTTTTTATCTGAATTTGTCTCATTTACGTTGCATCTATGCACTGAACTGCGCCAACAAGGTGTCGACACTCGGGGAAAATAGACTCGAGTCCCTCAAATTTCCTTCGAAATAAATAAAGGAAGTCAATAAAAAAAGCGATGAGCAAATAACGCGTTGAAAGAAATTTGAAACACTCGGAAGTCTCGCCCCGGCTTTTATTCCAATTGTTTTTGCAAGAGAAACGACACATTAGTGCACGGCTGTTATTGTTTCGTTCTGTTCACAAACCACACGGGATAGATACACAGAAGAGGTAGAGAAGAGATCGAGAGGACCGTAAAGTGCATTCTCAGTAATGAACTACGGGGAAGAAAAAATCTTTCCTCGCGGATCAACTCCGATCCCTCCATTGAGCCGTTGAAACTCCAGCAAAAACTTTCGGTAAAGTAAATAATCAATTAAAGAAAATTAAATAGCAAAAGGCACGAGTGAGTTTCATAAGCTGAGGGATCGAAATTGCATTTTTGTTGATTTTTGTTTAGGTTTTTTTTTTGTCAAATTACCTTCGTTAATATCAATTCCAGATCTATCCACGGATACTCTGCGCCTTACAGTGCCCTCCTCATATAGTCCTATGGGATAGCATTTTTTATCGTTTTCAAATATGGCGGTTCATTTTTTTCTTGGCTCAAAGTCAGTGTTAGAAAGAAAACGCAAATTCTGATATAAAAGATTTTCTTAAATCGATCGTCCGACTCTTTAATACGTCTTTAGTAAGAATTTCAATTATTAAAAGAAAACTGTTACTTCCATACCGGATACTTGCGTAGAAATAATTGTAAAGCTTATCGAGAAAAAATATTTTTAGCAAAAAATTTTTTTATTTCAATTTTTATTAATTACGAATTAATGGTCGTACAATCGAATTACCTCAAATCATACTTATTTTCAGGGAAATTTTTAGTCGATTACATTTAATTAAAAAAAAATTGAAATATAAAGATTTATTGTGATACCTTGAAAAGTCAGAATGAGACAGTGAGAAAGATGGCCCTTTCGCGTAATTATTAGAATGCATAAGTAATAATTGTCAATGAGTAATGTATTTATAATTGAAAGTTTAAAAATAGCAGTTTCTTAAGACAAAACGTTATGAAATCATCGTCTCATTTTAATTTACGTTATTGTCAAATTATGTATGTTTCTCTTGCTAAATAACGAATTTTCAGGAAACTGTCTAATCTTCAGATACATTAAACACTTGTGTAAACTTTAGAATACGTGCTATTTGCTCGCGACGGCTTAAAAGTTCACACGTGCCGGAATTTTAATGATGTACAAAGTTATAATTTTATCATAAATTCTCGTTTTCTTCGATGATTAATTTATTGGAGAAATCTTAATAGAAAAACCAATTCTTACACACGATATAAAAAATATTCTATTACAAAATAATAAAAGTTTATTAAGAATGCATTATACTCTGTATTTAATTATTCGTTGTAAAATAAGTTATTTAGTGTATTGAATTTTTAAATTGAGTTGCCCCTAAGAGAAAAATAATGGAAAAAAAGAAGAATAAAGAGAGTAGAATAAGAGAGCTCACCTCCGGCAAGCGATAAGGTAGACTTGTCACTGATTCTCCTGCGGATAGGTCCAGCCATGCTGGGTATGCTGGGCATACTTGGCATGCTGCCGGGCATGTTAGGCATGGGCGGTAGACCCGACATGTTGGACATGTTGGGAAGACCTGGCGGCATGCCCGGGGCGCCTGATGACGGTGGCAGCTGACCACCCGCAGGTGACCTCACTGCCGATACCAGGGCCGACATCGATACCGGTGACACCTGGGACACGCCTCCAAAGCTTGGTGGCGGTTGGTTCATCAACGCTGACGACAGACTCAACTTCGGCATGCTTGCTGTGTTCTAAAAAAATATTCAGTTCGACAAAAATTGAGACGTAAAAGAGGTCATCTAACTAATAAAGGATTTGTAACAACAAATTTTATTGGATTTGTTAAAATAATTTTTGCAACAATTATTTTTCAAGTGTTTTTCATTGAATAGCAAATACATCGAATAACAAATTGTTTGATAGTATTTCAAATAAATACCTGAAGCGTCAGTAAAAGGTTCTTTTTGATTTAAAATGAATATTTTTAAGATTGCGTTACCAAGGGAACAAAGGGAAATTATCTTATCGCAGGAGTTGTGTCAGATATTACCGAGGATTCCGTCGATTTCGGCGGCTCCGGTGAGGCCATCTGCTTGGCCATATGTAAATGGTGCATCATCGCTGTTAACCTATCACGCTCCTTCTGCAGCTGGATTTCTAACTGAGAGACGACTTGCATCTGTACACGCGCCTGCGCCGTCGACCTGTCGTCCAGCGTGTGCTCCGTGTTCAAATGTCTACAACAGTTGTAACAAATTTTTTTGAAATTTATTTTCTGGAAAAATACTTCAGCAAACATTTTACTGCTCGCTTCCGTTAGAATTTTTCGGCAAACGAATAGATTTAAGATACAAAAGATTGCGAAACACTTGTATTTTGAATTAAAAATTGAACAGCAACGTCACTTACAATGTGAATAATTGCGAATATGGTGCGATTATTAATGTTGGGACAAAATGATCACAACATAATCTGTAAGGCAATAAACCGGTACTATCATATTTATCAAAAAATAATTTGTGAGAACTATAATGATTATAACAAAAAATTGTCATTCTACAAGAATGTTGATAAACTAGAAAATCAATTGAGCCCCCTTATTAAAACTTGTCCACTGTATTCCTAAAAGCTTTAAAACTGACCGAAAGGTCGTAGTCTGTTGTTGCACTCATCGAGATTATTTTCATAATCCCCCTGCGCTACAGCTTTGTGCCCGGGAAAAGCAGATTGGAGGACTGGAGGTGAAGGAAAACGCAAGGAGGGGGAGAGAAAAGTAGATGAGGTTCGCCTGCCGGTCTCTTCCTCTGAGAAGCATAACGATGCGGTCGAGTGTCGTGAATATTAATGAGACAAAGGTAATTAGCGTCTCCTTTTTTACAGCTCTTGCGGCATTCTCTTCTCGTCTCCTTTTTATTCTAAGCAAGAATTCGTTCGAGGGGCGCAATTTCGTGATTACTAGGTTTCGCTCTAATGGGGTTAAAGGCGCAAAGACGCCGATGCTGCTGACTCGCGAGAAATTTTCTTTTTTTTAGTCGCGTGGATGAGACGGGCTGTTTATTGAGAAACGATGCCATCAGATGCGCTAGATTAAACAGCGCCAGTGTCCCCGTTCCATCGGCTTTACGCGTCTGGATCTGGAAAACCTTTTGTCGCCGAGATCAGAGGCAAACGGAATTATCGAGGTGCGCTTTATGAATTGAAATACTTTAATTTATCGGAGGTAATACGATAAAAATTTCTGTTTAAAACGAAGAGTACTATTTGAAAAGTATTTTGTTTATATTGTAAGCAAATAACTAACTTGTCACACCATTAGATCTGACTTTTGAAAACATTAATAACCTTTAAAAATATCTCCTGTTAGCTGATTAAATGGGAAATAGCGAGATACTTACTTGAGGAATGCTTGATATTCTTCACATACGGTTTCGCAGCCAGGCCACTTGCACACTCCGTGTCCATAGAGCGGATGCTGAACCTTCTCATTACAAGTGGCGTCGAGCGGCTTTTCGTCTAGCTGTGTTGTGCCGTTGATTTCCGTGCGGCGATTTGAAACTAGAGAATTAAGAAGGCCTGCGATAAATCGCCCGGCGTTTTTGCACTTGTTTAATGACATGTAAAATATTATGAGCAGTTGTGGATTTCAATTTTATTTTGTTAATCATAAAATTTAAAGAAACAACCATTTAAAAGAAAGGCGTAAAAGGAGATTTAAATTATTGGTTAAATTAAACAAATCAAATTTACCATTTAGACCAGAACTGGATTTTGATACATTCGAGTTTGCGTGTGACTCGGAACTCTCCGAAGGTTCTGGCTTCCATCCTGACATAGCTTCTGAAGGTTGCATACCTTTAACAGTCACATAAGTTTAATAACAATTGCACATTTGAAGTTCAGAGTCAATGAATTGGTGTACCAAGATCGGTACAAAATTTTCAAAGTTCTCAATGGTTTATTAAATTAGAAGATAATAATCGAACCTGATGAGTGATTGTGACCTTGCATTCCTAAACCCTGCTGCAAAAGATACTGACGCTGCGTGATTTGTAGCTGCTGAATGAGTTGCTGCTGTTGAAGAGCCAATTGCTGCAATGGCGCCGATACCTTTTTCTTGTCAGCTGTCTGTAGTAGGTGCGTCTGCTGAATGAGATTCAGTTGAAGCTGTTCCTGCAGTTGTTGCATTGCCTGCTCCAGTTGTTTCCGGCCCAGCTCGGCTAACTGGTGTTGGTGCTGAAAGAACCAAATCATCCGATTGTAAACCCATAATTCATACTTCTGTTCCTCAAAAGTTAGGATAATATTCACGTTTTTCAACGATGAGAAGTAACCGAATCTCTCCTGGTTAGACGCATGTTCTGAGGTTGAATCCTGCAATGGATCATAAATTGATTGGGTTGATCAAATCGATCAACCAATGAGGATGTTGATGAAGATGCTCAGTTTCACCGACCTGATGGTGCTGCTGCTGTTGCTGCTGCTGCATGTACATCGAATGTTGCTGCATGAAAGACTGAAGTTGAGTGGGGTTAAGGATGTGCTGCTGGAGGATCTGTTGCATCTGATGAAGACCGCTCACCGGGCTCAGCATCATCTGAGCCGTAGTCTGTGACGACGACAGTGGTGCCCCCGGAGGCCCTCCTGGAGGACCTTGCGAGGGATCGGGCGGTGACGCCCTGTCGCCGATAATTGCATCTCATTACTGTCTACTTTAATCTCATTTTTGCATCAACTTTTGGGTTTTATTTAAATTGAATCTCTGCACTCTAAATAAGTGACTTACCGCTGCACGGCGGGTAAATTGAAGATCTGCAATTTTAATAAATATCTTACCGCTGTGGAGCTTGAGGACTCTGATGCGGACTTGGTTGGGGGCCTGGCGCACCGGAACTCGGCTGCTGCGACTGCTGCGTGATGATGGGCTGCTTTTGCTGGGTCATGGGTGCTGCTACTGATGTCACTGCGTGCCCGCTCGGACTGACCTTTCCATTGTTTTGATACTCGATACTGAGCTCGTGCTGATGCTGCTGCTCGTTGCTGGTATTGTCGGGGCCGCTCGAGTTTCGTCCCTCACGGCACCGACCCAATCGAGACTCGCACTGCTGTTGCTGCTGTTGCTGCTTCAGGGCTGCGTATAAACTGTTTGCCTGTAAATAAAGAATTTTTCAGAATTTATATTTCGAAATATATTTATTAAAAAATAAATTTAATATAATTAAAATTGTCTACATTTATTATATTATTAAAGCATGCAGGTTACGTCGTAAAATTCAGAAAAATATTTCTTGAGTAGGTTGATGACTATTGAGCCAGTAATCCTAGTAACCCATAAGTGGTAAAATAAGATGAATCGTAAACACAAATTAACAAAGTTTTTCATGAACAATATTTCAGCTTTCCATATGATGGTGAATATCTTGTTACCTATATATTTTTGTTCTATCCATTAATAATGTGTTGATAAAACATGAATCAAATTTCACATTAATTATTACTAGAGAATTGTATTTTGAATAATCATAACGGTAAACGTCGCAATTCCTCGAGTATCCTCTATCCATATATTTTGAACGCTTGTCCTACTGTCGCGGAAAGCGAGCGTGACCCTTATAATTTTTCTCCGATTGTCGTACGGCAAAGAGCGAGAAAACGACTGCCCTGACCAAACACTGATAACCCGTTGCGAGTGAACTTCTTTGCATGTTATAAACATACTTAATTGTATACAAGTAAGATTAGCATACTGTTCTTTTCTCCAACTCTCTTTCCGTTAAGAAAGGGGATGTGAGAGAAAACATTCCATGAATTGGATTTGAAAAGTTCTTGTATTTTTAATGGATATGGTTAATTAAAACTTGTGATTCGCTAATTTAAAATTAATTATAAGACTAAATGAACTTTAATTGTCTATCGACTTCTGTTATTGTTAGATACATTTTTTTACTTTGATTATTCATTTTATAATCAAGATAAGTTCTTTACTTTTCATATTAATTTTTTCAACTATTAACTGATTAGAAAATGTTGAACTAAGCTTCAGAATGATCAAAAGCATCTAATTTGAACACTTAATGATAGCATTGTTATGAATATATAGTTGTAAAGGATTCAAGGACACTATATAAGCTTTTCAATCGGTCAGGTTTTATGATCAGTGGATGGCAATCAAATGTTTTAATAACATATAATTTATCAACCAATTGTCGCACTTTTTAATACTCAAATTCGTCCATGCCTTTTGTTTTGCAAAAATTAAATTGCTCTAGGGGTGCAGAAGAAAATACGAAATTCGGGAAGCTCTTTTTCGCGAACTTTGGTTTTGCCTCGCATGTACTACGAACAATATTGATCTTATCTAATGGCGTTCGGGGGCGCCCGCGCAATTCGAAACTCCGCGGGAATGACGCCGAGGTCGTTCGCGCTGTTTGCGCAGCGCGTGGATTTGTTTTATTGAGTTTCGAGGCGTGTGCCGCAGCCCAGTCCCGGATGAATGGCCCATTTATTTGTTCTGTTCCGCGGTCGAACGAGAATTATTAAATACCCCAAATTTCGAGATAAGGTTATTTTTCAAACGCTTGTTTGTGTTATCAGACTAATACTGTTTAGTATTTGTCATGCATCATTGAGTAAAAAAAGTATAAGGAGAATATTTTTGTATTTTGACAGGTATTTTGTATAGAACGTCTTAAATATTCTGAAAGACCAATAAATTCGAATAATAAAGTGAATTCAAGCAAAAAGAATTTAAAAAAACTGGAAATAAATTTATTTAAATTAATTTATTTTTTTCTAAATTAATTTCATTTGCTCAATGCATGCACATGCATTATGAAGCTACAATTTCAGCGCAAAATACACATTAACGTCTGAGTGATGTAAAAGGATCCCAATTGTAAATTCATGAGTACCCCTGTCTTACCGTCTGCGAGTATTCCCAAAATACTTAGAAAAGGACATTGCGATCTCAGTAAGCCTAGCAAGATTGAAGAAAGGAGATCGTTGGTGTCTGGGAGGGACTCGAATGAAAGGAGTCGAAAATCTGAACAGCCAACAACAGTTGCTTCACCGAGATCCCGTGGAGGACGTCTTCCGAGACGCTCGATGGTCCTCCTCGAGGGTTTCAGAGGGTCTCTTCTTTACCCGTTTTTTTTTCACTCGACACCGCGCGATGTCTCGTCTCCCCATCTTTTGTGGTATGAAATTGAGGGGGAGACTCGGTTTAATCGAGGGGGTTAGGGAGTTGGCCTGTACGTTTGGCGAGATGGAAGGAATGTATAAACAAGGATTTACCCGCTTCATTTGTTTAGGGAAAATTAAATGTATTTTAAGATTTTTTTCATAAAATCAAGTTTTTATTAATGGCTGTCTAAACTAGTCTGTGGTCACTTATTTATGCTACTTAACAATTACGCAAAAGGGATATTCTTAAGTGTTCTTAGTTGTATGTACATTTTTCCACAAAATTTTTAAATAGTAATTTTAAAAATTTTGAAAAATATTCGTATTTCCTTAAACGACAAAACTGATTGCCTAGCGGAAATAGAAAGTATGTAGAAGTGTATATAAATGATGCAGAATACAAAAATTTTCTTATTTACCCTCTTGCAAAAAAACGCTACTTCATATTCATATAAATAATACCGAGGGTTTTCCTTTTTCCGCGTCTCGATTGACATAGCGCAGCGCGACGTCGCGCAATAATTAAGTCGAGCTAATCAAAGACGGAAAAATGGATTTCCTTCGGGAGCGTCGCGCCGCTGGTGAAATACGCGCTCCTTGAGAGCTCATGCCTCCCCGCGGTATTAATTAACGAATTAAAGAGATGCCGATGAGGAGGTCGAGGTGCGTCTTTCGAGGAGCTTAAAAGGATTAAAAGTCCCGGGCGACCGAGGTTTCTACTTTTTTCGAGCAATGAGGGCCCGAGGCGCGCAAGTACGTCATCCGTTAGAGGCGCCTCTCATTAAGACGCAATCAATAAGTAAGAAAAAAAAATTTACTTATGAGTTATAAAGAAGTATTGACATCGCGAAAAAAGATTTTTTTTTAATATAAACCCTAAACCCTCTAACCCAAAAGCCACTGACCCTAAGGGTCCTTAATCTCACATCCTTAAATTCTGGACTTTAAACCTTGGATCTCCTATCACTACTGGTAATAGATTACTTATGATACTTAAATAAATAGGTTTTATAAATTATGGATTGAAAAAAAAGAAAAAAAAAGAAAAATAAATATTATCTAATGAGTGAACAATAGACTATTAGGCGACATTAGCGTCTTTAATGTATCGAACGCTTACAGGTAAATATTTTAAGTGAATCTAACCGTTTGTTATTTGTATCGTCGCGCGACGCAGCGAAGCGACATTTGCACCTCTCGGGGACTTCAATGCGGCTACTCAGTGGTTGCGGTGTGTATAGGTAAACACCAACGCAACGGCGGAGCTTCGAATGCGCGGGTATATTTGTCCTGTGGGCGTCGGGTAAAGTCCCACCATTGCGCTTATTTATTTTTAGCACATTAATGTACAAACAATTAATTAATAATAATTCCGCATTTGCAAATTGATAATTACAAATGATTGTTTAAATAAATAGCTTAGAGTTAACCTCTGAGAAGATACTATATCTCAGGTTTCGAAAAACTGATACCCAACATCTTATGTTATTTCGATGTAATTTTTACGTATGAATTGTGTGAAAAAGTTTAATGGTTACTTTAAAGATTTCACAGTCAGTTTTTTCTACTATTAATCCAACGCACTTCGCGCGCTCAAATTTCTTATACTTATTTACTTTTTTTTTTTTAGTTTTTCTTTTGGCATCTCTTTTATTCGCTATTAATCCCTAAAATTATTGTAAATTTACATCGCACACAAGTGAATAAAAAAATTTATCCCATGTTTACTAATTTTTGCTCAAACAAAAAATTCAATCACGAAATTTCTCAGCGCGAATCGCGAAGTTGCTCTCGATTTCGTTGGGGCGATCGTCGTAGTAGTCGCGACTCCTCGACAGAGTTTCAGTATGCGGAGCGTCGCTAGGCCAATCAGCGCACTTCGTCGCTCTTGTTGACGTTTGTCATAATATTTTAATATTAAATCGCGTTACACTCTCCAGCCATGCGTTCGCATAATCAGACACCGCGTCGACGCCTCGCTTTTTGTTGCTCTAACTTGGTCTTTTTTCCGCGACTTCATTTCTTATATTCCGCGCTAAAGGTAAACACTAAACTTCGTACTGTTTTATCTCAAACTTAGTAATGTTAATTTTTATAGTAATTTTCTAGATTCAATTTTATTCTTTTGCTTTTTTTTGTAATGAAAAAAGCATCATATCAAAGAAGTCTACCATAAGGCAAATAGAAGCATAGTTATAGATGGATCTCATAATGCACATCCTAGAGGTTAGTGCATTTTTAAACTGTTACAAAAGGAAAAAGTGATACTCCATTTTGAGATTCAGATCAAATTATAGAAATTTCAAAGAATGTGTTGAATAGTTAGGGAATTTTGTTTCTATTCCGAAAAATTACACATTTTTAAATAGTTATAAAAGTAAAATAAAACACAAATTCTTCGTCGTTAAAAAATGTAAACTTCCTCTCTAGTATAAACGGGCAAACTCACCGTATGCGACGCGAGTGATACGCTTATCCGGGTGCTGGAGCGCGCGTGTGTGCAGTACTACGGCGGCGGGGAAAGGGGGAGTCTCGCGCCTCGGCGTTTGTCGTCCCCCTCGTCGCAGTCGTCAGCTGGAGGAACGCGGAATACAAATTGGCCCGAGCGCCTCGCGTACACATAATGAATTCGCGAATTCACGCCCCGGCGTTTCTCTCGCCTCTTCCTATTTCTTTTTCCAGCCGCTGCCGTCTATTATTATTGTTACTCCGCGCGGCGAATATTATTTTCGGGGCGGCTATGCGCAGACCGCGACATTTGCTCTTCCGATGCCGGGAGGGTGACATTTTATCGTTTTGCTGTGGCTGCGCGGATTGTATTTTTAATGCGGCGGAGAGGGAGAGTCTAGTAATACTTTTTTGATAATTTAGACTTTCCTGGGTTGCGATGGCAGGGTTTCGCTTAGGTAGAGCCGTAATTGAATTTACTTAAATTTTTGTTACAATTGAAGAAGTCAATTGAGGGGTGATGGTTGACAAGCGCAGTTTACTTTGGAAAAATTAATAAGAAATTTAAATATGAGTTAAAGAATAAAATTAAATTTCCCAAAACCTTTTTAAATGATAGTAGTTATGCAGACAAATTTATTTTTGTTGATATTGTTATTGTCGCTTTATTTTTTATTCAATAAATATAAAACAATTGGATGAGTGGCAATCATTGTAAATAAACGAGCGGTCTTTTCAAGACCACCACGTCGAGCAAGAAAAAGGCGTCGTGACGCGTCAGCAATACCCCCATCGACTCGTCGCGGCTGATTAGATACTCTCATGTTAGACCGATGCTGGGCAAACCCGCAGAATCGCAATGTATCGACGGACAATTTTACGCCTATCGGTGGGTCCTTCCCGCAGAGGCTGCTTTTCAAAGGCTAAATCGGTGTTCCTCTCTTTAAGCCTCCAGTCATCGTTTGTTAGCATATTATGTAGTACAATTGTTAATTTGCATTTAATTAAATAAGTAATAATTATATAAAACATTGAAAAAAATAAAGTCGATGAATTTTTTAAGAATTAAAATCCAAGTGAATTTCCAATAAATTGGGTTTTCAATGATTGATTACGTACGTGCATCAAGAGAAAATATAAGAAAAAAACGAACTAGTTTATTTGTGGCTGCATTTAAAAAAACATTGGACTCGAAAGTAAAGAAGCGTGAATCGTGAATTGAATAACTTCACAGCGTTGAGCTTTGGAAAATGCGGAAAAATTCAACGAAGACAAAGAATTTTTTCTGCCTAACTCAAACTGTGAAGATTTTATGAGGTTTTCCAAGTAATACTAAATTTCTATCCGTGCTATTGTGCAAGTATGTTAGATTCTTAATAAACAGGATTTCTATGAAGTCAACGAAAAATTGATCCATGGTCACATTAGAATCACTATCATATCGAACAGATTGAATGATCGTAGTCGTAACATTTTTTATTTTTGTAATAGAAGGAATCGGTAAATCACAGTTTTTACAAAACTTTTTACGTCAACGAAAACTACAAAGAATCGTAATGTTTTATTTAAAAATAATTGATAAAATTACTAATATTAAAGGGTTCAACTTTTCTAATGAATTACTGAAGACACTCAGCCCGCGTAACCACTTACAACGGAGCTCCATCAAGAAGTAGCCGACCTCGAGCGAGCGTGCAAAAACTTTGTGGGAAGCAACGCGAAAGAATCGCAGGGCTATGTATCTATTTGTCGGAGAATAATTTCGCTTCGTTAAAAGAAAAAGTGGTGCGGGGGTGAGCAGTCGATTACAAGTCCTTAATGAAAACCAAACAGCGGGAAGAAAAAAGGGACGGCTGCGTGGGGGTAAGAAATTGCGCTTGCGTTGTTCCCATTCTTTCCACCCCACGTCGAGAAATTTTCCAGGCTGTAGATACTATGGAATCTTACTCAGCGCTTTTCTCCACGGCTGCATAACTCGCACCTTTCCTGTCTTGTCCGGGATTTTCTTACGGCTTTTTTCGTTCAACGGCGCGAGATTTTTAATTTTATGAAACTATCCTCGCTCGAATAATTACTGACATTTTATTAACAATTTAAATTTGACAAAAATGTAAATTTGTTTTTCATAATTGATGAAATAGAAAGTTTACCTAAAATTAGTTATTTGCAAATGTAAAAATTGGACCCTGTGATGGATACATCAAAGATTTATATGCAGTTAAGATTTTAGATTTCGCGTTTGCATCTGGTATCAAGAAAAAGTAACTTGCTAGTTGCTGTAATATGGATAGGCCAAGTATAATGAAAATTGTTTTCTATTGTTTGCAAAATTAATATATTTATATCAAAGTCCAAAAAATTGAGGTGAGCGTCACATCTTTATAGATACAATAATCTGATTTAAGTAGGTGCGAGAATGTGACTTCGGCATCCACACTTTTTCGTATCTATTTTTTTTTTACTTAATTTTTGTTTGTGATTCATGTTTACACAGAAAATTTTGTGGTCAAAATTTTTTGTGGTAAAGGACGGGGTTTTTAATCCACATAGATCAAAAAGTAGCCTCCAAAGATAATCTACGCAGGTATAAAAACTTCGTGTTTTACTTTCGCGGCGGTTAATAATTCAGTATCAATTAGTGGCTGTTTGAATTATGAAGAGGTTCCTCCTAGCAGGCTGACGGTGCCGCGGCTTTCTCTTTCGCTTGCATCTCGAGACGGCCGCGACTCAAGATGAAATGAGTGAAATTAAGATGAACCGTGGCTCTAGAGTGATAAGGATTTTCTCCTGAATTGCGACGTGAAGTCAATTAATACGAATGCCTCGACCGTGTGGTATATAGTTGTTATAATTTTTTCAGGTTTTTTTAGTTCGACTTAAATTACTTTCCTATTAGAGTAAAGATTGAACTTACTCGGGCACATGGTAATCGTTAAATTATAGTTGTCTTCGAAGGAAAATAAGATAAAAATATTAAAATAAGATGAAAATATTATTTTATGACCAACCATCTACAGACGGTCAAAAGATTAATTTTCTTAAAATGAACTCACTACGAAGTAAATCAGATTCCAAACAGAATGTGACAAGAGCGTATACTTTTCTTCGTAAAAATCTGATTGCAAAATTAAAAAATTAAATTTAAATGTTTATTAGTTTAATTGATAGAACTCTAAATTAGTAAATTATCCTAAATCATGAATGACTTCCACGATCATCCTGGTAACACCTACACCCGTAACTAAATATCAGTGTTCAAGTACAACAGATTGATCAATATTAGTCATATAAATTGATAAGAGAATAAAATAAATTTAATCTTAAAAGTTTCCATCGCTCATTCCCAATGAAAAGGCACTAAGCTCTGTACAAAAAAGTCGTTGTAAAAGGAAAAGCCACGAGATCCACGTACGGCGATCCGCGCATTTATGAATATTTCTTTGTCGTCGAGAGTGTCCCTAAATCCGTGGATATCTCACTGTGTACACCTGGAGCTCGGATCATGACCGGGCATACGACGGGACGGGTCACCGCCTCCCTAGGACACCCTCGCGTGCTCTTATTTATATTCGCAGTCCATTTTCGCTTGTTTGCACGTACGTCGCCTCGGCCCTCCCGCGCATTCTTCGCCTCGGCACCGTCCCGCGTATGCGTGAAAGCGGATTTTACTGAGAGACGTCGATTAATTCGCGGCACGAGTGCACATCTCGCGCTCTTTCATTTTTTTCGTGTCGCAGTTCAGTTCGTTTCTCATTTCATTTGTGAATAAGCGATTGGGAGTAGCTTTTTGGGTTGGAGTTAATTTCCTTTTTTAATTGTTTCATTTCAAATTTGTTGATCAGTAATATATAAAGATATAACACAATCAAGCTAATTATTTTATTTTTTAGATAGCTTTTTTGTAGAAAAGAATGTAACATCTCGGTAACAATTCGGTACAGATTTTTAATACAAAATTATTTAGATCTAAAGGAGGCTATACATAAATTTAAGGCAGCAGACCCGTTAGTGGGAAACATCAGATTTACAGCCTACCTAGCGAACTGTTAGAACCTTTGTTTGAGCTATTCCGCGTATTCGAAGAGGTGCGAATTTTGGTGCCCAAAAACTTGAAAATGATGATAAAAAAAAATCAAAAATAAAAAGTGTATTCAATTATCTCATTAGATAACTTGTAGTTGATAGTGATTTAGAATTTAAGAATAATAATTTAACAAGTTCTGTTTAAAATTTATTTATATCGAACTTTTTCGTTTAATTAAACGTTAAAATAGTATGAGCGTGTCCTTTGTAAATAAACTAAGGAAAATTCTTTTTAGTTTATAAACAGATTAATAAACCGTAAGTATTTAGAAATCTTAAAATCAACTGATCTAAACACACGCTAAATAAAAACTACATCGTGCAAGAAATATTTATCCGATTAAAGAAGAATCTGTGCTTCCTTTTCGAGATAAAAGCCACCCCTACTATAATTTTCTCATCCGATAAAGAAATCTAATCCATCCGAGCATCCAAACACGTTGTTCGCATTAATATTTATAAGCTGCGAGAAATCACGAAACGACCGCCCTGGGGAATTAAGACGCCAGTCCCCGCTTGCGCGATTGCGGTTAAAAATCGCGCGGTATTACTTAAAACGCCGGCTCCGGCAAGATTTCCTTCCGAGCACGCCGACGAGCCGTTCTTGATGATACAATTAAGCCGACCGTGACTCCCGACTCGGAGAATTATCCGATATTTTTCACGCGGCTCCGCTCAGAAGGGTTAGGGCTCCGCTGGATGCCAGATGCCCCGTCGGGGGGCAGGGAACCCCGCGGCGCACCTGCATTTTTTATGCCGGCGCGGTTTGACGAACTCGCGGCTGACGCGGAAAAATAAGGCGCCCTTTGTAATTCGAGCTGCTTGCCGCGATTAAAAATTCGAGATAATTATTAGGGTTGATTAGCAGGTTGTAGTTAGGGGGTTTTATTTTGTAGAAAATGTTATATATCAGTTTTTCAAGATTAAACAAAGTTTTAAGTTCGTTTATGTAAATTTATTGCTTCCTGCCAGAGGAAATTTTGTAATAGTAAAACAAATTTTCTCTAAAAACGTGTTAAAAGTTTTAGAGGTGTTTTAAATCAAATTATGATATATTTTTTTAAATATCTGTGGTTGTGTTGTCTTTTGAACGGATTTTAATCTAATAGGGTTAATTTTGTTTTGTGCGATGTTGGGAAAGAAAACAGTTATTGGTTTCGTTTATCTGCTTTTTTTGAATAACAAATTTTTAACTTTTTTTAATGATAGGATTGAGTTACTTAAAATAAAAAGCAGTTCAGAGAGTACAAAAATACCTGTTTTTTACACACGGCGCGTAAAGTACGTACTTTATGCCCTAGGGGCGGTAACCACGGTACGCATTTTACGCCCCTTGTGCAAAAAAAAATAGTATATGCACCATGGGAGTAAGTAAAGAATGCCTCAGATTGCATGATTGTCGCCCTCGCCTTCGGCTCGCGCGGAAAATTACGTGCGGTCTGCGACATTTTTTACTTTTACTCCCTAGGTGCATAATCTACTATTGGAGGAAGCTACGTCCCAAAGAATTGACAGTGGTTTTTTGTTGTTGCTGATGTGGTAGAAACATTTTTAAAGATTGTTTAATATTTATTTGAACAAATCATAAAAAGTTACGATAAAAATATGTGGTATTTTTGTCTATAAAGAGAGTTGTTTCCTTTATCGGCACTATTTTTTATATAATTTATTAAGGGACTATGGGACATATAACCGATTTTCTTAGTTACTTACCTGAGAAAAAAAGAGTTTCAGATTAAAAATT
>JAXIUT010000037.1:11037921-11053616 GCA_035586675.1 Eurytoma californica | reverse complement strand
AAATCGATTTTTGACCAAAGCACCTACTTCAGCAGCATTTGTGGCCCTTGCAACTTCGCAAGGAGTGTAATGCAACGTAAATTTTACCATTCGAAAAGTGTATTTATTTACGACTCATCAGAAAAAATAAATGTTCGAGCAAGCAGAAAGCGTAGAATCTACGACTGCAAGGGAAGCTAGAAACCGACTCCCCAGGCAGCATTGAAGGCACCACGATCCTGGCGATCACCCATCCTCATGTTCGTTTTAACAAGTCCTACTTCAAATTCTCCGTGAACGCCACCTACGCCGTTCCCCAGACAACCATCGAGCCCCAGCAAGTCGCGAGCATTGAAATTCAAAGAAACTCCGTAACACCGCCATCGAGGAGGACGCATCCTCTCGACGCGCGCCATCTCTCGCTCTTTCTCCTCACTCTGTCTCACTCAGAGAGTTGGTACCGTCTAGGGGATGAGCAAGGAGAGCGGAGGAGGAGAGGACCGTGAGTGCAACGGAGAACCGCAATACAGGGGGAGGGCGGTTTATGGGTTGGACGCCGGTGGTGGGGGTGGCGCGCAACGCCCTCACCCTCCTCCCCCTTCTCCCGGCAGCACTGCTGCCTCTGTACCGCGGGGAGAGTGGCTGCGAGGAGTCCGGCGTGTACATCCTCCAGAGTCCCGGAGCCCCGGGGAGAGAAGCGGGGCAGCTTGCCGCCGCAGAGCCCGCTTTCTCCTGCTTTCTTCCCACTGGTCCGTCTTGTTTCTGTACAGCGTAGACGCGACGCTTTCTTTCTCTGGCTTGGTGAGGTCGTTTGGGATTGGATGCCGCCGCGGGTGTTGCGGATTGGCGTTGGAAGGCGCTCGATACCGAGCCTGAGTTGCCGCCTGACTCGTCAATACAAGCATATCAGACATGGCGAACGAGTTGCATCTGGTCTCTCGGTGGATTCTTTACATACCGGGTTTCTTATTACATCAAGTTGAAAATATGAAATTTTTTATCATTGTCAGTTTTAGTTTCACGTTTTCCATGCTTTAAAATGGGAATTTATTCTAGTGCTTAATAAAATAAAGATGCATTGAACGACAAATAAATTTCAGTGTAGTCGGATAAAAACCGGGTAAAAACAGTATAGTCGGGTAATAAAAGAAATTATTAGAAGTACACTAATTGGTTTACTATTTCCAATTTTATTCAGAATTTCCTGTTTTTAAGTTTACCGGTTTACATTTTTGTTATAATCAGGTCATACTATTTATACCACTTTTATTTTTAATTTAACAGTTTTCGACTAATTTAGACAATCTCCGTGAATTATGCTTTCTCTTGGCAAAGCCTTAAAACCAAAATATAAAAATTAAGTGATGCATAAATTTTCAATGCGTCTCTGCGAACTTTAACTGCACCATTCTTCTTCCGTTCCAATCCGCATCTCCATTCTTTTGCTACTTTTTCGCTTTTCCACGGCAACCTAGCTAGTGCTCTGCGACCATACGCGTTGGCCAGACTCAAAGAGACGCGGCCCCCCGGAGATAGAAACCTCAAGAGCGACGAAGATTCCGCGCCGTGGGCAAAGACAACATTTGTCCTACCGCCGGACCAAGTTCCGCGCGTTTGCTTTTCCCGCGTCCACGTTTACGTCTCCTATGCTTGGACCTACGCTGAGCACTGGATGCTTTTTCTCCGGACTTGGGTTCCCTCTCGCCGGCGACTGATATAGGAACGACAGAAGATAGATCTTTCTTTCGACTGGACGAGTATTCAAATCGAGTCAGATATTTTTTTAGATGAGAATAAACCAAAATAAATCGCTAAGAATCATTTGGTTTAAAACAGTTTTTATAGTTTGTTTAATTTGCATTCGATTCGATTATAGCGGATATCCAAGCAATTATAATTCAATTATTGGATTGGATTATCCAAGAATTTTATCCTTGAATCTTTGATAAAGGAAAAAAGTAACCTCTCAATCTTCGAAATTTGGTAGTATCAATTGGGCTTTTTTCAAAAGATTTTTTTATAAAACTAGTTACGTATTCTTGTTCCGTTTAGTCTCATCGGTTATAAATATAAATCAGAAAATTTAATAACATAAAAGTAAAATTTTGGAAAACGTAATTTTAAGTTGTTATGTAGTAACTAATGGATGTAATAAGACCCATTTTAGTTTTGATTTTATTTTTTGTCAGATGAGATCTGGAATAATAAATATTGAAAAGTAAAATTGAAAATTGACGTATTTGATATATTTTACGGGTAAATTATGAACATCGAAGTAGTGCTTGATTTACATCTGGTATCGAAAGCTATCGATAGCAGGGCAAGTAAAAATAAACTTACGAAGTAACGTATGCTCCGACGGATATGACGATTTAATTAAACGCATATTACCAAGTATTTGCATAAAATATATGTCCCTTGTGTTACATTTCAACGAATTAAATTGAGATATTTGATTTTCCAAAATTAAGGAAGTAGATGAATCGAAGAAATTGTACGGTTTACGCTTCTCTGTATTTCATTATTAATATCATGGCGGACTATCTGGAAATTTATAATTCACAGTAATTTCGACATATTTTACGAAAAATAAGGTAAAAATAATTAAATTGTATTACTTTAACATTTTTCTTGCAAAAATCGATAACGAAGTGCTTGAACACTCATAACATTCGATCTAATTTTTTTTACCACAATAAGTCTGACGAGGTACGGAGAACTAAAGCGTTTTTTACGCTTTAGATCCATCCTAATAGGCGTCTCCTAATTGACCCAACCGCTTTTCTATAAGCTCCTCGGAAGGTCCGATTTAAGAAAAATCCAGGCTTACGCACAAGTGCGGTACCAGCGGATCAAGAAGCCACTGTGTGGTCTGATTTAGGAAAGAGAGATTTAATCAATGAACAATTACCTTTATTCAAAGCCTCAAACAGTCAGTAAAAATTAAAAATTAGACTATGGAATTGTTGCTCTTTGCTATGTTAAATCTTGAAGAATTTGAGAGAAAGGATCATTTACTTACAAGAATGCAGCTGACCAAAAAAATTACAGGTTTATTTCAGTACTACTGCTGTGACTCACCTGAAACATAAAGAAGATATATATTTTTCCCTTTATTCACGTTAAATATAAATAGGAATGAATTAAATAAAGCTAAAGAATCAATATACCACAATTAGAACGAAAATTCATACATTTCATTCATGCCGGTTCAATGCACACCAATAGTCAAATAAAAATATGAAACCACCGCAAGAATTGTCGAGCTCTTATTCCACACGGTCGACGTTTTTCCTTCGCTCGTCGATAGTGGAGGATCCGTCGCGGCATTTTTTTTCTTACGACCTCCCCACCTCCCGACTGGTTAAAGAAATATCAGCTCACATGACGACTATTTAGACTGACTTGGAAAAGCAGCCTATCGATTGTCTCAAGGGTTGAACCTGTCTCACCTCTTATCGTATCAAAAATAAGAGGAGCCGATATCTTTTACCTGATTTGCTTGAGGCATTTATTATTCACTGAGCTCGCTTTAATCCTCTGACTTCTTTAAGCCTTCGGTTTCTAGTTGAAATTACGAGATGTAAGAGTGATATTTATTTTTTGGTAAAATAAAAATATGTGAGCAACTTTTTTATTACTAAATGAGGCAATTAGAAGTTACAAGGAAATATTTTGCTGTACTATAAAATAATTTTTTTGTTAGGCTAACTTTGTTTCAAATCGACTGCATTTGCATTGCCATTTTTATACGTAAAGTCTTTACAGGGTAGCCATTGGTACCAATAATTTTTACCCTATTTTTACCTCTTTTATTCCGGAAGAAAATTGTTCGTAACAATGGAGAGCACCACCGAACATTAAAAAAATTACAAATTCCTCGCAAGACCTAGGCGAGCAAGCAAGCGAAGACAGAGCGCGAGTCAAAGCTCCGACAAAGAGCTGAAACGAAACGACGGCAAGAGACCAGGAGCAGAGAGCGAGAGAGTGGGAGAGAAAAGGAAAGAGACAGAGGAATGGCATCGAGAAAAGTGGAAAAAAGGAGAAAAGAGGAATAAGTGGTATAGAGGTACCACCTCCGCGAGCTGCAGCGTCTGCAAGGTTCACCCAGTGGGAGAGGGAGGTGGCGAGGGGGGAGGAAGGGGGAGGCGAGAGAGAGAAAGAGAGACGATCGGGAAACTCAGTGGAGACGCAATCCGGTGCGCACGTACACACGGGCGCGTGCAGAGCGCTCCGGGAGGAGGAAAACGCGCGCATCGAATACACCTATATACAGGCGACGGCAGAGGGGGAGGATCGGGAGGAGGAGGTGGGGGAGGAAGCGCCGGTGGAGGGGGGAGGCGCGCGCGCCTCGGGAAAAGCGGGAGGTGGCGACTAGCACGAAGGTAGGCGGCAGCGGCATCGGCCAATAAGGACGCCGGGCCGCCCGGAGACAATTCCGAATGCTGCCCAATAACAAACGTCTTTTGTTATGTGCGCCTTCTCCCGGCCGGGCTTTTCTTCGCGATACTTTTTGCCAGGCGCCCGGGGAGGTGGAGTTTTCCTAAGGCCCGGTAACTATTTTCACTGCCTTTCCTCTACCGTCTCTTTCTCTCTCTCATGCTCGCTCGCTCGCTCGCTCGGTCGCTTCACCTTTTTTTCTCGTACGGAGAGAGGGGCGAGCGTCAACACCGAGGTACCACACGCCAAGCTGACTGCCCTTCCTCTCTCCTTGGCCCTTTTTTTCTCTTTGCGGTTTCACGTTTTTTTTCGCGTTTTACGCAAAAGCTACGGCTGCTGATGTTGGTTGCGCTTTTTTCTTTTCGAAAATTTAGCACCGACGTTGGAATTGTTTGCGCTATTGGCGTCCCTTTGTTCAAGAAACGGGGAAAACGCGAGTTACCTGTGCCGGTATGTTTGCACATTACGAAAATTTATTTTTGCAAAATGCTGACGTAAATGGAACAACGGAAAATCAATATCCAACCATGTACGCTTTGAACTATAGTAATAACAACTCAAAACTATGTGAATAATGTACGCTTAGAATTATATTTAAGTCAATCAATCTACCATTTTTTAATTTATTTGTAATTTTCTTTTGTTCAGAAAAAATTGAAAAATTTGTCCCTGCTTAATATATACTGAACTCGAGCCAAAAAGTGGACTGCGTCATGAAAAACATCCAAACTCCTTAAGAAACTCGTCTCTTAATGTGTTGGCTCGAAATAAAAGGGGAAAGGGGAGAAGACGACACGGCTTAAGGGTTCAAAATGAAGCTCTCGGCGGCAGCGCGAACGGATAAATATTCATTGACGTCTTCATCAGGACTTTTATGGACTAAAAAGAAGATGGAGGCGGGAGGCTGCTCTCTTGGCCGTTGCTCATTCCGCTCGCTTCTTTCGCGAGTAATTGCATTTTGCATTGAGAGCCACCTCTTACTTCCCTTCCTCCGCACCCCCACCAGCCCGCGGCCGCGCGCCGCGGATACTAAAGAGGGTCAACTCGCGCCTTGCACTAAATTACAAGAGCGAGAGGTGGATTTTTAATTCTCAGTGGCTTGCGCGCTATCGTTGACTTATTTTAGTTTTACAAACGAACTATTTAATAGTTTACTTTAAATATTAATATATTTTGTTTGAATATTATAAACTATTTATTTGAATGTGATTAAAAAATGAACACTTTCATTTGTTTTTATTGTTTTTCAGAATCTTGTTAAAGAGTTAAAAATGCACATTTTCGTTAAGTGAAGCTTATGAAAAATGCACAATAGTATAATCAAGTTTGTACTGAAATTAGCATGTTCAAATGTACCAAGTAGTTCAAGACATACATGGTAAGATTAATTTTCTGATTATTAATTTATTATACAATATTAACATTTTAATTATTTTGAACATTATAAAACAAAATTTAATTAATTTGCCTTTAAATACCATTTATCCCCAAAAATATTGCAGTTAAAAACAAAATTTTTGAAATTTTTGTATTAAGTAGTAATAGGGAGATGAAGTAAGACGAAAGTATTCCATAATTTTTTATAAGATTTCGTTATTGTTTAATCGCATCGCAAAGTACTATCGATGTTTCTTTAAAATTCACGCGATAACCAGTTTATGTCATTAAGCTATTTGTGACGCGCAAAAACCAATTGTATATTCAAAGTTCTTTACTTGAAGATAACAATTAAATGCACACAGTATCTTCGCAAACATTAAGGTAGCTCCTCAAAAAATTTCAAAAGTGTAGGATTAGAATTAATTTAAATACTGCTATTATTGAAGTTTTGATAAACATTGGTATAGTTACAAGTGCAAGTTGCCGGGCAAAAAATTAAAATAATGTTTAAAAATGTATGTTTAGCATGAGTGTTATATCTCTGAAGTGGAAAAATATTAAAATTGTTGTACTTAAAAGTGCCAGGTCGATCTTAACGAATCTTTTAAAAAATGTGATCATATCCAGGCAAAATAATTCCGGAAACACAATTTCGAAATCGGTACAACAGAGTATGTAAACAAAACTTTCGTTCCTAATCTCCAATTCGCGATTCCACTTGAAAGCTGCTATGATTGCACCATCATTTTTTCGAGTGTCTACTACTTTTTATTGGCAAGTTGCCCTCTTATCACAGCTAATGCGTTCATAAACATATTAAAATAAAAATTAGTTGCATATTAAAAAACAAATTACCATGGCAAAGATATACATATATACTACGAGCGCGGTATTGCTAAAGATAAAAAACTGTGACAATCAAGTATTAATATATTCACGAATAATAAAAATAGAAATAAATTTTGTAGTTTACAGAAACTTGCACTAATTGTACTTTTATAAGTAATTGAGAATAATATTTACACGATTTTAAATAGATTTTACTTCGGATGCTCAGTTGACTTCAGATTTTTTGAGCAGCTACCTTAAACAATTTTATTTTCCGAAGGTTTCATTGGGTGTAATTGCTAGTCTCACTTTCCAGATGTTTAAATATCCATTGTATTTTATTAGAATTTATACATAAAACGTTAAGATATGTTGGCTTTTGCTTTTTAAAATTAATCAATTACTAATGGATTAAAATTTACAAATAAACTAATCTTCATTAGTAAATTCGTGTATAAAAATTTATTTATTTGATAAAAGGAATTGTATTTGTTTCACTTTATTAACAACTATTTTGTTACTTTTATGTTTCTCGGAATCTAAATAACGAAGGAAAGTGTAGCATTGATATAAATGTAGACTAATCGAGCAATCGACGCGATACAGTTGCGCAAGAGAGCGACCGGATCTCGTCGAGTGTCAAAGGCGCGGGACAAGAGAAAGAGAGCGGGAAGCAAAATTGAAATTTCTCCGCTCGAGCGGCGACCCGCCAACTCATAAAAAGTTTAAACGTTTCGCCGCTGCTCTCCTCTCGCCTCTTCCAATATAAACTCACGCTCGCAGCCCAGCAATTGACTCCTCGAACCCTCCTCGATCTTGCAAATGTTTTTCTGCGCCGTAAATCAAGTTCAGACTTTTCTTATTTATAATAATTTATTGCTATAAATATTAATTATTACATGCTTGTAATAATTCGAGAATTTTTAGATTATCATTGTTATTTCAGTATTTATCGGTGAATTATTTTTTTTTTTTTAATAATTTTTCATTAAAAATAATTTGAGCTTTTAAAAGTAGCTGGATATGCACCAATAATTAATTTCCATCACTTAGAAGGCTTTCAAGAAAAATCTGATAAATTTTTCGGACAGTTTAATGCAGCCTTAAATGTGATTAGTCATTTTAGGCTATTTGAAGCATTTTCTAAATTTATTTCTATAACTTGGTGCTCTTGCCGGATTTATTATACATTAGAGAATAGGACGAAAGTATTAATACTTAACAATAGAATCAATAGTTTTTCATTAAATAGATTATTACAAGACGGCTCGAGTTTTATATACGCCTGCTAATTTTAGATAATACCTCATGAAGTCATTAAAATTAAAAGTAAACGTAGATCCAAAATAACGTTGTATATAAATTAAGAGCAAATAAATTATTGAATTAATTTTTCATCTTCGCCGTATTTGAGAAATCGTGTAATTTTAAATAACGTAAGCTTCACGTGGAACGCTGATGAGAAAAAAAAAGCGGAGATTCGCGAAAGCGCGCCATTTGACACATCCGCACTTGCGCGCTTACCTCTCCCTTTTTATTTCGCGGCCGGGCCAAAGCTCTCGGCGCGACTTTTGGCCCGCAAGAAATTAGGGGCTTACCTCGCAGCCTCTGATCCGACGATATCGGGGATCGGCCCGACTCCCGTTACACTCGATTTCGGGGGACGCCCGCCGAGATTATTGCCGCTGGAACTTTCTTAGCTCTCTTTTTTTTTTTACTTTTGTTTCCTTTTCCGGTGCGTCTTCGCTGATCTGGCGTCCCAGCGGCTTTAATTTAAGCGCGGGAAATTGCGTCGTTTACCACAGGTTAATACCGTATAGTGGTAAAGATTTTAAATTTTTGCTTAGAGATGAAGATCGTTTTTAAGGATTTTCCTTTTAAATTGATACTATCAACTGTTAGTTGATTGTATAATTAATTATTAAATTTAAATTTTATAATACACAAATATATTATGCAGAGATAACGTTCAACACTATTTAAAAATTTTATTTTTCGAGAATTAATTACTTTTTAAATTAATGAAATTTAAAAATATATATATATATAATTTATTTTACGAATGAGACTCGAGTAGCACGTACCGACAGTGCAACGATAATCCAAATATGATAAACCGGAGTCGAAAGTGTGTATACAGACTAATAATAAACCTGTTGCGTCGGCAGTATTATGCTGCAGCACATAATGGACAACGTCATATGTCAGCGAGCGTATTGAGGTGAATCATTTTCTAAGCGAAAACGCACATACGAATTATCCCTATTTTGTTGATATGGAAAAGTGCATTTACTGTGCAAACATTTAAGAAAAGTATTTGTCATATTAATACAATTTAAAAATACTTTAATTTTTAAGGGAACATTCTGATGCACATTTGGTGGTAAGAAAAAATTATCCTTAAAATAGTTTTAAAAGTCAACATCCATTCGCGTCGTAAATCGACTTGCCCAGAAAAAAAAGATACAATGTGAGCCGAACAATACGCGCGAAAAGCTTTCAACCCTAGACGAATTCTAGCGGTAAGGTCGCTTTTTTCCATCTCCCCGGGATAGATTTAATCTTATTTCGACGAAAAGCAGCTGTACGAGAAATTTTACGGGTAGGAATTCAAAGGCTACGTAGAAGCGCGCTTGTTTGTTGCTCTTTGCCATCGTCTCGGCAAAAACTGATTCAATGAAGTCGCCGAGTTTCCTCTTAAGATTTTTTCCATTTTTACTGTTTGCCGACATTGTTTATTCGATTGATTGGCGTTCAAAGTGGTTATGTATTTATACACGGGAGTGGGAGAAGGTTATTGTCTTGCCGGAGTCGAACTTTATCTACTGATGCAAAATTCGAAAATAGAATACTATTATAATAACGATTCGCATTTCTGTTATAATTGGCTGATTAAAATTGACTTTAAACAGTGTTGAAAGCAAACTCACTCAGACAATGTAGCGTCGCATATCTTTCATATACTAATTCAGAATAATTATTACCCTAGGTATCCACTGTACTGCGTAAATCTTCCAAAGAAGATGATTCTAAAATCGTAAAGCAATGAACCAAAAAATCATGCCACAAAAATCTTCAAGACTAATAAATAAATCACCTCTGCGTCGGAAAATCTCTCCCTCGATTTTCCGAAAAAGCTCTCTGGAAAATTTCGACAGCGAAAACCTCTATCGAACATCAAGGAGACAAAAGAGGGGTGGGATGGAAGAGACTAGGGGAGACACGGAAAACGACGCTGACTGGCTTGTTTGTCGATATGCTGATGTAATTATTATATTGCCGGGCGTCTGGATCGCCCGCGTGTTTATAAGGTTACTGCTCGCATTTGCCTTGCGCTCGAGCGAGCGTCCTTTTTTGCCGCGGTCGAGAGAGGGTTTATCAAGCTGCTCGGTACGAGTTTAACGCTTTAATGAAATTGTTGGATATGGTCGATCGGGTATATTAACTTTATTACGAGTTATTATGGTTTTCAATTATTTAAAAATTTCAGGTGCTGAAATAGTTTATTCACTTAATGCCGATAATTTATAGTTATTTAAAAAATTGCTAGTGGAGTATTCAATATTTATGTTGGCGGTGTGTACGAATATAGATACTGAAGTGCATGTAACCGCGTAATGAATAATGGTACATTCATTAATTTCGCATGATGCATTTTTTTGATTAGTTTTTATTTGTGTAGTGCAATTTTTAGCACACGCAATAAAATGAATAGTTTAGTGTTTTTTTTTTAAATTAAGTCATTCCTACTGTAGATCGCAATAAACGATGGTAATTGCTAATATTTTATTCAAAACTTTTATTGATTCTTCAACAAAGGTTATAATACCGCTTAAATACTATCCGTAAGGTTACTCTATATTGGTGATATTTTTTTAAAACACTATTTTTTAATTGTAATATTCTTTTTCGTTTTACCGAACACCACGAAACAATGTATTTATTTTATAGTTTTACAAATGATATCAATTGATTTAACACATCTGTCATTTGAAAACAACAGTGATTAAACAACTGCGATTTCAATAACCGAATCCATACACTCGAGCAGCCGACGCTTAAACCCACCGTCAAAGACGTAACGCGCAGTAAAGGAGAAAAAAATGCACCCCCCGGCGTAGGGGGTGATTTTCGTCTCGAGCTTCAGCAGCGGACTCGGTTGTGCGGGAGATAAGGCTAACACAGCGCGAGAATGAGAATGAAGGGACCGAGAGGCGAGAGGGACGTTTCCACTATTGATCATCGAGACCCGGAGTGCAATGCTAATCATGCCCACTCCCCCGCGGACCTATATAGAGCCCGGCTTCCCCCCACCTCGTTTTAGCGTGCTCTCGCCAGTGACACTATGCGCGATATCGACGTCGGCTTCTTCCCTCCTTTCCTGCAGCGTTTTTCTTTTTTACCGTCTGGAACTGGCGGTTTTCGCACCAACCGACAAGTGTCTAAAAGATACCGGTGTAGAGATACTGTTCCTCGAAATGAATTAGTCTTCTTTAGGTGCGGAAAGAGATAGGAATCTGTTAGCCATTTCTTCATGTGTTACATTGATGTAACAAGTTGGATGGAAAAGTGGATTATCCTTTTGAAAATAATCGTTATCCTACGATTTAGGGAAAGTGGGGTAAAGCAATTGATTTTTCTATTAAAAGCTAAAAGTGAGGAATATTGAACAAAAATTGAAATAATTTTTGAGTTAAACAATGAAATGCAGCAGCTGCACACATTAGAAAAAAAAGAAACGTTTGTATATACTTAAAAAAAATTGAAATATGAGGTGAGCGGAAATTCAAGGTGACTCCACTTCTCTAATGATAGGGTAAGATGAGGTAGAACGTATTTTTCCTAGATATTCTATATTTGTATGTAAAACATTTATTATATTATATTTTATTGAATCTCTTTATCCAATAATTTAGTTAATTTAAATCCTCTTTTTAATCTTGAATACTTAGAGAATTTATTATCAACATGAATTTACTATAGCTAAATATATTATAACCAAAATTGTGGGAATGTACTTTCACAAGGTATCACCTTTACCTACACCGCGTCCAATCGTTTCTTTTTCATGTTGGCTACCGTTTTTAAATAAAAATACAAATTAAGACATTCAAATTACAAAAAAAAAAAAAAAAAAAAAAAAATCAATTGCTGTAGATAACATCGCAGGTATTGAACCGCGTAAATTTTAAAAATCCCAATATCCAAAGAAATTCATATGTCAAACAAAGCGGATCATTCGGCAATATCAAATACACGGTCGTTTTGCATCCGGACGCGTCATGTGGATAGGCGCCTGCCCCCTCGATTTTCGCTCGCTCGCGCGCCGGCGTTTTCTCGATTCTCCCCCTGTGGCTCGCGCGGTTATCGATGCCACCCCCGGCATACGAGTGACGTATATTCTCCGTCGGCTGGAAATTAATTCGCCTTATCGCCGGGTTGCGCTTCGATTCGTCTCTTCCTGCGCTCGTAGCATAACCCGAGGATGTATCTAATTTTTGAGATTTCTATTAAAGCAATTCATTTTTCCTATATATTTAAGTTATAGAATCATTAAGATACAATTGGGGTAATTACAATTGGGATTATTATATTCTATCGAATTTTTGTGTTTCAGCAAAAGCACATTTGGGATGTACAGTGTCCCAAAAAACTATTAAATATTAAAGCAAGCTTTTTTTCTTTCAAGTTCTATACCTAAAAGTGCTTTTAGGGAAAGTAGTATTATAAGAAAAAGTTTTTGGGATGTTCAATTTTCCAAAATGTTATCTTTGGAATGTAGTGATTCAAAGGGTGTTTTTTACTCTGCCTTACATTCGAGAATGATTTTTCGTATATTTATCCACTGAAAGTGTAGTCTAATTTTTTTTAGTTTCGATGTGTAACGTATTTATCACATCAAGGTCTAAATATGTTTCGACCAATTCTAAATTGTTTAACCTTATATGGAGACTTCTGATATTACTAAAACTTTTGATTAAATATGGTGAATGAAACAATATTTTCTCGACGGAAGACCAACAGGAAGAAAAAAGTGATTTTATTTCACGCGTAAAATCCGTGCGGTGATTCGGTTTTTCATATGACATTTAGGTATCCTTAAACGCCGGAAAGTTTGCGATCACGGCAGACGCCGAGGCAAGGAGCGAGAGAAAAAAAAGAGAATCCGGCGGAATGGCTAAAGGCGCGCGAGCGGGCGAAAACTTTTTCCTCTTATATTTATTGCCAACACTTCGAGAGCTGAAAAAAGTGCAGAGCCAGCAGAATAGCAAAATCCGCACACAACGTACCGACACAGCCGCGCGTTATCCACCCACGCATTCATACTTACACTTATCCTTAATGTCGCATTCGGGGTTATCTAAATCGATACTTTAATTTTTAGGACTGCTTCGTAATTGGATAATTGAAGAGATAACTTTATTCTCCGACTGTTTTAGTTTAGTTATATTCGTACTGTAGAGGTACTGTATTTTAGAGCTTTTTGACGTTACATTACTTTAATCCAACGAGAAAATTGGTCATTTTAGTTGTACCTAGAGTTAAATATTTCAATAATTTATTATCAATATATATATTAACCAATTGAATGCAATTGCTGTGCTTTTCGTTTCTCGACTCTAGCTGTTAGAAAAAAAACGGTGCACCTTTGTCGCGCTAATTGAAATTCTTCGACGGCCAATCAGCCGATGGATTTCGCGCGACCCGTATGAGTTGCCCTTTTGGCGTTCCTTGTGCTCGCGGAGCCCTCGGGAGAGATTCACCGGCTCGATATTCGCGCGGGGCGCCCTCCACGGTACGAGGATGTTTTATTCGACGGCGTCAGCAAGCGAGATATTAAGCGCGCCAGAATTATGTGGGCTCGGGAACACCGAGGGGAAGACGGTGGATTTGACTTTTCGCACCCGAGCTCAGACCTAAACAGTCTAAGAATTTCAGATGTTTGAAAAAAAAATATTTTGGAGTACCTGTAGTGAATTGTATGTAATTGTTTTATTTCAGTTAAAATGGATCATCAGCGACATATTTAGTCAAAATCATTATTCCGAAATTTATAAACGCCTACTAAAAATTAAACCTAAATGGAAATCGTGAATTTTGATTAGGTTCCTATAAATATTTTATTCATAATATGTAATAAATTAATGTACATAAATATCAACTTATTCCTCGAATACAAATAAGAGATGGTAGAATTTCAGTTTGCATATAGAAATATCAAGATTTTTCGTCTGTCAAAAAAGTTGGAAAATTGAATATCTTGTCCGACGATTAATTATCCCGCAGGCACCAGATTCGAGCAATTGTTAGACGTCCCGGGACCACCGAGGAGCAGCTCGTGATCGTTCGTGGATCCTGGCAGGAACGCGCCTTTTCATTTCGCAACGAGGTTTATTCAGGACCTCGAAGACTCCCCGACGAAGGACGCGCAAAAAATTTATGCGAACACAGCGCGCTATTTATTATTCTATTAACGAATCGAGTCGCGCGCGGAGGGCAAAAAGGACGCTGCCATCCCGGAGGAAAAAAGGGGTGGACCGAGGAGAAGAGCGAGAAGAAAAGGGTTGCGGAAGGAAACTCCGGAGGAAAGGATCGGCCAAGTTCGAGGACGTGTGCGCGCGAGCCGGTATCTTTTGTGTTGACTCTCGCTAAATATTGGATGACGATGGCAAATATAGCCCGCTGGACTTGGGCTATGAGTGAACGCCTTTTTTTCACTTTTCCGAGAGTTCGGCTACAATGTGTATCTTTTTAGAGGGAGTGGTCTTTTTGAGACTGCATAAATCATGCATTGATACAATTTTGAAATGTGTGTTTCGTTTTCTGTGGTCAACATGGTGTAATTGTTTGAGAATAAGTTAAGATTTATTAAAAGTATTACGGCCGTTTATAATAGTGGTTGTTATACTCGCTCTTTTTATTTAACACTTTCATTTGGCATATTACCAAAGAAAATTTTGTTATACTCTGAAATATCTTAAAATGTTGTGTTTTGAAAGTACGTTCATGGAAGTATCTTCCTTTTGAATGCAAAAACTGCCTCATAAGATAAAACCATACTATTGTGGGTAGTTCGTGAAAGAATTATTAGCCTATCTTATTTAAAAGTAAATTAATGTGTTAGTCCGAGTTAGAATACTTATTACGAAATTTTTGTAGAACCAATCCATATAAGAATAGAATGACTTCAGTTTTAGACGCATCATTTCTTTAAGGGAGGATTAGTTACTGTCTCCCGAAAGCGCCGTGTTATTTTCATATATGTACTACTCTTTCACATTAGTACAGCGATCGAGCACTGGATAGTCCGACATCAAAGCTCGCACCTCTCCAAAGCGCGCTCCGGACGATGGCCGTTCGCGCTTCTTGAATTTTCAATTCCGCCACTCGAGACTGCGACGCCTCCCGCAAAAACTGGAGCCCCCGGCCCGGCCCGGCCATTATAACTTGGTCGAAGTCAGAGAGACAGTAATTAAGTCGGCAGCCAAGATGAGTGGACCAGGAGGAGGAAGGAGGGGGGTGGCCATTAGGCGGGGGGAAGACGAGAATCGACGGCGTCGCGTCAAATGAAGCGCGAGGGAAGTCCGTTAAAAGAACGTCGGTCAAAGAAAGCTCCGCGGCGAAAAGGCCCGCTGTGCTAAGGACGTTTCGACCCCGTAATTGTCTCGCGCAATTATTGGTCATAATTGTGCGTTCTTCAAAGTGCCGGAGATCGAGGCTCGTTCCTTGGCGCTGGCGTTTTTTTTAAGTCGGGGTAAATTGAAGGTGATAGAATCGGGAGATGGTAAAGTGAAAAATTGAAGGAATTAGAAGATCGAAAATTTATGGATTGGAACTAGTTTACGCGCTAATTTTGAAAAATGAGATTGTTAAATTTTTCGCGCTAAACTGGCAACTAATTAATTTAGTTCTGCCAAGTCACACCTCTATTTCTCAAAAGTAGGATGGATATATAGAAACCTGTTTTTTCATTCGATAATTGAAGGACCAATGCATTTTACTTTAGAGACATAGGACTTTATAATTTTCAGGATTAAGCGTAACTATTTTGGTTTTCTTTACATTTT
>JAXIUT010000037.1:10964926-11030389 GCA_035586675.1 Eurytoma californica | reverse complement strand
CTTTCCTATTCCAGAGAGGTATAAATCTCTGTGTCAATGAGTTCAACATTACTACTTCATCGAGATTTTTCAAAGGTTAGCAGTCTGAAAAATTATCAAGATGAATTACTTTAGCCAATTTATATCCTTTTTAGGTTTTCACAACCCTAAAATCGACTTATAAAAGAATTACCTACTGAACTATCACAAACAATCCTTTCCAAATTAGACAATCAATCCCTCTACAATGTTCCTGAAGTCTCCCGATCTTGGCTGTCTATTTCAAAATCTGCCATCATTTTTCGGCAATGTATGCGTCGTCACATTCGCCATCGCAATCCAAAATATATGTAACTCCTATTTTTAATAAAAATCAAACACCAAATATCAATCGTTCAAAAAGCTTGAACATAAATTGCCAACCCATAATTCCTTTAAAACGAACTTGAACACTTAGAATTTAAGATTTTATGTGAGTTTAATTTGACAATACTCAATGGCTTTGTAATTTATTAATGATTTCGTACGTTGGTGACTGAAAGCCCTTGCAGAAAACTTTAACATTTATTAGGTTTAGGATTAATATCTTTCAAATATGAAAGTACTTTTATAATAAAATGTGTAGAATGTTTAAAACAATTTCCTTCAAAGTATTATTTAAATGATGTAGTGCAATAGACATGTAATAATTGTAATTCAATTTCAACCTTAACTATATATATTATAATGTTAATACATTGTAATATTATCATACATTAAGGTTTTAACAAATTGAATTACTTACATTACATGTTTCTGTATTGCACTACACCACCATCATTTATGTAATACTTTACAGAGAATTTTTTTTTAAACATTATATATAATGAAAGTTCTTAAATCAAATTATTTTGAAAGGATTTTTAACGATTTTAAAAAACGTGTTTCCAAATAGCGAGGAAATTTACATGAAACAAAATAATCCACCACTTTGAAGGAGCATCAAAACAGATTACAACATTCCATTAGGGCTCAAAGAAAAGAGTTTATTAAAAACCACCATTTATCACATTCACTAGAGATTTTTTATTTACGCGAGTTTGTCGAAATGCCCATGAAGGAAGAAGACGCGGGACAAAAGGCGAGGATTTGCCCGGTTAGGTGAAACACCGCG
This sequence comes from Eurytoma californica, assembly GCA_035586675.1. NCBI lineage: Eukaryota > Metazoa > Arthropoda > Insecta > Hymenoptera > Eurytomidae > Eurytoma > Eurytoma californica. Next base: position 11,029,257 of record JAXIUT010000037.1, on the reverse strand, counting down.
AGAATTTGCTGATTTTTTTCTGTTCATCGTCGAGAAGTTTCTGAAGCGCGGGCAAAGCTGATTTCTCGCGAGTTTAGTTTTTCGGTCGTTTCGGCACTTTGTTCGGCAGAGTCAGATTAATTTAAGGGTAACGAATTCAAGAGGTCAGTGTTTCGCTTTTAAGCCTCTCGCGGCGCTCATGGATAAAAAGAGCGCCGGGAGCGAAGAGGGATATTTTTAAAGGGGCGGCCATATGCGATCTTTTGTTTCGTTTTTAATTCAACAGAATTTGAGAGAAAATTTATTTAAGAAGGGTTGTAATTTAAATTTTTTTGCCCAATTTTTAATTTTTTTTTGCTGTACAAATTTTTTGAATTAAAATTATGTGTAAAGGACTTTCTTAAGTATTATAATAAAAAAAACTGTAGCTGATTTACGTAGTAATGTTTGAAAAATTTTAAAAAGTAATCTGAAACTTAATAAATGACAAATTGGGAGGATATAAACTTACTGATGTGAGTTCGTTAATCTAGGCTGGGCTAATTGAAAAGTTTCGTAATCGCATGAACAGTCATGGCAAATAAAGGCAGTGGTAATATAAAATCCCCGTGGCAAAGAAAAAGGCGTCAAAAGGCGGGTGAAATTGGTCCCCGCGCAACTTCAGACGAATATCTTTGGTGGATTTGGTATCAGATTTATTCGGTCTGGAAAACTTAACCTCTAAATAAAAAGGGTTGTCACTTCGTGCAACCCTCAACCTTCCGGGAGCCACGTTCCGCTCCCTTGCTGTCTCCGCGTCTTTCATGGTTTATCTGTGTCAAAGTCGGCGGCAAGATTTTGATATTGTTGGCCCTGGAATTTTTCTGTACTTTTCAAAGATTTTGGTGCGTAATTCTTCGTTTATTTTGGTTGATCAAAGAATGTCAAATCAATATTCTTATTTTCGTTTATGAGTTCACTTATGAAACAGAATTAAGTTTATTCTAGTTTCCACGTTGCAACATAGCCCACCATTCTAAATTTTGCCCTCGAACTTAATAAATTAATCAAGTTAAAAACAATGAAACCCTAATTAATTTTCTTTAATACAAACGAACCCGCGACGTCGAAACTTTGCACTACCTCCTTTAAAAAACACTAACTCCCAACGAAATCGATCACGCAGTGCCCTTCCTTCGAAAAAAAGGTGGCGGCAGCGGTGGAAAGGAAACCCTCCCACTTTCCCCCTCGAATTCCTTGGATGCACTCACCCCGCATCGCGCAAGCCTCTCCGGGCTCCGCGAACTTTGACAGCTGCCGGAGCGCAAAAATACCGGGGACATTATTAAATATGATTACTGCGGGATCTCGGGGGTGAGTGCAGGGAGAGGAGGAGGAAGGGGGTTAAAAAGTAAAAAGTTGCCCCGGAGGGGGTGAGGAAAAATAAAAGGAGCCGCGTGGCGAAAGAGTTCAGCCGGCCTTTTCCCCGGCTCTCAAACTTTGATACGATTAAGACGGAACGAATTAATCTTCATCCCTCTCGAACGCGCTGGCAGCGTCGGCTGCTAGTCGAGGAAAATTTTTCAACGCTGGAGGGGGAAGGAGGGGGGGGGGGCTAAAATAACGGCAAACCGGCTGCGCGGTTTTCTCGTACTTTTCGAACCCCTTTTCACGCCGGGCCGACGTTAATTAGGACACGAAACGGCGCGCTGAGATCTCCGCCGAAAAAGGAAGCCGGGGGTGAAGCGGTGAGGCGGGAGTGGAGACAATCGCGGCGGCGGCTGTATGGTTTGTCGAAAAAAATTTGCGTTCCAATAGAAATTCGTGCAAGGAGACGGAGAGAAGGAATTTATTGGACCCGGTGGACCTATTGCGGTGATTAAAGTCGACTTCGTGGTCTGCTAGCTTTTCTTTTGTTGACATTTTTTTCTGCATTTCATAAGAGGTTGGGGATTTTATTATATTTTTTATAAGTGGTACTAATAATGGAAGTTTTTTTTTTACTTAATATTCCTCTGAATGCATTAAATTTTTACGAATTTGGATCGACTTGGATCATAAGAAAATTGAATGTCACGTGTAAAAATTTAAAAGGAAATAAAAAATTTTTAATTCATATTAGAAAAATTTTGTTTGATCTTAGAGCCGAACTTGCGCATTGTTAGTTATCCAGTCTTACTCTATCACCTGTGTATTTTATTTTCTTTTTATCATAATAAATTGGAAGCATGCCAAAGCTAACCAAATGATATTGATTTAATTTAATTTAATTAGGTTAAATTTATGACAAACACAAAACCATAGCTCGATCAGCAATAGTGTTCTCGATTCATGCGATTCAACATACAAAATCGACTCCAGTAAACAATAATTTTTTTCTATTTTTATTTATTAAAAGTGTTTGGAGAATATTTCTCAAGAAATGCCCCTACTCAGGTATTTTGTATTTTTGGAAGTAACTCATCCACCTTGTCTCCGCCAAGACGGTCCCATTTAACTTTGCTCCACGCCTCCGTACAAGCTCAAAGCTTCGGGCGACACCGTTGAAATTTCCAAACGACAAGGCTCCACTGCAGCGGTCCACGACGGCCTCCGACAATGCAACTCCGACGTCTCCTCTGCACACGTCCAGCAAGTAAGGGGGCGAGGTGTAGGAGACGGGGTCGCCTGCGGTGGCCCGAACGGCACGGTCAGCAGCCCCGGGACTGCCTTTTAATTCCCATTGTGAACATGACTTAATTGCCGGGAGGAAGCCGCCCGTCCGCTCGTTCCGCGGCTGCTGCGCGAGCACGTCCTCGCGACGAGGACGGAGGCGAAGGCGCTTGTCCATTTTCGCTTCACGCGAATTTTCAACCACCGATGCGGTCGACAAGCTTGGATTTCGTCCCCTTTCCATTCGGTAACCCCATTCTTTTTAGCCTTTTTATTTGGCGTTTGTGTTGATTCTTTTATTTTTCATTATTTTTAGAGAATAGATTTAAGAAAATTCTACACTGGTATTTTTGAACGAGATCGTGAAAGTACCCCTCAAGATTCATTACCTTAGACGTATGTTTGGAGATAAATATGAAGCAATTGTGAAAAACTATTAGATTAATATAGATTGCTGTTCAGTCAAATCTTAAACTATTACTTTTAATAAGGAGTGAAAATGGACTAAATTTCAATTCTATTTCGGAGAACAGCAAGTAGTAAGTTTTTTAAGAAAATCCAGAGTGGTGCATGCTGGTCAGCACATGTGAACAATATTAATTTTTGCGTTTGAAGAAGCTAAAAATATTGTTTCATTAACCTGCACTATTCGCTTTTCAACTCTTTCTATAGTATTTTTATCGATGAAAATTCTAAGTAGTTATTTTATATCGACATCTGATAATAGTCGAGGGTTGATTTGTAATTTAAAAAAAATATATAACATGATATATTAAATATTGTGTATATTACTTAACTGTATCATAAAATATATTTTTTTAGATTTAATAAAATGAAATCGCTGAAAATAAAACATCTCCGCACGTAAAGTACATCCCCCTGCACGTACAAAAAAAAAAATAAATAAAATAGCCGATAAAAAATCTCGGCGGAGGCTGGAATTGTTCCGAAATCGCGATCCATCGTCAGCTCGAAGGGGGAGGTGTCCGAATCTGCTGATCGACCGGTATTTAGCAATAAAGTTTGATTTCCCTCGCCGTGGCCGAAAGTGAAAGAAGTGCGCGATTCCCGGGGCGCGAAAATTACGAGCTCCGGAGGAGGAGGGAAAGTTCGCCGATCGCCCGTGTATCGCGCCAGGGGGGACGAAGACGGGTGGGAGGAGAGTCGGAGAGAATGACCGGAAGGATGAGCCCGCGGTCGAAGGGACATTCCCTCGCTCCCGCCTCTTCCTCGCTCTCTGCCTTTCAGAAGATTCCAGAGTTATTGGATTAAACGAGTTGTAAGGTGATGAAGACTCGCCTAATGAATGATTTGTCAACTACTCAGGTTGCAGTTGGTAACGTTTGCGCTTCGTGTTAATCATTAATTTACGGTTAGTTATTGGTTTGCTTCTAAATAAAACAGCTTTGTATTCAGCTTACCTAAAATAGATAATTTTAAAAGCATTCTTGTATCTTTCATTTTCAAGGATTTTGATAAACCTAATTATATAATATAATCACCTCATCTCGTTAAGGTATTTGTCTTTCATTTATTATCGATACAATGACTCGCTTTTTTGAATTGAGGATGTATAATGTAGTCGTAGCTGAACTGGTCAGCAAGATGTACGAGTAGCGATGATAAAATGGAAGGACAGGACTTGTGCATCAAATGGCCCCTTATATGTTCTCGCGAGTACCCGATGACTATGGCTATTTCTCATCTGCTTATCCTACAATAAAGGAAGATATAAAATTCCATTTCTGCGTATGACACAACTTCACGCCCAGACATGGTGTGCTTGTGTCTAAAGAAAATTCACCTTACACAAAAAATAAAATCTTCAAAATATAACCAAAAGAGCTAGAGTTTGAACATTTAGTTGACAAAATCTAGCAGGTGAAAGTTGACGTGGATCATGACGCGGAGTCGTAAGAACTTCATCGGAGGGAAGGGGGGGGAGGGGGGGGGGGCAAGAGACTCCGAGTATTTACCCAATCGGCTGAGCGACGGCGGGAGCGAAAGTATGGAATATTTAGCGTTCAGTGAGCTATAAAAGCAATTATATGGGAGCCATTGTTTGGGCGGGCGTGCGCCTCGGCGATACGCCGGCGCAGAGGCGAGCTCATCGCCGAGGGTCGCGAGCGCCGAGCAATAAATACGAACGAGTCAATTCGTTCTCTTTATCGACTGAGAGCCGACGAAAGAGCGAGAAAGAGAGAGCAGTCGAAATCTCGATTCGCTTCAAACACTTCTCTTCCTGTTCATTACGCGCTTGACAAGTTCGCCGCCAAATAAAGCCGGGATTCTCCGAGCGAGCTCGACTCTTCCCTCTTCTTTGAGATCTTTGTACGTTTTTTTTAAGGGATATCAGCTAATTTATTATTTTTCTTTTAAAAGCGAACTGTTTACTTTGTATGCTGTATTTTTATTTACCTCGTTAATGTATTATAATTATAATTAGAATTCGATTGTACATTTCTTCCATCGATGAAACTATTTTTCTGATATTTTTCACCTATTTAATGGTTAGTTTGAGAAATATCCAATACCTAATAAGCCAAAAGTATCCATTAAATCGTTTCATAAAGCGGAAAATAACCGATTCAGCAACATTTGCAATTTGTTATTTTCATAATTTAACCATCGATTTTTAAGGAATATACTACGTACAAAATTCTATTTTTCTAAAAAAACTAGTTAATATAAACGTCATGTGAATATAAATTAAATTAAAGGAGATCTCAAAGTACTAATTGATAAGGAAAGACGGATACGTAAATTAGATCAACTCAAAAGGCCATCTGCATCCAAGTCGGAGCTAATCAGTGTCGAACGTGACGGGCTCCGTGAGTAAAAAAAGCGTCTCCAAGCCGTCGCTGCATTCAAATCGCAGGCGTCAAAATTAATGAAAGCGAGTAGTAGAGCGCGATCGGAAGAAAACCCGCGCGTTCCAAGGTCTCTCCACGACGACGCCCGGGGAGAGAACAGATGGCCGATCAGATACCAGAAATTAAGGGCGGAGTCGCGGGCCCGAGAGAAATGTGTATTAATTTTTCAAGTTTTTTAATTAGCGAATGTCTCCGTTTCGCCTCACGCCCGGGGACATTTATATTGGAGAGAGCGAACGCCTCCAACTCCTACCATCGCCGTACGGCTCCTTACCTTCTCCGTCCAGCCGTGCGCGATGTCCCTTCTACCTTTTTTTCTACTCCGCTCGCTCCCTCGTTTCTTTTCTTTCCCCGTGGACGGGCGCCGCTTTTCTTTCGCTCCCGCGACTTTTTATCGTTGCCCGACAGCCTTAATTTGTTATTCCTAATTGTGTATTAAATAATAATTACAGCAGCGCGGGGATTGAAGCATCGAATCGTTATTTACGAGGGTTGCAGAAATCACGGGGAGTTTTTCCCTTGGGTGGACTAATGAGACAATGAATTCTTTTCATTTTTAATGCGATGACATTAATCATACTGTTGTTACTATCCATCACAAAAGTTTCTAGGAAAGATGACCTTTTAAGATGGTTGCTCGTTTTTTAGAGAACGTTAAGTAATGTTTTGCTACGTCAGAACGACAGTTTAAAATATTCGAAAAAATTATAAAAGTGATTAATTAGATCTAGTTAATTAAGACCATTTAATTAGATCTAATAGATTAAACCAATAAATTTCTGGATATCAAAACAGCCTAATTATTTTTTTCTGTATAATTTTCTACCTAATTTTAAAGACAATTTTCTTAAAGTCCTAAGAACAGTTTTTACTTGTTAAAATTTCTTTTTCTCAAAATTAAAAATTTTCTTTTATGAAAACTGCGAAAGATCTTCCAGGTCTTGCATCTTGGAAATGAGGTCAGGATGGTCCTCGGAGGTAAGGAAGTCTCCTCGAGTGAAAAAAAGGCTCGGGAAGATGGGAGCCGCGACAAAAGGCGGTTCTCTTCGCGGGAGTGCGGCTCGTAAAGCCCAGGGCGTCGGAGTCCGGCCACAATAGCGCCTCGACCTGTTTACGTCCTCCCAGTCGTCAAACGGGCCGGAACTAATTGGGCGAAACTCCTGTTTTTCGCCGCACGTTAGGAGCCCCCGGGAGACGGGACAAAGCGCCGCCAGGCCCCAAGACACCGAGCGTCGTAATGCGGAGGAGCTTCCATTGTCGGGCAGTTAAGTGCTCTGGTCATCCTCTCTCTCTTTCCCTCTCTTCATCCCCCGCGAAGGAGGCCATGGAATAATTTTGGGCTCGCCCTCGCCACCCCTTTTTTCCGCCAGATTTTTTTTTGCGCCTCCCGCTCCCTCCCTTTTCTTCTCAGGGGTTGAGGTACCGCACTGCGGATAATTTGCCCGACGACCAACCCCTTCACCCAGGTAATGCGATGACAATGCGCCGGGTAATGAGCCGCGAGCGAGAATCTGATTCTGAGGAGCCCAGGAGAAAGAGGAAAGCTGGAGTATAAATAGAAGCCGGGAGAAGATGCCGTGTTGCTCAATTAGGAAAATCTCGGGAGAGGCCCGCGCGCCGCGATTCTTTCGCACCGACTGACTGCGATCAGCTTTGGGGCGTAATTGAGATTTAGTCCGCTTGGTCGATGTCGTTAGTGCAGCGGACGGCTTTTTTTCTTCTTTTCTAAGGATGAGATAACGCTTCAGAACGAATATCCCCATTTATTTCATTACGTGAAAGATTGTTTTGAATAACGATTGAATCCTTCGCTGTAGTTTACTGATTGATCTATTTCTTGAAGCTAAATTGCGGCATCTTTAAACCCTTAATAATTTGTTTGCAACTTTGAATCCACAAGTAGCATTTACAAAAAAAATGTTTATTTAAAAACTTTTGTAAAGTCGATTTTTAATGCAATAGTTTTTAGAATTTTATTAACCTTGTAGAGGCAAGAATATTGGAAAAAATATTTCACCTATCTTATGTACGAAACAGTAATATTTCGTCAGCGCAGATACACTGATCTCATCGCAATCTTCGATTCATAACGATGAAGCGTGATCTTCGACAAAACTTTCGAGAAGTTAACCAAGTGTTTGTTTAACGTCATTTAAAAACTTAAACTTCATCAAATTGGTAAAATATCTTTTCCAATTTTCTTGGCCTCTGAAAGCTCAAATTCTGATAATATTGTCCACATATATGTCTTGCAAAATTGATGTATATAAACAGGCTTTGAGCAGTATACTTTAGTATATTATTTTACTTATTATAGATAGGGGAAAGCGGGGCATAGCGGGTCATGGGGCAGTGCAAACCTTCGGGACATAGTGGGCCATTCCATTAAATATGTTGCATTTAGTGTGAAAAACATTTATTAACAAGTTTCATTCAAATTAAAGCATTTTGAAAGATTATCATTATTACACTGCAATATTACTATATTAAAAAATTATATATAGTAATACTGCAATGTAATAATGATGATCTTTCAAAATACTTTAATTTCAATGAAACTTGTTAATAAATGTTTTTCACACCTAATGCAACGTATTTAATGGGGTGGCCCACTATGCCCCGAAGGTTCACACTGCTCCATGGCCCGTTATGCCCCGCTTTCCCCTACAATATAATATAGTGTACCGGGAAGTATTATTTGTGCTTATAATTTCCTTGTAAATCTGTATCATTATCAATTACTTTTATTAGAATCATTATTAAAAATAAACTTTAATATTTTTACTCACATAAGATTGGCTCGTAATATTCCAAAACATTGCATTACCTGCAAAAGAAAATAGAAAAACGTAAATTATTCTTCATAGTTAAGCCTCGTTTTGCATTGGTAGTATTTTCGAATTATTCAACAAAAGTAAATTTTTATAATTCACATTCTAAATCAAAGTTTTTAAATAAAAAATCAATTTATCAATACATGCTTAATTTATTGAAATGTCATTATTGGAACTCGAGTTCGATTATCATTTATTTAATATCCTATGGATCCATTTAAAATTAAATTCTAGATTAACGTCATTCTCAGTATTTTTAATCAATTTTTAACAGGAAAGATGACGCTTTCAAAATCGGCTTCTTTAATGCTCACTCACTTTTTAAGCAGCATAATTTACGCAAACTTATGAATATCGCCGAGAGAAAACCATAACTTACACCTCTAAATAGAGAAAATTTGCATGAAGCAGCAACACCCCCGGCGCCTCTTAAAAACAAAACCTTCGCGTACCAGCGAAAAAAGAAGACGCACCCGCCGAGCCGCGAAGAAAAGGCGGGGAGCAAAAAATAAAAGATTTCTGACCGTAGCAGCGAGACGCCCGATGATAGATAGCCCGGGAATCTTTTCACGGCGATCACTCGACCGGAAGTAAAATGAATTTAAGATCCGGCCCACCCCCGCGGCCGGAAAAACTTTTCCTAATTTAGCACAATAATGGATAGCGTCGTTTCGAGGTACAGCGAGCGCGAGCTTTCGCTCCCCCTCCTATCCACCCCTCCCCTCTTTTCCGGCTCCTCCGTCGCTAAGAGGAGGGCCGAGGAGTTTTATAGCCTGCGGACGAGTAGAGGTGGCTCGCCCGACGATATCAAGTTATTGAGTTAATTTTACATGAATAAGCATTGCTTATTACGCTAAGTCGCACGATTTTTTAGAACACAGTGGTGTGGTTATATTACAAGTGTTTCGTTCTTTATTTAAATATTTCTTACATAGGGTATTAATTAAGTAATTTTCTTCCTATTATTTTAAAATTTTTTACTTTAAAAAAGGTATTTCATTTCTGGAATGATAACCTACCTTCCGCACTAGTTATGTACACAATATATTATTTTATTTTGATTTGTTATAAACTTTTAATGATGAAAGGCAAAAATAATACAACACAAATCTTTTCTTAATTCTTAACAGTTATTAATTTACATAATTCAAATGATTTTGAAAAGCAAATTTACTAAAAGGTAAAAACAGAAGGAAATTACGCATCGCCAAAGGACCGAAGCCGTCACTCGGTCGAGTAACGCTGAATCACCAGAAAAAGGCGCGTGCCAGCATGAAAAAAAGAGGGCAACCTGCGGTTTTAGCGAAGGCAAAATAGTAGTAGAGAACGACGCCGCCCGCGCTCAGCTGATTAGGCACGTAGTAATGGGGGCTCCAGCTCGCGCCGTCTCCTAGAAGTGGTCGAGCCGTGCAGTATTTACGCGCGTGCGGAGGAGAAATATGCGGCCCAAGAATAAGTGCGTCGTTGCGTCTTCAATTGGGTCAACCTTAGGAAGCTCGAACTAAAATGATAATATAGTTTTCGTGATTGACTTATTTTGCGTACCGTAAAGTCATAGTGTATGTCCTACGGATTGTGTTGGTCTACCATTTAGTCAGGGATTGCAAAATTCTTTTAATTTCAGGAATAATGTGTTCAGCTTTTTTAAAATGGTATTCCTAAAATTACATTCCTAAATGTCACAAATTTTTAGGATTAGTAAATTAGTAAATTTTATATTTTCAATTCAGTGATATTCATATTTTAAATTCAGTTTAACTTGATTATTGTTTTAAGCAGTTGAAATTATTCGAGATGAATTAATTTAATAATAACAATTTTCTTGCTAATCATTTTGGTTCTATGATTTTCGTAGAAATATTTAATTTAATTTAATAATTTAACCAAGACTTTTGTACAAAATTCTTGTAAAAAATTATAAAATAAAATATAACAATTTTAATTTTTGTATATTTTCATGGATACAAAATGTTAATTACACATCAGATTAATAGAACCATTTTATTAAATTTCTAAAAAGATACACAAAAAAAAACATTCATATCGCGGCACACGAAATATCCAAGAACTGTTATGTATTACGATCCGCCCCGGAAAAATATGATCTTGCGAACCAAGTAGCGAAGTAGATCGGGGACGAGCGAAGCCGCGACAAGTTTGAAAAAGTAGACAAAACGCGCGTATTCTCGGTAGAGCAAGCGCCGATCCCGTGGGAGTCATCATCGGCGTAATCGTCCGCGGGGTTCAGTTACCTGGCCGCGCGTCAAGTTAACGATTCGAGAAATCGGACCGCTGAGGTGGCTCGGCGCACCGAAATCGCGGATTCACGTGATCCCACGAAACTTTTCCTTCCAAATTTAAAAAAAAAAAGAAAAAGCTACATTTAAATCTCCTTTCAAAACCGAATCTTCGCTCTCCAGTGTAAAAAAAAATTTACGTACGTAACACTGTACAAAATAATATGCGAAGCAAAGAATCTGAGTTTGCGAGGCAGCTTTCTGTTTTATACCTCGGAAAAAAGTTTCTTTCATATAGCCGGCAAGAACGGACTATTCGAGTTGGAAAAATGGTGATGGACAAAAGCGTCGAAATTCATTTGCGCAGTGGTAGAAAATAACTCTACGTCGACTGGCTTGCGGGAAAATTTCCGGATCGAGTGGGTTCCTTCCGCGATGCACGCAGCGGGGAAAAAGTGCGGAGGGGGGAGGGCAGTTTCGGCGCACTCGCGGGATCGTATCCTTGATAGGCGCTCGTAAACCGAATTAACGATGGGTATGCGTGGAGACATCACCTCGAAAGCCCTTGGGAAAGGGCGAGGTGTACCTGAGAGAATAGAGAAGATAATTTTCGGTTTGATCTGAATCGGATTTTTATTTCTTATTGTGTTTCATTAAGAAGCTTGCTAAGTTTCAAACTAACCTTTTCATAGCATTTCTTGGCACTCGTTACTGTTGTGCACAATTTTAATAAATAATATAATAAACTTATTTCTGGAATGTTTTTAATTAAAAAGCTCCAATCGTCTGTTAAAAGTACCCAATCAATCGATCGAGTTATATGTAAATAATTAATGAATCGATACATTTTTCTTTATATCAAAGGCATTTATTATACAAACGGAAAAAGTACATCAAATGGAATTTTTATCTTTAAAGATGTATTAAATGTATTAAAAAGTTAACGTAACGAAATTATTTATAAGCATATTTAAATGTATGTAATTTCGTGATTTGTATAACTGCACTCATCGCGAAAGCTAGAAAATTTTGAGATAAAAGGCCACTTGGAGTCATCAGCCGGCCCTTCACGGAGTTACACAAAAAAGCCACTGTCAGCGGCACACACAACGGGGCCGAGTGAAAATTTTACCTCTTTTTCAACGTCCGCTCATTTAACCTACGAAAAAGTATCCAGAGATACGTCGAGGGAGAAAAAAAAATCAAGAGATTCCCCGAATATAAATACGTGCACTCGTACACACTACCCGCCCATCTCCCGTCTCGTCTGGCAATAATCCCTTCCCGGTTAATCTGTTCCGCGGTGCTCGCCTCCCCCTCGCGCTCCTTCGCGTGTGTACTTTAAAGCCCTCCGTCATCCGAATGGAGTCGGAGCCCACTTTTTTCCTCGCTCTCGGACTCTTGTGACGAAAAAAATTAAGAGTGTTGCGCGCTCTGCACTTTTTTTACGTTTGTCTCGCGTTATAGACTCACTTTTTTTATATTTTATTCACGCGTAAGAATATTTTATGAAGATTTTTATTATTTTGGGTTGCAAAAATCCAAACATCTTACGATTGTGTTACTAATCTACCAAGCTAGAATTTCAGTTTCAATTCATTTTTGGATACAACTTAGGATACAATAGATTTAGTTAAACAAACACCCTAGATAGTACCATATTGATCGCAATTTTGGATAAATTCAATGAAATATAAAAAAATTTATTAGCAGCTTGGGAAAGATTGCGAGTCTGACGAGCAACGTTTGTAACACCAATGTGGTAGTCATTTTCTGATATGAACGTCTGTAAAAATTGATATACATCCATATATCCATATTGTAAAAATTAATAGAATTGGTGTACAAGTTTTAATACAAAGTAATTTATATATTGGAACGTAGTAATTTTAGTGACATTTTTTACAATGGCATTTAATTTTAGAGGTGGCTGATATATAAAATTAAGATAGCACCTCTAAAAATCGTTTATTCCATCTCCCAGTAGTCTTTCTCTCGATATATGGCCATCGCCTACTGTAAGCCATGGAGACTCTTACAGCCGCGTTAATAAACGGCATCGACTGGAACTGGCTTGGCTTGTAAAAATATTACACATCGGGGCCCCGGCAAACAAGCGTCGCCTCCTCGGGCCGCGTTGGGTACCCCCTTTGCGCCGCCGCCCCGCTCGGCAGATGGCGGGGCCGAGCCTGCGTATTTATTTTCGAGCAAACAAACACTTTAATGATGAGATCATGCGAGCCGGGCGCGAGCACGGTCGGCTGAGCGCGGTTTTTTTTTGCTTTCGAGGACTGGGCGAGGTCATCGTTGATTCACGCGCCGCTCTTTCGCCATTGAAAATACTTATAGTTTTGTTGGTAATCGTAAAAGCAAAGTGCGATTGATTTGAGAATTTAGTGCGGTGATGTTGGATGCATTGAAATATATTAGGCGGTGAACAGTCTTTTTGTTTTCTTGTAAAAAAAGGTGATGCTATAGATAAGTTTATTTGGGTGTCAGTTCACTGCAATTAAATTATTTGAAGAGGAAATATTTGAATTACAATCTTGCAGTTCGATTGCATTTAGTGTAATTGGTACAAGACAATGTAATTAATAAAAATGTCGATATGATTTTCAAAAATTAATTACGATCATTCTATTTGTTGGCTGAAGCTAGTCAATACCTCAGTACATAATTAATCCTTCGAATTACAGTCTTCCTCAATAATGCCCAGTCACAAGAGTGCTTTAATTAACATAAGTAATCGAATTTCTTTTGCCTTCAATAATTCAATATTTGCCAATAATGTACCCGCTTATTTTTTGCCTACTCATCCGTTTAGACGACGTAACCATTTATTTATTGCAACGACTTACCAGAGTACTACTACGAAATATGCCGATCGATCGTTTAATGTGAGATGAGCAAAAAAGATGCTGAACTTATTCTGATTTCAATTTGTTTCTTAACCCGTCGGTGCCAAGAATAAAAGCGTCAAAGTTTTATGAACTCTTAGAAGTGCTTCCGTAATATTTAATGATCCTGAACTTAAAATGTTTTTTAAATATGAAATATGTACAAAAGTACGTTCTACTGACTTCTGCAAAATGTAGAAACAATGTAGAAAATTTTTACCATCATGCATATCAGTTACTTTTTTTTTTTTTTTTTTTTAAATGAAGATCAATCTAATAATAAAGTAGTAATAAATGTTTTTAGTAATATAAATTTTAATTTTCCTTTTTTTATATTTCTATATTATTTTTTTGCGTAGTACAAAACAAATTTTTACAGTGAAAGAAAAATCAATGAAAATTAAAAACGTTGCACGGGTTGGCTCGGCAATTTTTCAATAAAACACATTTGGTGTTTGCGACCGTAATACTGAAACCTCGATTTACGCGCATAGCATCCAACCAACCCTAAACAAATTTCACCATTCCAAACACGTAGAAATTCCGCATTTCAACCACTTAATCGCCAACAATTACAAGAGAAACTATAAAACACTCCCGTACGAGAGTCCAGTACACCATACGGCACACGTACATCTAACGATCTGCCGGCCAAACACGAGAGAGCCGGAGCCTCGCGCCTCCAAATATTGGCCCTCGCGACTCTAACCCGCGGGCTCTTCTGTAAAATTCGACGATCTACCGGGTATACCCCCGGAAAAAAGTGGCAGGAGGAGGGGGGTTGGCCACTCGACTGCAGTTTTCGCTGCCGGTAAATATTGAACGGCGCGATGCAACCGCGCCGCTCCTTAAAAGCTTTTCGTGCACGTGTGTGTGCCCTGCGCGCCCGGGGAAAGCTGGCGGTACGAGAAAAAGTTATGTGGAGAGGAAGCAAGGGGGGTGGTAGGGGGGGGGGGGAGGACGACCAAATTGAATTTGGGCTCCGACGGGACGACGCGCGCTGTTTAGATTCCTCGCGGCGGAGTTGTTTAGTTTAGAGGAACAAAGAAAACATCTATGTGTTTATTCTAGCCGACGCGGGCGCGCCTCCCTTCGCCGACTTCCTCTCTGTCGCTGTGGCCTCGTCTCTCTTTTCATCGCGACCGCGAGAAGGTACCCGGGTCTGCCTTCGCGTGCGCCCCACCGCCCGGGCCGTCCTCGAGAGATCCCGCTGCCGGGCGGCTTTTGTTGCTCCGCGCGCGTCTTTATTCCCGTGACGTTACTGGTTAGCCGGGAGACGACTCGCCTAGCAGAGGTCTTCTTTCACTGGAAATCATTGACGGAGCGCCTTGCGTTTTAGTTGCGTTACTTTTCTGGATTTTGAGGCAAAAATTATTTATGCGAGGCGAAGACAAAATCAATTTCGGAAGCAATTATTTAAATAATACAGAGATAATTAATTTTGTAACTATAGTAGCTAATTGCTTTGATTATTGAGAATATTAAGGTTATGCTGTCTAGATGTCATTAGGTAGATGCAATGTTATGCTGTTTTATTTCGATATTGCACGAGTTAATATTTTATAAAATGTACATAAAAAAAATATTTAATTATTTGATAATCCTTCGAAAGTATAACGATGAATGCATTTCAATTAAAAAAGGGGCCCTGTTCCATTTCTTCAAAGACGGTGAAGCAGCGGCATTTATTTGCACTTCAATTCATAAGTGTTATCTTGGGACTTTTCTTCCGCGAGTGACGTTTATTCCACCTTGAAAAACCTGTTGTTACGCCGCGATGCAGCTGATTATTTGCATCTTGGAAAAACTATATATTTTTGTTCAGACTTCTCTTAAACATTCTTTGAATATTATGAATTTGATTTAAATCAATAGACGCTACTGTTCAAGTCCATTTTCGATATTAATCGTTCTAAGTAATTTCAAAATATGTAGAGAACTCTTGAAATAAATTTTTGCATTTTTTCCACGTTTTTGTAGAAACATCCGACAGCATTTAATAAGAAGCTTATTATTCATTAATTTCGAGTTACTATCATTGTGATGGTATTATCAGATATGTTGTAGTATCGCACATTCTTATCTTCAGAAGCAAAATTTTGTTATTTAAGTACCATAATCAGAAAAAATCTGTTCTTAAAATAATTTTTTCTCATCAAGTGAAGGTACAGGGTTGAGCGTAGAAAGAAGTACAAATAGAGGATAAAATAGGTAACTAGACCATTGACGATTTTCCCGCGAAGATCTCTATAAATAACTAACATAGTTCTCGGTTTACAAATACGACGCAATACACCTTGAAGAAACATCGGTTTTCGAGAAAACACCACCGGGAAAAAGAGAGACAGATTAGATAAATAGACAGAGATGGAAAACAAGAGAAGAGAGGCCAGGAAGGCTTGTATTTCCACGTCCGCGTGGCACGGTATGTGAGGAGGTGTAAGGGTGCGGGTGAGGGCAGACGCAATTTCCAAAATAAACGGGCGAACGCGGGACTCTGCAAATAATCATCTCGCGTGCTTTTAATTAAGTTCCCGGTGTCTCGGCCCTTCGTTCGAGAGGAGGCATCCTTTCTTCCTTTCTTCGCGCAGAAAATTTCGCCGTGGGAATTAGATTTTGTAAGTAGATTTTCCGCGCTGTTTTACCGACCGCTGATTACATTAAATTTCAAGGTTATGAATTTTTGTTCTTTATTATTACGTTATTATTTTAAATTAAGAATCTTTATAACTGTATTAGATCAGTTCTAAATAAAGGATTCAATCTGTTATAATGCAATATATTCTGTTTTATTTTGGAAGACACTTTTAAAATTTTAAAACCTAAGTTTGATGCATGTTTATTGATTTATATTGTAAATGTTTAAACAGCTGCTATATTAATATCTCTTAACTTCTAGATAACAAATTTATTGGTATGAAAATAAATTGAGCTCGGTATGCATGTACACTAAATCAAGTTTTTCACTTTCGCAGGTGCACTTTCGCAAAATCCAGTTAAAATATTGTGTAAATTGAGTCTTGTCTAAAAATAACCATTTAAAAACTAACGATATATCAAATACTGTTATTTCTGAAAGTTCTTATATGAGTAATTGAGTAGAAGACGGGAGAATTCAACTTTCCGTGAAAATTATTTTGACTGAAAGTCGATCAAAATTCGATTCTAAACCAACGCGATCGCTAACGATTTTAAACTCATTTATATAAAATTTTTTAGTACAAAATAATAAATCAAATTTCAATGAAAAACACTTTCTAAATCGGCAAAATGAATGAACACTTTTCAAATTAAAATCTACATTTATAAATACCCACTGTTGTTCAAATCAAAACCGCGATAAAATTCCAATCGAAATGTCATGCATACTGCGTCAATTCATAATTACGTCCAGATTCGCCGAGCAAATAATTAACGTTTAAGAAAAATCAAATGAATCGCACGGCAACAACCGCTTGGAGTCGACAAGCAATTCAAACAAGCGCGGTGAGCTCAAAACTTCATAAATTAAAAGTTGAGACACATACGCGCGTGCTAGGCATTTCGCTGGTGATAGCGAGTGCGGCGCGCTCGAGATAAGAGAGGCAAAAGTGTGATGGAAAGGTGTGCGAGGCAATTCATTAAGCCAGGGACGCGCGCACGTGCGACGATCGCTGCGGAATTTACGAAATCGCAGCGCTTTGTAAACAGCTGTAAAGCGCTAATTAGCCTAAGAGGAGGCCGGAAGCTGCTCGAGAGATTAAACCGTAATTGGTGGAGTTTCGCTTCGTTCTTTTCAGTGATTGTCCCCTGCCTTTGTCAATTCTGATGAGAGATGTTTAGAAATTGATTTCGATATCGTTTCCAAGGTGGGGTGGACTATCTTGTGATTGATTACGATATATTAATCGACTGTGTTTAATTTGGGCAAATGATTGTTAAATTATTTTAATATTTTATTTTATTATTTGAATTTCGTGAGATTATTCACATTGATAAAATATATGCGATTTAAAGTACCAATCGTTTCAGTTGCTTGCCGCACGATGATTGAACTCAATTATGCAGGTTTTCGAGATATTTAGATTTTAATGTTTGGATTAAAACCTTATTTGAGGTTTTAATGTTTGATCGAGTATATAGTATTAAAACTGAAAAGATGCAATAAACTTCTTACTTTTTAGTATTTGGTTACACGGTTCAAAAAATTAACATATTTCATGTGTTACAATAGAATAACACAAACGTGTGTTAAGATGTACACTATTGCGCATGCGCTATTTAATGCACACATGTGTGTGTTAATAAGGAAAGTAAAACACATAATCTGTCAGTGCATACCCCGCGTGTTAATTTTAACACACGAAAAAAATAACATTACGAATACGTTTTGAACCATGTAGATATGTAATTTTACGTTTTCCGCTTTTTAACAGCGTTACCTGACAACTTTACAATTGATTTATGTCATTATGACGGGATCAGAATTTGTAAATTGGAGTTGTCAGAATGAATTTGTCAAATTCCGATAAAAAAACATCGATGGGCTATAACTACTTAGATGCTGGAAATCACTTTTACATAATCGCTATTTGAGTTTTCAGAATAAAGGAGTCACAAATTTAAAAATCGAATTTCAATTTTATCGGACCATTGACATTTAATATGCAGTTTAACACAAAATTCATTTAACGAAAGCGTGTTGATTTCCAACAATGAAAGAAGCACTCGATATCGCCCGACGTTTTTAAAATCGCGAAGCGGTGCAGCTGTATTCTCGAACGAAGTTTCCAGATAATTAATCGATCGACGTAAATCGCATTTAGTTAGTTTCCAATCGCGCGCACGTCCTGCTCAAAATATTTCCCGATCGCGCGGTTCAACAAGAGCCGACTTGGCGCGTATCCGATGTCCCGTGCGCCCGCGTTGTTTCGCGTTTTTGTGCGTGAAACGCCGCGCCGCTCCACGTGCCGCCGCCGTCATGTTTGCCCCGATGGAAGCGGTTGATTCAGGTGTGCGTATTCATTCAGATTTGTGTGCGAAACGCACGAGGCCGTCGTTTTTTCCAGCGGCGCAGACACGCGCCTTGGCGCGGTTGTTTCAGGTGCCGGTTGTATTCTACGTCTGTAGCGAGGGGGAAAGGGGAACTCGCGGGATTTGTTCTTGGATTTTTGGAACGTGGGAGTAGTGAAAATGATCAGTTTAAAAATATTGATTTTCAGGCTCGACATTCTTTTTTAAGGGGGTATATCTTGTGTCTTAATCAAAGATAATCGTTATTCGTTTACAAGAATTGCAGTGACATTATGATGCTTGGCTTGATTGCAATTACGCTATTTTATCCGTTCAGTAATAGATTTCTTATCTAATAATCGGCGCTCCATTGTTAGCGTAATTGTTATTTGTTTTTTTAAAGCATAATCTTCTGCAAAAGTTTTCAGCTCCTTTATGAATGATTGGTAAATATAATAATATGGAAATAGTAAACTAAAATCA
Source organism: Eurytoma californica (assembly GCA_035586675.1). NCBI lineage: Eukaryota > Metazoa > Arthropoda > Insecta > Hymenoptera > Eurytomidae > Eurytoma > Eurytoma californica. Next base: position 11,010,331 of record JAXIUT010000037.1, on the reverse strand, counting down.
TTTTTCACAATTATTAAAAAAAAAAAAAAATTTTGGAAAAAATAAATTTGTTTAATTACTTGTTGACTATAATTTATTTATTGATTTTAAAGAAATCCAGAAGAATAAATAAATTATCAAAACTATACAAAAACTTATTAGCTGAAATAAAAAAAAATATTTTTAATTTGATGTTTAGAAGCTTCGGCGCGTCCGAGTCGATGTCGTGCTGTACAATGCATCGTGCCCGACCCACGCCGTTGCATTATTGAATCTCAGAAAATCTCTCGCGGCTATGTATATACGCAAATCCAATTTGGACGTGTCGTCCCTGCCTCTCCCCCCTCTTCCCCATCCAACGCCAGAATTGATACCTTCGACTGTGAGCGCGGCTCCGTATCTTGGCGGGTTGGGAGGCTGGCGCAGGGCCGATTAGGCTCCATTATTCAGCCGCGCTAACTTCGTTGAGCCGGTCGAGAAAGGCATAAACACTTGGCAACTTGACATTTTAATTCGCGATATTTGAATTTGTTTCTTCCACTTATTTAATTAGTTTTAAACATTACGATTTTTGTAACTTATTTATTAAGTTTACTTAAAAATGATATTACGTCAAATTTTGCAATATTTCCAAAATAGGTGGATTGACATCAACATTTTTCTTTATTATTTCATTTCAATTTCAAGTCACGCTATTCATAAATGTATGAGAAAGACAGTTTAGAATGTCTGTAAATATTATAGACTATGGATAAATGCGTTTATAATACGCGTAAAATTTTTTAAACAATTTTTCCTAGAGCTATGATGGAATGATATGAAACATACTTTGCATGATTTCCAGGATTTCGGAAAGTACCGTAGAACACGTTTTTTGAAAATTTGGTTTTGATTTCAGATAATAAAGAGCACGTCAATTATTACATTACTAAAATATATTAATTAAACAATATTATTTTAAATAATGTCTAATTTATGTATCAGTTGACAACATTTGAATCGTAAAATGTAACGAAAAGTATATAAGTACTTATGCAAACTAAATGCAATATCTGAAAGAAAAAGGGGAAATAAAAAAAATTATCGAAAATACGGATGAAATCACCTTCAATCAATTGAGCAATAAATACAAAACAAGTCTGTTTAGCATACAATGAGGCGCAACCGAAAACTTTTCATTACGAGTAATGAAGGAAAAAAAAAGAAGAGAAAAGAAAAGAGGCATAGTACAGCTACATCTGTACGTTTCGGGGCTGCTCATAACCTGCCGCGCGCCAGTGGATAAATACGGACGTTAAAGAACGGGCGAAGGGCTCGGATCGAATTAAAATTCATGCCAAGTGCCGGGGCCCCGTGTAATACATAAAAATAAAAAAAATAAAAAAACAAAAGAGCGAAGCGAGCGCGGAAAAGCCGAGCGAGTATCTGCTTGATTACGGACGAGTTGTATGTCGGGCTGCGATTTTTATGCCTCGGCCAGCTGTCCCCTCCCCGTTCGGCGAAATTTTTTCAATTACGCGCAGGGGGGAATTCCGCGTTCGCGCGTTTACGGGCCGTGGCACCCCGGCTCTCTCCATCGCTAATGACACGCCGGATTTCGGGAGGTGGCAATCGGGGATGGCGCTCAACGTGCTCTTATTTCTTTTCGATGCATCATTCGAATTTTTGCTTCCTCTGATTTCAATTTTCATAATTGAAAGTTAGTCTTCTAGTTTTTAGAATTTATCGTTTAAAGTTTTTATTTGAAAAGTAAAATGCAGGTGATGTTCATAGTTACACTATGATTATTATAATTTTATTATGATTTTATTTTTTTGCGCTCGAAATGAAATTAAAGATGTGCAATGATTATTTGCTGACAATTTATCTGATGGATATAATGGATTTTTTTATGTAAATAATATTGAATTAATTACTTCATCGCGATACAACGTTTTTTAATAAAAGTTGGCATTATTTTTTTTTTTTTTTTATCGATTTCATACGCATAAGTAAAATTGTGGTAAAAACGATTTCCTCTTTTTTCAACGGTATTTTTTTATTTTAATGGATTATAAAAAATTTATTGATAATTTAACGTAAAAAGTATATTTCCTCGCAATAAAAAAAAATCCTGAGTCAGTTTACGCAATAAGCGGCGTGTATATGCTCCATATTGCTCGGCGAGCCCGCGGGCGGGCTTACACATCGTTTTGCTTATACCTTCAGAGATAAACACGGCGAGCGTGTGGAGTCTTTTTTTTTACAAGTTTTGCTTTATTAATCGGTCAATATTTTTGAACGGATTCGCAGGAAAATATTCGTCCAAAACACTCCCATCTTTTCTTTTATTCTTTTTTTTTATATTATTTTGCAAAAAAAAAAATAAAAGTTTATTCAAACTTTCGTAGAGGAATAAATAGCTACCATAAATATACACAGTCGAAATAAAATCAAATAAATTTTTTAAAAAGAATATTACAATATTCAAACAAAATAATTATTATTCATTTTATCGAAACTATTATTAAGAAATATTCCAACAATACACAAATAAGAGTAAATAAGTTTGACGATATGGTGTCCAACAAGGACCGTAACTTCGAAAGCGTGAAAAAGACGGAGTAGAGCAGTCGTCGAAAGCCGCGAGGCGCGACGTCTTACCCTTAGTTTAGCTCTTCAGCAGCCACCCTCCAAACTCTCAGAACCCTGTTCTTCCCCTTTAAATTATAAACAGCACCGTCCGGGACCTTCGGTACTCGCGAAGCCTCCCGCGCCAAAATAGCTCGGTTCCATTCACACCGAAGTGCCGCAACACTACACCAGAGTGGCTTGTTTCCCGAGTTTCGCAAAGTTAGTCACACAGCCTTCGCTTTAGCTTTGTTGTGGGTGGAAGTCCGCAGCCGTGAGGCAGTGACAAGTGATTGGTTTAGTGACGATTTCGACTACTTATGGTTTACGTTTATTGCTTTTGTAAAAATTGTTTTAAATTTTTGATATTCTTGGTAAGAATTACAAATTACTTTAATACCATAAATGATGAGAAAGAAAAACGCTTCATTCTATGTTTGCGATATAAATTACAGAGATTATGAATGTTGTTGGGCCACCGGGGGTCTATTCTAAAGCAAGATTTTGCGTAATAAGCTCAGCCGAGCTTAAATAGGCAAAACATGACCGTGATTGCACAACTGGGAGTCATTTATGAAGTAATTTTTTGCACAGACTCAGTTCGTCTCAGAATTGGTCTATGCGTCAGTTATTTGGGTTCAGTGGCCAAAAAAGTCCACTCTTTTATTATATTTGAGGTTATGTGTTGTATATCAATTTTATTACATCAGTTTTTTTCTATACTCAAACATGGAATTTCATTATAAATTTACACAATTCAATTTTGAGATATTTACTCAAATTTTACGGAAATATTTTGTGCAAACAATTATTTAAAAAATGACTACCACTTGTTATAAAACAGCCTGACCTGTACAATTAGTACGAATGAGTAAAAAAATACAATGTACAAATGTACTTAATACAAAATTAAACTACATGGGCAACTATCATATATCAATCTAGCACATCGAAATGAAGGTACAACGTTTTAAGAAGTGCGTATAATGAAAGCTAATTTTCTGGATTAACTATCTTAGCAGTAGCTTCCAGAAAATCTCGACAGTGTTAAATTTAAAACCCCGATTACAATCCTCAGACATTGTTGACATGCCGGACAATACCCTTGATTAGATAACTTTCCGATTAAAATTTTGTCTAATTAAATTTCAGCCGAAGAAGATAATCGGCACACGAGCGCCGGCGCGTCACCGACGTGCTCAACGACTTATCAATGAAAGAGACGTTGAGTCGAAGTGGCTGAGATATCAGTACATGCATACTCGCCGGCTGTTAGACCTGAAATTAGAGATCGGCCGAGTGCGCGCACGTCTTATCGGTTAAAAATGCCAGCAGATAGACGCGCGCGATGCTTTTATCGGACGCGGGAACACCGCCAGACGCGCCTCCTCGACACGACTCGTCAGCTGATCATACCTGGAAGCCGCCGGTGGGTATATCAGCGATGCGCTCCTCGCCTTCGTAGCCGCGTAATGATCTCTTTGCCCTCACGCGTACGCGTTGTACACGTGTTCGTCGGCTTCGTTTTCCTCGACTTTTTGCTTCCAGCGCGTTCGGGATAGCGAAAGCAATGTGCGCTTTTTCCGAGCGATGATACGCGTGCGCGTGGCTTCAGTTCGTTCGCGGAAATCGGGTTTCTGAGTTACGGTGTAGGTCGAAATATTGCTTTTTTAGAATTATTCGCTTCCAAATATTAATATCGCTACTACGAAGCATAGTTGAGTTGTACTATTTGTAAAAAAATTTCGATTTGCAGTGTTTTGCTTTTCTAGTTTAGTCTTGTTTCATCAAATTTTTGTGAAAAAATGTTATGAAATACAATACACTATTAAATACTTTTTTATTTTTTGTTTCGGGGATTTTCTCTGAAATTTTAACATCAATTTTAGAAAATCCATATTTCAGTGAAAAAACTCAATATGAAGAGAAACAAATGTTTTAAGGGTGTGAAAAAGAGCGACCTTTTTATCGTACCCGCGAAACGCAGCCAAAACGTGTCGGCTACGTTATCCCGTAGCACATCCTTTATTTTCGGCCCATATGACGAAATTTCATTTAAAAGGGCGCAAGAGTTTTATAGCCGTCTCCATAAGTGAATGGCCCTTTTTTCACACCTTCTGGAGAGGTGCTTGAGAGACTTTACATCACGTGTATTGCCGTTTTTGTTTTCTATTTTTTTTTTATCATTTTCACAGCTAATATATAAATAAATTATTACGTATTTGAGATGAAACTTTAGTTTAACTTAAATTTTCTACTAGGAAAATTAAAAATATTACTGCATCGTTAAAAAATTTTGGTATAAATAATTTTAAAACGGCATAAAAATAGTTGACGTGAAAAATTATACTTAAAGCCACATTTCCTAATTGTAATCGTTAAGATAATTTTAAGTAAGTGACATTTTCACTAATTTATAATTTTTTATACGAAAATTTGTACTTTCAGTAATATTTGATCACTTTTCGTCATACTGATATACCATAATCACTGAAAATCACTAAAACTAATTATAAATTGTGATTTTCACTGAAAAAAATTTGAAGAGTACATGTTTTTGCGAATCCTCGAATAAAGAGGTTAGCGGAATATGAATGAAAGGGTCAACAGCGAGATTGGGAGAAGAGAAGAGCTAGCACGTACCTGATCGTTCTCCTGCTGATCCTGCCCGTATGGAGGAGCATCGCCATTCGGGGTGGTCGAGGCGGAGGGTCGCTGGGACGTTGACAAGTTGATCGCGCCGTCTCCGTCCGTGTCATGATCCATTATGCCATCATCCTGCGCAAAAAATGCAGGGTTTGCGTTATTCGGGCTTTCCAATTTTTGCTCCGTCGCGCGTGAAAACGCCCGGGAATTAGTTCACACATCCGACGGATGTTTAGTTATGGCATGTTGCCTACGAGCCGCAGCACAACGGAAGCGATGGTTTTTCGCGTTTATTTTGAGAAACTCGAGCTACACGTGGCTCGCACGTTCGCGAAGTGGCAGCCGCCTTTTGTATTTAAAGGAATGTTTAACATAGAAATTATCGCCGCTAAGACTAAAATAAGTAGTGATTTCGAGTGCAACCTCGCCTTTTCGGATCTGTTTAACCTTCGGGGTAATTATTATTTTTCCGAGTCAGTTTTCTGCTTTTAAACAGCGTGAATTATTCAACATTCGTTAAATAATCTTAGACAAAGTGTGAAGTTGCATTATGAGTTATGCCAAATTAACTTTTAAATAAATATTTGACCAATTAACGAATGTAATTTTCGCGGATCGTGTCGTTTTTAGATGCGGGTGTTTAAACAAGGTTACTAATACTGCCTAAATATTCGATTCGATAAACACTTTCCATTCAAACATTTAATCAAGAACGATAAAACACACTTCGACGGAAAGTTTCCAGAATACATCAATGGAACGCTGCATGGTTCTACTAAATTTTTTGGGTACATACATCAATTATCTGTTATTGTAATGCTATAATTCGACAAACTCATCGAATCGAAATAGAAGTTGAAAAAATATTCCTAAAAGAAAAGGCGGATTCTCTCGATCGATACTTTTCGCGGTTTTGTTTACCTTCGCGCTTGAACGGAAAATTCGCCGTTATTGAGAAAAAAGAAGTTATTTAAAACAATCGCGGTGTACTTAACGTATTTAGCAGAGTAAACATTTACGTGATTGGCATTAATTTGCCTTTCGATTGCTTAAAACATCGGCGATTCTGTGCCGCAGAAATAAATTATTTTACGCCGAGCCGCGCCAGGCCCGGCGCGAGTTTACACAAAAGAACACGTACTTTAGGAATGAACGCCGTCGATCATCTCTCGCAAAACAACGAGGTCATTATTTCCACCGATCGGGCAAACAGATCGCAGATCCCAAATTTCTTCATTCACTGAGCACCAGTCGTCCCAGTCTCCTGAGCACTAACCGATCCGAAAAACCAGCAACCACTGCACCCCTTGGGCACTGCACCTCTCTCACTGAACTATCCCGGTGCCTAGATTTCTCCTCTGAAGTCGCCGCGATCGCGCCCTAAACAATTCGCGGCCGTGAAATCGGCTGCGCGCACGCAGGTTAGCCGATCACGTGGGCGTCAGCGGGCGGTGGTAGAGGGGGGAGGGAGGGGGTGGCTGCAGAGGCGCCAATCGCGCGAATCGCGTGCTCGCACCCTCGCGACGGGAGAAAAGACCGCGCGATTTCTCCTAAGCAACGCACGTGAGCGCGGCTCGACGGAGTGGCGAGGACTAAACAAGTAAAAGGCGGCCGCGCCGAGGAGCAGCGGGCTTGCGGATCGGCTCCGAGGAGAGGCGGTGGGGCTCCGCGTGTGTGTTGCTTATTGTGTAAATATAAACAAATATCGTTGAGACCGACCAACAGGCCTGCTTTTAGCCTTCCCCCCGGTCGTGGCTCCCCCTTCCCCGGCCCCTTGCCTCACCCTCCCCCCCGCCCCGAGTGCCCCCTTCTTCCCGAGTGCCCGTGCACTCACACGCGCACACGTGCTCGCCTCGCAGCGCTCGTTCCGTTCTTGTGCCGCTTCCTTTTCGCTCTTTTTTTTGTCTTCGCTCCCTTCCTTCTTTTTATTCGCCGCTCTTTCTCCTTTTAAATGCTCTTCAGGAGGCTCGTCGATGACTGGGCGCGCGGACGTCGCGGCGGAATTGCGCCATCTTGGACTTGCCTTTTTTTGTCGGGATCTTTTCTCCTTTTCGAGATACGTCCTTTTTTGATCGTCGTGGATGAAGGTTGGACCCTTTGAGGGTCGAGGTTGAAGGTACATTGTCGCGCGGTTCCTTTTTTTTTCGAATATGTAAAATGATAAAAATTGAGGCTTCGTTTTTTCGTAAGCGTATCCCATCGGTAGTTCATTCTCAGAACTATTTACTTTTCATTTTAGTGCGGTCATCGGAAATGGATCAAAATATAATCAACGGTTTCATGTAAAACTTTTAAGTAATGAACTAAACGATAAAAAACTTTATCTTCTACGTATATGTAATTTAATATTGAATTAATGGCCAGCGGTGAGTTTGTATTAGAAAATTAAGTAATTAAGTTTGCTTTTGTAAATGAATATGGTAAACTGTTTATCGCGACTATTAATTAATTTTTTTCCTCATGACTAATGGCTATTCTATGTACACTTATGACTACATTCGTACCCGTTGATTTGTGTAACGGGACAGCTGATCGACTGTAAGACAGCAGATGTGAAGGACTAGTGTTTACACACGGTCATACTAAAAGGGGTCGCTCGTCTGTGATAGTGTCGGAGACGAGTTACGATTTTTTTACTACCTTTGTTTTATTGAACTATCGTCATAAAAAATACGTCTATTTTAAAGACTTCTACCAAGTAAATAATTAAAAATTCGTTAATAAAAATGACAATTTCTTACCCTTATTTTTAAGTACTATATAACAAATAAAGAAAAATAGGAGGCTGTGGCAACTCTACTAATGGAACAACGGATAAAAGCATTGGCCTTTTTTTAAGGGGTAATATTTATTCATCCAACTCCTTTTTATTATTCAATTATTTTGAATAAATTCACATGGCACTTCGGGAATTCCACGAGACTCAAAAAACATTGCTTATCATCACAGCTTCTTCTACGAATAGAAGTAGTCTACTTAAAAGAATTTCTATTACCCGTTGCGCACCCGGCCAATAGAACCCATTGATAAGCGCGAGGCATGGGTCCCCCAGCTGCGTGCGCGGGCTGTAGTATCGCGCCTCGTCCGGAAATCATGCATAATGCAGTAGGTGGCCGCGAGCGCGGCTCGCACTTGACGCGTCGGATTGAGATTGAGCAGGCCGCCGGTTTACCGAGAAGCTCGCGCTTGTTTGTCGAAACAACTTCGCCGCGCTGCGTTTGTCCGAAAAAAGACGAAAAGGCGGGCGGAGAAGCCGAGAGTGAGAGAAGGAACGCTTTTTTTTTGTCAAAGGTACAAAAGGTCCGGGGGATTTTTTCGTGGAACGACGGGAGGGGAGGGTCGGGTTGTTATTTTCTAATGCGCGCGGAATGCATCTGCTGTTTATTCACGAAACAGGTTATTTATAGGCATGAGTGCGCGCGAGAGAGCTGGGCGTTGCATTATTTTCGTCGCGTCCCAAGCGAAACTTCGCTAATTGCTCGATATTGCTTCGTTAAGGCAATTTACCTACATTCACTTTATTTGTTTGATGTTTTTAATTGCGCGACGAGCGGAGGCTGACGCGACCGGACTTTTTTTTCTTTCGATTCGCGCATTCTTTGCTGCGATGTTTACATTGACGTCAGTGCACAGTGCCGCTGACAAATAGCTGATAGAACAGTTTGATTAGACTAATTTTTTCACTGTTTATTAAATTCGTCATCTGCTTTATCAGTGACTATTTTTTTGTTCTATAGTAAAAAGAAGAAAATACGCTTTGAAACACAATACTTCGCAACGTTATTACAATAGCAAATAAATATATTCTATTTGTTATGGATTCAAGAAAGTTCGAAAATGAATTTTTTATTTTTGTAGTGTGATTGGTAATAGTAAAAGAATTTTTTTTTAATTTACTTTTAGCCATTTTCAGGACATTACCAGCGAGGGCTTATTATTTATGTAAAGTAAGTGAAATGAAACAAAGCCGGGTTACATTATCATTTTATGGTTATCAGTGTGTTACGATCCAATCCTGAATTTTTTTTATCATTAAACAGCAACTGATGATGATTTCTACTAGGTCTCCATAATGAAAATATGTTTTAATTAACGTAACTACTGTTTACTAGAAGAGCATAAAGATTCCGCATTACGTACTTTCAGTCGACGCTGCATGACCAGCAAAAAAAGAGAAGAAACAAAAGACCGCGGCGGCTGCTCTCGGAGATCGGCGGCAAATAAAGAGGCCCCGAGGAAGGTTTGCCGAGAGGTGCGCGCATATAATATTCCCTCGTCCCGCGGCCTTTTCTACCCGCTTCGCGCTCTATGTATAGAAGAGAGGCAACCTAACGCGCCTTCGGTCCTATGACAACAATGAGGGCCGCAGCGGCGGCGGCGGCGGCGAAAATGGGCGCAGCCGGCCCTCGCCTCTCGCATATGTACTAAATATGTATTTATTAAACAAACAACGGCTCGTCAAAGAACCGAGCGCGAGCCTTTCTTCCCCGTATCCCACCTCCGACCTTCTACGAGGCCCGCTTGGCTCTCTTTTTCTCTTCTCTCTGTTGTGTGATCTAACTCGTTATTTTTTCGTCGGTCCTTTTTTTAAGGGAAATTTTTTGACGGCGAACTCTTAACGATTTCTCGTTTACTTGACTAACAATGCTTGAAAGGTTTTTTAATTGATTTTACAAAAATAACTTTTTTGAAATACGTAAAAATGTTAATCGAATATTTGGAAGATACGTGAAATACATTATTTATTTTGTTTTGCAGGTACCTGATTTACTACTAAAGCTAAAGGCATGAAATTGTAATTGAACGTGAAGAAAGATGAATTCCTTATTATAAACAATTTAAATTAATCAGTCCTACGAAAAGTCAACATAAACGGACTCGTTGACGACTGCAGTCCTACAAAAGTCCATATAAACGTTTGATTTTATCAGTCCAAAAACTAAGTCCATTTAAAACAACGATTACATTTAACTCGATCAGTCCTGAGTCCACGTTCATCAAAACATTGATAATAATTGAATAAACTGCTGATATACAAGCATAACTATTAATATTGAAATGAGAATGGAACATGTTGATATAAGGTAAGCTACAATTATGTATACTTTGAACCAAATAAATATTTTTATAACTAATATCTTGTGGCCTCAAGTCATCAGTTTGGTAAAAATTGTTGTATAGTTTTGTTGAAATTGTTCATAAAAATTGCAATTTTTATCAAGATCGCTGATTTCTCCCAGATTATCATCCAACCCTGAAATTTTTATATGTATAGTAAGCGTAATTATTAAAATATAATTATCTCCGGGTAGTATTATATTTTATTATAATTTTGTACACCACCACCATTGTATATATTTTTTTATTTATACTAAAAATCCCATAAAATATAAATGACAATAGCGCGAATGCTTATAAATTAAAGTTTTACTTTTACAATAAAAATGTAATATAAGCAGATTATACGTATTGTATAATTTAATTATAGAAATTTTAACCTTTTTATATTTAAATGATCAAATTATAGTGCAGATTTATGTGTAAATAAAATACGCCAAATGGCAGTACATTTCAAATCTATTTTACACAAACATCGGCAAAAATTGAATAACACTCAGCAATGAGCACCCAAGCTCCCGCTTAACAAATCATAAACTACAAGTACGATCGACAATGAGCCATAACGAATGAAATCACAAAACTAATGAACTCGACTCTCCGCGGCGGTGCAGAGTAACGACGAATGATAGAGTCATCCGGGGCCGCACGCGTAACGTAAACCAAGCGAAACGTGAAAAATTGAGAGACAAGGAATCACGGGAGGTGAGGGTTAATCGCGCGTGAGGAGCAGGGGACGCGGGGACAATTAGCGACAAAGAAGCTCGCGAAACGTAGAGGGACGCAGGGCCGCGCGGGGTACAAAGACGCCCCGCTGACGCGTCCCCTTCTTACGCGGCGGCAGAGAGACGTGGACGCAGTATGTGGGGCGCGCGATAAATATATGGGAATGCGAGGCGACTCGCCTCCTTCCGGCTGCGATTGTACAACTCTAATTGGACGGTGGGTAAAGGAATTCCGAGCTGCTTGCTTGTTGCGTTTTATTTGCGCGATGCGTTTAATAATGTTGATTTTTTAGTAAGTATATCTTATATTAGTTTTGGATCTTTTCTGTGTGATATCTGAGATTGTTTTAATGTACGTGTTATCAATGTATTTTTTCAGATATTTTAGAATATTAAAATTTAGTTTCTTTTGATTAATAATAATGTAATTACAAAAATTTGTTAGAAATATCTGATGATCATGGGATATTTTTTATTTAACATTTCATTATAATTTGCAGAAGTAAGCTGTATTCTTTTTCCATTTTTAATTTTTCCGTAAAAAAAACGGTTTATAATTGAGAATTTTTTAACAAATTTTACTTATTCGTCAATTATTTAATTAAGTAAAAATTTCTCCATTATATTATTTCTTGGAAATCTATTAAAGAAAACTTTATTTAATTGCGTAAAAATTCACGTGTGTTCAAGAATCTGCGCTAGTTAAAGCCAACAACCTTGGAAAACACCAATTAATTGCATCGCACTATGAGAATGGATCCAAAAAAGTGAAGCAAGTTACCCCTCTTTCCTTCCACTCGATTATCCGCTCGCACGTTCGCTGACGCATGTACACTTCAACACAAGCCGCGACGACGTGTGAAAACGCGCCTAGTGGACCTCCGCGGCATCAGGGAAAGAAAAAAAAGCGCCAGGAGGCGAGCCCGTGGGGGCTAATTTACTGAGTGCGAAAACCGGAGGGTACGAGGGATGGGGGAAGGGGAGGTTACAACTAAGACACTGCGAAATAAGCGATAGTGTACGCGCAAACGAGCCAAACCGAGATAAATCGCACGCACGCTGCCGCGCGTGTGTTTGCGTACGAGCAATTTAGCGGTGGAGAGGGTACGCTCATAGGTGGGGGGGGGGGGGGGGTAAAAAAAGGGTTTCGGGACCTCGAGAAAGTAAGAAGAGATAATGCTGCGTGTCACGTGAAAAGGGTGAACGTTTTTCTCTCCCCCACCCATTCTGCTCTTTATATAATATCAGCTAGCGGTGGTTTTCCTTGTCTTTTCGGGGAGGACATAACCCCTCTAAATAATAAACGAGAGGATTTAAGCCCGACGACGTCGTGCGCGTACGTATACAAGCATAAAAATACTTGAATCTGAGAAATTAGCGAGTGGGCAGGAGTAGGGGTGAGGGGAGGAGGCTAGGAACATCCTCACGGCGACTCTCTGTCCCGCTGGGTAAAAAAGGGGCAGGGCCCCCTACTAAAAGGGTTGAATTAATGTCGCGATAAATATATGATTTAAGGTGGAAACGCTTCTCGGGCTAATTTTTTATCTGAGAAGCCCGACATGGGCTTTTGCGCTAAAGAGGAAAGCGGTACGTGGTGTAGGGGGTACCCGACGACAAGTGGAGAGGAGAAAGAGAAAGTAAGGGACTTCCAGTGCGAGAGATTTTTTTTTAATGAGACTGTGTGTTAGATTAATTGGAAATTACTGGTTAAACTTTAGTTTCTATTTCTTTGTTTTAGAAAAAATGCTTTTATTAATGATGTTACTTTTAGTAGAATATGTAAATTATACAGTTGCTATAAATTTATTTCCTTGGATTATTGAGAATTATTGAATTATTTTTAATTAAATTACTTTCTGCAGAATATTATTTATTAATATTTAGAGTTAAAAATAGAGAAAATATTATCTTAATTGGATATCAAACGAATTTCACACTTTCAATTTTTACAAGGAAAAGTTTCCGAATCTAAAATCGCTCTTAAAAAACGATAGCAGGATGTTGTGAAGCATTTTAAAACGCAATTTGATTGGTTCATGAATACGGAGACGGGAGTAGAATTTTGAGAGCAAAACGCATTGAATTTTTGCTAGTTTACATTAAAAGCAGACTAAGAAATCACATTAAGTGGCACTCACCGCTCGCATCCCCAAGACCTCACCTTATGTTTACTCGTTATTGCAACACTTAGCGAAAAGTTGTAAAAAAAAACGGAGGACCAATAGTGGCGTGTATTTAAAAGAAGAGGACGGATAGGCCCGTCGAGTTGAATTTTCAGAGGCACTAAATTACGAGAGCGCATCTAGGGGAAGAAGAGTAGCGAAGGAGGGAGAGGGAGGAAGAGAGAGACACTTGGTACTCGCCACCGCAACTTCTCGTTTACTTCCTGCCTTTCCGCTCTTTTTCACTCGTTATATATCATTTTTTTCACACTGACGGCCCTCTTCCTCCTCGGAACTGTTAGATTAGATGCTTGCTAAATTTTCTGAACTTCTCGGGAGCTTGCAAAATACTATTTCGCTTGTGGCGCAGAATTTTTTTATCATATTAATTGAAGCATTACGAAAGCTTGCGCGGTTTTGTATGCAGGTAGTAAAATACATTAAGTTGACATGCAGAAAACATTTGCAATATCAATATTTTGCTCAACGAGCGCTTTTCGATCGATTTACATTTGCCATAATGTTTCCTTCAACTTTAATTTGCAGTGCATGCAATTATCCATACTTCATATGCTGTCATTTTAACTAAATGCCTTTTTTCTTTTGTTACATTGTTGAAATAATATTATGTATCCCACCTTTATTTTTATTTTCCTTTATTAGGACATCATGAAGAAAGTGTGTCGTACTCATAAAATATTTCCAATTATTTATTCAGGCAAAAAATGAATGCCTGTTATCAAAAACATTTATTTAACAATATCGATCCACGGGTAGCTACAACTGTTCGCATCGATCCGCTGTCGACGTTACATTGTAACAGTAAAAACTGCGTCGCCGCGCTTGAGTTTGTTTGAGGGCAGCTGGCTGAGTGTATTTTCAAAATCACGCACGTTTTAATGGCTGACGTAATTGTTCATCGAATACAGAATCGCGTTAACGGAAACAGGCACCTTATTCGGATTTCGCGGTGCAAGGCGAAGGCGAAGACGACACCACTCGTGCGAGATACATTAAACTACATCGTGTACCCATCGCGTGCAGACATTTTCTATTTATATAACATAGAAACGTACATAGGGGATCCGAATACGCGAAACTCGCTATTTATAACGCACGTTGATGCATATCGCTTTTCTCATAATTCGTAACCTATTGTAATCCAGATGTCGGCCTGAGTAAGATTTCTTCGTAGATGACATTTAGAATGATTTATACACTGTTCCAAAATATTTGCTTTGGACATTTTGGATGGAAAAGTGATATGCAACTACGTGTATTCGGAGCAGAAATTATTTAACGTAAATACAGAAGTATGGCTATTTTTAGAAATTGAAATGAACTTATTAGAGGAATTGTTACAAATTTAGTGCTATACAGTTTTGTGTATTGTATATATATATATATATATATATATATATATAAAGTATATCTTTACCATAAATTAGTATTAAAGCGTTAAATAGTTTGTTATCACTTAAATGACATTCATACATTATTCTACGCAAAACTGCCCAACTATGGCGGTGTAGATAACCGAAGCAGATAATCGAAGTCTGTATAATACCCAAGCGACCCTTACGCATTCTTCCAATTATCTTCGGAAAACGGTCGACCCGCAGGACGTCAAAATCCCGCACGTATCAGCAACTTGTACATACGTGACGGGTACAGGTGCTTCCAACTAACGTCTTTGTCGTGCCATTATCGCGCACCCACGGGAAACTGTTCATCCGAGTTCTCAACCTACTTGCTCGCTGCATATGTATGTGCGTCTGTCACCAATCTCTAAGTTTATCCGTTGATACTCATAAGTGAAAAACTTTTCGTAGAGTTCAAATTCCCGTTAAAATATTCATTTTTTTTATCTATAAATATGCAGTAAGTAGTTTTAATTTTAGTTATTAGCAAAATCCAACGCGCTTATCAGAGCTGAAATTTCCTCATACGTATTTATTTACTCAAACGTATAATCGATTATAATTCTTGAGGTTAGAAAACTTTGAATTTTGGCGTCATTTAACCGGATGCACTCACGAACCAATCAAATCACGTTTTTAAATGCTTCACAATATCCTGCCATCGTTTTTTAAGAGAGGATTGTAAATTATTCAATACTTACGGAATTTAAATTGAACGATTAATGGAATGCAAATTTTGAAAATTCAACTGAAACTTTTAATTTCAAAACCGCGAATTTCGGAAAAGCTCAGGAAACTAGGCAAAAAAAATATATATTATATACATATACCGAGCCAGCGAAAATCGCCCGGGCGACTGACGTTCACGACCCGTCCGAGCGGGTCTCCGATGCAGCGTCGGCACTTTTCGGATTAACCGCTCTGGACATTAGAATACGGAACTGATATATTACGCCCTCGCCTCTATCCCCTCCCACCCCCCCTTCGCGAAGAAAAGAACGAGATAGAGGAAGGATCGCGTAAAGCCGCAGAGCCCGGGTCCTTTAAACATGACTGGCTGCCGTTCGCATCTTTCATCGCATTATCCGGCCTCGTAAAACACTTGCAGTCCTTTGTGCGCCTCGCATTAACCCCCCACCAACTTTTCCCGGCCGGTCGAACTGGACGGTCCGGCAGTTTAGAACGGGATTGTCGATTTTTGTTTGGTTTAGACTTTTTTTATTTAGAAAAAAATTATTAAGCTATTGAAAGCTATTCAAAGCCGATTGAAAACGAGTATTAAAAAAAGTACTTTGAATATTTCATTTATAAAATTGCGGAAGGTCGTACAAGATTTATAAATTTTTGAAGAAGTATTTGCGCAGAGTTTACAGGGACTAATGCAAAATTTTCTGGAGATATTTACTTAATTTGGAATATAGTTTTTTGTCACTACTGTGATTAGAATTAACTCATTTTTTAGTTACAGACAAGCTGTATAAATTACATACCATTACGTAAATTAAAATTTATGGAAAGTACTTAAAATTTGTATATTGCGAGAGGATGAAAATGCGCGAGCAAACAATTTACTTACGTAAGTACACCGGCACGAGGTACTTCATTAGAATCTTCAAATTCACTTAATAATTTCGCGATTACAAAGTAAACCGGAATTTCCGTTTAACAATTTGGCCTACAATATTTACCTTTACATCGTGTAATTCCATCGAGACCATCTCGCCCTTAGACGAGCTTAAATTAGCATTATTAAAGTGTAACAACTCGAGGGCCGCCTTCGATAAATTCTTGCATTAAGCACGTTATTGCGCGAGAATCAAGGAGAAAGCTCTCAGGAAGGGCGAGTAAGCACTCGAGCTCCGCGGTGGTAGATGAAAAAAAGGAGATGACGAGAAAAGAAGGATAGGCTAATGGTCTCGGGTCGTTATGAACATCGGCAGGCGGTGTCGGTGTCGCTTTACTTTCGGGTCTTAAAAAAGAGCGAGGCGTTAATTCGGTTTTAAAGCAGGCGGTTCCGTGGGCGGATGGTCCTCTTGTTAGCATACTTATCAACCTGCTTCAATGAAGATTGGCTGCAGTGTATCTGCCCGATGGGGGTTCGCGGCCGACTATCGGTAAAGCTGGCTTTGTAATGAGAGATTGGAAATGGTATGCTTTTTATTTTCGAGAACTAAATATTGTTTTTTATATACGAAGTTTTTTTTACTTCAGTTGATGAAGTATTCTAAGTAATTCGAGTATAAAATATTCAAGAGGATTTCACAATTGGTTCATTTCTATTTCTAAACTTAATTAAAATACAACCATTGAGCAGTAAGTTTATGAAGTCCTGTAAGAAGTGCATGGTATTTTTATAAAATTCTCAAATGCAGATTGTTTCTGGCGTGTCGCACAAAAATTACTGAGGAATGTCAATTATCGCGCATCTACTATCTACTCAAACTTTCTAGTGATAGTCGCTATAGGTGCGATAATATTAAAATAAAACTACGCTGCATTCAAAAATCACTGATACAGTCTCTAAATATGCCACTACCAATATTGTTTCCTTAAAGAAAGAGGTGCCAGTTAACAAGTAAGTACACGGTCCAATCTAAAGACGACCCACAGTCCTCTTCGAGAGGGGGAAAAAAGTCGAGGAAAAGAAAAGAAGAGAAAGGAAAAGGCGACAGCGTTGACGAGTTAATCGAGGGTCTCTGTGTTGATAATATCGAATTGGGCGCCTGGGGCAGGGCCGATTGGCTGACTGGCTATTGTCGGGGCGTAATGCTGATTGGATTCAAGACAGTGGCGCGGTGCTTCGCGCGACATTAATCCAGCGCGTGTCTTTTATTATGGAGCCAGCTTCCACCCCTGCCTTGAGGTAACTTACTTCGGCGTTGCCCAGGCAAATGTAGCGCGACGACTGGCTGCCGCGGAGTATCGGCAGGCAGCCCTGGGGACTTTCCTCTTTTTTTTTTAAAGCTGATTATGCTGCTGGATTGAATTAAACGTTGAAAGTTTTATTGGGTTTCTCTTGGTATCGAGTATATATTGCATTATTTATCGTGATGGTCTACAGTGATCTAATTAATTTGCTCTCAAAAGACGAAAATATAATTTAGATTTGTTTTTTGCAAACTTAATTGTTTGAAGTCTTAAATTTCAAGTAAAAAGAAAGCACAAAAGAGAGAAGAAAAGAGTCAAATGTCGATTGTCCACTTCAATTGAACCTCAAATATAAAAAAATCTTAGGAGCTTTGTATCGCGGCGAAAGGCAAAGATACTGCCCGAACCGACGTCCTCGGCAAAAAGCCGCATTCTCGTTCAGGAAGAAAAAGGAGCGAGTGCTGGAACCCGAGGAACGCCTCGAATTAGATGGATGATCGGCCGAGCCGTGGACAACGGCCGATAAGAGGCCCCGGTTGCGGGGAGGGGGATCACGGGCGTCGGTCAGTGTCGGGGCGAGGCCGCCCGTAAAGAATGGACCTCTTTGTTTAGCCGTTTATGGTGGAAGAGATTTGGCCGGATTGCCGCCGTTAGCCGCCCCTCGGGGGTGGCTCGCGTTGACAGCCGGACCGATAGCCCCGAGATGCTTGCGCTAACGCACCGACGCTTGTTTCTTTTCCTTCTTTGGCCCGGCCTTTTTTCCTCGCTGGCGTAAGCCGCCAACTAAGCGATTGCTCTTTTGTTTATGCGACTGGCAACCTCAGTGTTGGGATGTTGATCTTCGATTTGTACTGGTTTATCGCATTTCTGTTTCTCCATTGATACGGTTCTTTATTGCTCTACGCTTTTTTTACTCTAATTATTCAAAGAAAATAGTTGAATAAATTATAAAGTGTTTAGTTATGGACTATTTTGTTTTTGCGCTAGATTTAAAAAAAAATCGAAAATGGCTTTTTGATTTTAAATATTGGAGCACTGTATTACACATTTTTCATTTTTTCACTCAATTATTTCGCTATTTACATACCACTATTGCTGCTATAATATCACTAATACTATTGCCGCTGCTGCTACTATAACAACTCTTGTTACTATTACTAATGTTTCTTCTGCTGCTGTTACTACTGCTTACTGCTACTATTACTATTATTTTTCCTACTCCCCTGGTACGAAATTAACCCCTCAGTTAATTGCCCTAAACGAGGTTATCTGGGCAAAATCTGGTAAAAATTATGTTGAACTAATATTGTCAAGCACTTATACACGGAGAGAACCCCGCGTCTTTTTCCTATCGACACTGCAGGTAATGTTGCATCGATTTTTTGACGTGAATACCGTAACCTGCTGCTATTGCTACTACTACTGCTTCTGTAACAGCTCCTACTACTATTACTATTATTTCTCCTGCTGTTGTTGCTACTGCTACTATTACCATTATTTCTCCCGCTATTGTTGCTACTGCTACGGCTATTATTACAGCTACTGCTATTAATATTATTATTCCTACAACACTGTTGTATCTTATGTTATTACTTCTGTAACTCCTCGTATTAAAAAACTGCAGTTAAAACATTACAATCTAAATTCGTGGAAAATAAATCATCTATCATATAAGTCTATTTTTATTTTTATTTTCGTACTTTCGTACCGATCCACTTCGTCTGATCTTTTCACACGGTGAGATCGTTCGCGTGGATACGAACGGGTAATGTGAGTCCGAGCGCGGTCTCCTACGGCTTATATAGCTGACAACAGAGGTGTGGACATCGGCGATCGTCGAACCCCCGAGAGGAAAACTTCGAGCGCGAAAAAAGAAGTGGGAAGGTGCCGGCATTTACAGCCGAGCGTACCTCGCATTTATAGCCTAAGGTCCCCCGGATCTTAATAAAATCTCTGACTCGACGCAGAGAACTGGATAAGGAAAGTGCCTGGGAGTGGAATTGTCGGAAACTCTGAATGTCTGCTGTATTGTCGATTGTTTTATTTAAATTGGATTATTTTCTTAAAACAATTGAAACTATTTTAGAATAGATTTTTTTAAATTAATTTTTCTCTTTTTTTTGTTATTATTTAAGCTGTAAGTTACAATTTCTTTAAACTAGTGTAAAAACGCTTTTCATATACAAGAGTACTTTCATGCAAAGAATGAATAAAAAGGAGTGGAGAAGAGAATCCGACAACTGAAATCCACAAATCGCTGTCTTCCTCCATGAAAAGAAAAGCAAGGTTATGGTCAATATCGCGGAGCCGGAGCTCACGTATTCTCCAGAGTGGCAAAGCTCCGCATAAACCTCTTAAGCTTAACGATAAAGCGTCCGAAGTTGGCCTTTGGAGCAGCGCGCCGGCATTAGCGAAACCGAGCTCACCTTTTCAGCGGCCAATTACAAGGACATTCGACCGGCACCCTACCCCCTTCCCTCTCCTCCCTCGCCTAATCCTATTATCTCTACATTAGCTCATTATTGCATATCTGCGTACGTGCCACTATCGGCAGCCCCTTAGCGCTCGAACGTCGTCCGCGCTGACCGTCGCGCTCTCGCGCTTCATAATCTTTCCAACTCTAAAGTCCTAACCATGACGACTGACCGTTGCCTCGACTAGCGATTTTGATTTTATCCTCTAACATTAGTTAGTTTAAATCGATGACCAATAACGAATGTTCTTATAAAATTTTCTTTATACATTTCAGAGTGGTATTTTATGTATTTTTACGAAAAGAAATTATTTTTTAAAAAAGATACGAGTCGATTTCATTTGTTACAAAAATCTCAAATTAATTCCTTATAAATTTTACATAGAAGAATAAGTAATTTATTTACATATTTATATATATCATTTGAATACTAAACTTTGTCGCATTAATCTATCTAATGCACCATAAAACAATCAATAAAAAGTTTTGGAATAATAAGCCTATAAAACGCCAATGAAGGAGCCGCCTCGGTAGCGCAAAGTTTTTTTCCTCACACTTATGTAATCGCTTGTTTCCTCGCCGATAAATATTTAACAATTCTTTTATAGATTCGACCCGCATAAAGCCTAATCTGATTTCATCATTCGTCCATAGAATATCAATTATTTATGGGGTGACGACCGGCGCAAAATTTGTTCGTTTCGACTTTCCCTCCTTTTTTACGACCAAGCCGAAAAGGAATTTATTACGGATTGAAGTCCATAAACGTCCGAGGGTATATGACCGCGGGAGCATTTCTAAATCCCGACTATGATGGACGACTGGCCGTCAACGGCTTGACCCGTCGAAAATGTTCGATGGCCAGCATCGAAATTCGAATGCAGGACCGATTTTTTAAAAAAATATAATTCAATAATTTATTCACATTTTTAACAGATTCATTGGAAAATAACGTTTTTATCTTAATTATAAAAAATTGTGAATAAGCGATGGCATTATGGACAGCATTGCCTTCGCAAAACATTAAATTGGAGGATATAAGTTTTATTCAGTCGAGTGTCTATATTTAATATCACGTCTGGGTATGAAAGACAGTTCATCAAACCCTTAATGTAATATTTTTAATTGC
The DNA here is from genome assembly GCA_035586675.1 of Eurytoma californica. Classification (NCBI taxonomy): domain Eukaryota; kingdom Metazoa; phylum Arthropoda; class Insecta; order Hymenoptera; family Eurytomidae; genus Eurytoma; species Eurytoma californica. Next base: position 10,989,200 of record JAXIUT010000037.1, on the reverse strand, counting down.
GATAATAAGTGATTGGTGGATATTTTAAATCTCCTACATTATATAGTATCCTTTTAAGATGTTCTTTTAATGGGCTTAAAAACTTTAATTTCCGCTTCTTCGGCAGAATAAGTAATTAAACATTGACGTAATTTAAGTGAACCCCTCAATATTATCATTTTTTGCAGAGTAGTAAATTGTAATTTACTTTCTGCACCAATGTCAATTTTACTCAGAATTCACCGTGCATATTTTGAATTTCAAATATTTACTGTTTAATTAAGTAAAAAAAAGAAAAATAATCTTGTACAAATCGGCTAATCGAAGCATTTAATAAACACGTCTGCCACCTCCACTTTCCGGGAAAGCTTCCCTCAAAAGGGAATGAGGGTGAGATAAATCCCCGAGCTTCCTCATCCAATCACCATAAATTATCGGGTAATCAGGCGAGCGTAGCACGGCACTTACGCACAATGGAGCGCGAAGTTCCGGCCGGTCTCCAAAAGCTCGCAGCGAAGACATGCCCTCGAGCGACTGGACGCGGCGTCCGCCTGTAAATTCCGTAAAAATTTACCACGCGATCATGAATCAGGCGTCGCGTTTCCCCCGCCTCCGGAGCCGAAGTTGCAAATCACTCCGCGTATTTACCGTGAGAACGGTCAGCCCCCGCGCTGCTTCTTTCCTTGGGCGAGTAAATAAAGTGCCGTACAGTTGCTAGCACAAGTTTTTCCTGTTAGGTGCGTCAAATGTGGATTCTTTTTTTTATCGGAGGAATATTTTTTATTGTCGTGAAGTAGTTCTAGATCATTTATTACGTTATTATTGGTGGTCAGAGTTCCTTTACGGTTAGATGTTTCGTTGCGTATGAATATTTCCTATTAAGTGCTTTATTGATGACATCTTTCAATCAGCTAAGATTTTGTTGATTATTTGGATCTATTATGCTAATTTTTTCTTCCAAAAGCTTTTAGAATAATAAATGATAAATTGTCTATTTATAATAACATTGTAAAAGCTTTCAGTCAATTTCTCTCAAGAGTGAAAATTTGATTAAAAATTTTACCTGAAAAAGGTTTGGAAACGGCATATTTATTCCTTGAAGAACGTAAATAAGTTGACCACGGGCATACGCGTTTGAATTTTCGCACGCACCCCATCGAGTCCGCCGCTCGCCAAATCCCTCGACCCGGTGATTTATGAAGTCGCTGGCCTTCCGCCTTTCTGCCCCCGATCTCCGCCTATTTTCTCCCTCTTCCGATCGCCGATGAATGCGAAAGAATGCGCCGGAAAAGCGAGCGAACAAGAAGGAAAGGAGGGAAAAAGGAAAAAATAAAAGAACAGCGGCGCTAGCGCGGAGAAAATCGAGAGGTACTGCGTTATCGCCTCCTCGAGCGAGATCCGAAGAAGGCTCCTTCCTTTTTTTCTTCCCCGACGCGCGGAGTTAATGCGCGCCAGATACTCCCGGAGAGCGTCGATAATGCCGCTCTTTAATGGCTAGGATTTGTTTATATTTATGGCTGGAAGTTCGCAGGCAGCAGGTGGGTTCCCGCTCGCTGGCATTCAAGAATCGCTTGGTCCTCGATACGATCGGATAATGCGTACCGTTAGGTAATTTCTTTTCGATGGAGACTGTAAGAAGCTTGTTTCGGATTTTGCTTTTCTTCTCTCTTCAGATATACGACCTTTTTTTATTGCTGAAGTCGACGGATTGCTTTAAGGGATGAATTCTACCACTAGATGGTGCAATTTAACACATAATCCTTAATTAAACATTTCTTAAACATTAAATTTAAACTTTAAATAAACATACTTCTTGGTGCAAGAAAATTGACAACCTAAGAACCAACCTAAAATTTCTGTCTCGTCTGGGAAAAAAAGGGTCACGCGCCAGCTCAATTAGTCAAGAATCACACACGAGCGTCGCCCGCTTGGAAAAGTGTCTTCCTCTTAGGCCGCGCCGTCTTTTGGGCTTTTCAGGCTGAGGGTGTAGTGTCAATGAATAAAAATTTGCGGCGAGGGTGGTCGCGCCGCGCGTTTGATGCCGACTTTGGGGAGAGTAAAAAGCGGGGCCGCAGTCTTCCCCTTGCGCTTCTCGAGTCACGCGGGACTGAAGAGACGTATTACTTCGCCCGTATAAGCGCCTCGCGTCTCTTCCCTCTCTCTTCTTATCTCCGTCTGTCCTGACAATCAGCGGTGGCTCGGAGTCGCACTTATTTTCGACTCACTGCTTATAGCCTCCCCCAACAGCGCAGGGTTGAATATACCAAGGCATTTACACCGACGTAGATGATTTTTGCATGTGACTTCGTAGTGCTGTGTATTCAACAAAAATTTTACTATTTTAATATTCGTAGTTTTAGTTCTTACCCACACCTTTAGTATAGATGCATCTGATCATATATGAGACTGCAGGTGTATAAATTATGTACGTAGAAGGCATTACTATCAATTGATCAATAAATAAAATACGCGTAATTATAGATGTGCACTGTGGAAGCGTTATTATGCTATTGAAAGAGATCTGCTGCCACAGTGGTGGAGTCATAGCGTCGCCTCGTCTTAAGTCGAGCTAATATACCCCTGCTCCCCTCCAGACGCGCGCAAAACCCGCGAAATTCATTCCGCCACCCTTGCGATTACTCGCGCTTTTATAGTCGACCAGAAGGAGCTGACTGAGTAAGATACCGAGGGCACGAGTGTGCGCGTCGGATGAATAATGTTCGGGCTCGCGTGTATTCCTTCGGATACAGTCGCCTTTTTTGTGAATGCGCGAAAAAAATTAATACCGCTTTATAAATTATGTTACGTAAGAAAGTAATTCCCGCGGACGGAAAACTTTTCTAGGATTATATTATATCGTCTCAGAAAATACGACGTGCTAATTATTTTATAAAAATCAGAAATTAACAGATCTTGTGCACAAAATATTGCGTTTTTTTAAATAGTTTCAATAGCATTTCATTATACGTAAACCGAGAAAGGAGCTGGAACGTCGAATGCGTAAAACTTTATATCGAGTCGGGTTTTTTCTTCGTCCGTAGCGGTGGGATGAGCGATCGCAGGTATATCGCTACATCTGCGATGCTTTATCGCCCGAGATATAAGGCAGACACTTTGCAAGGCATCGCCCGACGTTCTATGAGTAATGGCAAGACCACCCCGTGAATTCTCGCTGACGCTTCTAATCGCCCCCCCTTGTTACGATGTCAATGCGTCGATTTAAATGGGTTTATGGGTATTTTTTGCATATTAGTTTTCGATCGTTTATGTTTATTCGATCGTGATGTTTATTACGTAGTAAGGAAATTTGTGTCATTTAACATTCATACATATATATATTTTTTAATTCAGTTTGTTTTAGTGAATATGTTCACTATGTACATAAATTACTTTTCTAATGATTAGAGAAATGCGGATAATTACATTAGTATGTAAAAAGAATATATATTTACTCGCATGTTTGTTATGCAAAACATTATTTATGAAAATTTGGTTTAAAAAATAAGAAATTATGATTAACTAAGAAACAGAAATAATTATGCAAAAAAAGTAACAAAAGGAGGGGACAGGAAAGACGTAATTCAAGCACTCGACGTAGGTAGAGCTCGGGGTGTCGCGCGTATGAATAATGGTCCGGCGTCACTGAAACGCGTCCAATCATTCCCTTATTACGATATCGATACATTACGCTTTCGCTCTCGCGCCCGACTCTTATCTCCTTCGTTCTGCCTCGTTCGAACCTCGCTCTTCCCTGCCACCCCCCCCCCCCTTTTCACCCCACCCACTCGCGATCCTCTCCCTAGCCGCATAGACCGTGAGGGTTCGGTGGCAGCCTCCCGCTTCTTTTTCTCCGGCGTCCGCGAGGTATATCGATTTCAAGGGATTATGCGGCAATTTTTCAAGCCTACGCCGAATAATTACCAAGCTCTCGCGTTTTCGAAGACAGCCGCCCCCTTTTTTTCGCGCGCCTTGCTCCGACAACCCCACCGCTGGCGTAGCCGTCTTTTGTGGTTAATGGTGTTTTATGAGAGGATCTCAATTGTGCACAACCCTGCATGATACACTTTGGATTTTGCAGCTTAAATGTTTAATGTTCGAATCATTCGTTATTAACGTTAATAATATAACGTGATATTCACGTTCGGATAAGAATTCAAAATTACCTTTAGCATGAGAATTTATATTGTATATTTAAATCTTCAGCAATTCCTTCTTTATTTTTGTAGGAGAAATTATGTACTTTTCTCCCATTCATAATATGATTTCCGGACGGGATAAGTTTAAACTATAAATAAAAGCAGTCATTTAAATTGTTCTTGCAATGAAAATTTTCACAGTTAAATCTTTATAATTTCATCAAAATTAAATCGCGAAACGAGACCACTTTGTTTCAAATATATAAAATTATGTGTATATAATGAAATTACAGCCAAAAGCTTCGGAAATCGCGTGATTAATTTAAAAGAATCGACCCTTCATATTTCATTAAAATATGAAATATTCTATTAGCATTGTGAAACTTCATCGCGCATATTGAATCATCGACATTCATGAAAGACAAAAGCAGTCACATAAGTAAATCAAGAATCGATAAGCCTTACTATATACTAATGAATATTGCCCACTGAAACTACTCGAAGGGAACTGAATGTCTCTGTTTCTGTATGCCATATCATGTACTTAACACAGCACGAACAGAAAAATAAGTTATGTTATCCATAAATATTTTTGGGTTATTGCTTTGTTACATTTATTTTTAATATTTTTTTTAAATATGAAAAAACAGAGTTCCGCGAAAGTATCTGGAAGTTGATGAAGAAAGAAGACCAGGATTATTGGCGCGCCGGCGGGAAGTCGACGGAAAAATGTTTCTATTTAGTTCCGTCCCTTTTTTCGCACGAGCTACTCTTCTTTATTAAAAGACTGCTCCTTCTGAAGTACATAAACGGAGGTGAAGTTTATCTCATCGTCTCACTCTCTATCCAAGTGTAAAACTGGATGAAAGGTGGCAGAAGCATTATTTTTAAATTGCTTGGAATAACGTTTAGCTATAATAAAGATATAAGTATCGATATTCAATGTCTGTTTCTTTCTTTACTTTAAATTTAGTACCTGTATAAATGTAATCTAAGATATTGCGGTAAAGAACGGGAACATTTTTGGTTATGCAATTTCTTCGACTGAATCAGTATTTATAATAGTATTAAAAATGAACGAAAGCTGTGATATATTTCTGAATATATTAAAAAAAGTAATTAAACTTTTAGCTAATTATTTTGAACAATTCTTAATTAGAAGAAGCAAATAAGTAAGACTAATAAAAGGTTGCAAATGAGAAACGATAAATACTGAAAGACAGTCGTATTCGGGGTTTAAAAATAAGTGCAGGAGCAAAGCGAAGGATAGGTTGAAGGGTGCGGGTAGCTCGGGTGTACAGAACGCGGCGCACGAAACTGCCTCGAGAGCTGCGTCCTGGGAAAAATTGCGTCAATTACCCGCTGATTTCGGGGGCATCGAATCCGCCGCCGTCCCGGATTACCTTTCGCCGCGAACGCTGATCCCTTTCGCTCGTTTCGCGGCCCGGACGCCTTAATTCTCGGAATAAGGGATATAACGGTAGACGCGCCCGGGGTGCGCAGCCAATGAATTCCTGATTCTCGACCTAAATCTGTATTGCCTCTTCCAGGCTATACGGCCCTTCGTAAGCCGTAATGGTTAGTCGTGCGTTTGAGCCGGCGAATTTATTGTTTTCCTTTTTCTGTCTGTATTAATTGAGAGATTTGCATATTACACAAATCTAAGGCCTATTATTTGGTATGTTATTTTAAAATATGCCACAAAAATTAAATTAGCATTATGTTTGTTCGGGATCACATCCCGAACGAACCCTCAAAATTTAACGATCACCAATAAAAATCGACACTTTTATAAAAATGATATGAACTTTATTATGTACAAATCTCCAGTAACAAGTTTCTGGAATACTCACATTATCCCATTGCCAGTCATCCCCCATACTCCCCTATATGTATAACTAAAATTAACAAGTTTGTAAAACCTCTTTTCTCCCTTATTTGGCGATTGGAATTTATTCAAATTTAAATCCATCATTTTGGCACACGTACGGAAGGTAACTGCTGAGCGATTTTTTTTTGAAACCGCAATTTGTTGCGCATTTTAAATAAAAAAGAAAATACCGATGCCGGTATTGTAAGGATTCCCAACCGTGGGTTTTCATTTCCTTTTATCATTTTCATTTACTCTTACGACTTGAGCTCCGTGTCATTAATAAAAAATAAATAACAATTGGGTTGTCACCTGAATTTTGAGTCTTACTCTTAATTATTCCCAACTTTATGCTTTCGAGAATTTTTATAACGAGATGACAGTTGGACGAAGATTTAAATCCACTCGATTTGAAAAACTACAAGAGTAATCAAGGATGAATATTCATTAAACATCGTTCAATCGCATCCCTTAATTCTTGAACGTCGCCTAAAAGAGAACCCCGAAGACTCGCTGTAATCAGCAGCGTCGTTATTCATTGCCGGCGGAGGCCGGGCGATTGCCGCACTCGCCGCTGCAAACTAAATATTTAATTATTAAAAAGAAAGCTTCGCCGACACCCCGGAGCCGATCCCTTAACGAAGAAGCCTGCGCTTCCCTCGGCTTCATTATTCAGCAGCCGTCGATGGCTTATCTCACGCGATTGTCCCTCCCCCCCCCTCCCTCCCCACCGCTCCCTCCGGCTCTGCAAATAATTCCGCGAGTTATTCCCCGGCATATTTTCGATTATCGGCCAGCGAAGTGTAATCCCGGCGGCTGCGGGCCCCGCGAGGAAATAAAGTCGCAGACGTGCGCGGGGTGGGTGGGTGGGGGTGATTTTTCCCTCTTACCTCCTTAAAAGAAAGCGGGATAAACAGACGGGGCGCTGGCGAGGAGCGAGGAAATGTAAATTTCCAGCGAGCTGGAAGGAAGAGAAAAGAATGAGGGCTCGCTCTGCCCACCCTTCGCTCGGGTATGGATTTGGGGGTTGAGGGCTCGTGACTTCTTTAAATTTCATGTGCCAATTGTAAACGCCCGCCTGCACTTTGCCCCGACGAGAGAAACAAAGGAGCCAAATGTTCGACGGTTTTGCGCGAGTGTGTGAGTGGGCGGCGAAGGGTGGGAGAGGAAAGCGCGAGGTGAACTTCAGAGGTTCTTACGAAAGGTTTCGTTAAACTATCACGAGTAGTTCACAGAACAAATTCAGTACATATCTTAATAATCATTTTGTTTGATCAAAATTAAATTCATTTTCAGTTGCGATTACTATTATATGAAGTGCAATCGATTTTCATAATGAAAGATATAAAAAAAAAATACCTAAAATAAAATTATTATAATATTAAATTATTTGATAACTCACTGATCACTTTAATACTTTAAGAGTTATAAATCTTAGAAAGTAAATACTGGCAGTAAAATATTTTTTGGTGCCAAATTAATTGATTATTATATTATATTGAGTGCAATGGTACTTTTACATAATAATAATTATTACAGTTAATTATCAATATAGGGCATATTTAACGTAGAAAGTTGAGGTTAATATTACTCATTAAAATTATGCTATTTGTTCTATCATTACAAATTAGGAATTTCAAATATACCTATTATTGATGTAATACTTTTAATAATACCGATTTTAAAATAACAAACATTGTTTAATTGATAATTTCAATATAAAATATTTTCATGTATATTACAATGAAGAAGTTTTTTTCAATAACAATTTTCATTTAAATAGTATAATATTAGATGTGAATAAGCTAATTTTCTATTACAAAAAAATATAGTACTATAAAAAATCACTTCAACACGAAGCCAAGTAAACTTATCAACTTCATGAATTGGCCTATCTCCAACAAATTGAAATTTTATAACATTCCTGAGTCTTCGCCATGAAGCTTCAAGAAAGCTCTAGTACGCACGATCACGTTTTCTTACCGCCCGTAAAAAATAAACACGATAATCGCGACGAGGTATCGCAGCTATTTGATCCACGGCTGAATCCCGGATCCTCGATAAAGTAGCGCGCGACGACCCCCCGGGGGACGCTAGCTGGCCGCTCGCTATGCGGGGCACGTAACGAGAGAGGTGGCCTCCGTCAAGCCGGCCGTGGAATCTTTCACTTTGTAGGCGGGGGTCGAGCCGCCGCGGAACATCGCACGCGACGCTCTTGAATTTTTCAGCGGCCAACTTGGTGAGTAGCTTTTTCCGGGGGATCCGGAGGTGTCGGACGCCGCGCGCGCCTCTGGTATTGGATTTTCATAGGGTGCCAAGCGTTTTACGCTGTTTGCGGAATTTTTCGTAAGGAAATTTCGCGTGGGTGGGAGCTTGTATGGTACATGAATAACTATTTTAACTGTTTTTTTCGTGATAATTTACATTCTGCATTTCACTAATTTAAAAGATTTCTCAGTAAGTCTAGTTTCTATAGTATGAATTTAACGTTGATAAATTAGGAAAGTTTAAAATTGTAACATTGTAGCAAAATAAGTAAAGATTTTCAATCACAGAAACCTTAATGAAAAATGGGTCGGCCCGCATGGAGTACACGCCGAGGCGCGAGAAGAGAAGTGTCTGCGGGGGTGGTTCGAAGGAAAGAGGGACGGAGCAACAGTAGCTGAATAAACAAGAAAGTCCGGCCGAAGTCGTAATAAACGTCGGCGGGGGCTCGGTTCGCTTCCGATCTGCCGCCTCCGTCTTTTTTTCGCTCGGCTTCCTCCTTCCCTCGGCCTGTACACATAGTGAAAATTCAAAGCCGCGTCCCGGCGAACTTCTTCTCTAACCCCCTTCCTTCTTTTCGAGTCCTCTTACGCCCCGGCGCTAAAGCTCCTCTTTGTTCGAAGTTTTTTCATTGGCTCCGACGGAGACGCGCGCGATGAGAAAGTGTTTCGTCCGACTTCTACTTTTTTGAATCCTCGTCTTTGATTTTTCCCTTTTTTTGAAAATCCTTCACTTTATGAGGTATTTTTTCAGTGTCATGAATGATGTAAGACTTTTTACAATTTTATTGAAATATTCATTGCAAATAAATTAGTAGTTAGTTACTCAAAGACTCGAATGCTCGGATTATTAATTTAAATTGAGAAAGTGGTCTCGAATGATATATACGAGCAAAAATTACTCCCATCGTTCAACGTTCTGTGAGGTGTTCTGTGGATAACAGACCCTACCATATATGTGAACTGTTTTTGATGAGAGCAGATGTAAAATAAAGTGTGTTTTGGCCTTCGGTTGTTGGCTAGGCAATCGTCAGTAGGATACTGACAACCTTAATCGTAAACACACAAGGAAATTTTGAAAGAAAAGGGATCTAATTATAAGAATTAGGCTGCAAAATTGTTAGTGGAAGTGAGGCTTCATCTAGTGGTTGAAAAATGAAATACGAAAATATTTTTTTCCGTCCGATTCTTCGAAGACTCCCCTTATAAGATGCAGAAAAGTCCTCTATGAACCGAACCCCCTTTTCTCTCAAAATTTCCTTGTGTGTCTACGATTAAGGTTGTCGATATCGTACTGACGATGGCCTAGCCAACAACCGAAGGCAGAAACACACTTTATTTTACATTTGCTCTCATCAAAAACAGTTTACATGTGTGGTAGGGTCTGTTACTTTACAGAACACCTCACAGAAAGTTGAACGATGGGAATAATTTTTGCTCGTATAGATCATTCGAGAGCACTTTCTCAATTTAAATAAATTAATAATAATATAACTAAGTAATATTGAAAGTATCATTTGTTTCAATAATTTGAAAGAAAATTTTAGCATTCCACTGACAATCATGTTTTTTCCATCGATGTAACAATTCTAATATTTTTCGTCCATTTAAGTTATATACAAAACTGGTATATCATTAACCCTTAAAGAACATCTGGAGTTACGCTGACCCCACAGAAAATTGAAGGAAAATTAAAAAAAAAATTCATCGAAATCTATTTTAAGATATGGGATTAATGTAACTTTATGTGATCTATGGATTTATTTGGAAGTTTATCTTTTAAAGGTTATATAGACAAAATATCAGAACAGTCTTAAATCAAACTATAAAAAACATCAAAATTGGCAACATTTGATGTATCGCATTTGCATAGAAAACCAATTTGCTCTTCAGGCAACACTATCAAAATCGCAATCGATTGATGATTCTTAAAAATTTATCGACTCGTGAAAATTTTCTTGAAATACAGGCAAATAAAGCGCCGCGACACAATCGAGTTAGGAGCTATCGCGTCGACACGTAGCTGGTCAAATATTTGTCGCCCGCTGACGGCATTTATATACAGGCTTGGGTTATTTGTGCTTATTACACTCGGCCGTCGGTTTACCGGTGGATACATTCACTGGCAGCCGGCCAATTAAAATTGGGCGCGCAGGTATACTGCATATTAAATTCGGTGACGGCGCGATCGACGTCCCCTCTCGCTTTTTCGTATTATGCGCTCGCGGGGATGACACCGAATCATCTCTTTGTCGTCCGATTCTGTGTACGTTTTCACCGCTGGCCTGCTTTATGCGATGGAATTTGCGTTTTTTATGCTCCCAGATCGGAGACTGTCAAAGGTCTGTTTAATGAGAGGTATCGCGACTATTGTGGCTGCCAGTATTCCCAATGGAATCGGGGACGCAATGTTTGACGCATTACAGAAGTTTCGTCAATTATCTTTTAATACGATGCGTATATTGTCTTTTGATAGAAAGTAAATTAATGTGTACTGCGCTGAATGCGCAATAATAAATTGCCCCTGAATACTTGCCTTAATAAATTTAATTTGGTCATATGCTTTTTCGTAGTGAATTATTTGAATGGAATTCGTTACAGGAATGAATGTTTTCAATATTGACATAACCGATGTATGTTCAAAATTTTTAATCATTAATAGAGTAATAATTTTATATTAAAAGGTGCTCACTAATACCAATAATGGCATATTCACTTATCAAAAATCAAAATTTGAAATTTGAATATTCACATTAGTGAATAACTTATCAGTTATTTATATTTAGAAATCTCTAATTTTGCGCAATATTTACTGCCAATATATATGATTTTATTCCACCCATTAAAAATGTTGTCGACTAAAATGAATATCTTCCTTGCACATGACAGTGCGAGGGAGGAGAAAGGAGCAAACGGCTCAGGAGCTCGGTTATTGCCTGTTATTCCTCGGCGGTGACGAGCGGCCGGCAGTTTTCCATATAAAAGTCAGTGGCCAGAAGACGCCGATACCCGCTCTCCTCCATTTTTCTCCCCGACATATTTCTCGCGCGTCCCTCCTCGGAATATTTGCCGGCCGCGTTCGCAACGTCGGCGGGATTTGCATACGCTCGCAAAAAAAAGGCCGCGTATAGCCCGGGGATCGAGGGGGAGGAGGAGTGTAAAAGACACGCGCGTCGCCCGTCGGAGGAGATAAAAAGATAATAAAGTAAAAGAAGGACACTGAGTTATCTGGCGTGAAATTTTTTCTGCCAGCCCTCCGGTTCGCCTTCCGTTATTCTTCGACCTTTTTCTCGCGATGCCGCGGCGTAAGGTTCCATCGCGTATCGGAAACTTTATTAAAGCTATTCATTGATACCGGGATTGCTGTATAGGCTATTCTTACCCTGTGTTATTTTTTACTTTGGTTTCCAATATTTATTCCATTAAATTGTACTGTAAAAATAAAGATGCCGCGGAGTAAGAGATTTTTATCTCAATATTAAATTTACAATAAAAATATATAAATTTAATTTTAACTTTTCTTCTCCTTTAACCACATTATAAAAGAATAATTTTTTAATAAAAATATTGGAACGGGTTACGATTGTATATTTAGTAATGAATTTGTAGTCAATCGGCTAATCTCATTTCCCTTCAAAAAAGAAAGATAAGTCCATCAGAAAGGCAATCGGCATTTCGAAAAGAAAGACGCGAGCTTGCGAGAAAAAGGCGAGAGAAATCCTGGCGGGAGGCGGGCGGCAAGGAGTTTGGGTTCGCGTCGGTGACGTATTATGCCGGAGCGAGAGCGTCGTTTGGCAATCTTGGGGGGATTCCACGGGATACAATGGGATCTCAATACATCACCTCACCTAACACCACCGGAGTTCGCCCGGTGGCGTAATAGCGCCGCTGCTCGCGTAATAGCTGCAGCGAGAGTTATAGTTCAACAAAACGCGGAAATGGAATATGTCGGGGCTCGTCTACGAGGCGCAGTGAGCTGGTGAATGCTTGCCACCACGAATTAATAGCCAATGTAACGTACTCCTTTATTTCTTACTTGCTGTTGAATATTGCTTTCATAAGGGGTAACTATAAAATCTGTTTAAACTACCTTAATCTGCAATTCACTAGTTTTGGTGTTCAATGGTAACTGGATAGTTGCTGACTAAAAATTTGTTTTTATCCATTTTTACAGTGGAATTAGTGGAAACCCACTAAAATTAGTAGCATTTTACTATCAAGGAGATAGCCATATACCGTTGATTCCGGATTTCGCTCAAACAGTGAAGAGTAATTTACAGTAAATAATTTTGATTGCGCGTCTTGGGGTTTGCTCCAATAGGGCCTTGTAAGTAAATGGAAAAGAGCTTGCAGCCTGTTTATCTTATTTCGCAAGTATTGTAAAATTAAAAATTGAAATTGAGGATTTTAGTTAACCCTAACGTACTCAGATACTTTATTGTTTATAGCGTGGAAAGACAAGATATACTATTTTATTAATCTTGAATTAAAAACTAAATTATATATACTGTAATTTTGGCATTTCCATATGTTCTACCATTGGAGGCTATTGTAAGTTACTTATTTCAGTTCCATGTAACAAATTGCACAATTAAAAGTGACGAGCTTATTTAAATGTCAATACTACTTCCACACAACCCGGAACCAAATCAATGATCCAAGTACAGACATTTCCTAATATAAAAAAGCCTGCATAACCATCAACCAAACTAAAGCAACTTTTCCCCGACAATGGCCGACGAGGCGACTTCTCGCAAGTCTGCCTGCGAAAAGCAGCTAATTCATCTTGCACGGGGTACTGCGAGCGAGGCGCGCGCGCGCGCGTCTCCTGGAGGTGCTGGATGGTAGCTTGTGCATTCCGGAGGCTGCAACGGCAGCCCCCGGCCGGGCCCGGGAGGGCGAGAGGACGCGTCTTGGCCGGAGGACGTTGACATCGCCTCGGCCTCCCCCCACCGGCGGGAGGCAGGCGTGGCCGCCGCCGCCGGCGGAGTGGGGGCTGCGCTCTCTCACCTTCGCACCTGCCGCAGCCAAGACACGCCTACTAGCCGCGACGGATACATCCCGCGCGGTCCGCCTACGCCCGTCTCTTGCACCTTCCGCCCCGCCGCTTCTTCGAAGGTGCCGCGGTCCTCCCGAGCTCGACTGAGGGAATTTTTTATGCCTGGTGGGGGGAGGAGGCAGACGTGTCTCAGCGTTACGTACATTAGGCGAGGCGAGATGCGACCGACGCCTGTTTTTGCTAAGCAAGCCAAGCCTGTCTAGCTGCTGCGAGTGCAAAGTTCCTGGTACTACGGGAATCCACGATCATGCTGCTGCTTATGAGGAAACTTTAGATTGTAAAGTTCCTGTTTCTAGATTACTCGACAATTGAGCTTCTGCATTACCAATTACTAGTACGGTTTTTTATTTGAATGTCTTCGTTGTATAGCTGTCCAACAGTGAAATATTTGGCCTAACTATAAAATTTATTTGTGATTTACAATGGCCCGTTTGATTCAAATCTATCATTGTCTGCATTTAGGGAGTTATAGAAACATTACAAAACATTCAGAGATAACGACAATTTGAACGATAATCCAATAATTCAAATTTTGATAAAGAATTATATATTGCACAAACTGGAAAAAGTAACAGAACTGCTATAGTAGACAATGCAGACTTTACCTTGTTAAAGATTAATCTCGCAAATATTGAACAATTTCATAATATACGAACTCGAAGTAATTTTCAAAATTTTTGTTGGAAATTCAGGATAAAATGTAAAACATAACTCAGAGCGGGAAATACCTGCATTACCGGAGCTCACGGCATTAACAATTTTCCGCGCGCCGCGGCAAAGCAAGCCCGAGTCCGCTATTTTCCAAACTTCCTTCTCTCGCAAAAGAGGAAAAATCGCCCGCTCATCGACACATGCGCCCGCGCTTCAAAGCCTTCGCGCAAGGCAAGCGAACCGCGCTATTCTTCTCGCTCGCTCTCTTGAATTCCCGGAGTGTCGGTAATACCCCGCACTAAAAGCGCTCGGAGAGAGACGGAGAAATAGAAATAGAAGCTCGTGCTCGTAGCTTGGAGGGTGGGGTGAGAGTGGTGGTAGTGGTATTCAGTGGTGGGGGATCAAGAGGAGGATGAGGGAGGGAACGCGGTTGCAGAGGATGCAAGGAGGATGCGCGCGTCGAGTCCTCGCCCACCTCGCGCCCTCCCGACATCTCCTCCGCGTCCACTTCCCCTCCTCGTGCAGTCGCACGAGATGGGAATGTGCAAGTGCCTTTTATACTCTCTCGCTCCCATATCTCTCGTCCTCCGCCTTCCCTCCCCCTCCATCCCCCTTCGCCCCTCCTCGCAGATGTCGCGCGGGAGGACTCGGTCCTTCTGGGCTATTCCTCCTGAAACGAGCGAGAGAGAGGGGACGCTTTAGCATCGTGAAAGAGGGAATTTATGGCTCTCGTCAAGGATTTTTAGTGTAGCCCCTAACCCCCAACTCACTCCCACGTACCCCCTTTATAAATGCGAGTACGCCGACTTTGTTTCCCGGCCCCAGGTGGATGACTATGTATGCGCCGAGCCTCGAAAATGGCTACCCTGGATATTATTTCACGAGGAAGTACGGGCTCTTGGGATATATCAGATGCTCTCTCCGATGTCTCCTCGCGGCGGCGCGAATGCCGGGACATTGTCTTGCCGGGATAGTATCCGAGTTTGGATGGGAGTCGGGACGTATACGAGCGAGCTGCTGAATCGAAAGAAATTTAAAAGAGTTGTTCTCTTGCTTTTATGGGATTAGTACTGCAGGGCTATATAAAGTGTGACGTAGCTGCTCAACCGAATCGCCGAATCTTCTTCATAGCTTTAGTTTTCCTGAAGACTCCGATTCTTTCACGAAAGAGTCTCGCTTAAGAGGGATTTCTTTGCACTGTAAATGTAAATTGAAAAATATAAAAAGAAGGGGATGTAGACCAGAGTCTTCGGCATCACCATTCTTAATTATATTACTATCCTCCATTAAAATGTCATTTCAGCTGCTTACCAAAAAAACTTTTATTAAGACTTCGTATTATATTTTAACTAGCTTTTAATTTAAAACACCCTGTAAAGATCCACATCGCCTTCTGATTAGTCTTCTCGAATACCCAATAGTATTGTCTTAGCTTAGGTGCAAATCTACGTCCACCATAACCAGGGAATCATTAGCATGCACCTACTGTTTTCTTTGTGCTTACAACCGACTAATGTTACGCATGAGTACGATGCAGTGTTTCATGGGGAGCAGTTCACGGGTTACATATGGGGGAGGTTTAACGAGGTGGGCGCGTTACGCGCGTGCTCGAGCGCTGAGCCTGCTGAAACTTATGTTGACCCGACCATGCGAGGATACTAATTATCGCGTGAAGTTCGCAGCCGATGTATGGCCACCTACCAGACCATCTATTTACAAGGTTGCCAAGCCGGGATCGGCTGCTCCGAGAGAGTTAGGATGCTTTTGTTGAAAGATGCTGCGGTATGTAACTTGGCTGAGAGCTCCGTCTTAGATCTCGAGCATAAACAGCGAGCAGATCTGACATTGGTTTTGTATTGGACGAGTGCCGAGACTCGAGGGTCGTTGACTCGCTCGCTTTGATTTGAGGATTTTCTGGTTGCCATTTGGAGTCTTTACGAGCTGGCGCTTATATCTGTTGACTGAGGAGAAAAAATGTTGCGGTGGGAAAACTTTATTCAGAATTCTTTCTATTTCAACACTGTACAGTGATGGAAAATATGCCGTGAATTTATGCTCGTAAGTTACGGTTTCCAGAATCTAAAGAATTTTCAACATTTTCCTAACAGTATTTTCCTATCAGCATTGTTCCGTGAATAAGAATTTTTGTTCTTTTAAAACCACGTTAATAAATGTTCTGCATTCATAATTAGTTAAATTTCAGTTTAAATTTCTGTAATGTTGAGCCTGCAATTGTTAATCAAATTCTGCGTAGAAATACCATTTGCAGCATCCTCCAACTCTTTTGTAGAGAGCGATACACCACGTGGTACGGGTCCGCGTGGGGGATGCAGGATGCACGTGTACGAAGCAACAGGAGAGACGAGGTGCGTGGGAGTGGGGTGACTGCCTCGTGTATACGGGCTTGTTTAGAGAGAGACGGACAGGCGGAGGAGACAGGCGAGAGGGGTAGCGCAGACAGGAGGCACGTGCTCGGGCGCGCACTGAGGGGGCGAACGGTGGTGGGAAAAGCCTGCCTGTCTGCCTGCCTCTCCCACTTGTTGTGCTTTACAGTGTTGTGTTGTGCGCTTGTGTATACATCGGGGAAAGTTCAACGCCGGCTAGACGATGGTGCGCCACCGCTGCTCTGCTGATACCTCGCGACATGACAATTGTTACAGTTGATATGGTTCTTTTAATTTACCGCAACTTTTGGGCATTGCAATTATTGATTTTCATTTGTGAGATAAAAGGAATGATAGATTGCAGATCATCTTTAGGTTAGTTATAATGATGAAAAATTTGTAAAGTTAACGAACTATAAAGGATTTTGTATACATAATGTTGGGCGACGGAACAGTAGTTAAAATCGAAAAGTCGAAAATGGCCCAGCTCTTGAAGGGGATGTATGATTACTAGTCGGGCGTATCGCGGTCGAACGTACTTGGCCGTTTTAAGGGAGGGCACCCCTTGCTTTAAAGGGAAAATGCACTAGTGGGTCGCTTAGGATCTGCCACCCTATCTATGGACAAACCCTACCTACATCGAAAAATCAATTTGCATTCACAATTGTTAAAAACATTGAGCTCTATCCTAACTATATTATTATTTTAGAAGTATTTCCTTAGTTTTCTTCGACTAATTACTGAAATATTCGAATGTATAAGTACTTTGCACGTCAATTTACTTCGTTTCAAGAACAGTCTAACTTTATACGAGGTAACTTATAATTTCCTTTCGAAAAAAGTGAAGTTGCGATAATTGCAGCGAATGCAAAAAGAAGCAAAAAAGCTTACATCGGGTAGGCTAACGGTAAAAATGTTCATAACAGGCCTCTTAAACTCGGCAGCGAACTCGAAGAAAGCCTGAAGAACAGAAAACTTCTGGCCCATTCTTCTTCTGCGCGGCATCGATCCCACGTTCGTGGCACCGGCCCCCAGCTACGACTCGCGACGCCTCGAAAATTTCGACCCCCGACAGCGGTCGACTTTCATTTGGACGGGGCCAAAGGAGCCCCGGCGAATCGCTAATGTTTAATTGGCGGGCGCATTAATTGCAGCGCGCGATTGCCCCCTTCCTTCGGAATTGCGCCGCTCCTGGCATTGAATGCTAAACAAAAGCTAATTTATATCCGGGAGCTGCCGGAGATCGCGAGATGAATGGCTGGTCTCCTTGCATACCAAGTAGAGGCCGGAGTTTCCAACCCAAGTCGAGGTGGCGCCGCTCGACGGCCTGGACTCCTCTCTTTCTCTGTATGTATGCCCTGATTACTCAAATTAAGCTTGTGAATTATGTTCTTTAGTAGTTTTTAGTCGGTGATGTATTTTAAGACTGCCAATCTTAATTGTGCCAGCTTAAAACCCATAAAATGATTCGGTTTCTTTACTATTTCACTTACAAATTGATACTTTTGAATTCAATGAACTCAATTAATATCAAAATTATCAAATACTCAAATGTCTCAAGGAATTTTTACACTTTCTACATTTTTTGTAAATAAAGTTGAACGTAAATTTGTTTTTTTTTTTACTTAACGACTTTGCACAAATATTGGCTACGTTCTTTTCAGTTGTAGAGTATCTTTTAATTATGAAATTGGTCTACTTACAAGAATAAGATTATCGGGATTCAAATTCTCGAGGAACTACCATAAAAAGCAATTGGATCAATAAACTGCATAATCGCTTACTAAATAGACTTGGTTTTAGAAACTGTCACATAACACATTTTCCAAAAACCTTAGAATGTATAGACCGCGATTAATACTCATGTATCCATTTTTACATCAAATGCTCAAAATCTTAATCGTTTCCAGTATTCTCATTAAAATATAGAATAAATTCATGAAAAAATCGAGAGATCTTCATCGGCTATTTCACGACATTTTACTCATCCAACAGAATTTGTTTAATGTTTCACGCAACTCTATCCCCACATGCGTCTTTCAGTCCATGTATTTAGAAATTGATAAGTCGTCTTGGAAAAGCATTAAAGCCTCCGCTTTCTATAGCTTCAAAAATTAATCGCGTCGCGACGGCCCCGGGTGCAATTACAAAATAATAAAGACACGATACCTAGTGTTACGTAAATACTTTGGGAGATCTGAAGTTTGTCATTGTATGAGTGCGCGCGACTGCAAGCTGGTGTACGCAAACGCGGAGTCTGGGAGGCGAGCGCGGAGGTCGAAGCCCAGACGTCTTAATGTCTGGCTACGTTGGCGGGGGACTCCCTGCACCGTTAAGCCTCGGGGATTCAATTTATTCCAGCTTTGCCGCAAATAATACAGACATTGTATTAGCGATATCGTTATTATTGTCGGCTTCGTGCTTTTTTTTTCTCTTTAATGTAGAATACGATTAAATGAAATTGAGGCGCGTGAATTTTGGGAATCAAGTTTAATTTGGTAATTTACTAAGATTTTCTTAAACCAATGCTGATCATTTATTCAGTAAAACAAAATAGAAAGTTTTCGTAAGTTTTCGAATAATCCTTGAAGGATTAATTACTTTATCGCCGAGTAGCACATCATCGAACGCGCAGAATTAAAATTGCTGTCGCACCATTAAGCGCAAAATTGAAAATTACTGTCTGCCAAGTCGATGACTGAATCTCGTTGGCCTTCGCGCTTATTACCGACTCGTCACCCGTATCGATCCGCGCTCACTTCCAGAAAGAAGGAGGAGGGAGATAGAAAGAGAGATGGAGATGATCGCAGGCCAATAATTAACAGTCAAGTCGTGCGCTGCCGTACACCTCAAAACGTTACGCAATTGTGATAGTTTTGTAATCAAGAGACTGCAGACCTGCATTAAATTCGTTGTCGCATGGCATTTTTGAAATTTTGCGCGTTTGATGATTATTTTGAGGAGTGTCTTCCTTTTAAAGAAAATTTCATTTCTTCGGAGTGATTAGTTGTAAGAGAAGTTGTTTTAATTAAAATTTCAAAAAATGTAAAGAGAAACTACAACTAGGAATAATAAGAATAATTTAAAAGTTTTGAAAAAGACTACTCATGCATCAAGCAAAAGCGATGAGTTATGAAAAAATGGCGCGAAAGCGTGCGTTATTGTTCATAACCTAATGTTTTCTCCTGATATATACTATATCAAATGATGTAAAGGGGGCTTTAGAGAAAGACAAATTCACTCCATGCAATTATAATTAGTTGAGGTTTTTTTTTGTTCCGTGAAATCACTAACCACTTTTCAATAAGGGACTTTGCAAACACTTTTAACCAAACTTTATTTTTATACCGCAAAAAGCCGTAATTCCACGGAAAAAGTGTATTTGAGCCACAGAAATATTTCATTAGAGCCTAAGAACTGTACTAACGAGACACGATCTGCCCTGGATACTATGCACACGTGTCGGCGTGTTTCCGCGGAGGAGCGACTTGTGGGCACGCACGTGCGCATTTGTCAGCGTTTCGCGGAGCGATAATGTACGCTCTGCGTCTACTATTATCGCGCGCACGTACGCGGTATTGCCGGTTAATAAACAGAGGGCCGTGTGTTCCTCCGCGGAAATGTGAGGCGTCAAGAAGACGTCGCGAGAACCAGCTGCAGATGGGTATAGTTCATTTCCTCGGTATGTATCAGCTTACGTACGCAAATTTGTTTTTCGATTGCATTTCATTCAGGCTCCAATCGCTTGAATAAACAGAGGAATATATTTTTCTGTAGAATAATTGATTTTTCTTTTTATTGTAACGAATAAGTAGTTTTTTTCGAAAAATGAAACAAATATTTTAAATACGTGCCCAAAGCTATCAACCACTTTTTTGTATTTGTAAAATACTACTATTTTATAAAACTTCAATAATTGCTTTAAAGTTCCCAAATTTTTAACAGATAGGTAATGCAGAGTCTTATAATTAAATAAAAATTAAGTGTCCAGAGCTACCCGTATTTACCTTACATTGAAATATTAACTTTATATGCAAATTAAAAAGTGATATTTGAACAAAATTTTAACGAGTTTTTTTAATATATATATTAAACTGTCACACTTCAGTCACACAGATTTTATTAAAAACCGATAAAAAGTTGTATGTATAAAATTTACAATAACGACACACTTAGCAAGATTTAATAAAGTAAAAACAAGAAATAATTCAATCGACAAATGTGAGATTAATATTTTAATATTGGATGCGCAAACGCAATTATAAACAATCGAATCTGTACGTGCGCTCACGCCAATAATGATGTTCAATTTTGATAAACGCATGCTTAATCTTCCGATACAAATGCAATTGAGATCGCATCGCGTATGCTAATTTTAAATCGATACTCCGCGAGGATGTGCAACGTGAGCCTTGAGTTCGTGATCAACTCGTTAAACTTCGATTCCTTCGCTCTTCATTTTTTTACGTGCTGATTATTAGTTAAACAAAGTTGCACATTGATTGACCGTCTCAATTTATTGTTGATTTACAGAAGAAAAATAACGATCGGTTCGATAAAGCTCGAAATTTCTTTTTAAAGAAAAAACACGTATTGCGTGTTTAGTTTATAAATTATCGTTCAATGTGAATAAAAACCATAAAAATAGAGATAAAGATGGTCGACAATTAAACAATTTTTTTCACTGATTTAAAAAGCTCGTAAAAAATTTTACGAATAAAAAGTGGTAAATGGTTGAATGTTTTCATGAATTCGGTTTTTTATTCATAATAAACGAACTAAATATTTTAATGAAGTATTTAATAAAAGGTACTAAATCTGAGTCTTAAATTTGAACTTGAGTGAATGTACCGGAAGATGGGGATAAAATACCAATATAACAAAAACGGAAGCGGGAGAAGGGGCGATTTCTTCGAAAAGCGGAGAAACTAATCCGGCAAAACAGCAAGTTATAAACTCGCGCGTCGGAATAATGTAAACGACGGGCGGTGCGACTCTGCTTATAATGAAATCCAAATAAAAGCTGCTGCACGTATATACGCTGGAGGAGTGGAATCGCGCCTTCCACAGGCAAACAATGCCAGACGAGGAAAACAATAAGTTTCATGAATTACGATTCGCTGGCTCCGATTCTTTGTTATTTTAAATAATTAGTTATGTACGTACATAACGTATGTCATTACAATAACAATTTATATTTTTAACCAGTATATATAAAATAAGTGTGTACATGAATTGAGGTTAATATTTTGTTAGCAAAGAATATTAAGATTTTTCATTCACTTATGGTGGAATAATTGTAAATAAAACTTGCTTGTTTTATTATTTTTTTAATGCAAATCTTAATCCGAATATGTAAATTAAATAAATTAATTAACTCCTACGAATCTTTCTTCTCTGAGAAAAAATGCTCGTTACACATGGCTACAAAGGAGCCGCATTCGAAAAAAGAAAAAACTGGGTGCTACATTTGAGGAAAATTACTCGGAGCCCCTTACACTTCTTTTCATTTCGGGCTGCAACAATGAGAACTCGCGAAGCAGTCGTGTTCCTCGCGTTCCTTGTAAGACCGGAATTACAAATTTCATCCTCTGACCCGGCCAGGGCGCCAGTTTTATCCTTATTCTCCTTCTCGCCCGGTGCCTTTATTGTTACGGTGATTTAGACGAGGGAGGAAACGCTTAAGGAGAAAAATGGCCGAAAGCAACGAAAAGAGGGCAGCGGCCTCCTAACGTGACAATTAGCGGCAATTTAGCTCGTTGGATACATCGCTTTTTTAACGGATGGATTTGAAGGTTCGATGATTCAGCAGATTTTTTTTTTTTTTAAAGAGACAGGTTTAAGATTTACAGAGACGTTTCTTTGATTTGTTTCAATGGATTCGTTGTTTTCTAATAATCCGCAGTAAGGTTGTTAAAAGTTTTTGAAAGTGCAATATCGTAAATTGTCAACTTTTTTATTTTTTTATTATTTACGGCTTATATTACTTCCTTCACAGGCATTATTAAATAGCCAGCTAATTAGTAGTAATTGCTATTTCTTAGATGGTATATAACTTTTAAGCCAAAACTTGTAATAACTCGCTTCAACATACAATTAACCATGGTTAGTACGTTATCTTCAGATCAATTATCCAACTAAAACTTTCAAAGATGCTTTATGTAAGAAAGCTTGAATAAAGAGTATTTAATACTACGGGTATACCGAACTAAATAATAGTGCAAAAAATAACTTTAAAATCTATTTATCAAGTATTATTTAAGAAAAATTCTCTATCAACTAACAAACATATTTTCTTTTTACGTTACTTAAATGAAGTTGCAGATCTTTAGTTTCGTTGGTCAATCGTCACGTGAGTCGCGTAAAAGCGCACGGGCGATAACGAGAGCCGCGATTAACGGTCGCGCATCGCGCGGGGATTAGTATCAGTTGTCCATTAAATTGTGCCGGGCACGCGCGGCTCTTCCGCCCGTTTACAGTCTATTAAACGGGATTAAATGCCCCGGGGGCCTCGAATGACCGCGGCTCTTTATCGGCCGCTGGATCCGCATCTGCGACCGAGACTCCTCGGACCTGCAAGCTTTCTTCCAGCGGGCGAGACGTGCCTTTCTCGCGCGATTCCCTACTGGAGGGTGGCTCCCTGCTTGTCTGAGTTATTGGTTCGATCGATCTACCCTTGACATACGCTAGGGAATAGCCTTTTACGTGTTTCTTTCTTTTTTTTTAAAGAATTGTGTTTTCTGGTAGTCTAATTTTGTAAATTAATTGATAACTCAATTGTTTTTCTGATTTATTGAGCGTTTTAACTATTCTGGGTAATGGATTATGATTAAATGAGTTCAAGGTGCTTGGATAAAGTGATTTGAAGTACATAAAAAATGCAGGGTTAAGTGAATTAATTTAGGGTAAATGAGTAAGATACGTGGTGAGTTGCTTGAATTTAGGATTTAGGTATGGAGTGAGTGAACTCTCGTGTGAATTGAATTTTGATTTCATTTTGGAATGGAGGGCATGAATTTGCAAGATTCGATCAACGAATTTGGCATTATAGTTTCAATTTTTTTAAAGTTTGAATGCATTGAGATTTTGATGGAGTTATTTGAAATTATGACTTATTGAGTTATGTATATCAGAAAAAGTTTAGTAAATAAGTTGTGATTAGGTTTAGACTTCGATTTTAAATTTACTAATTTCAAGTTCAAAGAAAAAAAACTTGCATTTGTTCGGCCGTGGCTGCGTGGATTCGCTTGCCAGGGAACTGCCGTCGGTTGAAAGTGATCCTTCCCCCAGGAGCCGTTGTCGAATGGACTCTCACCAATGTGCCCCTGCAATCAACAAATTTTAACAGAAATTCAATTTCGGTTTTAATTAATACATAATAGTAAATAAATCATCTTTTACAGAGGATCAGTCACAATTTATTAAATTATTATTATTAAATAAATATACTATTCGATATTTTTCCCCTAAAATGCATAACGGTCACGTTGAATCCTGCAATAATCAAAGCAAGCAGAGAATGTCAGTAACTGTTTTCGAACAGTTTCATCGATACACCCCTCGACATTAAAAAGCCCCTCTGGTGCAAGCTCGTTCATACGCGAGTTAAAAAGCAAGGCAAGAGGGCGTGAAATCGCCACGAAAATCCGCAGATCAAACGTCGGGGATTCGCTCCGAATTTTTTCAAAAAAATTGTTCGCGCTCCTGTGTGCACAAGGCTAAATGCGTTTCCGTGTACGCTTGCCTCGAGTAGACGCGGTGCGCACCTTTTTTTCCACGGCATCGCTGCGGGCAGCCTCTCGCTCTTGCTTTTTTCCACGGCTACCTCTAGACGATCTCGCGATATCGGACATGCGCAAGTTCTCTCTCTCTCTCTCTCTCTCTCTCTCTCTCTCTCTCTCTCTCTCTCCTCTCTCTCTCTCTCTCTCCCC
>JAXIUT010000037.1:10946645-10961622 GCA_035586675.1 Eurytoma californica | reverse complement strand
AGTAAAATTTAAATGTGCGTTAGTTTAAATCGAATTGCTTGGGCTTCTAGAAGTAGACGTAATATATTGTAAGAGGAAAGTTTAGTGAAACGCAGTAATGGGTAACGTAAGTTGGCAGTATTGATATATAATTTTCTCATCAGTAAAATAACTCTGTATACATATTGATGATTAATTCCCAATAAATTAATTTGAAATAAACTATTTTTATTTCAAATATTTTTCTAAAGAAACCTCGCATTCGCGAGTCCGACTAAATATCATAAACTTTGTGACATTGTTCTAAAAAAAGATTTTGTTTTTACGTCACTCAGAGTCGTATTTGACCATAAAACAGGCAGGCGATACACAGCGTAGACCTATTTCAGACAAAAGTGCGGGCGAAGCGTAAACGTCTCGGTAAATAATCAACTTACGCGCGACGCTCGCTCACCAATAATTAACCCCGAGTACACGTGTCCTCGTCTGACATGACGTCATCCACCGTGCTAATGTTCCTTTCCACTCCTCTTTCGAGTTTTAAAAAAGTTTCTTTAGCTGATTAAACATTGACAAAAAGTAAATAATATAATATAACACAAAGACTCGTGTCGAACAAAGGAATTAAAACGAAAAAATTGTTTCATTCATTACGCACTTAATGTTGCTTCCTTATTTTGAATAATAATTTAAAACGGAAAATTTTCACATAATTTACATTGAAATGTGAAATCTTACATCAGACATCCGCTATTGTTGCGCACACATTTTATTCTATATAAAAAAGAAAAATGAATAAAAAAAAAAATTAAAGAAGAATGAAACGAAAGTTTGAAAGTTGCAGGTTACAAGTATATTTTACAGGAAACGGTACGCAATCCAAGCATTTTTCTCAAGTTGGGATGCTGATGAATCATCTAAACAGCGAGGAGGTACGTCAGCTTTGCGGATTGTTTTACTCTGTTTGTCTTTCCCGCGCGCGTTGTTTGCGCCCATTCACGAGATCATCTGAAAAATCGCGTCGGCCTTTTATGCGCCAAGGCGATTACATTAACTATTTTATACTTTTTGTTTGTATTTATCTTTTAGAATTCTATTTTTTATGGGAAGACGTACAAGTTATCTACAGGCCAGATATTTATTTAAAAGATCACCAATTATTAAATTAGAATAAATAAAACCTCGGAAAATACTATATTAAAATAGATTGAAGTTTTTCAAGAAATTTTCCATCATTAAATTGGTAAAAAAATAAAAAAGAAGTATTAAAATAATTTTTTAATGAGCATAATATAACTTCACCGTGCACAATGTCTTTATGAAAGTAATTATAATAAAAAATATCAAATTTTATAATGGTATATTTCTACCTAAAAAAATGAAACATAGCTTTTTTGTATTCGAAAATAAATTTATAAGGAAAATCAACTTTTTTGCTTACACAAAGTTTAAACATGTAAGCTTGTATAATTTTAAAAACTGTTAAGATTTATTTTAATATTAAGTAACAGCACGATGAATTTAAAAATAAAACCCACCAGACCATTTACAACATACTATTGTTTAAAGCTTTTTCAAAAAATATATATAAACATACAGGTATATTTCAAAAATAAAGTATTTTGGTTCTAAAACTTTTTTCATTACGATGATACTTCCCCTATGGCAGCACAATTACAAAGAAAAGAAATTAATAAAGTAAAATACAAAAGTAAGTAAAAAATTTTATATAAAAATAAAAAAAAAAAAAAAATCACAAGTACCAACTTTCAATGTATATCCCGACGTTTTTATACGTTTTTTTCTTCGCACAAGCGATTTCGCATTCGCATAGTAACGAAGCTCCTTTAAGTGAACGAGGCGTGGGCAGGCAAGCCGAGGCCTGCTCGCACGGTCGCCTCTAAAAATAAATATGTTGTTTATTCACAAGTAAACCGGATGCCGTTGTTTGCTTTGGAACAAATTGTTTTGTTAAGTTTCGCCTGCCGAGGCTCCGCGTACACGTGAAGCTCGCTTGCCCCCCCCCCATTTCACCCCGCCTGGCCCTTTTCGAAAGCCCCCTCGAACCAGTTCTCGTCGCCCAAACTACGCGCACGCGGTTCATTCATCGCATCGACTCTTCAATTTCGTACACGTAAATTTGGCGGAGCAATTGATTATTGAATTTTTCAATTATCGTTTTAGCGTAATTGTCATATTGAAATAATGTGAAAGGTAAATGTTTAATTTGTGGACAATTGGTTTTTTTTATCAATAATTTACAAATATACAAATACTTAAAATTTAAAACAAATTTTAAATTATAAAGATGTTAAAATTTAATAATAAAAAATCTGTGATTTGTTTATAAAAAAATGTTCTAGTTATTCAAATTTAATTTCCTTTACTCACACCAAAAGTGACATTGAAAAACAATATCCTCAAATTTGAGCTTATTTAGGGCTCGGAAGAGACTTCCTGTTGCAAGTAGATATTGCAGGGCTTCGAAGAAGTTCTAGACCTTCCAAAATATAGGTAAATATGTTTACTAACAGTAGAAAAAATGTTGTTTACATATGCATGGGTTAACATATTTTAAATGTTTAACATTTCGTTATTTAAAGATGGTTTGCTCCCTTAATAGTAATTTCTTTCATTTTTAAATTTTAAAGAAATACGGGGTATAATGGGATACGAGGTAAAACTGGTTTGCAGGGTAGTTTTTATTATTAAAATTAAAATGATCAGTAAATTTGCCAATAACAAATATTTTTAATAAATAATAGATTGTTCCTGGCAGAACCGCAAAGAGAGTAAATCGTCAGAAGCGCCGTGGTGGCGAAAGTTTGAGATAAAATGACTGAAATAGAAACAAACTATAATTCTGTCATTCAACCTAAAAATGTGCACTTGAATCTAGTTTATCTTGAATATAGTTTTATCACACGAATGAGAAAAGAAGAAAACGCATCTTGGCTATTAACATAATTCATTCTGTAAAATGGATTTATAAGAATTGAAGTTATATTGTCCCTTTCTGTTAGTCAAATAGAGGGCTTCGTCCGATGTTTGCGGGTCAAACTGGTCCGAATATATATGCCATTTTTCCTTATAATCCATTTTATTAGTTAAACCAATGATTCTAATAGTTGATTCTCTAGTTTTCTCAAGCGATTTTCCGAGGAATGAATTTAAAAAACCGTCATCTGACAAAAATACGATATTTCTGCAAATCCGTTAAAGCACAGTAGTATCTGCTTTGTTTTTCCTGACCCAGTGCTCGAGCTGTTTCAATTCGTATTTTTCTCTAACGCGTGTGCACATTCGTACATCTGTACCGCGGGATGTTATGTTCCCAGCAAAATTCGCGGGCGCACATGCAAGAAGAGACACGTAAACCTCATGAATGACCTGTACAAGTGTGTTTATGCGAAGCCTGTGCTGTTATTTTTCATCGCCAATGAATGTAAATATT
Organism: Eurytoma californica; assembly: GCA_035586675.1. Classification (NCBI taxonomy): domain Eukaryota; kingdom Metazoa; phylum Arthropoda; class Insecta; order Hymenoptera; family Eurytomidae; genus Eurytoma; species Eurytoma californica. Next base: position 10,958,189 of record JAXIUT010000037.1, on the reverse strand, counting down.
CCTCGCCTGTCTCCATTGCCCATCAATTATTATTTAAAGCGTAATTTTGTCTTTATTTTTTAAACATTCGACCGTACTTTCAAACTGTTTTCGCCCGAAGCGCCGATTTGTATTGCAACGGCGGATGTATAATTTATATAATTATACAGATTAACCGGTTTTCTAAACAGGAAAAATTTGTGTTTCCACGACAGATTGAGCACACATTGCGCAAAATATTCATGTATTTTTCTCATCCGGAAATCATAGTATTCTCTCGCGGAAATTTGTTTGCGGTCAACTCTTAAGAACATAGTTGAGCAACTATTATAACGATGATTAAATATCGTCGACAATTAAGAAAAACATGAAATTGCTAATTAATTAAATTTACATTAGTGATGTGTGCAATAGATACAAGATACAATATCTTGTGTAATTAAAAAGGATTGAAATTCATTGATTTGCAAAAGCATATAGATTTGCAGGTATATATTTGTACAAATCGAAGGTCAACATGCATATGATCAGTTTAAAATAAACTATCGTTAAAAATTGTTCCTAAAATATATCGAAAATTTTTGAGAATCCCGGAATATCAAACGGATCGAATTCTTAATTATAATTAGTATGCAACAGTTTTAATTTTAAAAGTGAGTCATGTACTGAGTAGAATATCGCGTTTATCTTTTACCTCAAATAAAGAAGACCTCTGACGATAAGAGAAAAGTCAATGAAATAGTGATAAAAGCTAAACACAGGTAGTGAAATTTCGCGACAAAATTATATATCTGCTGGTATTTATCATTTTATTTGTGATTTGTGCGTGTCTTCAATCGTAACGCTCAGTTGTACAAATAATTTTAATTATTTGCTCTATTTAAATGTCGCGCCACCGTCTCGACTATTGATTCGCTTACACGTGATCCATTGTAAAAGTCGTATTCTGCGGCGGGAAGGCGTCGCGTGATAAAGTTTGATCGACCGCGAATAAACCCGTGATACAAAAATAATAATTCAACAAAAATTTGGAATTTCATGGAAAGATTTTGCTCACGTATCCTTATTAAGAAATAAAGAGAAATGTGCTTGTGACAATAAATTCACTTCGTTTATCGTGGATCACCGGAGCTCTGACATTTTGGTTACCTTTATTTATTCAGAGTTTTTATATCTGTGTCGTCTAAGTTAGGCATCTAAAAGAGATGTAACACAATTTCTTCTTTCAATATCCAATTAAAATCTTATAATTAGATGAAGAGTAGCCAAAAAAGAGTTTGCATGAAAATATCTGACTTTGATATACAGCGTACAAGTCTGTTTTTAATTTCGAGTAAATTGAATAATAAAGATTGACTTGATGTTCAAGTGGACTTCTGGGAATCGCTTAAAAATCTTATGCTTCATGGAGCAAAACAATCGCGAGTCTATGCTGTTGTAATCGACCGGGCCAAAAACAAATTGAGGCTGAGACAGGGTCAACGAATTGATTCATACGATTTGTCTCTTAAGCTCTACGTCAGAAGTGTAACAATAGAACTGATGATTCAAGGATGTCAAAATAAATCAACATTTTTGTACAATGTGTTTATACTATTAACATAATGTAATTGTCTCTTAGCATCCAGGTCAGTCAATGTCTGGAATTTTAATAAAATTTTCGATAAGAACTTTCGTTAAAAGCCTATAATCTTTTAAATTTTTAATCATATTGTTCACTTTGAAGATTTTTTTTCTTTGTGGAAGTTTGAACTCCAGTTTCATTTATATATATAGGAATATATAGTAATATAAGAGTTTAGAAACGAACAAAAGATGATTAATCGTTTAAAGGCGTATCTCCGGAATGGTAGTATCAAAATTAACAAAAGGCGCGTAGGTATTGCAATAACTCGGGAAGCGCATTCGCATCGTGGCGCGTTCGGAGGAATCGGCCATAAAATTATACAGTCTGTCCCGCGCGAAAATAAAGGGAAACGAAGAGCAATGGGCCGCGCGAGAGCGCGAAACTTAGATAATAAATACGCGCGGCGCGCACCCATAAAAAATTGGGAGGAGGGTGTAAAGGGCGCGACGAGCTATCGACACGTATGCGCGACAGTCTGCGGAAAAGTTGGCGAGTCGCGGGTAGACGCACGTGCCACCGCTCTGCCGAACGCAAAAATGATTACTGCGGCAGAAGAGGAGGATGTGCCATACCTAAGGTTACATTCAAAATTTGTATTTTTTTTGCGTTAGTAATTTAAGCTTAAGTGAAATTTATTATGATGAATACTTTAAATGTCTAATTATTTAAGTAGGCTATATTAATGGTTATCAATATCACAATTTTCAACCTATTTCATAACAAATTTAGGTTACTAAGCCAATTAGGAAGTTTTGTTTGTAAGCCCGTCTAGATGGCGCAGTGGCGGTGGCTACTGTCATGGCAGCAATTACCAAAGGGAGTATACCTATATCTACAGAGAAAGCGCGCGCTTGCATGACCTATATATGAAGGTGCTCGCGCATGTATGACTATATGTCGGTGCGCGCGCATGCAGAATCTATATATATTATTTATACGTAGATATACTCCCTATGGTAATCGCCACCACGACAGTAGTCACCGTCACAGCGCCATCTAGATCACGCTTGCAACTGAATCTTCCTAATTGCGTTAAATTGGTATGAGGGTTAGTTGATCTGCATGTAAAAAAACTTGCTTTTTCAGAATACGAAGTCAAAATTTCGAAGTCTACCCTGATATTAATAATTTAATAAAAAAAAGACGAAATAGTCTTTTGTATCCCTACTATCAGGTATGAAAATATAAAACAAATTCACTCAAACTTTCAAGACCGCGTTATCGCTGGCAACCCCCGAAGGAAGACCATAGCTCGGGAGCACGAAGCGGGTGTGCGGGGGCTGGTCGCCCGGGAGAGACGCCAGCCGAATAAAAATGGGGTGTTTATAAGCTAGTATCCAATGTATCACGGCGTATTTACATACAGCCTGCGCGGGCGTTCGGCCGGCAATGCAGCCGATGTAATAAAAATTAAATATGACGTTTCGAGGCCCGCGCTCCTCTTGGCGCATAAATAACGAGCGCCTTTCTTCGGCGGCAGTACCGCGGGCGTCTTATGACCCGCCGCCTTATTTTCTCGAGAGCCCCCGTGGACTGGGAGGAGAAAATTTCCTTTTTTCTCGAGGCTCGCGGTTTTATAGTGTGAAGTATATCTGCTTACTCAATTTTCAATACCAAAAGCTGGATTTTTGCGACGCAAGATTGATGTCTATCGCTATAATGATGGGATTCACATTTCCAATCTAAATTTATATATTTTATCAAGGTTACTGATTGTTTTTGGTTATAGATGAAAATAAGGTGTTATCTCCACCACAGTTCATAAAGATGTTTTTAAAATAAATAGTATACTTTTACACAATTAACAATCAAATGGTTCATAAATCTTCTACATTCAATAAACTAAAAAGCAATAACCTCATCTAAATACCGGAACTGTCGCCACTTGAACCCTCTCGGCTTTAGCAGACGTGCGCAAATAGGACGGGTGTCTTCTAGGCTACCGAGCTTGGGAAGGCCGTTAAGCAAACGGCAATTTAACGGCTCCTTAAGAGCTTGTCAAGGATTAAATCAAGATTAACAGTGAGATTAGCGGACTGTATACCGAGAAGGCGACGCGGCTTTATCCTCGTCCCGCCTTGTCATCCTGTATACGGAATTCCCGTGGAATGCGAGTGCCCGAGACTGACGCCACTCTTAACTAAATTACGACGATGTACCGGTCCGGACGAATAAATAGCTCAATGCAATCTCTTACGATTAGCACAATGAAATTTTAATTTTTTTAACTGTGTTTTGTAATTACAGGACTCATACATTTTTGTTTTCATTATCATTCTTACTTTTAGCAACTTTTTGAAGCATTAATTACACTGCTAAATTAAATTTCTCTAATTTGAAAATTGTTTACCAATATTTAATAAAAACTCCAGCCTGAGTACATTGAAAAATTCTGATCCTAAGGAATTAGTCTTCAAGTCACGACTAATGATCACAACGTATTGTTTTGCAAAACTTGATTATGATCCATGAACATACTAAGGAGATAAATGGAAAATGATTACTTATAATGAATAAAGATATTCAGAAAACATACGACTTATTGAATATCAATCTTTAGCGAGCGATAATATGTCCGACAGTACGTAACATTAAAATCGACTTAAAACTGATTTCCATATGGAGGTTGAAAAAAATGAATTCCGGGGTATGCCAACAATCAATCGGAGAGTCCGTCTAGTTCCTCTAACAAATTTCCGATCTGATTGACGAAGTTCCAGCTTTTTTTTACGACGTATTGGCCAATTCTTTCGCACGAGCGCTCCTTGATTTTTCGTTCGCCTGTATACGGGCGAGAACCAGACAAAAAGAGTCGAAGAACGTGCAAGGATGATTCCCGAGCATTCAGTGTTCGAATTATCGACTAGTATTTTGAATTTTCGGCGGGAATTTGAATTACGCGATTCGAGATTCATTATTTGCGCAATTGATATTAAAATGATCAAACAATAAAATCTTATTGAAAAGAAAGTAAATTAAAGAATAAATTTAGTAGATAAAAAAATTATTTCGCATTGGAGAATCGAATATCAAAAAAAGTCTTGAAGAAATTGATATTCAGAGTGAATATTTCTTTAGGTCTGCACTGGATTTATTCAACTGAGAGAAAGGTCAGAGATTGATTGACATTTATTATCGCGACCCTTTTCAGACCATCTGTATAGGTTTTCGTAAACAGGAGTGTAATATCAGAATAACTTCTGTAAATATCATTCTTGTAGCTTTTCTATATAAAAATGTAGAATAAAATTGTTTTTATTGTTAATTTAATTATGAAAATAATTTATATCAAAATAATTTGAATTAATCATTTTTAACAATGGATATTCTCTAATTTATGAAAATCAAATCACGAAATAGCATGATTCTCAGTCCTTTTGTGAAAATAAACTTAAGTGTCCTACCCCCCGAGACCCAAAACATCAGAGAGACGTGCGAAAGTTGAGCCACCCTGAGGGACTATTTTCTCGGTGTATCGTTCGGCGGGGTGACTTAGGAGCGCCGCGGTTTTAGTATTCAGAGGAGCGCGAACTCACTTATTTGAAGATCAGAGCCACTCCAGCGGAGATACGGCCCGGTGCGAATATTTCATTTTTAAACAACGGAAAAATGCTAATGTCGAGGCCCGCCTCACGCTCTGTACACGAAACAATAAATAATCGCGTAAGCTGGCCATTCGAAGCTAGCTATATGCTCTACTTGCAGTCAGCTGCTCTTTATCTTCTTAACTGCTGAGATTGATGTTCAACTCTTTTTCTTCGCTGATCACTTCTTTAAAATAATCTTCTTAAATTGATTTGATTTAATATTGTATCTTCATTCATTTTGAAAATAGCACAATTATTTTCTTTTTTAATATAATAAATAAATGTATAAAAATAATTTGTTGCTAATTTTTTTACTTAAACATTTCAGTTTAAAAATTGTTCGCAGTCCATTTTTGCATTTTTGTCCAAATCGGCTTTCCAGTCTTGAGTTATCTGGTTATCAGGTTATTGGATTTTTGGATTTTCGAGTTTTTGGCTTATTAGAATTGTTAGATTCTTGGATTATTGGGTTTTTCGATGTTTGGGTCATTGGGTTATTGTTTTTTTTTTGGGTTCTCGGATTGTCGCATTGTTGTGTTATTGCATGAAACTGTAATTGTTCTTGAACTATTTCTAATACTAGTATACCATGCGGAAACTCAGACTTATCACCTGAAAATATAAACGTATAACAAAGAATCACTATTGAACAATTTGGTTGGAATGTTCAACTTCGGAAACAATGATTATTGCAACAATAATGCTGACTAAAATTATAAATTACTTTCATATTAAATAAAAAGTGATCGCTGTCATCTGTTTTACAATTAGCTTGTGATAAGTTGACATTATTGAAAAGAGAGCACACTTTTAAAGTGCAATTAAAATTCAATAATTTTTGTGCAACTCCGTTTACAGAGCATCGCGAATGCTAGGATTTGCCATCTGATTTGCACACCACGGAAGGGGTGAAAACTCCTTCGACTTGTGATACACGCGTGGTATGAGGACTCCTTAAACCGGCGCCAATTACAAACACCGGGGTGCGGATTTCGGCGTCGTGCTAACCAAACAGTAAATACTAACGATAACGGCGCGTCTGCATACCGCGTGAATGCGAACTGCTGCGTGTAACTGATTATTGCTGGCTGTTTATTTTTAGACTTTAAATATTTGACTGGAACTTGGCAGCAGCTGGGTATTAGCATTTTCCTTAATATTAGATTTTCATAAAAAAAAGTTAACTTAATATACGATATGATTCTACCTTACGCAATTTCTTTTTCTTATTTGTTTTGCCCCCCAAATGTGTATTTTTTAAAAGAGTTTACTCTTTCGTGTATTAATTTCGGTTAGCTTTTCCGTTGATATAATTTATGTCGAAATTTTATTTAATTATTTTTACTCCATTTATATAAGTGAACAAAGTTCTTGTAATGCCATATTTTTTAGTAATTTCTTTCCTATAACTAATACACAATGCTATTTTAAGTTATTTTTATCTGTATACGTAAATTGGATTCACATGATCTAAATGTTGTATTACTCTTATTCTCTTTTTTACTTTTTTTACACTAAGAAATCAAGGGGGTCATCGTGGCTTTTAAGTTTCCACATAGACTAGTATTTTACAATTTCGCCTTAATAGACTATAATCAATGAAATACACGAAATAAAGGTGAAATAACAGCAAATACTGTAGGAGCGAGGTCTGCAACGTCGTTGACCAACTGCGACTGCGTTGAGTTCATCGCATTGTTCGCGCGGGGCGTCTTGTCGCGACGGAAGTTCCGGGCCCTAGCCCCGGCGAAAGACGACCTCCCTCTCCTTTCGACCGTTGGTTTCGAAACCACAGCGACGCTGACCAAAATTTATATACAAAGTATCTTCGGCGGTGCTGACTGGCCGACCCCCGGAGTAAGTAAAACAGTAAACCCCCTCGGAGTCGGAGCACGTGTGCGGTTTAGCGCCGTAAATTTCGCGCTCCTTGGCATGTGCGGACGGCGCGAATCGCAGCGCATTCTTCGCCACCACCGCCGGCCATGCGCTGTCTTCGCGCCCGGGTCGTCTTTGTTTTAATTTATTTCTGGGCGAGTTTTGAATAGTGACCCGAAACGTGTAGTCCTTTCGCGACTTGTGCTATTTTCATTTTAATCGCATGGTTAAAAAAAAATTATTATAGTAGTAAAACTTTTGTATTCAACAAATGGTAATTCCTAAATTTCAAGGAGTCTTATTGTATATCTAAAAGAAGAAAATTGTTTTATAAAAATTTATTTTAGACGATAGTTTCAGTGCAAACTTTCAATATTGCTTCAGTGCACTTTCAAAAGCACATTTCATTAAATTATTAATAATTGATAAAAAAAACTAGTTAGAATGATTCTAGTTAATTTAAATGTATACATTTTTATTGACTAATATATTACCGAGCCAGAATCAATCAAACTAAGAATAGACTAGACAATCAAACTAAGAATAGACTAGATTCGCTTTTATACTTATCATTTCTTTAATAGAGAATTAGGCGTCATTAGTTGAAGACTAAATTAGTAACGATTCGATTTTGAATGTCAAAAGTTTTTGCTATTTATAAAATTTTTTCGAATAATAATGATGAACTAATTAATTGTTATATATTAAACGATTGTTCATGTTTCTGTATAATCATTATTTAAAAACATTAAAAGTAGTTTATATAATAATAAGTTACTAAAAACTAAATAAAAGTACGCGAGGCTTTTAATAATTTTTCATCTTGATTTACATGTATTCAAAATTTAGCAAAAACCGTTCCATCTTCAAGTATCCTACCCTAAATATTCCATAGAACCAAGAATAACTTCTGCAATTACGACTCCCATTGAAATCCCTTTTCTTTGCATCTGCAACAAGTTCGCAATAACAATGAAGCATGCCCTCATAATTCCTGATAAACGCGTCCGGACGATCTTAATATATCTCAGCTTGTGCCATTAGCGAGCGCGAAATCATTGGCGTCGGGACGAAAATACGTCAAACATACGCAACTCGGCGCGTTATTTACGTCCGAGCCTACTATTATTCTCTCCGTTGTCTCGGCGGCGCGTCGTTTTCCCCGCGACAACGGAATTATGAAGCGGCCACGCGCTAATTCCGCGCCTATTGTGATGCCGCCGCGCCTATTGCACCTTCGCGCCACGAGTCAATTTATCGCTCGACGATGGCGCACTCGGAGACGTCGTCGGGCACTAAGCTATTTGAGGGTGGATCAGAGCCACGAAACTCTGCTTTTGCGAGCAATCGTTTACCTGTCATAAAACATATTTCCTACAACGACAGCGTCAGAAATCTGGATCTTTTATTTTATTGAAATGAAGGGAGATTTTTCTTGCGTATAAAAATGAACGGAACCTTAATAACAATAATTAAGATTTCATTTTAAATTTTAAGTAATCATTTTAACAAATATTTCATGAATTACTACTACTAGTAGTAACATCTACTCAACGGGAAAGAAGAGAATCAGTAAGGCTAATTAAAAAGTTAGGTTGTTAATGACTTCAGTAGAGGTTTTACAGGTTAGGTCAAATTAATGTGCCTGTTCACTAGTTTTTACTGAACAAATCAAGTAATTTAGGTAATACCATCTAGAATAGCCTGCTTTATTAAAAACTACTTAACAATGTTGTAAATGCAGACGAACTTTTTTCTCCGCGAAATGTGAATTTATCAAATTTCTGACTATAAAAACATTTAAAATGTCTATAAAGAAGACCATAATGGAAAAAATTGTAAGTAGCAAACGCATCTAAAAAGATCGACTTGAAGGCGTCTCGTCAAAATGTTGAAGACTCACTCGCGAGCCCGTCCTCCCAACGACCGATTGAAAGCTCAGCCTGGGCATCGAGGGGCGCGAGAACTTACCCGCTCCCTCTGAAAACTTTGATGCGCCGCTGAACTTGCGGACTCTCGTCGGGGTCTCTCGCATGCACCGCGATTCGTATCGGCTCGGGGCGCCGCGTTTTTCATTAAAAAGCGGCCGGGGGAAGAAGGCGCGCCCCGCGTAATGAGCGACTTGGGCGCAACTTTTGAGCCGAGCGCCCGGCGGGCCTCGGCTTCTTTTTTGCCGGCGGTCCGTATTCGCGCCAGGGCCTCGATCGGCACCGCACGCGACATCATTCGTGCACTTGCATAGTTAGGGGCCTCGGCGACGTGTCTTAATGGCGAGTTGGCGAAAATTACTTTTTGAGAATCCACCATCCTCTTCTCAATTTATCTCTCCTTTACTCTTCTTTTTTATTCGAGGTGGAGATTGAGTGCAATTTGTGGGGTTAGGAAATTTTAATTGAAAGAGACGTTCGATAAAAATATATCAATTGATTCACTTGCTGGTGCACTAACGTCAGTCGAATTGTTCTTACATCTGACTACTCCTAACTTGGGCAGGAGGATTAAGAAGATTCTAAATGTTGGCAAATTTAATCTTCAATTATTCTTCCTCAATTATTAGTGAATTTATTTATAGTGGTATGTACTTATACAATTCTAAGGTTTCCTTATTTTATGAACACTGATCTCACATTTATTCCAACATCTTTAATTTATGATACAATTACGAGATCTTAGAATGGAGATAAAAAATTGTGCATTCCACAAATAATTATTTAATCGTTATACAAACAGATAAATGCCAAAACGGGGGAAGTTAAGAAAGCATTTGAAAGTGCAAAATTGAACAAGTCGTAGAGGCAGCAAAGCTTGCAAAGGCCGAAAGAGAACGTGTTTAACGTGGAAGGTGCGGCGCACTCGAGGTTGCCTCGAGAGTCGCAGTACACGCGCGTCGGTTTTCGAGGGTCGAGTGAAGTCTACCTACACCTCCTTCGGGCTAATCTCTTTCCCTCTGTAGGCGCGGCTTTGAGTCAAGTTTCGTCCCGTAATTATTATCGACCACGCGCTATGCCACTGATTATAATATAATGCGAGTTAATGAGCTTTCGATGATTTTCTCTTTGAGCTATAACATCTCGACGTTATTAATCGTTTAAGGATTAGAAACAATTTTTGTACTTATTTGTTAAATGAGCAATTATACTACGAAGTTGAAAATGTTTATGAAATCAATGGATAAATATAAATATTTAAAAAAAAAAGAAAATATGTGTTACATTCATGGTTGAAAAAAGATACTTATTTAGCCTAGGTTGAAAGAAACATGCGGTTGATAAAAATTCTACTTCATTCGTGGCGAAATTCGGATGTAATTTTTAAATATAAAAATCTTATTTTGGTTGTTGCATGTTTTTAATCAGTTATGCTCAGGCAGAGAGTAGCATCTTCTTCAGTCATAAGCAATTTAGCCGATTTCTTCAACGAATACAAAACCGTACCTTTCTTCGTCAGGATCGTTGATGGTTGATACATACTTCTGAGTTTTTTAATTTCATAGGGAAATATACAAAAAAATATTAAATTATAATTGACTCCTTAAAAAAAGTAGTTAACAATTACAATCTCGCTAATTCATGATTCATTGCCGAAAAATGATATGAGAGATCGGCTCGTTTCCCATGCAAATTCCAAGCTCCATTTGCACAACAAACACGGCGCATAAATCAACGAAAGGCCCGCTAAGTCTAATTACGCATACAACTCCTCGAGTACACCCCAAAACACCTTTTCTCCCAAGGTGAAAGCGAAAGGCCCGGCCGCACGCGAAAACTGCGCGCTAAATAATTTAGGCGAGCCACCCCCTCACCCCCACCTCCTAATTACAGGGTAGCGCAGTGGCGGTCGCGCGAAAGGAGATTCGGCCAACAATAAATATGCGCGCGATCGGGGCCGCCTCGGTATTTGCCGATGATTCACCGGTCGCCGCAGTGCCCGTTATTACACCCACTCAACCCCCACCCAACTCACCCGCCCCTGGCGCGGCCGCTTTTACCTTTCTCTTTTGTGCAGTGGATGTCTTTCGCCTCTACTCGCGTAATTGCAGCCGTGAGAAATGTCCGCGTTCTTCGTTCGATCCCAGACTGAGGGGTTATTGGGTGTAACTCTGATACCTTTTTAGGCATCGAGTTACAGTGATTGATATTTAATTATTGATGACACCATGTTGCGTCGGAATAGTGATTGCAAATATCCTAATCTTTACACGTAGTTATTTTAATTATTTTTATTATAAACAAATTTCTATTTATATATGTGTATTAACTGTAAATCTTTAAAAAAATATTTCCTATGTAATATTAATATAACGACAAACAATTACTCTAAAATAATTATAAATACTAAATTAAATTACGTTAATTTTATAGATTACTAGAGAAAATTGTATAATTGGGAGAGCTTAAAGGATACAGCTATCACAAAATAAGAGTAATAGATCATACAATTTTAAAGAATCCGATATTGCATTTTCACTTTGTACAG
>JAXIUT010000037.1:10903102-10946545 GCA_035586675.1 Eurytoma californica | reverse complement strand
TGTTCCCACCCTTATTTTTCGACATTCTTTACGTTTCGCAGGTCTCGTGGGAGCGGCTTGCTCGCCCAAGTTTTGGTCTTGCCAGCAAACCGAGCGCAAAATAATAAAAGGTCGTGGTCTCGCGAGACAAAGCTCAAGAGTTGCGCTAGCTTAATTGTAGCTGGGCTCGTTTATCCACTGTGGGGTGGACTGCATTGTAAATCAGTAAAAGGGGATTCGCGGGTCAGTCACGGATATCTAGTTTTTCCCAAATTTTTTAGACATTTTATAAGACGATTAGTAGTACTTAGGTGGATGACTATATTCGTTCTGGCTTTATTAGAAACTAGTTCACAATTTTTAGAATTGCGAATACTTTAAAGTAATACTGATTTTTGTTGTTTATTAATGGCTACATAGATTTTTCATTAAAAACTCGTATTTACTATAAGCGTAAAAAACCTGTCTATATTCAAATGCAACAAATAGAAGAGAGCTGTACTATTCAAGTGAAATTGTAAACGAGAAAACAGGCAATTTAAGTAAAACCGGAATTTATTGCAGTCGCTCGAGCACGTATTTACAATAATCTTAGTCTCCTGGTGCATAAATTCCCCGGCAATCGCGCGCTCCCGGATCTCCTCTTTAGCCGCGTATCACCCTCAAGTTGGCTCCTCTAATTAGCCGCGACGCTCGCGCTTGGGCAAATGTTTGCAGCGCGACTCACTGTTTATAAGCAGTACGCGTAGGCTGCTTTGTTTCTTGTTTAGCGACGAATATTCTCCCGCCGTGAATTGCGTTTCGGGTAAATAATATAAGCCGGTTTTCCGAGCTCTCGTGAGGGCCAGAATAATGCGCTGGAAAGGAGGGAGGTGTGCTTGTTTCCTTTTTTTGCGGGTCAATATTTGAGGCGGCTTATCATTATTTCATCGGATCTTGATTACTGCAAATCTTCTATATTAAAGAACCTAATATTTCAATGCGTAGATTATTGCAAATCTTCTAATCAAAGGAACTATTGTTTTCATGCAAGGGAGAATCACTATAGATAATGATGCGTCATTTCGCTCTCAGCATCAACTAATCCTTCCACTGGTACTGTGTCACAGGTTACCGGAAATCTTTGTTGGTATATCAAAATTAATTAAAAAATTAATACTTTATCCTATCACTTCACTACCATATCACCTTAATAAAAAAATTAGTTTGGGTTTCATTCTGATTCAAAGTTTTTCTTGAATACTTTCAGATTTTTAGCTGGATATTTGTGCAAACTTTGGATTAGTATTGGGATCAGTTTTAGTCTTTCTAATCTTAAGAACAGTTTTGGGATGAATATTAATATCCATGTAAAAGTCCATACAAGACTTATACAAAGCCTCTATCTGTATTATTTAATCGTACAACCCCATAACCCAATAACCATGTATCCCAGTATCCTAACTTTACTTCAAATAAAAGTGACTAATATATCAATGTATTTAGCTAGACTATTCCGAGACTAATTTTTTTGTACACGGCTATAAAAGCCGGAAAACGCACACAAAGGAGCTTGCAAGCTCGCGACACCGGGCAATGGAGGTAATCTATTGACGGGATGCGCATCAAGTCCTTGAGGCGGATCGGTTGCAGCGAAGCGAACCAAAAGGCTTAGCTCGGTCAGCCGATTGAGCAGAGCAATGGTGCAGAATGACGACGAGGCTGCGGTGTTTACTTGATGGCCCGAGATCACGCTATTTTGTCGTCAGCTCCTTATTTGGTGCATCCACGCGATACTCACCACTATGTTTATAAGCTATTTATGGAGCTTGTTTTGGATTTTTTAGACAGTAATTACGCTATACCTTGAAATAGAGCTAGTGTATACTAGAAATATACGATTAACTAGGCATTCTTTTTAATTGCAAATTTCGCCAAGTACCAAAATAAAGCTAGATATTATAGATCAAAATAAATAAAAAGAACTTCAAAAAAAAGCTCTTATTGTTTTAAGCTCATAATTCAAGAACTGTTTCCTCGTGGTCCGTCGAGAAAAAAAACCCGCGCCCAAGAGTTTCTCACCGCGAAAAAAGGAGGAACAACCAGGGATGAGAAGCCTAAGGTGCAAGGGGGAATCGATGTAATTAATGGAAAAAGTCTGATTCGTTAGAATTGTAAATTCTGTTAATGAATAATGTTTACCGCGCGGCGAATATGCATTGCTCCGTGGTGAGTTTTTACGAGGGAATTACGACTCCCGAAACTATTTTTACGAGTGTCGCTTCAATTATTTCGCCAATTTGCAATTAAGAGTCCGCCGGGCTGCGCGAGCTTTCGCCTCGTAATGCCCGGAAGGGTTGTTTCTTTCCTCCCGGCACGCCGCCGATCCCAACTTACTTTCGCGACTCCTGCGACTTCCAGCAACCGACGCAACTCTCCCACGTTTTTACGACATCGATAAATTCGGGAATGCAATCGCGTAAAACGACGATATCGCGAAACTTACTGAGTTATGTTTATCGCCAAACAAGTCCTCCCGCGGCTGTATTATATAGTTGTCTACGCTTTTGAGATGCAGCTTATTTATTTTGCTATGGAAATTTATATATTACGAATAATAAAAGTATTTTATTTTTAAAAATTAATTTTTAATATCATGGAGAGTAGTTGTGGAAAATATGAAAATAAATTTTGCCAATATCTCAAAACGATTTTAATGAAACAAGTCATAATTGTTTCGTAATCTTAGCTTGCAAAAAAAAAATTCAAAAGCCTACATAATTGCTATAACGCGTGACCAGTTTAGTTTCTCAATTTCCGACTAAAAAATAAAAATTTTAACAGTTAATTATGCAGTAAGCGATCAACGTTCACAAGAAAAGAAGTCGTGCTCGAACCCGGGGATTACAGCATCGCGAAAGCGTCTGCCACTACTCTTTCTCGCTCCGTTCGGCGTTTTTGCGCTTTGTCTCCCCTCCGAAATCCGCCCCCGCGCGGGTCTGAGGTGATCCACGCGAGCGCGCCCCGGGGCGCCAGCCGGAGAAAATCTGAGAGCGAGATAATTACGCTCGGCTGGAGCGAGTGCGAGAGAGGCTCGGATATTATTTAACCAGCGTTTCGGCTCTCGCTTCCAATCAAATATAGCCGGCGCGGCGCGTATAGCGTACCGGCGTCTAGGCATGCATTATGCAGTCGGAGGAGGGACGGGCTTTAATTTGATCGCTTTAAAAATTACCGAGCCGACGCCGTGTCTCCTATAAATTTCCGCGGAGGCGAGGCTGCATGCGCTTTGTTTATTCATTTAGCGGAAAGCGTTTGCCGGTTTTTACCTGCAATTTCAATCGTCTCGGGTTTTTTATGGTACACTGATAATCTGTAATGACTCATAAAATTTTATTTTACTCATAAAGGCAGGTCCAGAAGTGCGGGTTTTAGATTTAGCCAAAAATCTAAAATAAAGAACGATTGGTCAAAAGTAATGAACATTATCTTCAACCCAGCCTAAAGAAAAAAACAATAAATAAATAAAGCAGGAGAACAGTTATGCAAGCTTGCACAAAAAATGTAAATAAAGTAAATCAGAAGAGCTGTAATTTAAGTTTTCTCAGATTACAAAACCTTTATCGGCTTGAAATGTATGTGCAATTAAATAAGCGAAGAAATTTTGTGCAAAGTGATTTATGTAAAATTTTGTCAGTAATTTGCGTATGAATTTTTAATTAGATTTTTTGCAAAAATAAAGATTTTTAAATCTAATAAATCTCAAATTATAGGTTCAATGTTTTAATCTATTTTGATTTTTAAATGTGCTTGCATACATTTATTTTCAAAGTTATTAACACTTTCATAAATGCATATTTATCATTTAGATTTTTTTAAATGTCCTTTTTCTGTTACTAAATTCTATTCACGAAAAACGGATTCGTTATTTTGAACCAGAATGTCATGTACCTCTGACCCTCTCCTTGACAGTTTAATGTATATTATTTTGTACTATTCGTCTGACTGGTGCCATATTTTACTACTACTATTACTAAATACTTACAAGGAATATTGATGAAATTCGCAGATATTTATACAGTACATTTTTAATATTGCAATCACAATCGTTAGGTAGAATTTAGAATATAGTATTGACGTATTAATCAATTGAATAAAAAAATCAAAAAAATTTAATTACTCTGGTTTCCGTCGTGAATCGAAATCGTTATCCGGGCAATCTAGATTTACATGCTTCTATTAATCACAAACTATAATTAATCATTGCGTAATTCTTTCTCGATAATTTGTTGAACGTGTCGATGGCATTGTGTAACGGCTAGCATACCTTGACTCTAAAAAAAAAAAAAAAATAAAAAAAAAATGAAAAACTTGTTCCTTCTGATAAAAGCGAGTTGCCAGTCAGGATCGCTCAAGAACCGCACCTCGCTACTCAGTTTTTCCATTCGGCCGTGCACGCGTGCACAGTGGGCGACGCATCCCCGAGGCCAATTACAACCCTCCGGGATTTCGGAAGCTGGGCGTCGCTTTCCTGCCTCCTCCACCCCTTAATGAACCGACCGTCTAAACTTTACGCTGGCTCCGTGGCTTCCTCCTCTCTCTTTTGCTCTTTCCCTTCTTCTCCGCGCTCTTTTTTTTTAAACGCGCGTTTTTTCGCCACAATTGCCGAAAGCCGGCGAAGTTTTCGTCCCGAGTCTCGGGCTTTTAACTCTCGCCGGCTCGGAATTAATGGAATTATTGTTATTATTGTTATCGTCGGGGTTTCGCGCACTTTCGGCTCTTCTTAATCGTCGCCGTTAAGCCGCGAGTCGAGAGTGAGCGAGAGGGTGAAAAAGCGTACCCTTCGTCCGGCTGGTAAAA
This sequence comes from Eurytoma californica, assembly GCA_035586675.1. Taxonomy (NCBI): domain Eukaryota; kingdom Metazoa; phylum Arthropoda; class Insecta; order Hymenoptera; family Eurytomidae; genus Eurytoma; species Eurytoma californica. Next base: position 10,941,727 of record JAXIUT010000037.1, on the reverse strand, counting down.
TTATTTTTACGGTTATGTGATTTATACGAGCTACGAGAGAGCTCGAATGGTCCGTTAAAAATTCATTGTTTTTTCACGTACTTAGATGCATTGATAATTAGCGTTAATATTTCGTTTCTTTTATACGTATTAAAGATGCAATTTTAAATGATTAATAATTATTAATTAATTATATATTTATAAGCAATTTATTTTTAATATTAAAGAATATAAGTACGTCAATAAAGTTGTAATTACAAATAAGATTTTTTTTATATTTAGCAATTAAAGGGTCAGCAACATTTGTTTTATTTATAAGTATCACTTTAGAGTCCAGGTACATTTTTTTTAAGTTAACTAATTTGCAAATATATCAAATTGACACATGCAAATTCTTGCATGCTTGTAATAATGTATATGAAATCTACACTAGTTAATTTAAGAAATAGGAATTATTTCCATTCATATGATAAAGAACAGTGCAAAACGTGTGTTGGGCTCTATACTGCGAATCTCAATGAATTGAAGTATGTGGAAATATGTACTTGCCGATAAGTATAAAGTTGATAGATGTTCACAGTTCTGAGGCAGAAGGTCGGCGTAAATAATTATAAATAAATATTTTTCTAATAATTCATCTATTAATCACTAAATTATTCACGAAATTAAGTACTGTTCGAGGTTTTTGAATTGATACTTTCAGCAATTACATTGAGTTTGCTTTAAAAAATATTTTTTCAAATATAACAAAACTAAAACCAATCTGAAGAATGTAAAATTTCCTCTAGCATTCGGAGATAACGAGAAAGCTTGAGAAAACAAGTCTAAAATTAAGGAGTACCATGAATGTTAATTTCGCAATTTTCGCCGCACCCGAGCCGTCCGTTACCACTTATCCCCATCAAAGCTCTCTGCCCTCAGAGAGGTCAGAGCGGCCGAGAGTCAATATCGCATCAAAACAAAGCCCACCCGACAAGATGGGAGGGGAGGAGGCAGGGGTAGGGGCCGCGAAATTATCGCGCGGAGGAAAACGACGGGCCGATAATGCGGCGAACCCCTTTTCTTGAGGAAATTGGCGCTCGGGCCGCCGCGAGGCACGAGACACCCGGGCGAGGAGCCCCGGCGCCACTTGGAAAAACGCAATTTCCTTGTAACAATATAGCATAATAAATGTCGGGGGCTCTGCCCCCGATTCGCTATTACAGTTTGTAATGTACTTAGGTAACTTCTGTTTATACACCAACTTTTGCGCCCTCTCCTTCTCTTTCTGCACGAGAGGTACTTCGTGGAGCTTCTCTTCTTTTTTCTTTTCTTTTTTTTTCCCTTTATTTTTAAAGCGGCGTTTTTCTTGCAGCGCTTCTTTATTCTTCACCGTCTTTATTCCGATATCATTTTTAATGTCGAGAAATTATCTCCGGCGCCGTTGTCCCGCTGTGCGAGATCTTTCCGCCCGTGGCCCCCGGCTAATTTTTAGAGCTTGTAAGCTGTCGCGTCCTGATGAAAAAGGTATTTCCCGAGAAATAAGGTTTGCGTAACTTGTTGCTGGTAATTAAATCGGGAATCTTTTTTTTCCATATAAAAAATTTGTTAATGAAGTTTCTGACAGTGAGAAAAGAATCTTTTGCAAAGGGATGTACTTAAAGTATGGTATGGTTTATTTAGATTAGTTTTTGATTTTACGATATTCTGTGCAAAACTACTGTATTTAGACGTGTACACAGTTCCAAAAAATGAACTATTAAAATGAAGCAGCAAATGTTTCATTCTGTACGTCAGAAGTCGATCTATTGTTTTTCGATGTTCTATAACCTCAAAGTAGAGAAGCTATGCGAGGAAAATTTTACAGATATTATGTTTGTTAAATTAACAGGAGCTACCTAACATTAACGGATAAAAACGTAACAAGTAAACTGAATAGCAGATGATGTACCTTTTTCAAACTGTGTACTAGAAATATTGATGTTAACCTTGAGGTCAAACTTCAAGGACATGTTAAGAACAGACTGGTTGATGTTAACCGTAAGGTCAACCTTCAAAGTCATTTGAAGGTTACCGGAAGTCAAAGATGTTATCGCATAAAAACGTCTAATTTTTGTTGAAGTACAAACATTATTTCAAGTTGTAAGCGAAACTTATCATTAAACTTAAAATCAATTGTAGAATGTAACACTCAAATCTCGATGATTACCCTTTCTAAAATTCACTCTTAGTGAAAACTATTTTCAACGTCCAAAGTTCAAGTTAGCCAAGCCGAGCCGTCGAATGAAATATCGGTCGCTTCGCGCGAGCACCGAGACAAGCATCTGGCGAAATTTTTCGGCAAGAAAAGGGAGAAAGAGCGGAGCAAGTTTTTCCGTTGGGCCGTTCGTAAATTGCCCATTCCCGACACCTGCCCCGCGAGCTTTAAAATGCCGCGTGGTCCGCACGTACACATAGACATTAAGGCCGCGGGGAAGTTTGGTGATTCGCTTGGCATAAACAGCAATCGTCGACGAAACTTTTGAGGAATCGCACGAGTTGTGAAAATCAATTTTAGTTGATGGTTTTTTTCGGTTTTTTAAAACCTGGTGAGGGATTTTAAGAAAGTTTATAAATCTAATTTTTTGTTGTAAGAATAACTGTGAACATTAGACTTTTCATCAGAAAAAATGTAATCAATGCATTTTTATTTTATTTAACTAAACGAATTAAAAATGTAATAGGTACGCGATTTCATAATTCGGTAAATGGAAAATGGATTACACACAATCACTTCCATTCCTCTTTTATTAATTATTTCCTAATTGCTGGGTTTACCTACCACTTATGTATATTTATTTATTTATATTTATTTTACTGAATATGCATTAGCGTAATGCGTAAACTTAGCATCATACATAGAATTGAAACGTGAAAGTATTTTGCAACAAAAACTTTTTTTTCTTACGTCTATAATCTGTGATTGGACTGTATTTACTTATATAGTGATCTAGATTACTATTATAAGAATTGCTCTTGACGTGGAAAAAAAGTGATGTCACAAAAGCGGTTAATTATTTACACACGTTTGGTCTGAAAAAGAAATTTATTCTGGGCTATAGCCATTGACGGGCAATACATACTGATAAATTATTATTATCGCAATGCTCATTTCCTACGCAGACTATAGAGCTGTGAAATTTGCTTACATTACCTCTAAATTATTGTTTCCAATTTCTTATTGTGCACATGCATTTGCGTAGACGAATGCAAATTTCGATTTAACATTTTAATAATTCTTTTTTAGTGTTAAAGGATGTATTGAAAGTCACTGTCATATGAAATATATTTACATTTTTTTATAGGTATTTGAACCGTTTTGTTGTTAAATATTTGTTAGAATTTCTTATTCGTTAACGTTTGATTATTTGTGATATTTATATCAAGTTTTTAATATCAACGCTCACAAAGGAAAAAACAAACAGATTAAAATCGCACGTAATACAGGGAAGATATTGTTAAATAATAAAGTGAAAAACTTTTTATAAAAAAGTGTAGATTATCTCTTCTGTGCAGTCAAATATTCTTGCATTTTCATGTTTCCATTTACTTCACATGTAAAAAAATGGTATTTATTTCAAAACATCTAGATAAACAACGTAGATAAAGAAAAGTAATGCGAATCTTACATACATTCATTTTTTATATATTAATACATATATTTATATTAATTTTTTATTCCTCGTAATGCAAGAAAAACATAAGGCACAGTAAATTCAATATTTCGTATGCACAGCGCATAATAACCGTCGACCGCAATAAAGAAAATTACCGGAAGGTGCAATGCCGGACGCTTTACTCTGCTCTGCGAAACTGTGCTACCGTGAGGGGTTGGAGACATGTCAAGGCGGGAGGGAAGGGGTGTTGCAAAAAAAAGAGTAACGCGCCCCTTTTCGTGAAGGAGCGAAGGTTGACACCTTCGCTGAGCGCTTGAAGTTGAGTGCACACGCGAGCGGTGCGTATTGTGTTTGCTCTGTTGTTCAAACGTTACGCGCGACACACGCTGGCGCGACGCGCCCACCTCCGCGCTTCTCGCCTCTGCTCTGCCCTCTCGCTCGCTCCCTTCACTGTTTTTCTAATTTTGCTCATTGCTAAGTACTCGCACACTCGCGCCCATTCTTTTCCTTTATTATTTTTAACTTTCCAATGTTTCTGAATCTCTTTAATTCCTGTTTTTATTGTCACTTGTTTGTAACATTAAAAAGGTAAAAAATTCTTTTTTGCGAATCCCACCTTTTTATAATTGTTATGCAATTTGTTTAATGAAAAAATATAGCTTTTTTAAACATAAATTTTAACTGGGTTACTTTTTCTTTTCACCAAAAATGAAAAATTAATTTCTTTACATAAAACTATATAATAAACAGAAAAAAAAATAGTTCTATAAAAAAAACTACATGCCAGTGCGGACACCTACATTGCAAAATTCTTTTCATTTGCAATGTTCTCTTTTCCTCCCACTGTCAGCGTTCGCCGCTGCCAAGCAGTGAGGGTGGGAAGGTAGGGGTGGAGGATAGGTCGCAAGGCGTTTGCTAGGGGCGCCTACATGCACGCGACGAAGGGCACGGAAGACCAGGAGAGAGGGAGACGACGGGGGAGAAGAGAAAAAAAAAGAAAGTGCGGCGGCTCGTCTGCCCGCGCTTATATAAAACGCGAGCGAGCGATATAAGGACAAACATCCGAGTCGAGTACACAACCTACTTTCCTTTTCCGCCCCCTCCCTCCCCTGCTCGCGAGCGGCTGTTTGTAGACGCGCGAGCGGGCACATAAAAAGAATGCACTTCGTAATTTACGAGCGGCACTTCTCTGTGCATATCGAAGGGGCTAAATAATGGGTCGAGTGGAGGAAAAACACAAAGAGAAATTTATAGATATTGAAGTTCGATTTTTGTTAATTAACGGTCCTATATTCTTTTGGGGGTCACTTTTCATATCACCTTAAATTAAAGTTGGAATTTTATGAATATTTTACTACTTTTCATTCTACATTGTAGAGTTTTCATTATAAAAATAAATGAAAGGTAAATAATTTTCAGTTGCATTATTTGAGAATTATCTTCTAAGTGTTGGATGTCCCAAACGTCACTTGATAAATACCAAAATTAAGTAGAACCATGAAAAATGTTTAATTATCAAAATTCGCGTTTGTTTCTTACAATCTTTTGGATTGGAAAAACGATTGTTAAAGGATAAGTTTTGATTAGCAGTAGTATACTAAAGTCGTTAACAATGCCTACCGTAAATGATGTTTCCGGCTGTTTATAACATTTTCAGGAAAACGGCGCTAGCAATCCTTAAAACTCCAATAAACTCGAATGTAAAAAAAGTAGGCTTAAGTCGTTTTTCCGAAAAGTCACTGAAATTTAAAAAAAATAAGAAATTCAATTTTCTCAAAGTCAAAGGTGAACATCAACACTGGTGAACAAGGCCCAATACGGCCGTGTACAGCATCTCGAAAAAATCGCCATGCAAAGCCAGCACAGGCCAAGGTAACGAGCGGCGACTCGCAAAAACGCACGTCAGGACGGCGAAAAAACAACGAGGAAGAAGTGGGACCCGTGGCAGGGGGTGGCCGCGCGCTAACGAAGTGTCCCCGACGTCCGCGAGTAGTAAAACTTGCCCTTCCCCCCTGACCCCTCTCTTTCATACGTCGGTTCGTCAGTGCAATAATGCTCAACTACCCGCTGCCCCCCCCCCCCCATCCCCCTTTTCTGCAGCGCGACGGACGGTAAACTCGTGTTTGCACAACTCTTTGTGTCCCGGAGGAGTATACACGCGTGGGAGAGCGACTAGAAGCGCGCGTCACTCGCAAAACGGGGACGCCAAAGGCTGCCTCTATCGCCCTCCCCCCCACCCTTTACACCCGTTCCTCCCGTGCTTTCTTTCTCTCCGCTCGTCCGTGTTCGTATTTTTGCTTACGTATGTTTATACAAGCCTTCATTCGTCTATTTTTAGTTGTCTTACGCCAAAGAAGCTTTACGAGTAGGCGGCCATTTCTGCGTTGCATCATCTGTGCAAATGGCTAGTTTGAATATTCTCAAAGTTCTTAAAAAAGAGAGTATATAGCCAAATGAGAGGCAGCGTTCGCTCCTGAATGAGTACGCGTATACGGGTAGGTGAGTGTTTAGGTATGTGTGCAAGGGTGTAATTTTAGCTAAAGTTTTCAAAAAGAGTTCACACTGGCTTGAGCAAATGTCACTGCTAGTTGAAGACGAGGGAAAGTTAGACACTTTTCAGCTTCAATGTCATATTTTAAAAAAAAATTTTCGAAAAAGTTTTAGTGACACTACATGTATTCTTTTGAAATTGGGGTAAAGTAGTATTTATATGAGTTTGTGACTTAAATTTTTGACAAATTCGTTAAAATAAATAAAAAGAGAAAAAAGGCATTCATGATTAAATTCAAAGAAGTTAATGATTAATTACAAGTAACGTTTTCATACATTTTGTTCATCGATTTATTTAGGTTTTTATATTGATTTTTTCTTTTGTTTATAATTATGTGAAGCATTCTTCAATTATGAAATTTAATTATCTGAGTTAAACCCAAACTTAATAAACTATGAAAATGGTTGAGGGACCGTACACTTTAACAGAAATAGGAGCAAAATATAAAAAGTACATACAAGAAACAGTACGGCTGTTTCTCTTACATATAGCTACACAATTCTTTATTTTTTTTATTTTTGTTGTAGAATGTACGGAGCTTAACTCACTTTCACGGAAACTTGTGCCTTCATTGGTCCACCTAACAGGAGCGTCAACTAATGTTTACAGCTTAGTTTACCATTTCGTTCGGTCGCCGCGTTTTTTGAGCACCGTGAGGGGAGGGACGGCAAAGGGATGCGCGCGTGCCTCTGCACCGGCAGAGCTAAGTCCTCCTTTTTTTGCTCGTCGCATGCATAATAGGGTTAGGATTCATTAGCAATCAGAGATGGAGGGTTCGATTGTTTACTCGCTCTCTTTCTCGTGCGCTTTGTCCTCGCGCGCCCGCCCGCCTCCCACGTCCGTCCGTCGAACATTCTTCTCTCCCTTTCTCTGTGTGACCGCGCGCAATTTTCTGCGGGCCCGACGACGCGCGCGCGCGCCAGAAGACACGCGTTCCGACGATTTTCCCCCGGTTCGTTAGCCACTCGGCGATTTTCGACTTTTGGTGCCTTTTTCCACTGTTGCTTGAACACTTTTTTTTATTTTTCAAAGAGGTCAATCTAGTCTACGCTTTTGTACTCCTGCTATCGATGATATGTAGAGCTTCGTTTGATAGGTTCTTTATTAGAGGTTTTGTTCATTTGGATTTTATTTTTACGCGCAATTTTATAATGAAGGATTTATATCAAAATGTTTGTGATGAAGTTTTTAATTTTATAATTAAGCTTGCTGAAAAATTTATATTCTCAATTTTTATTTTCCTAAAAAAACTTAATTTCCATTCGTATGTAACAATCGCTTAGATCAATAATTTCCATTAACTATTTCAGTAACCACCCTTTACAATAATTATAAAAGATCTTAACATCCAAAGAAAAAGGAAAAAAGTGATACCTCGTTTCGCTTTGCGATACTCCACTTCGCACAATAGAGAGCATCGAAAAAACGCGCCCCGCTATCGGTTCGATAATTCGCGATCGTCGACTTGGCGTAAGCCCGAAAAATAAAGCTTTGCGAGCAGAAGCAGCGAAACAGGAAGAAAAAGCACAACAATCGAGGCGCAAGCGGATGTTTAACGTGAAGTACGCGCGTCGCGCGAAAAGCCGATGATGCGCGTCGATTTATCGCTCGCGCGCGCCGGCGAAAGAAAGTCGCCCGGTTCGTTTCGCGGAGGCTGAGAGCGCGCCGCGGGCAGGAGGACAAAAGGCGCACCCCACTCCGCTTCCCCCACCCCCGACCCCCAGAGCGAGAGTCCGATCGATACAATAGAATATTTGTACAGAGCCGGGCGCTGATGAGGGGTGCCGCGGCGGCAGCCCCGACTTACAAGTGGATGCCGATTGTCCCTGTTGCTGTTTCGCGGCGGCATCCTTTTGTTTTGCCCGTATTGTGCGCCAGTGTTTTCCTCGTATGTGCGCGTGTTTGTGCGGAGGAAGTTTTAAAGCTACGATGTATTTCGTGCTGATTTAAATCATTTTGAAAATTTTTTTTAACGATTTTAATGATTTTTTCATGTTTACAAAATTTTCAAATTTTGCATAATTGTAAATAAAAACATAATTATTTGTTCTATTATTTTACTGTAGTACCTCTGAGTTGGAAATATAAATTACTAGAAAAGAAATTGGAAAATAAAGGATTTGAGCTATTTGCAAAGAGGTTAATAATATTCACTTATAAATGTATTGCGAGAATGTTGATTTTAACCTGCACAAGAATAGTAAATTTCGATATAAGTATATAAGATGGAGAGAAAATGACCTTCTCGCGCATGTATTGAACTGTATTTTTCGATACAATGTGTGCAAAGAACGGTTTTACGAAGCTCATTTTAATGAGGCGTGCGTAAAATCATGACTGCGCACGGCGTGTTGAAACGTTACTTTACTTTGTAAAGCTGAAGTTACTAGCTTTGCTCTGATTCTCAGTAATCTTTAATATTATGCGGCTAGCAACGATTGTACACTGAAAATAGCAGATTTGTAAATTGATGTCTGACCACAACTAGGTAATTTCACTTTCACTTAGTATACAAACTGATATCACCATCCGGAAATTGTAATTACACTATTATCCTTTAAAAATTAACTTAAACGTAATAATAATATAGCTTAATGTTGAAAAATACATAACTTAATTTAAAAAAAAAATAAGTTCGAGTATTCGAGAAAAATGTACAAAGTAAACATTATAATGAGATAAATGCAAATATAAGTAAAGGTAATTATGCATGAATAACATTCATTTAGTTAAAAATGAATGTAAATACCGACTGTTTTAAAATTTGAAAAAAATACTTATTTATAAATGAGTCTTATCATTATTAATGTTATTTTAAGTAGATTCAGATATGTTCAGTCAGACAATATTCAATTTTTCATATTGACCGGTATTTCTTTTATAGAGTCTTATTTTTAAATGTTGTATATTAATTTCAAATGTTATTGTTCAACCATTATAAATTATTATTTAAAGCACTCAGACCTCAAAATAGAAACTTTAATGCCAATTTTCAATTTCTTGCTGTAATACGCGCTATACAATAATTGGTATAAATCTGATGTTACATCTGTACTGGCTTTTTCTCAAAGTTTTGCTAAATAATAAAGCTACCATAACTACCGTATAAGCTTTGTTACATTAAGAAATATAAAATCGATTCAAAGTTATCGATAATCAAAAACTAAGACGGACCATCTTTTAAAATTTTTAATGAGTAATGCAGCAGTTTAAATGCAGCAGTTTAAATGCATTCTCAGTCTTCTTTAATTATCCGTAACGTCATTATTTGAATTTAAAATTAAAATGTATCGAAATTTAAAATTAAAAGCAGAGATTCGAATTATTTATTTTACTATGTCTCGTACTCACTGATTTTAAATAAAAGTCATAATATAAGCATCAAATAAAAGCAAGCCAACATTCAATGAAAAACATTGCAAATCTCTTAAAAATTCATAACATCAACACTCCCAAACTGACTTTACTCGCGCTATGGTACGTAACGAAAAAGAAAAGTTGGTTAACCTACGGCTAAACAAATTAAAAGAACGGCAGTCGGCGCGCTGAGGACTAATGAGTGGACTTACGCCGACTGCACCCGCATGCAATATGCAGAGGAAGAGCGGAGGCGATGCGCGCCGAGGTCGGCGGTAATATTATTTGTTTGATAATCGATAGCATCACGTCATCGCGTGCCTGCCTACAGTACGCGCTTTTTCGCCGCCCCCCCCCCCCCTCCCCCGCCGAAAGTTCGACCGCCGAGTCCGCGTGCGCGAAACGCGCGCCGCGCGTAAATGAATTATTGCCGGGCGTTTCGAGTGTTGCTTTTTGCGGCTCGCCCCCGCGATACCCCAAGTCTTGGGGAGTCATTTCCACGGCTGTTTCGGAAGGGCATTCGCTGTTTACTGCGATTATATTGATAGAACGGAGTCTAATTGTTTTGTTTGTATTGTGTAAAGTTTAACTTTTTGCGGAAATCATCACGGATGAGATAAAATTAGAATAATAGTAACAGTGAAATAGTATAGATTAGAACAAAAAAAGAAAAAAAGAACTATACAAAAGTAAAAAAGAATTAATTTATAAAAGGGCAAAGAAGTTAAATAGCAAAATACACGAGAATGTAATCAAATTAGGATACTAACAGTGCAACAATAAAAAGAAAAAAGTAATAAAATATTGAATATATAAAATTAAAAAAAAAGAAAAGACAAATTGAATAATAGAACATGTAAAACTGGAATAAAATAAAAATAAAATTGTGTACAAATCTCTAATCAATATCATCCTCAAAATAATGTTAGCGTTATATTTATATTTTTATGAATATTAGATAACTGATGCAGTGACGTATTTTAAAATTTATCAATATTTATGAATATTACAGTTTACTTCTTTGCATAAATCTAAAACCATATTTTTTTAAAAATTCGATATCAGAAATAATAGGTTTGAAATTGGAAAATACTGATATAAATTTATGATTTTCATCCGACAAAGTAATGAATTACTTAACAATGGACGTATCTGTAATACTTTTTCATATTTAAATATTTTCTTATGAAGTATGGAAACATTCAATATTTTTTATATTACATTAAAATTGCAAATAAAATACCGTATGTCTTTACGAATAATTAATTATGTTACAACATAGCTTATCAAGATCTATTGCTGTTTTCGTATTTATTAGCTAAATTAAAAATGTAGCATTTGAAATTACTGTCACGCATCATGCAATTCAGTCGTTTAGAGTTGTACAAAGAATAATCGAGTTATTTATAGTAGTAAATATAGCCATTTGCATTCTTCTCTTGCATGTGCGCGTGCCTGGAAGTGCACACAGAAAACTAATAGATAATGAATAGATTTATTTAAATTGCTGAACCTATGTAATATCAATTTACTTATGTACGCACACGATCGTTTATCGAAATTGCTTCTAAAAAAAGGCATTCCATTTTACATTTGCAACTTTAATAAATGAAGGCACAACTCGCTTGTGAAGAGGGATGCATGTGAAAGGAATCGATGATTAATACCCACGACAGAATAAAGAGGGTCTCGCGTAGCCCGTTGTTTACCAACCCGCCGGACATATCGCGCGTCTGCTAAAAACAAGCAAAAGATGCCGTCTAGGGGGGGAAAGTTGCAATAATACATCCACGCGTCTCTTACCCCCCGGAGTCGGCCGTACCTAGCACAAAAGTGCGCGTCCGAGCCCGGAAAATCCCTTTAAAACTGATATCCGATTTCGGCAAGAGAGCGAGGACAAAAGATATCCATTTCTGCGAATCGCGCCCCCCCTCCCTCCCCGTCCTCCGACTTCGCGCTTTCATGCGCAGCCTCGAGCTTTTGTTTTCTCGCTCGTTCTTTTTTCTGCGGATCCTTTCCTTTTTATTGTGAGGGAAGGGAGAGGACGATGTCTTTCTTTTTCCATGCCGATGGGAGTAAGCGCGGAGTCGGCGCTTTTTGTCGATGGCGTGGCTTTTGATAAGAAACGGCGGTATCAGATTATGGGTATTTGGTAGATGAATTTCTGCCTTGGAACCGGAGTATTAATCGCAGTATGGTGGTGTATATGCAGCTTTCTTTGGATAATTTTAAGTGTATTAATATGCTTTAATACTATCACCTTGAAATAGTTTGCATTAAAAAAAAAGAAGAAAATAATGAATACATTGTAGAGATATAAATTTAAAATAATTTGGAATAACGACAGGTCTGGTATAAAATTACGTGACAGTACTAAGAAAAGAATTTTTAGCAATGTGCATAAAACATACAGATTAATAATAGCAACAGCTTTTTTAGATTTTCAGAGATTCGTCAGATTTGATTTACTATAAATATTACAGCGATTTATTTGCTACATTTCAATCCAAGTGAATTTTACTTCAATAAAAGTGGAGTAGGTCTTCCTGCTGAACGGACGATATTATATATTCAAAACAGTAACCGATTTGGAAAATCGGGAATCTCAGTAAATAAATGCATTAGCAATGCAGTTTCGGGAAAACTCGGTCTTCCATTTTCTCGACCACATCTAAATTATTGAATCCATTGAATGTTTTGTTTAACTGCTGCAACTCTTCAAAAATTCTTCTAAAAATATTTATACATCGAATCAGTTTATTACTTTATCAGTTTATCAGTTTATTCATCCAATCAACCAAAAACCGATGAAAAATCAAATTTCAGATTCTCACAATAATTTCGATTTGACTTATAATTTATTTTATTTTAACTATCTTAGATTGAGCACTACTAGAAATTAGAAGATAATGAAAACAAACTATGCTTTAAAAAAAAAAAAAAAAAAAAAAAATAAATAAATATTTTTTAGCCTTTTCTTTTTTCCTAGTTGTTTTTGTTTTCGCTGATTTACACACTGAAAGTTTCTCATTTCATAATTAATCTAATTAAAATTAATCGCGTATGCAGTGGTCAGTCACAATTGACGTCGCTCGTGATGCATATTTTGTGCCGCGAAACTTCGCACATTGTTTATCGAACAATCGATGCACTCGCTATCCGCGGAGTGACGTCGTATTTACAAACATGCGGTGACGAGCCAACAATAAGACCCGACTCGTACGATGTACGATTACCGCGTGATATGCCCTACATCGGCCGCGCGACGTTCGAGCTCCGCATTTCGCCGACACATTGGCTAATTTCCCGTCGCGGAGCTAATGGACGTGTGATTTGTGTGCTTGCGAAAATACAGTCGCGCGAAATCAATTCGCTGGAAGTGCGTATCTTTCACTTGGTTTTAGAGATTGTTGAAAAGTTAATTGTTCTGTTTTTAACTTTCCAGTATTAGCTGTTCTCTTAAAATCATATAAAATTTGCAATAAAAATTAATTTACATAGGGCAAAAATAAAAAAAATTTTAAAAAAATTTGTAGTTTTCTATAGAAATCTATATTTTTGAACCCATCCGCATAATCATCTGTTTTGAATAAACTACTGATCTTTAACTATTATTGTATAAGGTAGTATACGCGGTTTGCGTGAAAATTGTGATTTTGTTTGTTAACAAAAATATAATTTATAACCGAAAACAGAAAAATTACTTTTTTTACTCTGAGGCTTCAACGCGAATGACCCCAGTATGCCGGCTAAGAGTTAAGCAATGAACACTAACAATATGTATATGATTTTTGAATGTGATATGAAGAATATGATTGCCCTCGAGCAATTCTTTCTCTGACTAGAGAGGTTGAAGGACAGTTCGAAGCGACAATATACCTCCTTTTAGTTTTATTTTTCTCCTTCGGCGGTGAATAAGGCCTAAAGGATCTGTATAAAATGAAGAAGTCTTGTGAGTCTATAGACCTTTTAACTTAATAAAATTAGTTTTTCTGATGTTGATATAATTAATGTTAAAAGATTTTAAGATTTTAAGATTTTAGAAAAATATATTTTTCGATCGATCAATTCATTTCAACTCCACGCTACTTGTCAAAAACATCAAAAGCCGGTCTCGGCGATATCCTCCTAATCAGACTCACAGCGGCCTAATTACCTTGGCGTCTCTCGCCTCATCCTGCTGGCTGATCAAAAGGGGGCGTCGGCGTACCCGACGGTGCACAAAGAGCCCGAAGAGTCGCGACGCGTGACACGCAAGAGTCCCTTACAACGACGCGACTAAAATCCCTGGAGAGACAGCGCAGTCCTCCTTCGTGGCGCGGGCGCGCGGGCGACGTCTGGGCCCCCGGGGCCATATTATTATTTTCATTCCTTCATCGCGCACACGTGTGGTCGCGCGACGAATTTCTCTCTGGTTCCCCCGTTTTTTTTTTTTTTTTTTTTTTTAAGGGGTGATGCCCCCCGCGACGACAGTCCCTTTCATCCCGCGGCCGCTTCTTCCTCATCGAGTTGGCGCATGTGTGGGCGATTAAAGGCGCCCAGACTTTTTTTCGGCGCATAATTGCGAGACTCGCGGGCACGAGGTGTCGCCGTGCGCGACTTCGCGGTTTTGTTATAAGGCGCGAGAGCATGTCTCATCGTTGGCGGGACGACTTTTTTTTCCTCTAAACGAGGGGTGCGATTGCGCCTGCACTTGCGTCCCTCCTGGGCTCGAGATGCTTCGCGACGGGTGTCAAGGGCTGACGCATTAGGTGTGCCCGGGAGTGGAAAAGTCAAATTTTTCAGAAAATTATTAAATATATATATTTTTAAGACATTTGAACAATTTAATTCACTGTCAATGAATAGGATAGAAATGATGTAGTGTGTTGTAAGTAGAAATTACGATTCGAAGACTGATTAATTAATTAAGCCACTGAGCAAAATCTTATCTTAATTCATTTATAGCACTCTAACCTCAAAATGGCAACTTTAATACAAATTTTTTGCCCTGTATAAAATAGTGTTTAAAACTGGTATTTAAGTGATTATTCAGCTGGTGCGAATTTTCCTCTTCGCTTTTCTCGGGCGGAAATCATCGAATGGGTTAAATAATTAACTTGCGTACCCCTGAAATAAACTATTGAAGTTTTAAATAACATCGAAGGTTACAAAGTATCTATGCCCTCATCGTTTTCACATCTCGAATTCCTGCGCCACAACCATGTTCTCACTCCAAACTTTCGTGCACAACTGGCCAACTGCAGTGAGGCCCTCTAAGTGTTGAATACTTTTCTCTTCATTGTTTATTATTTTCTCGGACTAATTTTCTTAAAAGCGTGAGTGTAAGGTAATAATACTTTGCATTCATCGACTTAAATTTTATCGATAAAAAAATCGTTAAATTATAATCGAATACATGAAAAAATAAATAAAAATAAAAAATAAAAAATATAAAAAATTTGTTTACACATTTAAATGGCGTAACTAGTGAAAATGTGAATAATTAAAATTTTGAATAAAGACTTCATCACAACAACTTTCCATGAAAAGAAAAACAAATCACCGTTTCAGTTGTGCACTGCTGATCGCTCGTATTGGTGGTGGCTTTCCGCCTTCGCGCACCACTTTTTCAGGGAATCCCCGAAAATAAATCGCGGATCAGGTCCGGTGATCCCCCGTAATATTTGTCTCTCACCTCTGGGCCATTTTACAAGATTTCTATCTGCTCGGGCTTTATAAGCAGCCCCCTTTAGCCTCCTTTCAACTATAAAAGATCGTCCCAAGACGACAGCGGCGACATTGGGTGTCGGAAAGCCAGGAGCCGGTGAAAACCGTCGCGAATTTTTAGAGTGAAACCAAAAGTAGGAAAAAAGGGGTGTAATGCACACGTAGTAAAAAAATGGCATAGATAGAAAAAATTAATTTTATTTAAAAACAAGCAGTACAGATAAAATTCTTATTTTTTGTCAGAATTTTGGTATGAAAGTATAAAAAGAATTAGCTTCTAGATTTTTTCAGCAAAAAAAAAAAAAAATAATAATAATAATAAATAAATAAATAAATAAAATAATAAATTTGAATAATAGTTTCCTACTCATGTAACAAATACTGTTTAATTATTAATGGAATCATTTACTTCTACACATTTTCTTAGTCCACCATCAACTTGAAATAGTAGTTTCTGTTTTTTCTTATAGAACAATAAATCATGCGACAAAACAATAAATATCCCCACAAAGTAAAGAAACTTTCTTAAGCGAATTTCCGGAAAAATCAGCAAATCAAGCGAAACGAAACAGAGCAGTCGGAGCAAGATCAACGCGGAAAATCGGCGAGCGAAATTGGAAGGGGCGTAAGGTGGGGGAGCTTGGGAAGGAGATGTCCGAGCGTGAGGCTGCGGCGTCCCTCGGGGGGATAAGGCGAGGGGCAGGAGAGATATCGCGTACATGCGAGAGCCATCGGTGAAATGTAAAAGCTCCTTGACAAATCGGTTTCTATTATCGACCACGACGGGCCACGGTGACTTTTTTTCTTCCTTACTCGTTCTCGCCCCCCTTCGTTCGCTTCCACGTATTGATGGCTTCATTTCGCCAGAATTCCGGCGGATGTTCAGCTAAATTTGACACTTCATAATTTAAGACACCTCAGGTGGCTCCTGCCACTCGACCCTTGCTTGTGGCACAAGTATTTATTCTTTTGAATAAATATTACATTGATTAAGCGAAAGAAAATTGATGTATGAAATGTCAATAATACATTTAAATTTGGAATAAAAAAAATCACGTCGTATCAATTTGTCTATAAAGTCTTGGACAAGATAAAAATGAAAGACTTTTAAAATATTTTCTTTTTCCGGAGATATGTAGAAATCAGAAGAAGAGGCGAATCAATTTTGAATGTGGGTTAAGTTATTTCAGTACTCGTTAGAATTGGTTTGAAGCAGAGCAAGACACGTCAAGTGAGTCAACAATTTTCCCAGATATACACTTGACAGTATTCGTGACAGTGCTAAAAAAGTAACATGTATTTATGACTTTCTATTACTCTTCATAAATCATACAATCATTTCAATTTAGTTACATTTCTACTAAATATCTCTAATAGTTTTCTACTCTAATTACTAATCAAACGTAATGGAAGAGTATGTTAATAAAATTAAGTAAGCTGATGTTTAAAGAGGTAAAAGTTTTAACTCGAATGCTTTTAGGCGTATTCGGCATAATTTTGCGTCACAACAATGGAGAGCCGGGTGGATTTCCTCGGGCGCATAAAGGCTTTAATCACGTGGCGACAATGAGAGAACGGTTGGGTTCGCTCGTAAATTGATTTGGCCGAGGGAGAGAAGCTCTCGGCCGAAATAAAAAGCTCACGAGCTTTTCTGAGCTTACGCGCGCAAAAATTACCACCGCCGCTGCTCCGGGATTGTATTTATGTTACACAATTACAAACGCGTGAGTTTGGTTCGCGCCCTGAACCGTGGCAAACGTTTTTATAATCGACGAGAATTATGAAGTTTCTTTTTGGGTCAGGTAATTAATGAAATTGGACGTGAATCATGAGTTTCCCAGGATTTAACGTTTTTTTTAGACGTAATTAATTCAGATAACGTTCAAGTTCAAAATAAAGAGTAAAGATGCAACAATTAAATTAATAATTGTAAAAATACTAATTACTACATTCTAATGATAGATTATATAATCGCTGTAAAATAAAGTTCCAAAAAAACTTGTCAAACTCAAAAGAATATTATTTTCATTTATCAATACTTTTAAGAACAAAAAAACAAAATCTACAAGAACCAATGGCGCAACTTCGTTTAATTTTGCAATCAGATTTCGCTTGCACAATCGACGTCAGTTTAAAACAAGCGTAAAAAGACAATGTAGAAAAGCAAAAAATCTGACTAGTCGCTAATGAACAGAAATAATTCTATCGCAAGCGTGCTTTTAGCTAGTTTTCAATTAACATGCTCGATTTTCGGGCTCCAAGATTTTATACTCTGGTGGTAATTATGATTTTTCGGCACTCGGCCCGCACTTACTCGGCTATTCGAAAATTATGTTTCCCCACACTTATTTTGAGCCCTCCTTTTTTTTAGCGAGCTAACGTATATTCGGAACGAGGATTCGCTGCAATTTTTCGGAACTCTCGTGCTTCTCCTTTTGCCGCCGAATTCCCCTGGTGCTTCGTATAATTAACCAATTTCGTAATGAACGAAAGAGCCTTATAATTTTTTTTAGCTTGCGAGAGCACGGAAAATTTGTAGCTGATCCGATTATAATTGTAGCTGCATTAATTTTTTTTTTATGGGAACAATTTGTATTTATATTCAGAATAAAATTTTAAAAGTTATTTAAACATTCAGCGCTACTAGAATTAACTCATTTTCCACCTATATTCTTAATTAATTTTTATATAAATTATTTTACTAAACTAAACAATTAGTAATGCAAAATGTATTTACTATAAGGAAATGAATCCAATTTTAAAATCAGAATTGACATTTATTACCCATAAATAAAGCCAGCTCTGAAAATAAAGCGGTATGCCCAACAAAAAAGCCCCGGTAAAAAGGGAGAAAAACAGTTAAACCGCGAGAAAATTAGATTCTATGGCAGCATACAGGTCGCGCAAAAAACTCGTTTGCGTAAAAAGCCCAACAGATTACTTTGATTCTAAGCTCCGGGGCGCATCGCGAAAAAAAGCACCTCTAGGGTGGGATGGAAAAAAGTCGCGAGCGGGGCGGCGGGGGATAAAGAGGCTTCCGGGAATTCCGCCGGGTCGGGAGGAGGGCATTTTCGTCAGTCAATGAATTTACAGCCCCCCTTTAACCGCGGCGGCCGCTTAACGAGAACGACTTCGCGGCACGTGAGAGAGGCGCCAGCCGTAAGCAGCCTTGAGAGCTGAATTAACGCGAAATAAGTGGGAAAAAGAAGAGGTTAAGGAAGCCCGTTGGTCTGAGGGGGAGACCGAGAAGCGAGTCGGCAACAAGCTGGAGGAAATACCGCAAGTGTAGCTTTTAGTTGAGTTTCGCTTTCACGCGTTCTTTTTTTCCCTCGTTCCTTTTTCTTTTCTAAACGGCACTGAAGGGGTACTGGAATCTGTTGGGTGGTCTTTTTTAATGGAGGATTTCGGAAGTTTACTTCCGCTATCTGTATAATGCGCTCGTACGAGTTTGAAGAATAGTACTTTAACTTTGCCGTTTTTATTTCGTGATGTAGATTATTTCAGGGAAATTTAATTGTAAAAAAATAACAATTAATTTGCTGTAGCGAAAATTGAACAATTGTAATATGATGAATATAAGTAGTTATGATTTGTAAACTTGGATAATATGAAACAGTGATAATAAACACACCCTGTAGAAATCGGTTCGTTCATTAAATATCGTTAGTTGAATAGTAAACTGGAATTAATTTTAACTAAACGTGAATAAATATCATATATAAATAATAAATAATATTGTTTAATACATTATTAACAATTATTAATAGACTTACAAAATGCACATAAAATCTGTTGAAAACTATCAAGCAAATTGGATTGGTAAAACTAAAATACGGGAAGGGAAGCGGCGTGGGAAGTAGTATGAGGCTGAGTTTGAGCCGACGTTGGCGTGTGGTAAGCGAGACAATTTCGTTGGCGCGGGTAGGGGAAAAACTTCATAATGCCTATATAAAGTAAATTGCCGTAAAATCTTCGAGAAGAGGCTCCCGGGGCCTGGGCGATACAAATAAGGAGAGGTGACGAGAGGCGAGGGTGGATCCTCCGCGGGAACCGTTAAAGCGGCAAATTATGCCGGCGAGGTATTGTCATTTGCGGTTTTACGAGCGGATGATTGTTTGAATATAAAAACGCGCAAGGAACTGCCGCAGCCGCCTCGCCCATTTACGATATTAGTTTTCTCGCTTACGTCGAACCTCAGCGTTTCCTCTCCTTGCTATCGATGCGTGCGGTATAAAATCATTCTCACTCCTTTTTTCACCTTCAGTTTTATTAACAATTGAGGGAATCTTTTATATGAAACTTTTACGATGGGCTTGAAATTGTTGCTAAATTAATGTAAACTAAATCTCGGTAACAAATTTATATCCATAGTTTACTTTTTAATGGATTAAATTATTAGAGCAGTTTGCAGAGAAAATTATTTTCTTTACATAAGGAAAAGTATGTGGACATATACCTAAACAAAAAAAAGCACTGCAAACCCGAAAAGTTTACTAATAATTGTTAAGAAAGAGTTGCACATGGATAAAAAAATAAAGTAAGAGAGCCAATCGATCGATGAAGCGCCAGCGGCCAAATTAAATTTCACCATCAACGAAATGGGTCTGCGCGAAAAAAAGTAAATTTGTGCGCGATGGGAAAAACAATTAACAAGGGGGCCTAGCTCCCCAACCCCTTCCCACCCCCTTCCGATAAACGCGAGCAATATCCGCGAAGCGCTCATCCGCGAAGCGGAGCAGCGCCGGCGCATCTGGCCATCGGAGAAGCGCCGTGGAAAGAGCAACAAAATCGCCGGTAATAGAGGCCCTTGATATTTACTACGCGATTCTTGGGGATATTACCGATGCTTCATTATATTCAAACGGCGCGTATTGTCTAGTGTATATTGCGTCTGCGAAGAACGTTTCGTTCTGAAATTAAAAGTTTCCGGAGTTAGTGGCTACTCTGTCGATTTTATCGAATTTTCAACTTAATCCTTTTTTATTTAATTTGTTACTCTTTTATTAATTTTTTAATAAATATGTTTGTATATACTTTTTAATTGTAGAGGACCTGAAAGTTTCTAGTAATTCTTTTTCTTTTCAGATTGTTCTTCAAAGAAAAGTTACTAAATTTTCTTAAATATTTAAATCTATTTAATTAAGTATTTAAAATATTATTTTCTTGAAATTTTGGTTACTTTAAAATTCCCACTGACTCTTGAAAGGAAAATCTTCATCTTTTCCGCAATACGGCGCGGGCTGAGCCATTAGCGGAATATACGACCGGACCACTAAATCAAGCGAAACCCAGGCGCATTCTCCTCTGGAAAAAAAGAGCAAGAGATCGAAAGGAATTTCGAGGCGCCTCCGCAGTTCCATTCAGCGCGCGGTCCTCGTACTCCCCCCGCGCGCTCTCGGGGCAAATAATATCGCGGTAATACCGGGGCGGGTGGGTCCGGGGCTGGTTTATGGCCACTTGTTATTAAGGCGCGTATATCTGTCCGCGGCGGGCTAACGATAAGTCTGGAGGACGTTCGCTCGCTCGCGAAAACACACCGCGAAATTGGCCCGGTAAACGCCGCTACGAGGTGCGCACATGGCAATTTCATTAAGCGCCGGAGCCGTGGGTGGCGCCGGCGGAATCGAGAAACGCTCTTCCGATGTTTCCGCAAACTCGTTGTACGCAACTCCCGTTGCTTGTTTTGCTTTTTTTTTAAATTCTCAATATTTGGGTACACTGTTTCTATATTAATGTTTGCTTGTGTGTGTTTTCCAAAGAGGTTGCTAGCACTGCACTTTGTGATATTACTTAATAGTACATAAATCGATAGAGTAAATTTTTTTTCTTACAATATCTTAGTTTTTTAACTAAAGTTAATTATCCGTATTTTTAATTATTCAAAATTCAGAAGATTAAAAAAATATAATTCGGAAACTCAAAAAATGTTTTTAAATACTCTATATACTGTAATATGTATGTATGTTAATTCACAAAAAATCCAAGAGGATGAATAATGAGAGACAAAAAGTTACTGCACCCCACAACAATCTCATTCGACTAATTAGCCCTGGAATTCAACACGACCAAGCATCCGTTTTGCTTGGCGTCGTCGAAAAATCCGCGTAATTCGCGCTAAATTTCACGATAATTCCTCCTCTGGGATGCAAGAAAAAGGAAAAATAGAGAAACGAAGAAGGCAAATGAAGCCCAGTTAAATCTGCCAGTGCGCGCACCGCAAACAAGTTGCACCGCGAAACTGCCACGTGAGCTCGTAAATCATACGCGTAAACTCGAGTTCTCCACATACAGTTTCAATTTCAGTTGCGTTTTAATTAGCGGAATATATACTAATGTCCCGGTGGCTGGTGACCAGTGCCGTGGACTTCCGTCGAGTCGCATGTGCGCACTCCACCTCCGTATGGTATTCTCCCTTTTCGCTTTTTTTTATTTTTTATTTTTTCGTCATCTGTCGCGTGTTCTTTTACCGTTTATTTGGCTTTTAAAAAACAACGCCATTTTTTAAACCTTTTTTCTCCTGGATTATTTCAATTCGTATTGTTTCAGCACCAGAACATAACGTTATGTATTTTTGCCCGTCGGAAGGGGATAAAGTATGCACTCGCGCAGTGTGTCAAAACAATATATTTATCATCTACTATGATGTAATAGGAAATCCCTATTTACCTCCCAAGTTGCGTGGGGGAATTTCTAGTAAGTCCATTAGTGCCGATATTAAATTGATGTAAGAGCTTCATACACCAACAACCAAACTAAGTATATAATTTGTTGCTAATGTAAAGTATTTGTTTGTTGCTAATGTGTTTCTGCAACCGTTTTCAAGAAACATGAATGCTCCAGTTTAGTATGAAGCTAGTTTAGTCAATCCTTAAATTTGACGTTGCCGTAGTGCATGAAAAATAATCTATCACTATATTTTGTTGCTAATTTTTTTTCTTTAAAATTGTAATTAAAAAATTGACAATTCATTTTCGTGTTCTTGTCCGGTTATGTGTTCTAGATTCTCGTTCCTGTTCAAATTCGTTTACCTATCCTTGAAGGCCTTGCGAAACAGCTACGTCAAATAAGTCCTGTAGTGAACGTATTAGAATAAGTATGTGAACAAATGAATAAAAGTAATAAAAAAAAAAAAAATAAGTCTTAAGAAAAATCATCATACTGGTTTTAAAAAAGTAATGAAATAGAAATATTGTAAGCCCCGCCTTCCAGAGAAACTATATCAATGAATATACATGAGTCAGAGCGAATGCATACGGAGCTTACAATGAACTCGAGTCGATGCAAGCACTAAAATACTTCAAACTCACATCAACTCGTCGTGTCAGCGCATCTCAGTAGCCGATGAACATTGCACCACTGACCTAAAAAAGAAATAAGACAACGGTCAAATCAATAGGCACGGATGGACATCCTCCGCGAATATCTCACTAACAAATTCTCATAAAACAGCAACATTTACAATTTTCAGCCATGTATAATTTTCACGATGTCCTAGTTCAAATTCAGGTCGTTTAAATTTATTCAAGCAGTATAGATTTTATTGATGCTTTGATACTAACAATAACAGATTTGTACAGAGATTAAAGAGATATTTTCTTAAAATCAGTGTAGGTTGCAAAGGCAGGGTAGCACGATTTCAATTTAATTCAATTGTTTACTGAATTGTAATATTTGATTTTTCTCGATTTTGATATAATGTGAAATGTGAAATACCGACTAATGTCATACATAATCAAAATGTTATGGCTTAATGCGCATTAATAACAATTAAAAAATAAGTTGATTTAAAGTGAAAATCAAATTAATTTGTTCTTTGTAAATTTTAGGCTAAATAAACATTGGCAATTTTCTTGCATTGCTATTTAAACAATGATTTTCAATAGCATAACGCTTTGAAATGATTAAGCTTTCGTAAATAGTCTTCTGGTACAAAACATGAGTAAATTACAATGCGGTCTACATTGGTGGATTATAATATTACACTTCATTCCTTATTGTATATTAAACTGTTAACCACATTGCAAGTAATAATAAAATGAACAGAATTCTGCTAATAAAACAATTCAACAAACATATAACTTCAGAATTCAATGAAGCTCGGACTATTGAATTTGAGCAACAGAGACAATAAGTCAGCCCCGATAATCACATGCTCGCGCAGAAAGAGAAACACAAAGGTCCTTTGATCGCAAAGGAAGAGTTCGACCCCTGATCTTCGCCC
The DNA here is from genome assembly GCA_035586675.1 of Eurytoma californica. Taxonomy (NCBI): domain Eukaryota; kingdom Metazoa; phylum Arthropoda; class Insecta; order Hymenoptera; family Eurytomidae; genus Eurytoma; species Eurytoma californica. The sequence goes on along the minus strand of JAXIUT010000037.1, from coordinate 10,918,275 downwards.
TCGATTGCAACGATAACATTTCGATAACGCGTAATTGGACGCGCGAGTGTCCACTCGACGATGCGCTCGCGCGACCCCTCCGCGCATAATATAACAAAAACAGGCGGCGAAGGGGTGCGGGCGTCGCGCGGCAACAATAACTTCGCGGCTACCTTGAGCCCCGGCTCCCATTGATCTGGACTTACGGGGAATCGTTAATTAACGAATACACGCCCGGAGAGAGGAAAGTATGCGACGGCGGGTTTTTATGCAGAAGGGTCCGGAGTTTTGTTTGTCCGGCGCCCTTCCTTCCAGAGCGGACGCTAGTCGATCTTCCGTCCGTGGCTTTTTTTGCCTCCTCGTTCAGTCTTAAAGCTGATTGCGAGAGAGCCGCTCGAATGGTTAGGACTTAACGTGACGGTGATTATGGCCTTGCGATCGACGATTGAGGATCCTTTTTTAAGCTAGGTGTTCAACTTTCTATTTTATGACGTTAGAAAATAGTATTTAATTCTCGAGTAAACTGAACAAAAAATTCAGATAGACATTTTTTAGCACCGTCAAAAGTGAGTGTTAGTTCATCAAAGTAATTTTTAGACCCGTACAATTCTCCGTCGCAGTAAAGTCGCGAGCAAACATCCGAATGGCAAAAGAAAATTTCGAAAAAGCTCACGCTGGCAAACACGCGCGCCGCCGTACCTCCTTACATTAATTACATCAGCGCGAGTTCGGCGCTTCATACGCTCACACATTAGCCGTGTCGTTCGTTTACATTCCCTCCTCCCGTTCCCCACCCACCCTCCGGATCCCACCATACGTCATTCTTTCACTCGGCGGCGCACTCTCGCATACATGCGTCATTCTCTCGCCCTCGCAGACTTTCGACTTCGCGTCCCTGCTCATAACAATGCGAGCGCGCGTTGTTTGCCCACATCCGCGGCGAGAAAGAGAGAGTGAGAGAGAGAGAGAGAGAGAGAGAGAGAGAGAGAGAGAGAGAGAGAGAGAGAGAGAGGGAGAGGGAGAGAGTGGAGCCCCGTGGTGGATATCGATTCTGCACCCGGGTCTTCGTTAGGCGGCCGCTTGGTTGGAGGGTTCGTTACACAAATGAAATTTCGCGAGCCGAGCCCCGATTTATTCGCCGGCGAGAGTCGCCTCGCAGATCTTCCAAAGTCGCAAGACTAAAGCCTGCGCTGACATTGAACGGGTCGCGGAATTTAAATATGCTTAGAGTTACGTTGTCAATTATCGAATTTTCAGAGAATTTCATTTATACATATATTTTTCAATTTAAATCCTGATAAAGAGTGTGAAAATTATATGAATTATATTCAATTATTGTATCCCAGATTAAGTTTTCATTCAAGGTTAATTATTAATCCTACTCTTAAATGGACTCTTATTAATGCCTTTGACATATAAATCTTTTCGAAAAAAGCTTCATGCATTTGACTCAGTTAAAAAATTTTCTTTTTTTCTTAAATATAATAATCTGTTCAGGTAGCATGTTATGAACAAAACAGAATGTACATTTATTTTAAGTAAAACTGTGGGTCATTTTTAAATATAAACAAATGTGGTTACATTGAGTAATGTGAAAATCCTGTTGCACTGTCAGTTGTAAAGCTCATGAGGTTGATTTTGAGTATTTTCATTAAGTTAATAATTTGACTACCTTGCTGTCTTGGATTGAAAGCTTTTCCAGAATTAGCACCCGAAAATTACGTAAGATGTATCAATAAATTTAATTATGAATTCCCCAGCTTAAAGTAGCTTTTTCATAATTTAAATTCAAACCTGAAAGATAACTAATCAAAACCACGTAGCAATTAGAAGATACGTCCGTACATAAAACCGAAATCACAATTCGCGCCGATATTTCACGGACCAGCGGATCGTGTAAGATAAGCCAGTCCATGAAAATTCAAAATCATTCGGTGGCGGTGCAATCACGAAATCCCGTTATCGGCCAACCTAATTCCCGCTATCATGCGAAAAAAGCCTTACAAGAAGAGGCGCTCGATCGAAGACGCGCGCTAATCTCTGGCTTTATGGCCTACCGCCATGAAAGCGAAGGGCGCGAGCCTTTATCAGCTGCGAGACGCGCTGGGGATGACACGTGTTCGTTCCCAGGCTCATCGCGTGATGAATGATAGTGAATTTCACTATTAATAGAATGTTGCGAGCGAAAGGATGGAGGTGGATACCCCTGGCTCGTTGGCAGATCTATGCATAACACGGACCGACCCATCGCTGCACGTCCGCGGGAAATTTCCCAGAGTGCTGTTACGTCAAGATATGGGATATTGCGGGTTTGTACATTAAACTGATGTGATTGATTCTTTTTGTTTTTCTTGATGTTGATGTGAAATGTAAAGGATATAAACATTGCGCGGATGAATAGTGTTTCTTTAATAGTCTTGTTTCCTATCTTATCTTTCTATGAATTTGAGTTTAAATTTATTACATTTATTTAAGATACGTTTGTTATTGGTAAAAAATATATTCAGAAACAAAAAAATAAAATAACCTATTTAAAATATAAATCCGCAAATATTTCTTAAAATTAAATTTACAAAAATTAATACAAATTTCGGACGAAATCTAAGCAAAAAATAATTGGTGACAGCGGTAAGGATCTAAAACCAGTTTCAACAGAACTGAAATTTTTTGTCCTCGACGCCTTCATACGAAACATTTAAAAGTTTCGCAAAATCTTCTAAATCGACTGATTCAGCTCAGCTGTATTCCAATGAGCACCTAGCGAATTCACAATAGCCCGGCAAAAGCTTATTTGATCAGGAGGCAAAAAAGAACGGGAAAGAAAGCGAGAGAGCGGCGAAAGCCCATAAAGTGCCGGTCGCTGACATCGACGTACGTATTTAATTGCATTCGGCTTTCAAGTCATGGCCAGCGTTTAATTTCCCTTCCTCGGCCCATTTTCAGTTGGTTCTCTCTCTCTCTCTCTCTCTCTCTCTCTCTCTCTCTCTCTCTCTCTCTCTCACTCTCTCTCTTCTCTTCTGAGCCCGCATGTCGCGGAATCGAGGCACATACAAAAGGAGGCGCGCACCCAGCATAGGTCGTAGAAATAAGATAATTGCTGTTACAATTGCAATTTCATCGGGGGTGAACCTGGAAGGGGTACAAAGTACGAGTTAATGTCCTTCGACGAGCTTCTCTCTGTGTTTGTTGTCGAAGGTCTTCCTCTCCCCGTTTCTTTTATTTTTTGGACCAGGAAAGCGCTCTGAATGTCCCGGAAATGAGATTGCTGAGGAACCGGGGAGAAAAACATACCCGGTTGAACTGCAGCGCATTCGATCTATTCAAAGCTCGTTCCCGCTCCCCCTGTGATTAAACCAAAAATCCTCATGCAATAACGCGGCTAATTTCAACTTATTCGAGATTTCATGTCGCAAAAAATTCATAAATGTTGTTAATTGATTAAAGTTGATTATTGTAGAAGAGTACTCTAATTCGTCGGACATCTCGATTTGATCTTTATGAATTTTTTGCAGTGCATTCCTTGAATTATAGTTTTGAATTGCAACTGACCTGAGTGTACACTTTAGCATTACTTGCACATTTATGATTTTCAATTTCCTGTAATCATGCAAATTTTAATGTTCCACAAACAATAATGATTTTATCAATTCATCACTTGCTACTTTTTGTTGCCTCAAATACATATTTAATTAACTAATTGTAATAATTATTTATTTAATAACCCTATTTAAACCTGCAAAGGACTTTATTAAATTAACGGATCTGACACTAATAAGCGATGTCAAAAATCCACTGCACCAAACTACAGTAATTAAAGTCAAACATCAGACGTCCTATTGTAAAGGATAAAAAAACACGAGGATTGCGCGAGTCTTGAAAACAGTGAACAAATAGGCAAATCAATGGGCTGCGATGTCGTAATAACCGAGTGGGCGCGCGTCAGTCCACTCGCATCAGCGTTTGGTGGTTAGGCCTTAATTCGAAAACAGTTGAGTCGTGCTCACGCCAGTAAGACGCGCGGCACCCACACACGACTGCTTCTCATATACAAAAGGGATAAGGCCGCCTTCGTGGAAACTCCGCGCCCTCGGCTCGGGGGTATGGTAATTGTATACGCAGCGCTCGCTCGCGCCGGGAGAATGGCAAGGTAAACAAAACTATGTAAGATTGCCCCATTAATATACATATCTCTCGGTTCGGTCTCGCGGTACTTGGGTGTGAGTAGTCTTGGCCTCAGACTTTCGGGCGGGAGAGTAGTTCGGCGTGTAGCGCAGGGTACACAATGGATATTGAGGCCATAATTTACGGCTGATTGTTACCCTCTCCTCCGAGTCGTGCCCACCCCCCACGCACCCCACCCTACCCCTTTGACTTCTGCTTGGCAATCTATGGATTCCTAAACCCCGCCCTGACCACCTCCTACATACCGCAAGGCGCGTTTCTAACGACCGTCTTGAATTCGTATTAAACCGATCGCTAAGTACCCCACACCCTCCAGCCTGCCGACGTCTTTGCAAGCTTTCGTGCATGGGATAAGTGAATGGCTTCGAGGCTTTTCATTCGGCAGATGCGCGATTTATGAAAGAGTTTCGCCATTTTTCGATTGCTCTGGTGGGCTCTGGCGATATTACTAGACGTTGTATATGGGGCATGTTGAATAAATCGAGGTAATGAAATGTTGGACATCCTGAAAGTTAAAATTTTATATTTACCTAAAACAATGATAATTTATAGTAATTTTATCCTGATGAAGTTTCTCCAAGAAAATTATCCACGTATCTTTTCATAAATTGTTCGTAATATTGTATTTCAATTGTAATGATTCAATTGTGAAGTATACGTAGAGTAGATTAAATTTTGGTCACCTAGTAGCTACATCGATATTTTCACTTTTTATGAACAACCTAATCCATTTTAATTAACAGTCCATAAGTCACATACGAACTGCATCTGACCGGGTTCGCAGCGACATATATCAATCTAATATTCAGAAACAGCGTAGATTCGACCGCAACGCCTATTTCCGGTTTTACCTGCACAACAACCGAACGGGAATGCAAATACAGAGACAAGGAAGTGAATCGCATCTGAACTCTATAATGAAGAGATTCCAATCCATAAGCAGTCATTTCGTATTCGGCCTATTATAAATACTTCTTTAAATGCCCCAAAGAAAGCAAAACGATCATTAAAGGGAGCAATCGATATGAACCACAAGCCTATATTGTTGGTAGTTGCATTCAATAAGTCAATATGCCACTTTATCTATATCTACAATCATTATGGAAAGCACATGGGACGTATTAACTAATGAATTGCACACACTTCGCCTCTGTAATGTATTTGAGAATTAGATAGTTGATTATTTTTGTATCAGGCATCAAAATAACAATTTTAATAATGCATTTTTATATTTAAAACTAAATAATCAGTTTATTTATCCTTAAAACGAAACAGTAAACAATAAAATCATTTTGCATATTTTTCTAAATATTTCAAACTAACTTGAAAACCGCTATTAATCTAGGCTATTTCCATTGCTCCTCCTATTCCGTGTTTGTAAATTAATTAAGAGAAGCGCCGACAACGGTGAAGTTCCTCGAAGGTCAGAAGTGCGAGTGTATAGGCATTTGGATCTCGAAAAGGGCTTTTCGCAAAGGGTCCGAGCGAAGAGGCTTCTAAGGCCTGGTGACTACCTAGATCGGACCACTTACATACCGCGTCGACGATGATAACGCGCTAATCCTGCATCGTAGAGTTGGGTGTCTAGGGGATCGCTCGTCGTGTTTGCTCGATACCCAGAAGCGAAGATTTTGCGTTTAAGTTACAGTCGGTTTGTGGAAATGCGCATAGGATAACGTTAACGGGTAGTGCAAATAAATTGTATCGATTTGGTAATAAATCCTTGAAAACATCAAAATTCAACAAAATTTTATTTATGAAAATTTGTAGACTAACTTTGAGAAAGTAAAAAATAATGCAAGTGAAAAATGAGGAAGATGGTGATTGAAAAAGAATTCGATTGAAACTAATTGAGAACAGATTAAGAAGCAATCATCATAGTATTAAATGTTTTCAATAGTATATTATAGCACGGGTACGGAAGATGATTATTTAACCCGTGCGATGGTTTTCGCCCGAGCGAAGCGAGGGTGAAAAGTCGCGTTAACTGAATAATCACTTGCGCACTAGTACTATATGATATTTTATAGCGCGAGGGCCGAAAATTGGCATTGAATTTGTCATTTTGAGGTTAGAGTGCTATATATAGTACTTTACTTCACAAGGGAGGGATAACAAGAATGGTCCCAGATCGCTCGTAAATTGTCACTCGAGGCAAAGCCGATGCGAGTGCGATCTGAGGCATTCTTTTGTACCTTCCGCGTCGCGCATAATACTTTTTGGTCTAGCGAGACTGAAATTACGATCTTCTCGATCGGGCGCCGGGAGAGAAAGTGGTACTTTCGGCCCGCTAGGCCAAAAAATATTTTTCTCTCACTACGCATAAAGTGCGTACTTTATTCCCTAGCAACGGAAATAAACGTAGGAATACGAAGTATTTCCATACGATCCAAGACATTCTTTATTTTTAATTCCTAGGTTCATAAATATACTACTCTAAACCTTTGAGATAAATATTTAGGAAAGCAGACATTTAAAAATAAAACTACAAAATACCGTGCTCGCTGCATTCTTGGAAAGGTTTGGTAAATTTATTCAAATTCAAAAACAGTTGCGATTTAATTACACAGACATGTTTCCTCATTTCTCTTTGAACGTTAAATTTAGTGGATGGAATGATACGTATTATTGGTTTTAATTTTTGAACGATCCGTCGTCCCGTTCATGAGATGCAAATGCATTGTATTTTCGCAACAAGGGACAAGTGCGCCACTCGTGAGCTTGCATTACCCGGAATTCGTGACTTTTCCAAAGCGATCAAACGAATATGAGTTGCAGGACAAATTAATAATACTTTTCGTCCTTTTGCATGTACGCAGGAATCAAAGCAAATGCTAAAATGCTGGTATCAATGATTTTTTACGCTTTGAAGATGCAGCTGATGAAAAGTAAATTGTTTCAACATTTTCGATGGTCGCGCGCTTTTAATAACATATTGTAATTAATCTTTTGAGAGGAATCTGGTCGAAGAAAATTAATTATCACATACTTACAGGAATAAAAGTTTCATTATTCTTTTGCTTTGGTTGAAATATACGATTTTCTAAAAAAAGTAATAAAAAGAGAATTTTTTCCTAGTATTACTTACAATAAATCAGTACTAAAGTCAATATCAAAAACAAAAATAACACTATTTGGAAGAGGATTGTAAATCATAGTTAACACGTTAAAAATGTATTTAATTTCGATGATACTACAACTACTGTTTTATATTGAGATTAATGAAGTCTTACGGAACTCGATATCCCGAAAGAGCATTAATATCTCGCCTCAAGAATATCTTGAGCACCCCATTCTCGTTCTCGTGACATCGAGTGGCACGAGGTTCATAAGTCCCTGTACAAATGGGCATTCGTGGTTCATCTAGGGCGACGCGCCTCTGCGGTCGGAGGATCTATGATCGCCATTTCTCATCGACACCACAAGCAAACAATATCACCGCGTGTCCTTTAGCTCCTTCGGGCACAAAAAGCACTGACAGTATGTTCAAAGTTTCGAAGGAGTCCAAAATCCCGTCGAGAAGAACATATCCAACACCTTCACCCTACACTCTACTTATTATTAATTGTCCGATATTTTGTAGAGATATAGTAATGAGGGAAGTGAAAATAAATAGAGCTACTTCGTATTTAATAAAATATTGGAATTTAAGTTCTTAATCGAAAAAATGCTTTCTTCGCGAGTAATAAAAGATTTCAAAATCGCTGAAGTATCTACAAGATGCTCTTCAGATGCTCTTCAGATGCTCTTCAGATCCGTCGTTTCTAAAAAGTTTTTGAGACATTTTCAAACAACCTCTAATGTTATCTAACAAATTCTTTCCGTCGAAAAAGATGATTTCGTTTTTGGATAGCAGATGCTTTTTGGTTTGGAATTAAAGATGTTTTTATTTTTCGGATAACCTTTTGTTTGTGGCGAAATAAGAATGATATGCTATCTCTGAGTAAAGAAATTATAGCATTGTATCTGTTGCCGATCAAGAAAGCTCTGTCATCAACTATTTCGGTTTTATCTAAAAAAGGTTATAATCGTCTGTGGTTGTTGGATCCCGTTTTAGCTATACCAATCTAATTAAAATAATTTTATTTAAAAAACCATTTCAAAGCTGGGTACCTTAAAGTAGTTTCTAAAACAATGCGATAGTAGAATATTGAAAGTAAGATATTTTTTTGCATTTACCCGAGAAAACTGACCATTGACTTATGCAGTATACATTGGTGAGTTGAAATCCGCGTTCAAGGATTTATCGGGATATCCGATGTAAACTGTCCTCAGGGAGCTTGTTAGTTCAACTTGTTCAGATGGTCGATCCGCCTCCTTTGCACCCGTCGCGCGTATAAAAAATACGGAGGCCGCCACGCGTTTACGCGTCACTTGTATCGCGTTTATGTTTCAACGGAGTATTTTGTAGGTCTTTTGCTTTCGGATTATTTTTAGAGAATTCTAGCTTCTTTACTAATTAATGTATTCCGGGATTTTAATTTTATTGATAATTGTTAATTACTTTTTTTAATCACTGTTTATTAAATAATTTATTACACATAGAATTTTAACAAAATTTTAATATACAAGTTTTTCTAAATAACTTTAAGAAAGGGTAAGTTTTTCAACAGAATAAGAGTAGACTGGTAGATCAATAATACGAAACCCGAGTAAGCGCACATTCACGAGAATACAACCAACATGACAAGTAAAAAGGGACTCTATTAAAACGAGCAATCCGCATAACCGTAGGAGAACCCGTTAAAAAAGGCGAAGATATACCTCACGAATTTTTTACCCAGTGTGAAGTCGAGCAAAAGAGTCGAGATAATTACACAATATCAATTTCGAGTTGAATTCGCATGTACGTAGCGTGCTCTGACGCGGCGTGTCATCATAAAAAATAGGGAAGGGGGAAAGAAGACGCACAGTAGGGGACCTCGAAGGAGGCGGGGATGACGCCGGTGGTCAGTATTGTCAAGGCTTTGTCTGTTTGCGAAATAATCGTCGACTCGAAGCTAATGGGCCATGAAGCCTCGATATCGGACACGCCTGACCATCCTGGAAAAACGAGAAGCTTTCCTTTTTTCCCGCCATTTTTGTTCACTTCTGAATTGTGCGATACCCTTTCCTTTTCGTAATGCGCAGTCTTTTATTGTGCAACGAGGTAAACCAGAGACTCGTTTATTGGATTATTGTTAGTCTAATTTTACCTCAAAATTTATATACTTGATATAAAATTAATTTTAAGAAGATGATATAATGAATTTCATGCTGTCAAAATATTATCCCAATTTAAGATAATTATTACAATATTGCTTACTATCTATTGAATAAAAAAAGAAACTCCTAACTAAGACTTGTATGACAGTTTTTTCTTCAAAATAATCATTGTGCACTTTTTAACATAATATAAATAAAAAATGAACTGAACTTATAAAGCAGGATAAAATAATTCCAATCCACATTGGTACGAGCCTTTTGTCTAACAATAAGTAATATCTCATGTATGTATTCCTCGTGACATTCGCTCTCGTCGATCAGAGAATAAATAATTCGCCATTCGCGGTACGAAGCTAAGGTCGTTCACATGTCCGCCTTCTCAGAAACACCTAAAAATACATACCGCAAAAGGGTTATATTTACATCTTGTCGCGTGGCGTGTATCGGAGCTGCGTCTACGGTGGTGGCATGCACACGCACATACTGCGCGATGATACAAAATTGACGCAGCGTCCGATCGATGTCCACCCTACGTCATCTCCGTCACCGTGACGTAGAAGCGCGTCTCTTCAACAGAAAGGGAATTAGACACTCGGTTACTTCACCGTCCCAGGTAAATAAATTGAAATTTTGTTGCTACTAAGGTCAATGATGAACTTATTTGGGGACTTTGGGAAAGTGGCAGTGAGCTTGTTTAAGATTTTACAATTTAAGAACGCTCGTTTTAGATGTTTATTTGATTAAAGATTTGCGATGTGGCACAATTAAACTGACTAAATACGTATGTGGAGAGTGTTAAATCTATCGATAATTAAGATATACTACTTAAAGAATCGAAAATTTTAATACTTTAGATGAACACGCTTTAGTATATCTTGAACTTATATCTTAATAACTTCATTGATCTAGTGGGTAATCCTCGTTCGGTGAAATTTTTCGTGACCAACCTCAACCGGCTCGATGGAAGATCAAAATCTCCCATCGATCATACCTAACAAACTCATAAATTCGTATGTATAAAGCAATTCGTATTAATCAACGCATAAAAATTCTACGACTTGAAAGTAAACGGCGCCGTCCAGGGACTATTTGCCCAGAGGGTGGTTGCTGGAGGCGACTAATAACAGCTGGCCGATAAAAAATCGTTGGGCGCGCCAAAAAGAGTAAGAGGCGCGACCGATCGTCCCCTGCGCCCCGAGCGCCCTCCTAGCCGCGCGTCGAATAATTACGGCCGATAAGTCACAAGAGCGAGCTGCAGTCGAAGCCTTGCGTGACGCTGGCCCATCACACTCCAACGCTGAATCCTTCTGCTGCTTCTTCGCCCAGCTGATCTTGCCACCCTCCGATCCAAGGCTTATTTGGAGTAATTTCGAGCGCGATCAAGCGAGTTTTCGAATGCACCTTTTATAAGTGCGGCGTGACTAACTCGAAGCGCAAAACGATTTACTGTATATAAGTATCACAAAAGTAAACTATTGTGCGCAATGCAGTGAAGAAGTTCTTCTTACTGGAGGAATGTAATAGAAGTTTTTCTATTTATAAGTTTGTAATTATTTACGAATAGAAATTCTTAAATAAAATTGCTATGACTGTTGCAAAAATTTATACGTGTTCAGCAACCTCGGATTAAGTGACTTGTTTTGTAACAAATATTCACAACTTGGTATTCCTAACTTGCTATTAATATTCAAAAAATCGCGATATTTCTGTGTAATTTTTACAACGCCGTCTGGCGATTTTTACCCAACAAATTATTTGATCCCAGTATGACCATCCATACCAGAATTAAAATTTTGGTGATCTTGTTTGTTATCTTTTTTCAATCAATCGCCACAATAAAACAAAAGAAACAGACAGTAAAAATGACTAACATTTTAAAATCAAAGCAAATGTCTGCAAACATTCTTGCAGTCTCAGTTGCAAGGGTGCACTATGATTGTCTTAAAGAAAATACCGAGCTCAAACCCTCTTTCCAAACAAGCAGTCCCTCTACCGTCTACGCACGGGTGTGATAATTTTTCAATTTACCTTCCTGCGTTATTAAACGACGCCGGCTCTAAAAGTCTCCGGTCGCCTGCAGTCGTCGTCTCGACCTCGTTGGCGAGGCCCTTTTCAGGAGAGGAGGTCTCAAGTGGCCACGTGGACGCGGACCAACAATGCAGCCGGACCCGCGAGCATTGCAACCCCAGCGCGCCCATGTTTTTTGCATACGCCAGACGGATTCGAGGGGTCGGCTTCGAAATTAAGTGCATCCGACCCAGCTCGAAATGACGGTGATGATCATCTGAATTATTTTACGGTGTGCTTTTTTGCAATGACTTATAAGCAGCTGATTTTTTATTGGATTCTTTACTCTAATGGAATTTTCGATTAGAAAAGATACTGGAATAATGGAACGTAAAGGATCTGATCTGAAAAGAAATGTTAATCTGCTTTTATTGATTTAAATGTTGATAAAAGATCATATTTTTAAGTTGGAAACTCCGGTATGATATTTAATACTTTGACCTCCATTCCTATTTTAGAACATTTAAAAAATATCTTGACCTCATATGCTTTATAACAAAATTTAATAAAGTAAACAAATATGAATGAGTTTAAAAGTAGTGTTACCAAAACCGAATCAAGTTATAATTAAGGTGATGAAAATTAATCAGGAGATTAGTGTTTGTATAAAACTATATTCAAATTTGATCGTTGCGGTGTAATTTTGAGAAATTCTATTTGTGGTAAGATAATACTTTACCAACCAAATAAGCAAATATAGATAATAGAATAAAAATAATATTATTTTGAAAATATTCTAAACATCAGGATCAAACGTCATGGTTTGAGATTAATAATTTAATTAAAACTGATGGCCTGTATTCCAGGTCAAAAGGCTGGAGTATAGTTTACCCAGTGTAATTAATAAGAGTTAGCATTAACATTAACCAACAGGAGAAATTTATATTTACCACTTAATAGTAAACATCGGAATTATTTCTGTCGAATATGAATAACACAATTCATGAATCTATCAGGAGACTTGATAAATTCATATTGGAAGAAAACTTCACACTTGCGTCAGAATAGTTAAATTCATCAATACCTAAAAATAACACAACGTACTCTGGACTAAGTTAAATATAAATGATTTCTTAAAGATTTCTTCATCAATTGAACTGGTTATGTTTTTACGAATTCATCAGTATAGTAAGATTGTTTATGTAGGATTGGACTTAATGCATCTTGTATAATTTCAAACAATTTTGTTATCGAAATTATTAATGTTCCCGTTGATCCTGGTAATAGCAATAGCTAACCACATTAAATACTGATTGATTCTTCGATAGCGGCGAATATCAACTTCAACACGATTTCCATCTCCAAAAAAAAAAAAATTTTATTACCACAGTATTGACCAAAAAAGCTAATCTCGCAGGTACAAACAATTTAATAAACATCTTAAACCTTTTCAGTCGCTTTGCCAACTCCAGCTAAGTTAACAATCTGACATGCATCAGTACGCTAGGATTAAAAGTGCAATTTTCTAAGAGACCTTAGCCGGCAAACAAAACAATTCCGCGAATCCCTTGTTTTTTCAAACACAGTGAGCCGGGCGCGCGGTTGAACACAATGTGTTTGCTCGATAAATCGCGCCAAGGCGAGCGCTCGGCGCGCACAAGTCGTAACAATAATAGCTGTAATGCGGCTGCATTCGAATTTGCGGGGACCTTCGATTATTCGCCGAAGAGCCGCGCACCCAGCAGAAATAGCATGGAGGAGGGGTAAGATGTATGGAAATTACACGAGGGACGCATGTGTTGTTTGTGCTTCCATTATCGTAGTGCAACAAGCATGAAACTTGTGTTAATCTTTCTAACTGGCGAATTACAGTAATTTAAATACAGGGAATTTGATTAATATTTTTTTATGATTTATTTATTTAGTAAATTACCATTAATAGATATTTTAACACAAGCTTTATTCTGGTGATTACCAGTTAGTGTTTTTATCAACATTTTTATTATCAATATTCAAACAGTAGTATAAATGACACGTAAAGCAATTTGGACCAATTACTGTGTTGCAAATCGATTATCCTATGACACTGATCATATTTGTAAACGAATTCGATTATAATCGAATTGGGCGAAACATGTTAGCTTGATTTAACTAATACATCCTCAATTTTGAACTTCATTTAGAATCTTCCAAATAAAAATGTAGTTAACTTTGAATTAAAAGTGTAGTTTTAAATCAAATAACATAATTTGAAAGCTCATGCTATTTACAAAATCTATTCTTACTGTGTCGAGTCAAATAATTAAGTCATTATTCTTATTAGAGTTAACGCATATTTTATACGAGCTACGAATTCGCGCGATTTTAATTTCTGAAATAAAACCAGTTGACATCTGTAGTTTGGCTATTGCATTGTAAGATTTAGATTTTGAAACCAACAATTAAAATTCGAGATTTCGATGGATTAATTTGCATAATAAATAATTATAATGTTTGAGCTTATGTTGTTCATTCTTTTAATTTCATTGGTTGAAATTCGTGTATGTAAATATAGCATGAAAACGGGGCCATACTACACTATGCAGGCCTAATGTATTATTAAATATAAGAGAAAGAGGCTATACGAATTAATGTGGACTAATACAAAAATACAAAACAGATCAAAATTATCGGTAAATGACATTGTCAAAATTAATTACCGTTTATCTTTCTTTAATTTTATCTGAAGATGATTTTATGTTTAACTTATCAAAATTTGAATATTAAAAACAAAGCAACCCACAGCTATTTCAAATGAAAGAAAAAAGAAACCAGAAAACTAACATAAAACAAGCAGTGCTACCGGCAAAAACCAAGTGGAATCGTCAGTGCGGCAATCGAGGAGCACGATCGCACCTGCCGGCTCTCCCCCGCGGCGAAGCGCGCGCCGTAAACACTCGCGCCATTAGCCGCGGGGGCGCGCGTAATTGTCAGCCGGCAAACAGTGTATCATGCGCGCGCGCGCGTATGTACACGCAATCGTCTTCGCGGATGGCAGGGCGAGGGGGGAGGGGGTGTACGTGGAGGCCGGTCTGCTTTTATCGATCATCGCGCGAAAACGCCCCGGTTTTGTTGTTGTTGCGAGCGCGCTTGTACCAAGTCGACCTGCACATCCGCCGCCCCTGCGCACCGCCTAGCCGCATGTTAATCTTCGCACGCGCCGTCGTTAATCTTCGACGACGACGTAAGTGGAGTACGGCGGGAGGCGAAAAACGCCAAGGCAGGGTTGTACAGACTTGCATTTTCTATCCTTTCAGTGATCGACTTTTTTACTTTAGAGTACTGCTATTTTACTTACATTTTTTTTATTTATGTTTTAGTTTTAACATTTATTCTGAGATTTTTTGAATTTCAGTGAAACCGTCTACTTCAGGGTTGACCTGAAATGACTTCATCACGAATTCTCTATACAATTCGTACCCGAATATTAATGTCATAATAAATATATGATAGAATATAATGAAAACTTAAATCTCCATATATAATATACTAAATTATATAATATACTAAAAAAAAAAACAAAATTAATCTTTTGCTTTTTTTTCAGATATCAGTATGCAATCGAAAGTGAACTATAAATAATAATTGTAAAGGACGTTGAAAAACAAAGATAATTATAAGGTAATGAATATTTCTCTTTCTCTAAATATTTTTTATTTTAGCAATTTAATTCAGGTTTATAAATTATAGTTACTAAACCAAAAGATCGCGACCCTTAAATTCTCTCGCCAATTTTCGTACATTTAATTTCTTTATCCCAA
>JAXIUT010000037.1:10861709-10888737 GCA_035586675.1 Eurytoma californica | reverse complement strand
TCTTAATTACTTCACAGTTTGTGCACGTAAATTTATCTGGAACTGATTTATATATTACACTTGTCATTTGCGGCACTACTATTCAATAATTCCTTTTCGAGTCAATCGCAAGATGAATCAGTAGCAATTATTATGTATACTCGACTCGTGATACTATCGATGTAAATGTTAAAAAAATGTGAAAAACATTCCAGAAGTATGCGATAAGGCGAGCGATTTCTCTCTTTGTTGCAACACCTAATACTCCTCCCGCGGCCTAAACAGGAAATCCTCCTTTCAGGTAATTGCGTGACTCACAATCAGTCTGAGCAAGTGTGTTCCCGCCGCACTCAGTCCAATTAATTTTTCCCCGTTCATGCTGGCCGCGGATATGCCGGGAGTCGATAAAAAAGCGTCAACTGTTTCGCTTGATTATGCTGATCACTCAAAAAGTAGCATTGACTTGCTGCGGAGAAAAAATATTTCCCAGAACAAACGGACCTATACGTACAATTGTATGTTTTTCTTTTTTCGAGGTTCACGCGTGCAATTACAAAATATACGTGAGAATTTTTATTGAAGCGGTACTAATACCATTGTTCTGGCAAGTTCCTTTGTTCTTGTAATTAGTTTTGAATCAAAGTCCTTCTGTGATATCAATTGCAAAATTATCTCAATCTAATAGCAGTAAGCAAGTAAAATTTACCTAGAGAAGGTTTTAACAGAAAAAACACGTATTATGTTTAATTCGTTGAAGTTATTATATAAATATAGAATCGTGCAATTATTTATACATATTCATATGAAGCTATTAACAGTATATTATAGACCCTATTCACGGTTAATTGTCGCATAATGGCTTCAAAGAAAATTATAAACATTAAACTTACAATCAGTATTAAATATAGAAATTCTATTCACTTAACTATAAAGTATAAACTTTTCATCCTTTCTTATTACGGTTACAGTATTAAAGAGTTTGAAATAATTTAGGTGAGATGATAACATTCATAAAATAATGTTACACGCTGTACATTACATGTTACATGAATTATTTATCTCTGCATGGTTGTACTTGTATAAAATACACTGGGCGCAGGAGGCACATCAAAAGGTCTATCAAAATTAATGTCGTGGTAGGGAAGAATTCGCGCTGACGTAAACACGTCAAGCCGGTTTTGTCCGGCAATAAAAGAATCCGAAACAAGAAGACCACGTGCGCTTCGCGAGAAGATGGGAGAAACTCAGTGAAGGACGATGATTAAGGCAGAGCTTAAAAGAAAATGGGCTAAAAAGTCGAATGGAAGGCGCGCAGTTTGAAAGAGATGGAGATTGATGGATTAATTGATGGATCGTCAATGTTTATTGCTTTCAGATTCATTTTGTTTTTCACGCAAATATGCATGATGTACCATCTAAAATTGTTGACTGGCTTTTGCTGATATTTTTTGCTTTTTTCATGCAAATCATACTGTTTACTTTAATGTATTCTTTTGTGTGATAAGTTGTTAAACATGTTAATCGATTATTACAAGATATTTTATGACTAAAACTAATTTCTATTAAAAGTAATTTTAAAAAAGATGTGCAAGCAAATTCGCTGCTACACAAGTTAAAATTAATATGTAGGTTAGATTGACGTCACATACATTATTTCTAAATGATTTTGTGTGTATATACACCAACTGTGGAAAATACAAATAATAAAATGAGGGACAAAGTATATGATATTAATACTTGCCTATATATATAATGGCTTCGATTTATAGGCAAGTATTAATATAATGTACTTTGTCCTTCATTTCATTATTTGTATTCTCCACAGTTGGTAATTAACAAGGTCTTTTATCGTTATAAGACATTATTTTTATTATGCTTACTCTCATTTGATATTTCACCGAGACTGAACACCTCGTATTATAATATTTCCCTATTAAAGTCACAGACGTATATTTTCTAATACAATGTTAAGTTTACACGAAGCTGAGCATTGAAAAACCCATAATTAGCACATTTTTAAACTAATGACGTTTTAATAACAATTTGTAATCATTCAGTTTATCAATCTTCAATCTTCAATCGCGGATGGAGAAGTTTAATGTTAGGCTAGTTGCGTTGCTTTCTATGCCAATTTTCATGTTGCGACGTCAATTAATAAACCCCGTTACATATTTGAAACTCGTTTCCAAAGTAACTTTTTTTACTCGATGGAGAAAACTGTAATTTTAAAATAAATTTTGCGCGTTTATACGAAGTACTATTAAAGCGTACGGCGCGAAAACTATTTAAATTGCAGCGCTGTATCATTACTGCAATCTGAAACGCATGCCGATCGCCATTTTTGTTCCCAGGCGATTTAGCGCTCGACTTTACTCCGGTATTTTGAAAGAATCTCCCAGCTCGAATGTGGACACATCCGGGGGATCGAAAAAGCAATCCGGGCAGGCGCGTAACAACACTCGCGGGCATGTAAATGAATTCATTTCCAAGGATCCCCGGGGCTTTTGCAAAAACTAATCCGACTGTAACGTACACAAGGCGAGCGTACCACCGGGACTTAAATCGCGGCCAGTAATAACGAAAATAATATTGTGTTAATCAAAAAATAGATTAGCTCGCTCACTGAATCGAAAATACACCGAATCTGACTACGTACCGCATACTTCGGGTCGAGAATCTCTGGTGCATTGAATTCAGGTTTTTATCATTTGGATAAAATGTAAATGTCAGATTAAAATTTTGAATAAAAAGTTCTATTAGATCCGTTAGATACAGTATCCGAAAATAATCTACATGTATTTTTTGTTTTCAATTTAACACTTATAAAAAACGATATAGCAGGTTGAAATTTACGATCAACGTGACGTGCCAACAACGTAGTATATCTATATAGCGTATAATAGTGACGTCATCGCGACTTTTCAATTAATCAGCGTTTCAGTTAATCAGCGTTAAATTGAAAAAGAAAGAATACGTGTCGAATATTTTTCGATATTCTATTAGATGTAGTTAATAAAATTTTATTTTATTTTTCATGCAACATCCCAATTTAGATAATAGCTTTGATTTTTGTTTGTAATAAGATTATCATTTCTGGCAAGTGCAGGACGCAGGGAGCGTGTTGATCGCTTCTTTAAGTTTTCGATTATTTCGGTTGTTCCAGTTTTTCGACAAAATCAATGTCAGTCTCGAAATTAAACAATTAGGACTGGTTAGGAATTGTTCCAGTATAAACAATTAAGACAAATTGATATTACTTGTCAAAGTTTAATAGTTATTTGATTTGTTCGATTTCAATATAAATGTTTATACTAAGTAAGCGTATTAAATAATTCAGTAAGTTAGGATTATATATTTTGTAATTATAAATATTTTCTTTAACTTTTTTATTTATTAGTCATAAATAATTCGATAACAATTTAAAAACTCTATGACAAATAATATAATATATCTTTAGTTCATAAATCGACTCAAAATAATTCTCCTTTTTTAAAAATTTCGAGGTGTAAATTACTTCGTATAGAGAAAACTAATTTATAAATATAAAATTGTAACTTACGTGAACCTGAACGTATGAATAACCAATGTTTATAGAACTTACCTATAACAGAAAAAAGTTATTCATAAATCACATGTAAATATTTTATATTTAAATGAGAAAAGTTAATTATCTTTGTTATTATTATATATTAAATTATGAAATTATGAAATTATGAAAGAATGGATGCATTATGATAAATAGATGCAATGGCTAGCAAATAGAGACTTAGGTCAGAAAAACATACATTGTCCTGCATAAGCGTGCATCACATTACTTTCGTTTTCGCTCACCTCTCGTGCGTACTGTTGCGTGCTCGCGTCCGCAAAAAAACAATTCTTTTTCATGAATTATCTTTACTCACCGTGTCTGACACATCGAATTACATTTTATTATAATACTGCTTAAGCATAACTACTTTTTTATGATTTAACATTATTACTGTTAAAAGCCACTCATATCTCGAGGCGATACAAGGTAACCTACTGGAATTGGAATGTATACATTGACTATACACCCAAATAATTTAAGAAGCGGTAATTTCCATTTTCTTAACTTGGAGGTTAGTGCATTTGTTTGAAAAAATGTTCCTATATAATATTGGTACACAAATAGTGTAAAATGATAAACATCGGTCTCTTTTCAAGCTGCAATGGTTCCTACCATTGCAAATGACAAATTAATAAAATTATAATGTAACGAATAATAAATTAACAAGGAGTAAGAAACGTTATATTTAATAGGTACAAGATCATTTCTGGACTAGAACAGAAATTTAAGTTTTTAAAATAAAACAATACACTCAATATTATCCTCGCGAATGTCTCTTAATTTCCATATCTTCGTATACTAGCGATTTCGTGATCTCGGACGTTCACACTTGCTTTCGAAGAAAAAAGTGGATCCCTTGCGTTGCGGAGGAGTGCATTCGTGCCTCTGAGCTATTTACTAGAGACGTAGTTCCCGGCAGCGGTGGTTAATCGCGCGGATTACGCGGCTTTCCGGTTTGTATCACGCGTCAGATTTGATTAAACTAATGAACGAGGATTCACGCTCACACTGCAATGGTTAAGTGTGAATGTTTTAATTGGAAAATTAATAGCTGATTGGTACGGCACTGATAACGAACGCTGGATACTTCTTTTACTTTTTTGTATAAAATATGATGTTGATATACTATAATTCATATGAAGAAACATTAATCTTAATCATTATGTAATATTTAATCAAATTATTAATACAGACATAACTGATTCAAAGCTACTTTAAGTAAGTTGTAAGTGAGCTACGATAAAAATTAGAAGTAGTTTAGGAAATACTGATTAAACTTCATAGCTGATTTACAACGTGGATAAGCAACATAGATAAGCAAATTTAGTGTTAAAATAAATTTTCGTCAATTTTTTTTTATTAAACGCTTTATTGATTTATTTCAACTTGATAAAACATGATGTGTATTAATTTAATTATTAAATAAGTTTAAAACGGAAATGATATATGACGCATTTTGAATTAAAATTAGATAGCTTGTTTTCTCTAATTTCAAAAAATTAATTCAATCTCTCCAAGGAACACAAAATATTCACGACGAATAACCAATTAAAAAGTCAATGCTATACGTCTGACTGAACACCGATTGAAAAACAGATCCTGGCGATTTTGCTTAAACGTTCACTATCAGAGGAAAAAAGGCATTTTCTTTTAAGGCGACGCTTAATTCGCTCAAGACTAAATCTCAGGCGTCGATAACGGGGCCACTCGCATTGTATCCAGCGTTTGACGTCGCGTGTAATGCAAAACGACTTCATTCGCGCCGCCTCGGATCTAATGCAAGATGAATGAGTATCCCGGTAACCGCACTATCGCCGCGATGTATGCACGTGCGCGACTCCCGAGCGCACGTGAAGTCGCTGTCACGCGCCCCTGCCTTTTTCTCTCACCTCTTCCCGCGCGGATTCCCGTTTCGACATCTTCCGCCTTATTAGCCTCTCTTGGCTCTTTATTTGCTCTTTATTTTTAGCCACGTCCACGGGTGTATTAGCATGAGAATCTTGTGCACAAGCCACCAGAGCTAATTGCTCGGTAAGCGGCAGTTTTTCTGGTTCGCTCGGTTTTTTTCGGATTACAGCGTTCGCTCTTTTTATGCGAGGGGTAACAGCATGCTTATCGTCGGTGCAGCGGGCTTGTCAATCGCTTGTGTAACTTTATTCGCGATTCCAAACAATTTACGATCGTTTAGGCGGCTTATACCGTATCAGAATTTTTGACTAATTTGATCGGTGAAAGGTGCCGTAAAGTGTGTTTTTTATGAGTGTTTTTTTTTGCAAAGTTTCACAATTTAGAAAATTGCGTGCTTCATATGAAAGTTGTAGAATTCATGCAGATTCAGGATATGAGGTTACAAATTTAGTAAAAGTGAAGCACATAATTCGATAGTAAGCAATAGAAGCAAAAATTTTTTGAGAAAAATTATTTAAAACTACGGTGATTTTCCTTATTTCTAAACATGATAAATCGATTTTCATCTAGTCGAACGGCACGTGTCGACTGATGGTAGGTAAACAAAAATGATTACTCGAACCTGATAATTTGTATCTCCGTTTTTTCTCTGCAAGCGAAGAAAATAATTACAGCAGAATATCGTGGAACCTATAACGAAACATTACACGGAAAATAATCGAATAATGACGCCATTAATATTCCACCTGCACTCGTTTCGGATGCATCTTTTTTGCAGGCTATAAGCAAACAATTCGAAAATACACAATGGGATAACGCGCATAAACAATCCTCAACTCCCCGAAACAAACATTAAAATCCAATAATTCACCGCTCGCGTGATCGGTTGCTAGTTTCGGTAAAGATGAAGTAAAAAAGGTAAGGAGGGGGGGATTGAATTCGATGTTTGAGAGAGGCGAATGAGAAAAAAAGAGGCGCGAGCGTCAGCGCGCTGAAACTCAATGGGCAACATCGAACCGATCGATTCGTCACGGTCATGGTCGAGCGCGCGTCGTGTATTTTCGAGAGCGTGGCAGGAGTCGAATTCAAGGTCGCGCGTAGGCCGCAAGAGCTCAGCCACATAAAGAGCGGAAGCCACCTGCAGATTCATATCACATGAAGATTCCGAATTGAAGTTTCCGTTGTAGCTGACTTACGTGCTTCACTCGAGGAACTAGTTATAAAAAGCTTCACGAAATTGAAGGAATCTTAGTTTTGAAAAACGATGTAAATAAGGCGAATGCCAATTTGAATGTTCGATGGTTTTTAAATGTATATAATTAGAAGCCACGTAAGGAAGTGATAGACGTCGAGGTAACAGATCATCTTTGAAAAATAGTTCTAAAAATATAGAATCATCGAAGAGGTGATTTATTAATAATACTTGAGAATGTGTATAAGGATATGAGAAATATTCTGAAGCATTCTATACTTGTTAATGTATTTTAGAAAAGAAAACAGACAATCAAAATGATAGGAGTCAGGGATAAAATCCATATTATGCGCAGTCATTTGGAAAGTTATTTAAACATTAAAGTGATATGAAGGCGACTGGACCATGGACCAACTGAAGAGTGCCTACATTATCAGTTCGTCACGGACTATCATTGAAACTGACGAGTTCTTATAATAGTCGAGATATTAGGATAGATTCGACGAGATAAAATCCTGAATTTATAAAATAAATTATTAATTATTAAAAATTATTCGTGAGAATATATTTATTATAAAATATCACCTACTCTAAAAATATTTTCACTAAAATACTTTGAATTTTATAAAATACACTTAAACCATGTTTTCTTAAGATTAAAAAGAAATATGTTGTTCTTATAGTCAAATCTAAAGCACTAAATCAAAATTTATAGTCTTGTAAAAATGTTGCACGATTGTATCGGCAATTAAGATAACCGATTGTTGTGCAAAACTAGCTATTGAATGTGTAAAGCATAAAACACTAGTTTTAAAACTGAAATGAATGGAGAGTAAACGTTAAAAAGAAAAACTTAAATGTTGCTCTTGTCTTTTTAGTCATAAAACTCATATTTTCAGATAAATAAAAATAGAAATGTTATGACTATTATTACGCAATACTGTTTTTTGTTTTCCTGAATGTTTAAAATACAACAAAAAGAATTTGTATTTATTAGCTATTTCATATTCAGAATAACTAAATAAATAGTTTCCTTGCTGGGTTATCATCGATAAAAAGGGGTTTCGGATATTTTTCGTTCATTTACTGATCAGTCCTAGTAGTAGCAATGAATTGAACGAAAATTTATTTCATCGATCTCCAACAGGGTCTTTCTGATTAGGATTCTTAACAAAAATACTTATGTTATAGTTTTATTAAATGGATATTATTATTATTATTATTATTATTATTATTATTATTATTATTATTATTATTATTATTATTGTCTTCTGCATCGCATTTTCATTTATTCATTTTCATAATAATATATCTAACTCCAGAAAACCAGAAATATCTTAAATACCCATATTATAAAATAAATGAAAAGCACAATTCAACCAGATTTTAAAATGTATTGGAATGGACAAAAATGCTATAAGCTACAAATTTAGAAAAATTTGCCCAGGTGATAAGTACTTCTCAGCTCGGGTTGTTAGTTCACTGCTCGATAAAAAAAAAGGCGTTGAAGAAAGAAAGAAGCCCCGCCCACACATCATGCATCGCGCGCTCTTATTTGAATAACACGGGAAAGGCATCGTTAATAAGGCCGAAATAATAGTTCCTTCCGATAACAAGCAGTAGGTCACGCAATCGGGAAGCATTCGCGAACCGTCGCGCATTATCGCTCTCGCGCGATTTCAATGCAATCTTGTGCACTTGGTGTATCGGCTGTTTTGCTTAATTCTGTTTACGCGCGCGCGAGCCGGTTTCGTTTCGATCATCATCGTTCTACGGGACACGTTCGTTCGCACGATGTTTTGGAGCAAATCGATCTTCATACACTACCTTTTCATAAGGAATGTAAAATATTGACTGGTTACCAATTTTTTTGTGGAGTATTGATGAGTTGTTCGAATTTATGAAATAAAAATTTTTGTTTTGTCATTGTTGTCGCTTTTTTTAAGGAATAATTTTAATAGTATTAATAAGACGTTAAAAGAAATTCGTTTTTTCATAAGTTTATTAGGAAATGTGGTTTTCTCCTTTTTTTCGTTTTAATGAAATAAATTGTATGGCTTGATATGGTTGTGTTTGAAAGTTTACAGGTAATTTATAATCAGCGCAAAATTTATTGGAGAACCCGCTATAATACTTGATACACGCAACAAAGTATCGAATTATTATTAATTATTTAAAAAATAACCTTATAAAGATAGATTTACGAAAATCGCAAGCCATACTTTCATGATTTGCTACCTACTAAATAACTTACGGTATCGTAAAATTACATATTTACGATTAAGTTTGATAAAAATAGAGCTAAAGTTTTTCAGATAATTAAAAAGGATACAAGTATGTACTCGTAAAATGAAAAGTGTATCGATTTTTATGAAAATAAATTAATAGCCCAAACTAGAATTCATAATTCATTTCACCAAGTAACGGGTAATTTATTCATTAATAAAATAAGACATAAACTCCTAATTGGTGTCGATTAAAAAATAAACATTACACTTCCTCGAATAATTTTTATCCAGCCGAGTATACGTAAAAGGCTTTATCTTTGATCTTGCCTGACAACTATATGACTTCCGGTGTTTCTTTTTTTCATCCACAATTAGTGCAGGCAACTCTCGTCATTGCCCGCTGAGATTCTGGAGATTTATTCCTTATCGATATCGGCGAATAAAACAATTAGCATAATCATCGCCCTGATAGGCCGTCGGGCGTGCAAAGCAAGAGTTTATTGCTTGGTTAATAGGAACAATTATTCAAAGGAGTAAGTCAAATGTAGTTAATAATTCATGGACACGGAGAAATCTGTAACAGGAAGTTGCGGAATCGCTTGTTATCGCGTACATTGTGGACTTTCCTATGGAGTTCCCGGTTTCACAGATGCCGCGATCAGGAAAAAGTTCTCTTTTTTTATTTTATTTCTCTCGTATACTCCTTTTTAAAAAAGGCCATTAGCTTTTGAAGATCGACCGTATAAAAATTTAAGGACAGGTCAAAAGATAGAATTAAAAAGACATTATGTTTCATGGTTTCGCATTGATGCAATAATTGTGGCAAAATTAGATGGTCACAAAAAAATCAGTACCTTAAGTTACTATAGTATGTACTTATACGCGGAGATGTGATTTAAAAGTAATTAAGAGTCAAGTGATTCATTTTATTCATATCGTGTAATAAATTTACTTATTTTTTGGTTAATCTGTTTTCAATAGAATGCCTTAGTACCTATAGTACTTATTTGTTATAGAAATTTTAACTTATGTCACCAAATATAAATGCTTTCTTTGTCTTTTAACTTATTACAGTGCAAACATATCTTAAAAAAATTCTTCAGAATAACTGCCTCGTACTCTATTCATTAGCGCTATTCACGCGAATTTCAATAAACATTTATTTACGAGAACAAAGATGGACTTCGTAGTCATCGAAAAACTAAACCACAAAAAAAAAGGAGCTCTCGTGACATCAGTTTAAAGCGTGCTATCTGAAGGCGGACGGTAAACAAAAAGAGTATACGGTTCCAATTAACTGGCTTTGTTTACTTCACGGCGTATCACGGGCTATTTTTCAAGCGGGACGCGTCGACGTCTCGACGCGAAAAAAAAGCAGACCGGCGAAGATGCCTTCCCGGGTGTCTCGAATAAGCGAGAGAGGAATTCGCGGACGCGAGACGGGGACCGGCGTGTGCTCAGTTTTCCATGTTATATTTCGCTTCACCTTACACACCGGCCACAAGGTTCTATAAATAACATGCACTCGGCTGTTTACTCGCTTCTCCTACTGGTGCCCTGGGCCTATCTCTTTTTTTCGTCTGGTTAATGTGTTTTTGTCGGGTTAATTTATAAAGCCACTGATTCTTTTTATATATCGATAAGATTTCAATTATTTCAGTAATTATAGTCTCGGGTTACGGTGCAGCTTTCCACTTGGATAGAAGAATTGTTTGCATCACGTAGTACACCGGTTAGGATAGTTTATTGCGTTACACCTGGTTGTGATTTCTATTGGGTCTTGTGTGGCTACCGGACTTGGGTAAGAACTATAGTAAAGTGTAGCCAATAATTAGAGACACGCAAAGTGAAAATAAAGTGGCATTTTTAAATAAGAATTAATAACAAATATTTTTTTCAGGAACTTATAAATAGTACAGAAAATCGTTAATCTAATTAAGCAGGAAATTTATTTTTGAATATTTTAAAGTTATTTGAGAAAACTTTTAATTTAATATATTCCATTAATATGCGTCACGGTTCGGATTGTTTGAATCATATAAACATGATGTATGAAATGTTAACTCTATAGATATTACATTAATAAGCAGAATACATACTCAGTGTGATTAGACTACACATTAATTGAATTCATACAGTTTTCGAGATACGATTGTGTGACCACCAAATTCATGCGATAAGATTGGACTTATACAATTTTACAAGCATTTAGCGCAATGGTATAATTTAGTTTGATAAACATTTGTCTTTCTAATAAATTAAGCATAAACAATAAGTAGTAACCTGTTAAAATGGAATGTGTCAGTCGCTTATACAGTGTTAAAAAAAGTATGCTGGAACTAACATAATATGCAGGAAGTAGTTTACTTGTTTGATGCATATAAGAACAGTTTTAATAAATAAGTACATCTCATATAGAATAATGTATAGCTAATAATTAACTACATATTTACGTGCTAAAAGTTTGTCGATGAAGCGCAGGTGTAAAAGATGAATAGAAATTTTGCAAAGAAAAAGAATTTGTTACAGTAACTTTAATGTCGCAGTGCAATGCATTGTAACATGGCGCTGTGGCAACAATAAGCAATATCGTTTAAAGTTCATTACTTTTATAGCTATTTTATAAAACTTCATTTCTATTACTTTTTTAAATAACACAAAGGATACTAATTAATTTTAACTAATCGTTCGAGTTGAATACTTAACAACTGCATTTATCCATAAGTAAAATAGGAGCAGGCTCACAGGTGAACAACAATTAAAACGGAAGTTCACCGAAAGTTGTTTTTCTCGTAAAATCGCAGCTGACCTTCGAGTAAGTCCATGTACAAGCAAATTACTTTAGCGATAAGGTACAAAAAAGAGGTAAACCCGAGCGATTTTCCGTGTTAATGCACTGGATGAATATGTCCCAAGTCATGCTGATTTATATTATTATGCGTTTATTTAATAGAAAAAAGTCGGTTGGTTTCAATTCCTTGTAGTCGTTGTAACTATGCGTACAACAACGGATGAAGTCAACATTTTTTTATAAAATTTTCGAAATTATACATTTTTATATTACTTTAAGTAGCTATTAATAGTTTATTATCATGTTTCAATATACTGCATTTGAAGCTGAAACTTTAAATTTTGCAGAATTTAAATTAGAATTAGCATTGTTGACGGTTGTCCAGGCGAAATTTTCTCTTCTCTGTAAAAACATCTACTTAGCGAGATCACACAGCAAGAATAAAAATTATTCTTCCATTCGACTCTCCAGTGTGCAAACAAATATTAACCAAATGACTAGAAAGAATTCCACGAAATTCGTTAGTACACATTGATACATTCTACCAAAGAAAAATTTGCTTGAATATTACTCAACTAACACAAAAATTCGCTTGTCATACTGTAGTAATGCAAATTGTTGTATACTGAAATTGTAAATATTTTTCTTCCTGCATATTTATTCTCCAGTTTAGTGAAGCAGTTTTGTTACTCGTTACGCTTTTTTTTATTCTTTGCATTCATGACTTTTTTTCAAAATGGATATTTTTAACTAGATAAAAAAATCTATGGCTATCTCTAATTTAGCTATTGTCCTACAAGAGTTCATGTTAAAATTACGAACTTTAATATTCCGTCGTTTTAGGGTTAGACGATTCCAACTTGGAAGCCGGTTGGTAGAGGTGCTAACTCAAAAACCGGTGAAGAAGGTACGTACCAAGAACTCAAAGTAAAAGATACCAAACTCGTGCGTTGCCTTTTTGATTCTGATTAAACTTAACAGTACGACCAAAACATTTTTATTAATTTGTTTTATGTAATGATAAGAAAAAAAATGTTGTTTAAATTAATAAAAAGCTTTCAACAGTATTGCCAAGTTTCATCGGAATACTTGGGCTTCCGAGTTCGAACCTTTTTCAATCGGTTTCCGAATTAGAACCGCCTTACTCCAAACCGACTATTTAATATATTCGCAAATATTTTGTAGATTCCAATTTTTCAAGATATATACGGAATGTACTACTATGCTCTGTTAAATTCTTATTATCGGCAAGTACCCTCCTTGAAGCAAATACCGAGTTGAGAAAGTTATGCGGCTGCTTTTCCTATTATATTTTATCCAGAACATTAACTTGCTTGCGAAACTTTCCTTAATTGATTTACTCGTGCATTTCATTATTAATTTCTGGAAATCTGATTTATTTCATCACTTTCATTCTAAACGCACCCCCCCCCCCCCCCACCCAAGTTCGTGCATTCGCTATTGCTGAGATTCATCGCAAAGTCCATATGCGAAATTCCCCATGTGTATTCTCTCAGATCCATAGAGGCGTATGGTGAAGCTCTCTATCGGACAAAGTGAGTAAATTTCATGGACAATTGAACTTTGAGCTTTATGAAAATATTTTACGAAATTATATTTTTTCCCTCTTTTCTTAGTTACCTTTAAAACATTACAAACGAATACTGATTTTGCCTAAGTAATGTATTGAAATCAATTCTTCACAATAAATCATTTGAGATAAGACGTTTAATCTTGAGAAGTTTAATCTTCTTTTATCAGCGTAACCTTTAGGCCCATAGGATTTTAGCTGTTTGTTTTAAGTTAACCTTTAGAGTACGGAAACAGCGGTACTCTAGCTTAACCTATGATTGACACTTTACCTATGATCAATCTGTAATATCAGATACAATTATTATGCATTTTCTTAGAGGAATCACAAACTCTAAATGCCCACCTTTTAAAAGTTAATGATGGGGCTGTGATGTCACCGCAATGTTATGTGTTGCAATGGAAATACAACTTTAAGGGACTGTGGATTATGAATTATATTTTTAATGATTTACGAGGAATAAAGTTGGTTAGTACAACGTTTGTAATTTGCCAATATAATAATCGCTAGGCTGGTACACATATGGTATTTCGCATCGCAGTGATCTGAGTCTAGGATTTCAGAATCATGGAAAAAAGTGATTATAGAAAGATTTATGTGAAGTGTGATCTAGAAGATATAATATACTGTATATATTGTGTTTACCGCGCACAATTTTTTTTCAAAGGGATACTTCAATAAAGGTATACAATGCTCTTAAAATTCAAGTAATCAAATGTTACTCCATCTCCGTCAATTGATTTGTCATATATCGTGCTAAACGCGATGCCCGTGGTACAAACAACCGACGATACAAAAAGTGCGAGCCGCAAATAAATCATTGTGTGATAATCTACACAAAAATAGACTCCTCACAAGTGGTCGGATATACTCGAGGAACGCGCAACTGAATCCCGCAGCGGATAAGTATGATAGCGAGCAGGCCGCTCCCTCAAGGCCGATCGATTTCTCGCGAGCCGTTGAACGAATATCGTCGCGCACACGTGGTTTCGCACGTGCTTTGGCCGCCTCACCGCCGATTTTCAGGACTCCGCGTGAGCATGCATACGAGCTCCGGCTCGAGTGCCTCGAGCGCCTTTTCGAAATTCAACGACGAATGCCTAACAGATTTTTTTCAAGCCTAGTTTTATCCTGTTCTACTGGTTTTTCCTTTTTCATTCCAGGGAATTTTATTTTTTTCCAATTCTTTTTTTGTAAAATAGTGTTAATTGGTACAATTGAAATTCATAATTTTGAAAAAGATCTAAGTTCCATTCGTTAGTGGGATAAAAAAAATAATACAAATGAAATCAATGAAGGTAATAATTGTACAGAATGATGCATGCTTATATTTATCATATTGAATAAACATAATATATCGTCTCTCACGGAAAAGTTACAATATGCTTGTACGTGCACTTGTCCATGTTTTCTCTGAAAATATTTAAAACATCGTTTAGCGCATGTAAATCAAAGATGAGTCATATTCATTAACTGTGAAAGAAGATTTTTCGGTTTCTTTCGTCTTCTAATATTTTTACTCCGACTGTCCGCGCGTATTGTCAAAGTTTTAATTATGCGCATGTTTCGCTTGCGGAAGCGTCATGTGTACGTCGGTTTAACATTAGAATTATGGATGCATCTTTAGTTAAATGTATTCAAAGTTGTATAGGTTAGACAAAGGGTTTTAAAAAAATATCACTATCTTTTTTACGGAAAATTAATAAAAAATTGTATGCTGTCTTTCTTACTTGTTAGTTTGTAAATATTAACACTAATTTTTATGATTATCATAAGCAATGCCCACATAGATAAAATTAATCTAAACTATTCGAACTGGGAAATTGTACCAAGTTTTAGTTGAAGTATTTAAGCGGCATACGTGTGCCGATACCGTTGATTTTTTCCAGTCACTGTAGCTATTGTTAATCGCGACTCCATTATTATGATTACGAATCTTCGTATACGACAAAACAACTAATTTAGAGCAAACGGAAGAGTTCAGAAATCAGCTATATTTGAACAAACAGATAATTTATTCACTTCCTGCGAGCGCTTTTAAAAAGGAGCCTTTTGCAATCTCTTGCGCAAGCGGCTCAATTAAATTAACAATGGTGCTGCATTAAATATTTAAAGGCGAGAGAGAAAGCATTTATCTCGCTGCGAAAACAACACCGATAAAGCTCATTGTGTGGAAAAAACAAAACAAGTGTGAAAAAAGAGAAAAATTTGTCGATTGTGATACAGTTGAATGACACAGTTTTGTGCGCGATAGATTCGTTAGATTTCTTTCTTCCTTTCAAATACAAACTATTTCCACCTATACAATTTCTCCTTTTGTTTTCGAAAACAGTGTTCAATTATTGACAAAAATTAATTTAATCGATTGTTGAAGAGAAAACACCAATTCACCTTAACTTCGTCCTTATAAAATATTGAATTCGGTCATCCCAATATGAGAAATAAATTAATTTGTTAAACAAAGTTTTTATGTCCTTTTTCCTTGTTACTAATGATATTACATTTATAGGTCGACAGTTCATATTTGTACACATGGGCCGCTTATAATACTTGATCAATATATTTCTCGTCATTGCTCCTTCATACTAAGAGGATTAAATCAATATTTTATAAATGGACAACGCAATAACAAGTTAACGATTGATTCAAAGGCGAGTAGGTTAACAATTTACTCTGCTGAATTTCATCGAATTAAAATGTTATTAGATTTTGTTTAAATATTTACATCGAGCCATTATTAAAAAGCCATTCTTTTACTTACGTAATGGCATTTTAACAACTGCTTTACTTAATATGTTGACGTGTTTGTTTCTAAAATTAAACTCGCTTATCGCAACTTTTTATCGGGTTGTCGCCATTATTATTTTACATTTCATTATCCTTTGTTCTATTAACAAGCAACAAACCGAACTTATAAGATGTGCATTAAAGTGATTTTAATGTCTAAAAATGTTCTTTCAAGTAATTACACTAAAAGCATAATTTTACTCTGCCGCATGCAAATCTAAAAATAAATGGCCATTTGGTATCAAAATATATTATTTACGCGACATTTTTCTGTTCTATCATAATAAATTTAAATGAACAATGAAATATTCATCGCTGCAAAGCCGACGTAAAATTACGAAAAATCAAATCTTGCGCTCAAACATATAAGTATTAGATGAAAAAAGTCTCCTATGCATATTATTTACGCTTGGAACAATAAGGAAACGGCAATAAAAACAATGAGCGAAGTACGGCGGCAAGCGTCCGTAGCGGCGTGACGCCCGCATGCACGAGCACACACGCATACACGCGGACGCGCGCGTATCGATCTCATCTGGGAATCGATGCCGCGTGACAAGATAAAAGATTATTATGTATATAGAATACTTGCGTTTACGCTCGAGCTGACGTAAGTTCGCCGTGATGCGTCTCTCTCTTGCTCCGAGTCGTTCCCCCACTCCGGCGGCGCCTTTTTGCGCCTACACCTGTTGACAGTCAAGTATCCACGCGACGTCACCAAGATTCTACGGATGGTCTCCCTTTTTTTTCTTCTCGATGCCGGCTTGTTCGCTATTGCCACTCTTTCCTCGCGGAGTTCGACGCTATTTCACCATAAGAGTATCTTTTAGGTTAGATGTAGTCAAGCGATGGGTTGGGCGCCAAATTATGCGTCTCTCCGTTAACACTCTTTTAAAAAATTTTTTATTGGCTTTTTATTGAGTAAGAAAAAAAGGAACGTGTGCACAAGTCAGTTTTGCACTAGCGTGGCAGTCTCAAAATTTTCGCTGAATCTTCTGTTATTTGATTGTTTCCCCGAAATCACTCGACGCCAAATGCATGTATACCGACTTTCCGCCTTCCGCCTCATTTTTTTTCCTGCGTGTGTCTCTCGTCGACGATGCGAAAAAAATGAGCGTTTCCCACGACGCTGCTTCCTGCGCTCGGCAAAATTTCCCGCTGGAACTCGAGAAGCCGCGCTCAAAGCTCCGACGGTCGAATTGAAATCCGACGAGGCCAGCGGGCGGTTACGAAAACGGCGAAAAAGTATGGATCCGCGCGCGCATGTGGATGTGCGAATAAACAAACACATCCGCGACTCATAATCTCATTGTCTCGCGCTCCTACTCCCTCGCCGGTCGTCCGTCTGACTAATTTCGCGACAATGACTATTAACGCCGGCGATGCTGATTCAGAGTGAGAGAGAGAAAGACGAGTTCGAGGGAGCGTCGATGCGAGAAGAACGAGAAGAGTGTGCGTCTTCGCGTTTCGATCGTCCTCTCGTTCGTGAATGCAGATCTTTCAAGTGGTTGTTCTTTTTCCCTTCCTCTTTGCGCCTCGTACTTTGTTTATTGTTTATTGAGTTTCGTTGGGTGATTCTGTTCGATTTGTTGAATTTTCTGCACTATGTCGTTTTCAATTAAGTAAGTTTGTTCTTTATTGATCCGTTAATGGATACAATTTTATTAAATTCGAATTTTTGAAAACTATAATTACCCTCAATTGTTACGTAATTTGTAATCAATCTGAAATACTTAAAAAGTTCACTGCATAGAAATACCAATATTTTCTTTATTCTTTCACTTTTTAGCAAGAGGTTTTGTTAATTTGTCACACGCGAACTGTCAACACAGCACTGATTTTGTTAATCGCTTAAGCGCCACTTTAAAGTGGCGGGAATTTTGAACCACCGGTTGTTTCTTAAACATTCACCAAACGTTGACATATCTTCAACTCAATGTGGCGCGAAATTCAACTATGTATTCACCAACACTGTCGCTCACTTGCAGGAAAGCACAGCGGGAAATTCGAATCCCCCTAACCTCAAAGAGCTTCAATCACTGCCTACCACTTTTACACGAACGCGGTATTGAACTGGAAAAAAATGGAGGAAGAAACAGATGAAGGTGCGAAGATTAAAAAAAAAATAGAGACCGGTCAGTCAGAGCACATAGGCGCGCGAGCGGACGGCCGCCTGTGTATAGCTGCGCCGCTGCTGCTGCCGACTCTGTCGGAGTGAACGAGCCCGCGGCGGCGGCAACGACGGCAAGCAGCGACGTCGGCCCCCACGTTGTTTGTCTCGCGAGTGGCCTGTTTACATGTTGACTCTGTTTACGCGTTTTGCCCGCTTGCCTCCCCCCCTCCCCTCCCCCTGTCCGTCCCCTCCTACGCGTGCCTCGCGCCACACGCTTCTCGCTTGTGTTCTGCGTCTCCTCCCTCCCCTCCGCGACTCGACTATACCTCTTCCTCCCTCCCTCTTCGCCTCCCGCGAGTTCTTTCTTCTACCGCTGCTATATGCTCCGCGCGCGTGCACACATGCTCTGAGTTTTGCGCTCTCTTTCTTTTTCAGCTTTCCGCTGCGTCGTGTGTGTATAGAACTGCCATGCAGTTTGCATCTGCTTTTTTTTCGTTCTTGCCTTTTGATGCACGTTTCTTTCGTACGTATGCACGCTCGCTCACTAGCTTGCTTGTTCGTTTGTTCTCTCTCGACTGCGCGACATATCTTTCATTGTGGTGTTGCAGCTATTTTTTTGGTTGTCACCGACTTTAGAAGGTTCCACATGCAGTTGCGCTACGTGGATGCGATGGCTATGATTTAGTCGGACTTGTTTAAGCGCGGGACCTTGGAACATTTGATTACAGCAGTTACCGTCAAATTATCTAAATCTAAACACTAACTCGTCGCATTTTTTTGATAATTAAGATTAGTTGAAACACCTATTAGTTCACTATTATATCGTATAGGGGTCGATTATTTTTTTCTAAAACATTAAAATAAAAACTGCTGCTTGTCTGCTTGTTTTTTTGTTAAACCTGTTAAAATAAAAATTGCTGTGGCTTTACTGAATCCGTAAATTAGTTTTTCTTATGGTTTACACGTTAATAAAATTTTCATGTCTGAGGTATATCTATTAGAAATACCTATCATGTTCGTCTTACATCCAATAAGTTGTTGCAAGCATTCCTAATTTCATCATGTCGCCGAATTGCTTATAGACTAGTATGTGTTCGCTGAATAAAACTAATCTCAAGAAGCAGGTGTTGCCTTAACGTTAACGAAGCAGTTATATGAAAAAGAAAAATGCGTTTTTGAAGCGCCACAAAATTTAAGTAAGACATTTCGCGCGAATAATAAACATTCGGAAGGATCATTAGAGGGATGACTCGCATTATTCGCTCAACATTTTGAATTTCCGAACATGCGTGAACGTGACTGTTCGCGGAAGCAAACCCGCGGCATTAGGAAATTCATGCGGTCTTATGCAAACGAAAATACACTCGCTGGAAACACACGAAGAATTTTGTTTCATTGTAGCGCGGCAAGTTGCGCCGGAGAACATCGAATTGTATGTAGATTTAATATGCTTCTATTTAACTTCCGCTATTTACTTTTTTCCGCCACACGCGCGCTAAATTAGTTCTCCTAATTGTTTGAATAAGCGTGTTTGCCGATCTGGAAAAGCGCTGTATTGTAATATGCTTATTCATATTTTTTATAAAAGCCAGGAGTAACGGATTTGGATACGCCGGATCACTGTGTATTCAGTTAATTTAATTAAGATATTCATTTGTCGCGGGTTATTACTATATGATATATTAAATGTCGATTCTCAAAATCCAAACATCCCAAATAAGTCAATTATTAAACAAGCACAAGGAAATCGACGAATGTCCGAAGCCAACTATTAATGCTGACTAAAAGCCTTTTTCTCGCTGAGTGTCAATAATGCAAATCAACTCGACGGGTGAGATTTCCATCGGCTGAATCAGCCTTTTACGGCCAGGCAAAATAAAATCTCGAAAATAGAAGTCGAAGACAACAAGGAAAACGGAAAATCGTCAAAGCGCATAGAAATAGAAAAAAAACTAAATGCACTCTCTATGCACACGTGCGCTTTGGCGACGGCAAATGAAAAAAAGCGTCGACGACATTTGAGATGCAAAAACTCGGTCGGTGCGGCGCGACTGTAAAAATCGCGCGCAACGCGCGCGAGGCTGTTTGTCATCCGGACGCGCGAGCATGACAATGCCTCGCGTACCCGAGCTAAGCAAGCAGATGCGCGAGCCTTTTTGCATAATGCAGGTGCCGCGGTGTCAAGTCCACGGCTCTTAGCTTGGTGTAGCGATCAAGGAAAAAAAAATTCAGTTGAAAGAATTTTTTCTTAAATTTCATACAAAATTTGATCACGCTAGGCAATTGCTACCTAGCGATTGTTATTGAGCGACGTAATAGCAAATTTTATACTCTATAAAACAAAATTTCTAGACCATAAATTATTTTGAAATAAAAAATCATTAATTTAAATAATCATAGTCACACAAAAAAGATAAATTTGTCTGTCATAGTGTCGTCACTAATATCCATGGTTTTTGGGATTTTTGAATATGAATTCAGTGTTCCGCGAAATACGTAAACGGTAATCATCAACATTAAAATCATTTCAAAGTCAAAGTTAGTTAATCCCTGATATTTTGGGGTAATATAGGCACATTGGTCGGTTCCGGATATTGTGATTTTGTGGGTCTTAATAATATCCATAGCCTTTGTCTTTTATGTGATCCTTAGAGGTAATGTTAAAAAATAAATAAAGAGCTTATCTGAATGTTAAATTTTATTCCTTCAGAATCTGACATCAAAAATTTTCTCTTTGGGAGATAACAATTTTGACCTTGATATGACCTTGAATCTGACGATGTAGGATCCAACGGACATCGTATTCGAGATTAGCTTATGTATTGCTTTCCATATTTAACCGTAATATTTTCAATTATTACATTTATATACATGATAACTTGAAATTTATTCGAATTTTTTCTATATTTTTTGTCGCTTCACTCTGTCGGATAGTGTATCCATACACGCGAATAATCTACAAGTTATGAACTTACGACTTCAATAACAAATAAAAATTAATGATTCATTTTCAATAGTTTTATGTTCTTGAGTATGTAATTTTTTTTAGAATAATTATTAATTTTAAATAAAAAATCATACCGTTTCAAACTTATTTCCTACAATTAGTTTCATGTTGGTTAAGCGTGACCGTTTTTAATATTACACTTTTAATTTTTGATTTTGATAATTGATAGTTCCGCGTCTTTCTAATCTTTGAGAAAATTGATCCCACTTTGTAGTTACAAGTGTATTTAAATTTCTACAATTAATTTGTAGTTACAAGTGTATTTATTTTCTGTCAATCAAATTTAATACGATTAAGGAATATTTGACACTAAATCTTTGCTGCATATTAAATAAATAGATTTTGTTGCCTCGTTTATTAAAACAGGTACGTCAAAATAACGGCAAAATTTAAGTTATCGAAAGCTAGAAAGAAAATGTCAATTTTTGTAGAGCAACTGATTTTTAAGATGGATAAATTTCTTATTGAATTTCTAGATAGCCAACGTCATCTCTTTATATGACTAGACACCATACAAGATCAATTTATATTACCTATTAAATAATTCTACAGCGCGATATCTATACAAATTAAATTTTGTCTAACGTATAATTCTTGCGTGTGAGTAGAACTTGCATGCGGAGATCGGTGTACAACAAGTAAAACTTCTTTATCCCATTTCGAAACGGATAATTTTCAGTGAAGGAAAATTTTGCTTTCTCTCATAAATTTTAATCTGTATATAATTTCAAAAACCGCAAAATTGTATCACGCTTCTGACTACGCATTATTTCAACGAAAGCGTGCAATTTCCTTCGATAAACGTAACGGTAGCTATCGTTGAGAAAAAAAATTCGCTGCTCGATTAAACGAAAGAGCTACAAATAGTTACGCGGTGGCACAATCGCCGTTCGACGATAGCGTCGAGATCGGTTCGTTAATATTGCCCGGTAAGCTCGCTATATCGCACACATATGCATACTTGGGTGAGATTATCATCTTCGACATCCTGCGCGGCGCTCGCGCGCGTAACGTACGTTCACTTCTCGCCTCCTTCGCCAATCCTTTTTTTTATTCGCTTGGCGGCCCTCTTTCACCTTTCCCCTCCCCATCGTACAGGCCAATCTTTTGTTTATTTGGCCTATTATGCGTGATCCATTCGCGGAACGATAGTTGCGACACTGGTCGGTTGATGACGAATCCCTTCGAGCTCGAGATTCGATGCATTTTCTAGGAATTCGATGGGATTACGCAGATCGATTGGCCCGTGTGTCAGATCGAGATAATAAGCGATCATTTATTCTTCGCGTGCTTTTGAACTAACATAATTTAGTTATATTTTTTCTGGTGGTTAAATATCGGGCTGTTACAGCTCTTTTAATAAAGATCTTGAAACATTAATAAAAGTTTTTAAATGCTATTAATCTGAAAATAGTCAAGTTTTGTCAAAATTACTATGTGATTAATCTCAGTCTACCCTGCCCGTTGTAGTTTAAGGACTAACTAAACCATGCCTATAAAATTTCAATAATTCGAATTAACTCCCAAACGTGCCGCTGATGTTTATATCAAGCAATACTTTTACAATATTAGATATTCTTTATATTACTTCCCACATTCATTCCGTTATACAATCTCCCCGATACTTAAATCTTTCTCTAGTCGACTAGTAACAAAACATCATAAAATCAAAATTTTCTTTATTTCAGAAATGTGAATATAAATTTTCTTTTTTTTATAACATTATTGAACATTTGATTTGTGATTTTAACAACTTTCGGAATTAAAACATCTGAAAGAACAAAAATATGTATACTGGCTGTCCCGTTTTAAAAGATCTACCCAGTTAACTTTTCGGAGTTGTATATTTGATAAGACTGTAAAGGAAATTGGCAAGTCATTAATTTGATTATTTAAATTTGCATTTAGATAGATTTGTGCATGTAACATGTTTTATTATTTTTTGTTGTAAGTATATGTAAAAACTTTTCTAAATTGCATCATGCTTTTAAGAAATAAAAATTTGTCAAAATGCATTTATTAAATAAGGATTTATAAACATTAACTGCTAGTTTACACTGTAAATAAAATGATGATATTTGTTAACTTCACACAATCATCTTTGTTTGAAGGAATTTTTAAATCTTATATGGTAAGTTTTGAAATGCAGCAGATAAACTAACTATAAAGCCAATCCACGACCGGTTGGTTATCACTTGGTAGATGAAGGTGAATTACAATTTTTGTGATGGATATAAAACAAAATATGTAACAACAGACTGCTCCAAGGATAAGTACCGGTACCGATATAAACCATAATTGTGTCCATCACAAAACTTCTACATGCAGCTGATTGGACATTACGTAATCGAAATTTTTGATAGAGTAGCTTGTAGTTAGAAGAAGGTACAAAGTGATTAAAACTTCCTTGAAGCAACGTTGATATAAAATGGAAAAATGCAATCAATAAAAATATAACTTTCATAAAACTTTAATAGAAAGTGAGTAAGACAACTCCATTTTTATCTACTTCATGTGTAAAAAATAAAAAAAAAAAAAATAAATAAAATTTTGCTGTTATTCAACGCACACTTTTTACGAATTTAGAGAATGCATATAACAGATTAAAAGCAAAACGCCGACGGACAAATGTATCACCGTCGGAAAAATCGGACTCGAGAGATTCGTCTCAGTGTATCGTTTTAAAGTCCGTAACGCTCTACTTAATTGCAGGGAGACATTACGCAGGCGCCACGTACGCTGTCTTGTTACCCGCGACGGTCGTCTTTGTCCGTTGCCGAGTAAAATTACACATGGTGTCCCCTCGGCTGGATAACTCGGCAATTCGTCGAGTCGCGTTTCCAAAGAAAACAGAGGTGTCTTCCGAGATTGAGTCCAGCTTTTGAGCCTTAGCCTTTAGGATTCATTTTTGTAGGTTACTGTCAAACAAACAACATTAATAAACAAAAATAAGACAGCAGCTGCTGGACTAATTACAAAATATTAATGAAAAAACATCACAGATTTTTTATAAAAGGATATCGACTTTTACCGATTTACTTGGGGCGAAGACAATAGGTTACCTGAGTGCCTTTATACTGATGAATTCATAGATAGCTTTGTATTATCTTTGTGCATGGCCATCCACTTTACATTAAGTATCGTAATGTTTTCACCCCATTAATTTTTTGGAAAACTTTTTTTGAAAAGTTGTTCGGACTGATGGATGCCTTGGGTAGGTGACCTTAAATTTGACCTTCAACTTCATTATCAAAATCATTTGAATGTTAACTTATATTGTCCATATAGAGTCCTCTATTTCTATCTTTATATTCTATAAAGATTAGAAAGTTATCATGGAAGCACCTACTTTTAATTTAGCAGCTTTTAGCAATATAGATGAAGAGATCCCATTAAAATCTTGGCATTTATCAGATTATACATCAGAAACTAAAATTTTTCATTCTTTTAGAATCCAGGATTAAAAATTAGGGTTCATGTATGTAAAACAACTGAAAATAATCTGCAAATAATTTTGAAATAAAGGTCACTGATAACTTCACCTCCAAACCACACGATTTGTCTTAAATATTTTTCCTTAAAATCCTTCAGTGAAGAAATATAGTACAAAGATTAAAATGGTCGACAATGTATGATAATCTTTCAAAATGCTTTAATTTGAATGAAACTTATTAATAAATGTTTTCACACCAAATGCAACATATTTAATGGGGTGGCCCACTATGCCCCGAAGGTTCATATTGCCCCATGGCCCGCTATTCCACGTTTTCCCCTATATATTTAATAATTTAAAAAACAAAAAAAATATTTCTATGAATACGAAGAAATACAATTTTTTTATAGATTATACTTACAAATTTAGCTGGACCTAATCTTATCATTTCAAAGTTATTTCCTGCTTAGAGAGCATTTACGACGGTAACTCAAGATATAATCTTACATATTTTGTTCTTAAAATTTTTCCGTTTCAGAACAATTCCGTCAAAAATAACAATTTTTTTGTTCAAAAATCAGTTGAATCATTCTTTGTTATATATTTGCATAAATTATGCACTTTTAATATAAATAATAAAAATAATACATATTAATTTTTTTAAATCTGCACACAGATGCACGGTAGAATAAATGAGCTGAAATATCTAACGTTGAAAATAATACAATACATTATAAAATTTTCACCGACTAAAATTTGAACGAAATAAATGGAACATTACCAATACTTTAGTAGTCGGAGCTACGCAAAACACCTCAAAGTAATAGCGGTAGAGTATGGAATCAATGAATCGATTATTTTCTGCTGCTTTCGAGGGATGTTTTAAGCTGTTTTTATCGTCAAATGACACTAGAATAGTATCACCCACATTCATTCAGTGGACTTTTACGCCTCGGATTTACCAAAATACTTACTTACCACATCTGACATTTTCTATTTTATTTTAGTAATATTTTGGGTTAATTTAGAAACGTACTTTGTTTAATTTTGTTGGATAATTCTTTTTTCATATAGTGCATGTATTCATTGCAAATTGTTCTATTAAAAAAAAAGAAAAAATAATTATTTGATTACTAGTGTAGAATTACATTCAATTGTTCCGTGTTTCTTATTAAGCAAGCGATGATTAACATGCAAATCATAACTAATATAAATTTAAGTCTACTAGCTCAGTAAATGGGTTATCAAACTAAAGGTAACTTTTGTAAAAACCATCGATAACTGACGCAGCTAACGACAAACTAATGGGGTGGCGGACCTCGGCTTTTTCTCTCCCTCTCGTTGGTCGACAAGGGGCTGCGTTTATGTCCGCGTTAATTCCGCATGCTTCTTGATCTCATTGAAATCTCATCAGCTCCTAACATAAACAGACTTTACGACACTGCGTGATTCACATTTTTTAGCTGCTCTCCCCGAGAGCATGTTTTCGACTTAAAATTTTGATAGAAGAGGGACCTGTATGTGTGAATGTGGATGAGTGATTTTAATCGTAGAATTACATGGAAAATGAAAAAAAATTAACAAAAAGACGTAAATATATTGCATATTTGCATATTACCCCTTTTTCCTTTATTTATTTTTAACTTTTATTATTTATTTTACCTACTTACTGCTCAAAATAAATTCTACACGGTTAATTTATAACTTATTCAATTTGTTGA
The DNA here is from genome assembly GCA_035586675.1 of Eurytoma californica. Lineage (NCBI taxonomy): Eukaryota > Metazoa > Arthropoda > Insecta > Hymenoptera > Eurytomidae > Eurytoma > Eurytoma californica. The sequence continues at coordinate 10,862,398 of JAXIUT010000037.1, read as the reverse complement.
TAAAGCATTCACAATCACTTAAAATAAATCTCCTGATATCAGGAAAAAGTGGAAATCATATAAACACCGTGTCATAATCTACTACACTCGAACGAAGAAGAGTTCTTGAAAAAATTTAGATAAAAAATAAGGAGGCGTGTTCATATCTCAGTGTATATATATACAGGGTCTTTCAAAACGTCCGGACGCGATTTATACCACCATATTAAGCGGAAAAAAAACGGACATAAAATGTCCCATCAACTACTTATCTATAATGATTAGATTAAGCGCAAATTAATGTTAAAGATTAGCCAATCAGTGCTTCTATAACCGTTTGGATCCACCCTTTGGCAAAAGCTAATAAAAAAGTAGGAGCTTTGGAAACTCATATTGCAAAAAATACCAAAAGAAAAGTATCAATTTCTTAAAGTAAAAAATCAATCTTAAAGAAAAGTATCAATTTCTTTATACACCATCGCACGCCTTCGTCAGCCGAGCTCTGCCTTCGAAAACAAAAAGCTTTGGTATCGAAACTGCAGGAAAGCCCGAGCATAATGACTTTATGCGGTACACATGTTGCAGTTTTTTCATAATTTCGGCCCGGTCAGTGCCTTCGGAGATAATCCGCTCTATTGGGAAGCAACATAATATATATGACATATGATTGACTATACCTATATATATGGTCAGCTGACAATATGGCGTCG
>JAXIUT010000037.1:10842602-10861609 GCA_035586675.1 Eurytoma californica | reverse complement strand
GTGCGTGCGTGCGTGCGTGCGTGCGTGTGTGTGTGTGTGTGTGTGTGTGTGTGTGTGTGTGTGTGTGTGTGTGTGTGCGCGCGCACGTGTGTGTGCCTGTTACCAACATTGTAAGGTGTGTAAGAGAGTGGTAGAGGAAACATCGCGGTCGTTGGTAAAGTGTTCGTGCCTTATCTCACTCCACTTTTGCTCTCGCGCGCGGCTAATTGCGGTTAGCGGCGTACACGTGACTCATTCGAATTTACGGCGGGCAATGCGCGCGCGCCGCTCCTGTGCCTTGTTTCTATTAATATACTGCGAGAGACGGAGGAAGCGATTTTTCCATGGAGAACAAATATAAACAAAGCGCTGGATTGTGAAATAGCTGTATAGAAGAATCGTAAAGACTAAAGTGTTCGGTTTTGAAGACGTCGTTAGTTGCTTTTGTTTAACTTTTTTTTAACTATTTTTCTTAATTTTATTCAAATTGTTAGCTTTAAGGCTCTAGTTTTGTACCAAGAAATTTTTACACAAAATCCCACACTCAGTCCCTAAATAAATGTATAATGAATAATAAATAAAATAATAATATAAAACTAGCCCTAGTTTGGTCCTATTCGATGCTCTGGTCAGTCCCAACCTTGCGGTACTTGTCAAAATAGTCTGTGATTCAGTGTAATTAACATAATAATATATACCTTAAAAAAATTCCAAAAGTCCAATTTTTTTTGTTTTGTGATTGTTCCGCGATGTAATAGTCTAATAATGAATCAAATACTTGCTTAAATTCAAGTTGAAAAAATTTTTTTTGTGAAACATTCCAATTTTTGGTAGCCGTAATATAAATGTTTGCATGTGAAGAATAAATTTATGATTTTACACAAAAAATGCCAGAAATAATAAAGCGTATGAAGGAAAGTACTCTGCTGCAATTGCCTTGTCATTCCTGTCCTTTACCCATGAGTCTGCGGGAGTTTTAATTAATTGAAAATTTCAACATTTATATTGCAATTAGTGAAACAATAATTTCCAATTAATAACAACAGTATGACTGCAGCTTTTGCCAAATCAAATATTTATAGGGATTCACGCACGGTAATAAAAGGATCGTATTTGGCAAACATCGGGGCTACGCGCTATCCGCTGATTAACTAATGAGATATAGCCCGTGCATGCGCTGAAATTCCGACGAAGACGGGTATGCACCTATTTATTTGGAGGTATCGAGATTTGATTATTTAGACGTGAATATAAAGAGGTGGCATAGTTTAACTTTGTGGCATTTTATTATACATCAAAGTCAAAGAAATAAAAAAGCTTAAAACAAAATCTTCAAAACAGTAAGTAGTTTAGATCAACGTTATAGCTTTCTGAAGTAATAACATAAATAAAATTTAATATAAAAAAAAATCATAAAATTCACGCAATTTCAAACTGAATTTAAAAAGCCGGTGCTATTCCGCCAGGGTAGGCGAGTGGTCAGGTCAAATCTTACGGGTGCACGCATTGGGCGGACAGTGCGACGGGACGAAGGGCACAGCGCGAGCGTGAGGGTCCACTGATAAGGTAATCCCCCGAAAATTCATCCCAGACCGCGAGGCCACTTTAAATGCGCGACTCCTCTAGCACGGGAAAACAATAAACAGCTCCTGTGGTCGTATCGCGCGCTTTACACCCGACCCACTGGTGCGGGGTTGAAATACATATTTATTGAGGAGGAACTCTACGATCGTTGCTTGAACGTAAGAATGTTGCTTAGTTTGGAAAAAGTGGATATGCCATCTTACTGAAGTGGTTGTTGTTATGATGTTAAATTTTATTGCAAAACTAAAGAATATTCGTTTATTTGTATGATCGTTTATTTGTGAGGATATGGAACAATATAAATGATAATAATAATTGGTAATCAATTTATTTCATGGTAAAGGAGTGCCTAAAACTTTTGCTTTTGAGATAAGAGAGGTAATTGAATTCCCTTGAAATTCAACAAAGCCAGATCCTTCAAAATTTGTAAACATCACAATAGTCTGGGAAACTTCTTTTATCCATAACTCTAAACGCCTGGTGCACTTGAAGAAGTCTTTAAATAAAGAATAATTAAAAATTAAAAAATAAGGAACGAGCAAAAAAATTACAAACTGCGGAACACGGGTAAAGTTCAGAACGAGTACTCCTCTAAATACTCCGGGCTCCTTACGTATGCACATCGATCCTTTCCAAGCGCCCCCTTTAAGCACTCGAAAATTTTCCTCGCACCACGATTGATTCGAGTCGCGTCGAGTTCGCCCGGGCTACTTATCGAACTTGAAACAGGCATTAGGCGGCATTCGCCCCCGCGCAAGCCTCACCTTTTAGTTGCGCGAAGCAAGGAATCGACGTTATTAAGAACTTCATTCGAAGTGGTGGTTGAGGGGGCTGGCCCCCTTATTTCAGCGCTCCTCGCTTTTTTTCTGTACGGGTGCTCGTGTTTTAGTTCGGCCGTTTCTTCCTTTTTTTACTCGGCCTTTCTTTCCGGCCTCGGAGCGGGAATAAACTCTCGGATCGTTCGATTGTATTTATTTAACGCTAACTCCCTGACCGGCGAGGTTGATTTGAAGTTTAATGGAGTGGCCCCCTATTGTGATGGGAGAAAGTTTGTTTTTTAAAGCTATCGCTTTAAGAACGATTGTTGGCCCGTTTCCTGGTTTATTGTATTTCACAATTAACGTATTTGTTAGTATTTAAGAATAAAGTAGTGAATAAAGCAATACTGCAGAAATAAAATAATATTGATTGAGGATTCTTTTAAAAACTGACTAAAAAGGGGGATTACAAAAATAGTATCTAAAATAGAAAATTTTAAGAGAAGTATTTGTTTTCTTTGTGAAATATTTAACGAGTAAAATACTTTAATATATATCTTCTCTTAGTTAATGGTTACCATATTTAATTAATTATTCTTTTTACATAATACTAATTATTCTTTTTACATAATCTGTTTTACATTATTACATATTAAATCATCGTCAGAATAAAAATATAGTAAAATGGTTTTACAAATATCCTTTAGTTTCAGAAAAATAAAACATCGCATAAAAAGCACAGGTTCTTGAAATAACTTGAACTTTTTTAAATAAAACTGTAATAATAGCAGACAGGAATAGCAATCTCAATCTTGAATTTCATATCCGAGTCATCCGGAAAGACTGCATCCTAATCTTCGAGCGCAACCCGTTAAAGGGAATGGAGCGAAAGGTCCCCCGGGCTCGGGAGGGAATCCCTAGCGTTATTTCGTGCGATACAAGCGCGAAAGCCGGTCAAGTGCGAACGCGAGGGGTGACTTTTTACAGGCGCGTTACGCACCGCATTCCGCGCAGGATTGAGCAGCCGATCAACTCTTGCGATTATCATCGATGGAAAGAAAAATTTTAATAACTTCACAATACGTTAGAAATAAGTGGAACCGAAATTTTAATTCACAACCTTGAAAATCAAAGTAATTCCAAAATAAAATAATATTTTATAAATATGAAACGCAAAAGATTTCATGTCCTTGAAATATCTACAATTTTTCTAAGAAACCCGTGCAAGAAAAATGACTCGGAAAAAAGCGCAATCCAGTGCCTCCCCCACCGAAAAAAAGGAAGCGGCCGAAAGACAAAAAAAATGCGAGTCAAGACCCTCGGCGAGTATGAAATATTCGACGCAGGCTCATTGTATGCGGAAGTTCGCTCCGGGACCTCCGGCTGGATGAAAGAAGGCGAAGGGAAGAAAAGAGACGGGGGAGAGGGGGCAAAAGGGGTAGCGAGTCGACGGATTGATTGACGCCCCCTACCACCGGCGCTCGCTCATCCCGGGGCCGAACTTTCCCCATTACGGCCAATATGCAGCGCCTCGCCGAGCGTCTCGCGCCGGGCTTTTGAGAGCTCTGGCGTGTACGGTTTTCAGTTTTAGTTCCGGCTCATTGTCTTCGACTTTTTATTTCCCTTTCCTGCTATTTTTTTTTTAATTTTGTTTTGTTTCATTCTATACTTAAATACCAATGTTTGTTGAAGAAAAAATGGAGGACAAGGAAGGAGCGACTGTTTATAATTTGATATGCAACCTGAATGAAAGTAGATAATTTTAACAATGGATTCAGAAGGTAAAGTACAACACGTTCTTTTAAATAAAATAAATTGATAAAATAAAGTTATAAAAGTGTTAAGTATGTAGATATTTTTATCTTTTGCATCCTCATAGAGGAAGCTTTGTAATAAAAGTTTTTAGATAACGTCATAGAAGTTTCTATTGAGTCCATTGGGAGTAAATAGTTACTATTTTTAAAGATGCGTGTACATGTGCGTGGGCGTGTTCGTGCACGTATATGTGCATTTGCGCGTGTGCGTGATCAAACCACAATACAACTATAATTAACTGGTTGAATTTTTTTAAGATGTAATTTTATCTTTTCTATAAATTTAGAATAAGATGATGAAATTTAAAGATCGATATCTTCATTTTTTATAAATGAAATAAATGGCTACGAAGAACACTTAATATCAATTAATATAAATGAAAGGATAGTAGAACATACGCAAAATTTTATTTAACTTACATAAGATTCTTAATTGTAAGAATTGCAATTGCAAACATATCAGATTTTCAAACAAAATTTCTTACATGACTTTCAATCGTACGTGCTAAAACTTGCCAACGCGTATCGAAGCTCCCCCGCTATTATTGGTAACCGGCGTAAACTAACTTTGCCACCTCCGGCCCTTGTAGCTTCGCCGCCCGAACGATTCGCTGCTCTCCGCGAACGAGTTAAATCGTCCCGACCTTTATTGCCGTCTTAAAGCAGTTAAGTTAATCCAAACGCCTTTCTCCTTCTCCCGCGTCGAGTTCTCCCCGAGGAAATACCGAGAGAGAAAGAGAGATAAAGAAAGAGAGAGAGAGAGGGGGGAGGGGGGGGAGGCAACGTGGAAATCGGATCGCTTTTTGGTGTATTTCGCCGAGAGACAAAAACATTAACATAAATCAGGAGAAAGCCCGCCGCCGAGGGTGAGAAAACGGGAATGAGCGCGCGAGCGAGCTTCGCTCTTGCTCGGTCCTTATCGCCTTCGTTCGCTGCACGCGAGTCTCCCGGATGTTTATTCGATTCACTTTGCCACCGGGCTTGATCTTTATTTTTCTTTTCTCTGTACTCGCTATTTTTCTCTTTTTATCCCAATTGTATTCTCATTCATTATTTTGTATCCACTTTTTTACTTCTTTTTTTCTCCAAATTTTCACCCTATTCTTTTTTTCTGATTTTATTGAAATACTGTTTTTCGTTCAAAATGAATATACATTTCAGATTATACAATATGTTGTAGATCTAATACTTTAAACAATTTAAAACTGTAAAATTTGTAACTGATTTTACTTTTCGGCGATACTTTCGAATTTTCGTTTTCCTCTCCACCCCTAACACTTTGCATCCTTTCCAATTTCACCAGTTCGTAAACTTCCTCATTCTTTCTCCACAGTGCGGGGGGTAGTTCCGCGTCCTTGGCTCTCGGTAATTAGCGCGTTGAAAATTTGCGAGACGACGAAACTGATGCCGACGTATTTCTCATTTTTCTGCAGTACTTCTCTTCCCCTGCTTTCCAAAGCAGAGTCGGAGTTGTTTTGCCGTCTTAAGAGCTTTAAGTTTTCTGGCGCGCGTTTGGGCAAAAACAATTAAGTCTTTAGTGTAATGAGTCGATGTTGTTTTTCCGTTTCGCAGACGAAGCATCCCTCAAGTGCTGCTCGTATTTTTCCTCAAATTATTAATTACTTTATTTTTCTCATTGGGATAGTATTCTTATTACCTTGTAATCATTATTTAATTTCTATTGTGATATGCCATATACAGTATATAAATTTGAGAAAGAAATTTTTAACAGTTAATAAATTTAATTTTTAATTTGTTTTGAACTTCACTTCTTGAGGAAGGGTCTACCATTTGAGAAACTTGCAACCCTAATTGCACTTTTTCTGGAAATATCAGATTCAAACATTTTAGTTTTTTTTACGACTAAATATCTTATCGTTTATAAAATCAAATTTTTTCTCATTTAGATAAAACGGTAAAAACCTCCCACAGAATCAAAAGTCACCACTTTACCCCTAAATATATTGCGGCTCCGCAGTGCGGGAGAACGCAAAGCGCGTACGTGGAAGAAAAAAAAATATCGAAGCAAGTCAATGCCATCGATAGCGGGGTGGTAAAGTTCGCTGGCACGTAGCTTCAGCGCCGAGGAAGTGTAAGTGGCACTTAGCCGGTCTCACCCCCTTGCAAGGGCGGCTCGCGCCAATCTTCCACTTTTAGCTCTCGACCATTGGCACCCTCGCACCCGTTACCCCGGCTACTCAACTCTTTCGCTTTTAGCGTGACGGATCGCCGATGAATCGCGACGGCCGCGGCCGCGATAAATAATGCATTCGGTGTTTGCGGCCGGTAAAAGGGTCCAGCCTTAAATGGACGGGCCATGGGGGGAGGGGTCGATTTTAAAGGGCGACTTGGGGATGTTCGGCGGAGGAGCTGGTCCTTGCGCTGTCTCGGTCTTGATTGACGAAATGTGGATTGAGAGGTAGTTGGATCTTTTTTTTAGGTTTTGTGAAAGAAGAGGTGCTAATGAGTGATTGTCGGGATCCTTTTTGCAGCTAACTAGTAAGAGAAACTAATTTATGTAAAAAGGGGAGAGTTGGGTAAGAGCTCAAGAGTCTGTTCATTTGACGAGTCTATTCATTCGAGGCTTCAAATATTTATCGACTTCTTGACGGTTCAATTGATCGCTTTTTAACCTATCAGCCGTCATGGCGATTAGAAATTGAAGATACGTTTTTATTTTTAATTTAGTGATTCAGTCTGACTTATTAAGAAGAATGTATCATTGGCCACTGCCGAGTATTTGAGTACTTGACTATTGTACTAATTTGAAAAAAAATACAAAATTTTAATATTTTCAAGCCAAGCTAGAAAATTAAAAAACGTTGACATTTTCAAAAATCACTTGAATGGCTATAAAATTGAAACTAATCCATAAAATTATATTTAATTTAAATTATTATACACATAATTCATTAAAAGAATAGCTCTTAAACAGCTACTTCTAATTTAAGTACACAAAACTAAAAATCAAGTTAAGAAAAGATTAGGAATAAAACGGAAAATAATGATGGCGTAGAGCTAAGTGGAAGCGCTTTGTCTGGAAGTTTAACGGTCAGATCAGCCTCCGCCAATTATAGACAAGCTCGTGTGCACTTTAAGACGTCGGCATTGTAAGATGATTTCGCTTATTTCGGAATGGCCGCGTCTTTACGGCTTCTTCCAACGTCTTCCCATTCAGCCGTCATATATTTCTCTTCATTAAATTTATGTATTGAATGGTAATGGTGGAAAATTATAAAGTTCTATGGTTCTCTGCTTTATTATTCCAATTATTCCAATTATTAAATAAGTATAGTGTGCGAAAAATTTTATTATATCTTTAAAAGGTTAAGTACCATTAACTATTTATCAATTCCAATCTTAATTATTTTTTGTAGATCATATATATGTCTTTTAAACAAATTAAAAATTAAGTAAAGATATCATTGAACTTGTTTGGACAGTATAGCAGTTATCGTAAGGTCAATGAATACAGGTATGGGCAAGTAAAAAAAAGACGATGAATCTATTATGATTGCAATTCTTTTTCTTATAGCCGCTCTATAAGAATAAACTGTTTTTGCGTTTAAAATTTACAAGCAAAGTCGCGTTGCCATTAAATGATGCAAGCAGAACGCGTGAAATCAATTCAGTACATAATATCGTACTTACTCTTTCGTTTGGTTTAGCATCTTTACAAATGTTTTGAAGAAACTTACTCGTTGACTTATTTATCTAGGTAGATTTAAATGTACAGTGATGACTCTTACCTGAAACAAATAAATCAAATTTATTGTAAATTTAATGTAACAATTAGAATTATTTAATAAACAAATGTATATTTAATGATTTCTAACATTGATGGAATCAAATTTATATTATAAATTTAGTAGATAATCCTTGAATAAAGTTCTTATAGATATTAATATATCCTACACAAAACGATTGTATGTACTGTTACTGTTACTGTTACTACTTAAATATCATACATTTATACTTATAATAATGTATCATCGTGCATGTACCCTACGGTCTACCTAAAAAATGAATTAATCAGTTATGCATGAATTTGGAACATCTCACTGCTTGTGAAAATGTTTAATAAGTTCAAGAAAAGAATTTTAAATAATGTGTTTTTCCGATAAAATCGAAGGCAAAACTCAAGTAAATCAGTGTAAAAAGGAGACAGCCGTAGTCATCAATCATCGGTAATCAATAAGTACGTGGTTTAATTGATAATGACACTTTTTCCCTTGAGGCGCTGCAATAAACCGAGAGAAAATGTCCTTATTAATTCAATCAGTCAAAACGCCGGGCTGAATTTAAATCCCATCGACGATTTTTCTCGAGTGTTGAAAGAGACGAGATTCGTTCAGAGAATTCCTTTTTATTTAGGCAATTCGTGAGAGAAATCAGTTCATCAATAATCTTAATAACCACTTGTTAATAAAAATATAACAAAATTTCAATTTATTTTTTTGTTTAATTTATATAAAACCAGAAAAAAAGCAACGCACACATCTGCAATAAATTCAAAACAGACATTATTATTATTATTTATTATTATTAATCTTAATTTTTTAAATATTTTATCTTCGTCAACGAAAGAAAATCTTTTATTGCTGAACAAGGTTAAAAAAAATTGCGCACACCTCGCTGTTGTATTACTGTACGATAAACAAAACCTCGACTAACTGGAAGTAGTCGCGACGAGCGAGCGACACGGCTCATCATTGCCAGGGGAGGTGCGCTTTCTTTTCCCGCGGCGTTCAGATGAATGGCGACGGGCTAATGTACAGACAAAAAGTGCGAACTACCTCAGCACCTCCGCGCTGCTGAGCGAGGGGAGTTGTCTCGCCGGGCTAGCGTGCGCATTGTCCGCAACACAACGACGCCTGATCCGCGCGGAATAAAGTCAACAGTTGGCCCGTGGCGCGACGAAGCTCGAAAAATAAGCGACAAAGCGGGTGTCTGGACAAGCTGGCCGGATATTAAAAGTGGACGGATTTATTTCGCACATTTTTCTGCGATGAAATTCGCGGAATTCTTGAGTCTTTTATAAAAAAAATACGATTTTGATTAGAGTTTTAGAGGTAAAAAATTTTTTAATAGACGATTCGTTTTATAAAATACTAATTCTTGTTCTTTGATTTACAGTAATTACAAAACTAATTAATTAATCAAATGGTAATACAGATGTGGACATAATGAAATGTTGAACATATGATAAGTTGGTTAATTTTTCAGAAATATTATAAAAGAGTAATTTGGCTGTAAAAAATTTAGATTTAATTTACTTTCATGTTTGTTATATTTAATAAATTTGTTATAATACGTTTAGAATGCGGGATTTCAGAAAAAATAAAATAAAAATTAGTAAATTAAAGATGTAGCTCTTTTTGGAAATAGAGCAGTAATGAACAGTTCATGAGTTAAAATCAATCAAAATACACACTAATTAAATAAATAGCAGCAGAACATTCGTACGATTTGATTTGCCTGCATGACATCCTTATTTAATTATTACTGAAACTTAATATATTAATCACATTTCCAATCAAACCTCGAATTTGATACACGACAGCCAACGGCTTCTGAGAATTAAAATCGTGAATTAAATATAAATATCTGTTATTGTTATATACGCTAAAATTAATAATAATGTTTTTAAAATGCCAATAAATGATTTTATATGTGAACGAGGTAATAGTTTAGATGCCTATAAACAAAAATTTTAAAAACTGATACTTTTAGAAATTAGGGACTCTTGAAAGTCTTTTCGTTTCTTATCTTCTTTTATATTTCAACTCATCAGTTAGTGAACAAAATTTTTCGCAATGCTTCCCGAAATACAATTAAATTTAAATTCGGATGAGTAACCGATATTCCTTGAATAATTGCTGTAGTCAATAAATTATGTTGAATAAAAGGATCCTAATTTATTCGGTACCAATTTTTTTTATCTTTATAAATTTATCCTCAGAACTGAACTTATTTTCAATGTTTTTAAATATTTAATACGTATTTTGAATGAGAAATTCATTATTTCGTCGCTCAAAAATAAAAAGTTACGAACTCGAAATTCTGTTGGGGAAGGTACGAACTAAGACTCCGGGTAAAAAGATAGCGACATAGAATTCGGTTCATTTGTGAGTGGATTCATATGTATGGAACATGGAACATAGAATATTGGAACATGTTCCAACCGAATTCCGAGTTGGTATATTTGTAAAGTGATTTTTGAGTTGATATAATTTTATATGGGACTAACGATTTTTTATATTTAATGCTGTGCAATATATAATTATTTTATACTTCAGTCTGAAGTAATAAAGGGGTTGGAGTTGTATGACCAGAAGTGGCGTATTAGAATTATTCTTATTATTTTTATTTCTGTATTAATCAGTTTTGAGCCACAGTTGAAACATGCTTGTTAAAATAGTTGTAGTTTTTGTTCTAGTCAGAATTTAATAAATTTAATGTCAACGCTTATCATTACACTTTTTACATTTGAAGGAGCGGGGTGTTCTCATTAAAAAACAAATCAAAGAAAAAAAGCTTCCGATACGATGAAACTATCATCTGACTCGTAATTATTCCCTCACTCTAATAAAGAGAGTGGGAAGATGCGATGCTTTCAACGCGGTCCAGTAACGCTTCGATCCTGCACACGCTCTTGAGCTCCCGAAGGGGTGATATATCGGGAAAAATAATTACAATAGCGCATGTATCACTCGCGGACCCTCGTCCACTTGATCTGCGGTTCGGCGCTCGCGCACAAAATCCTAGCCGTCATTATTATAAGTCTGTTATTATCGAGCGCCAACGTATGAGGATGCGCCTCTAATTTAATGAACGAAAAAAAGCGAGGTTTCGAGCTGTATGCGATCTCTAAAACTCCACGGTGTCACCTAATGAGTCTTTTTCGTACAAAGCCCGCCCGCTTTTGTAAAACGAACACGTGTGATTTTCAGTTTCATCGAGAATACGCATTACGCGTTTAAATTATTTTTCTCTCGGCAAAGGGATGTCACGGCACAGCCAAGTGTAGCGTTCGCACATTCATTGGACGCAGAATAAGAGAGCACAAAAGAAATGTGTAGATGCGGTGGTGTGGAAATATTTTCAAGTTTCTTTCAGGGATGGGAAAAATCACTTGGGGGTATAATGAATAGGAAATAATTATAGGATACAAATATCCGAAGGCGCGTACGATCACCGTACGAGTTCGTGTGATCATTACGGAAACGTGTTATTACATTATTGAGAGGAAATGTCAAATGAATCGAGCACTCGGAACCTTTTTATTAAAAAAATGGAGGAAACGTTGCTTTCCTGCAAGGGGAAGATTTGATTTAGCGCATCGCGACAACGGTATGTTTCCGTTTCAAGATGTGGCATCTTCGGTAAATTTAAACGATTGTTACAGTAATATAATTAATATATTTGACCAAGTAGCGAAATACGACGATCACTCTATTCTTGTAAACGAAATTCATGCAATAAGCATAAGTATCAGGATATTAGACATTTCGATGATTATAGAATGTGTATCTGAATATAGACTGATGCTTCCCAGTAGAAGTATAGAAATAACCTGTTTTGGTAATAATTAAATAGGATAATTTCATTAACGTCAATGTGACAATTTTAATTGATTACAAAGATCTTATTTATATACATCTTGAACTTATCATGCATATGTCATGCATAATGGAAAGAAGGTATCCGAAACTCGTTCTTATTAAAATTGAATGTAAGCCAATTAAGGCATCAAAACATTAATTTAAATTCATTTTTTAGAAGTTTCTAATAAGTTGAGAGAATTTATGTTAATTCTACTTTCATTTTATCTGCTTATTTTGAATTCGTTTATGATTGCCTTACATTTGACAGCATTTTCATTTGGATTTAAAAGGTCAAAGAAAACTTTGAGGTTGCCGTTAATTTGAATCAATGAGCAATATTGATATAACGTGGAACAATGCTGTCATAAACTTACTACTTGTAAAGAAACAATTCTGTTTCCAGAAGTATGGACAGGGACGATCGACCACTGCGAAACAGCCATCGAAACTATCGGCTAAGGTATGCCAACCTTTTGTTCTTTGTTGTCTCTACGAGTTTAATCAATTTCTGAACTTTGTATAGTGGCCGGCATGCGTGATGCATGATGTCAAGATTTTTTACACAATTGTCAATTTGAAAAAAATCTACACGAATTAAATTATATATTCATACAAATCAACATCTCAACCTTTGAGAACATTGCAATGAAATTATTCAAGGCTTTATAATTTTACTTAAAAATAAATTTTCAAGAATTAATTAAACTGAATAGAACAAATTATTCGTTTCTCAATTACCACTGTAGCTATGCTAGTCATATCTATATGACTTATTTTACATAAAAATACGCAGCCTGCAATGAATGATTTTTCAATCAGGACAAGCTTTAAAAAATAAGCGATGGTCCAATAATATTTAGTGGCAATATATCGCGCCATAAACACAAACCACCCGGGGCCGCACTCCGCGCGAATTCCGCCAGCCTCGTAAAAATCCGCGTCGCCTCCCTCTGTATAACCTTGGCTCATCGATATATAAGCTGGCGATACACATCCACCCCCGGCGTCGTTCAAAAAAGTGCTTCGTAAAGTAAGGCTCCTCGCTCCCTCGCAAAACACTCTAACGCCATTATGGGGAAATATAAGTCACAACAAAATATCGATATAGCGAGGGTCTGTCGAGTGTGACGATATTTTTTTTGCCAGGGGGTGGGGTCGTGGGAGGTGGGTCCAATCGAGCTGTGACAAATGCGAGGTGCAAGAGCGCAGGAGGAGAGGAGGTCGAGAGTAATTTATGAACGTGGACCGATTCTCCTTTTTGCCGGCTCGTTCCGATATTTTCCTTTAAAAGTCGCAGTTTTACTTCTGACTGGACATGATGGAGACTCTAGTCGAGGGGAAAAAGTGCTCGTTTTAGCAATCGATTTTTAAATAAATGATTTAATTAGCAGGTAAGAAAAATAGAAAGTTAGTTAAAAAACAATTTAAATTCATGCTTCTGGTCAATACCATTATCGACACATAATGGATTAATAATATTGGATTGTACCGTATGTTTATCTGCTCTATTTTCGAACAGTAAAGACATGCAGTATCACATAAACAAAATAAGAACGGATTATCCTTGCAAATGGATATTCGTCAAAGGCAATCAGTGAATAAAGAAATAAGCGAACCATTACCTAAGGAATAATTAATGAAAATTGAGAATTTTTAAACATTGCTCCTCCAAACAACATTAAGACAATGTAAATGGCATTTACCTATTGCGGCAACTATGCCTTCGGTAAAAACTAACATAGCCACTGCAATACTTCTCGTGCGCTGACACTTACACGCGTCGGTACTCCCTTATCAGCTCATGAAGTAAATGTGGGTCTCGTGTGCAATCGAATCCGTGCGTAAATCCGCAGCTCGGCCTTTATCGTCTGCACGCAATGTCAATGGCCCAAGTGTGGCATGCTCGCGAGGGTAGACTTTTTTTTCTCCCACCTATACGTCTGTTTAATCGCGCGTAAGTGAGTGTTTTAATGTCACTCCTGTCCTGAGTTTGCTCGAGCGTCAAATACTCGATAGTTTATTGTTTCCCGTAATACGCTGAAGATTTTTTTTAAGGATGTGGGTGAATTCATTTAGTGGTTTCAATTAGTATATATTTTCAGTTCTAAAAAAAAAGATTTTTCAAATCAAAGTCAATCCACGACCATTTTTGACCTGGTTGGATCTCATCAGCTGGATGTAGACACAAGTCCTACGATTTATATAAATAACACAAATTATTCAAGGCTTTATAATTTTACTTAGAAATAAATTTTCAAAAATTAATTAAACTGAATAGAACAAATTATTCGTTTTTCAATTACCACTGTAGCTATGCTAGTCATATTTATATGACTTATTTTACATAAAAATCACAACACGGACGACGAAACCGGAATTGAGTGCCCTGCTTGCTCTTTTAGCCACTTGTTTACATAATAATTTCTACGTATGTAGGTTCATTGTGGCAATTGTGTCTACATCAACCTGATCAAAACCAACTATAGATCAAAATTGGTCGTGGTTTATTTTTGATTCATCGTGGTTCAGTATTTGAAAATGTGCCCCTACAAGGTTTGCGGTTTTCTTCAAGTGAAACAAAAAATCTGGAGAGAACATTTACCTTTATTACTTATCATACAATTTTAAATACTTATTTTATGTATATTATCATGTAAAAACATGTTTTTGTCATGACAAAATGTAAACCGAAATGAAGTCCAACCTTTGATTCTTACCGCAGTGAAAGTGTTAATCATGTTTATAATACTTTGTTGTCACGTGTATATGTTGCATCCGATCCACATATGAACAACAACATAATATTGGTAACAAAACGAGACCGGCATCGACGAGGAAGCGTGCATATTCAGCGCGGAATTTTCGTCGGTGCAGCAGCTATTCCGACGAGTCGACTTTCTATTCTTGAGGAGACGTGCAACGCGTGTGAACTATTAATACGCGGCGACGCGCGCCCCGAGCCAGGACACTCGCGCCTGCTTTTGGACGCTCCTCGCCTCATCAATGGCACATTCAGCGACTGCCTCGTGGATTTATCAACGGGTCGCGGAGCGTCACACTTACGTCTTACTCCATTTTCCTACCTGCCGCTGATTCGACGGATCGCCAGTTTTGCGGTTGAATCGGGGTTTTCAATGAATTTATTTCAATATTTTTTCCTGCTTATTAATTTTTTGAGATAAACTTTAATATTTAAAGGAAGTGGAAGTCGAATAACTGTAGAATTGCGTAATTACAATACAATCTTCAAATGATGTTTAACAAGCATTTTTGGCATAATAACCATCAAAAAGTATACTACAAAAATTTATTATTACAAAAAAAAAGAATTTAAATGAAATGATAATATTGTGATGGTATGACCGAAGCTCATTGTGTCAGTTAAGAGCGCTTTACCGATATTTACGTTCTTTTTCTTCTCTTTGTATTTTAAAAACAATACAGTAGTATAAAAGAAGTAGTAAAACGTCTTAAGATATAATAAATTTTTTCAAATTATGTTTATGTAATGATTGTGGTTGTCTCGTAGTTTAAACAAGCTTTTACGATTTGAGTTTATCGTGCAAAGGTCACCTTGACATGAAAAACAACTAAACGCTATAGTACTTTCTAAAAAGTAAATTACGTGAAATGTGAAAAATCACTTTGATCAGTAAAGAAAATTTGAAACTCTGAAATGGGAAGGCTTCGAAACGCCAGTAACTTAAATTCCAGATCAACGCTCGGTTTTCCTAAATCAAGCATTACTGAATAAAACTGTCTGAATAAAACCGCGAAAATTCCCGGTGCTCTCGTTGATTCGCGCGAATGCGAATCTCCGGCCGCGCTCTAGGCCTAGCGCGGCGCAGGCGGTCGAATCAAAAACAGGCTACTTCGCAATATCGCGCCGTCTATTTTGTAATAGAAACAACGGAAGAGCCTAATTCCGCGAGCTGCTCGGCCATTATGGAGAAGCACACGTCTGCCGTGCCCGCGCATGCCTCTCGCTTGCTCGCTCTCTCGCCTACCTCTAGCCTAATTATACCGTGCGCGACTCGCCACTCGGGGCGATAAGTGATTTACATGCTCGACCGGGACGCGACGCGATGGATTTATCGGGTTTCGTCGAGCTGTTCGCGACACCTTTGCTCCTTTTCTTTTTATTATATATTTTCTTTAAGCGCTGTCTTCTCGGATGGCTTTGTCATAGTTTCGTAGAACACATAACATTTTAATTTTGTTTTTTTTTTTAATTTGGCTTTACATTATCGATGTTTTTGGTCATATAAAGATCATAAATTTTGGTTGAAAACCAGTTTCAAAGCTTAGCTTGAAACTTTTACTATGCAAACAATAAGTTACGAACATGAATTTTCGCTAAGTTTATTATTATTTTACAATTATTCGAACAAATAGGAACCTGGCGACGTACAATAATTGGACTGGAGACGAACAAAGTATGTGAAAATTCAAATTGACATATATCTTGCGTTTACACGTACAGGAGACTTATAATAATTTTCCTACAAGGCAGATTCATCACTTGCATCTCTCGGCAGGCTCCATTTACGATTCGCCGTACAGAGAGTTAGCCTCAAAATAGGTCAGCAGCCGAATATATCGTTTCCAGGCTAAAATTTCGCCTAGTCTCTTTGTCCCTCATTCCGTCATTTCCTTTCCTTCATTCTATTTATCCACTTGTATACCTATCTTAATTATTTTGTCTCATTTACTGCCATTCGGCGGAATACCTTAGAATTTATATCTTTCCTCGCTAATCTATCTTTGTTAATTGACAATTTCGTTTCTCAACATGTAATTCGTGTTTTCTTTATTTATTTCTCACGTACTATTTTTTTAAAAATCGCAAGCTTTTTTTTAATTATTATTGTGATATTTTTATGGATGTATATAAAGAACATAAGTTAAAGTCATTTATAATTATTTATCATAATTTGAATCCTGTATTAAAAAATTAAATTAAATTAGCATTCTTTACTTTTTAAAGTTAAATTAGCGCCGCTGTTAAACCTAAATTTTACTTGGGATATAAATATTTTAAACTCAGATGTCTGAAACTGAATTTGGTCGCTCAAATTAATATAAAATTTAAGACCTCCATGCATACGTAATTTCATAATTAAAAAAAAAGTTTTCTTTAAAAATTAAATCACTCTATATTAACCATTTCTTTCGAAGAGAAAAATATCAGCGTTACTAAGATGTATGAAAGATCATTACTGAATAAATTGAATAATCGCTTAATCTAAATTCCCGCTTCGCACTCATCGTCGTTTTCTATCGAAAATTTCAACAAAAATGGAAAAAAGAAAACCGATATTCATTTGGGAAAGAACACCCGTGCCTCCGAAGCCACTGATGCGGGTCACTGCAGTTCCCCGGACGTTTTTCGCCGGCGTCGCTAGCGTTCCGCATTCGCGGAGCTAATGGACGCTGACACGAATCACGCGTGACGCTCGTGCGAGTGCAGGCACACCGGGTGAGGGGGAGACGAAGGAGCGCGCGCACCGGCGATACCACGACCAATGCCATCGGCGGCTCGCTCGCAATTTTCTATTTACGCCGGGGCAGCCGAGAGATGACGAGAGAGCTGTTTACCAATCGAGCCCGATCCGAAGGACGTGTCGCGGGGGGATCGAGCGGATTTTTCACTTGCGCCGGCTCGTTTCGTAGATTGTCGCACTCGGATGATGCGGCCGCTTTTGAACCGAGCGGAGGAAAAACGATGACGCTCGTTGGCGTTTGATGATCCGCTGGCACTGGGTACTAAATTGATTTGGCTTAGTGTACCGTTGTCGTTTGTGGCGCACCATTGTCACGCTTGTGTTTGTTTCTCTTCGCAAAATAAAATAAGAAATTATGCAAAATGAAATAGGAAATATTTTGAAATATTTAAATACTAATATACGGATCGGTAAAGTCGGTCTATAATTGCAATCATTTTTTACAAGAGAAATATTAACTTAAACATTTATTTATCTTCACTATTTATTATTTAGAAATGTTAAATAGCTCAAATCACAATGTTAATAAAGCCAAGTCATAAAAAAAATTAAAGGCACTCAAGGCTCATGATTCGTGGAAGATAACTGTAATTTTCTGACTTACCAACTGCCGTTATCGAATGATACATATTACTGCCTCGCAAATCTCGATACATTTTCAAACACTTCAAGATATTAAGAAGCAGGTTCAAATTAAATTTACAATTTCGATTTCCTGATTAAATTTACTATAATTTATACTATATAATATTTAAAAAATGACCGCAACAATTTTTCCCCTTAAACTTTAAACCCTTTTTATCCGTATATCGATTTGGCTAATCAAACGTCCGTTTATAGAGGTCTTATTTTGACGAACGATTTTCATTCAATTTTACAATTATTCCTAATAAAAATTTAATATTGTTTTATCTAAACTTTGTTATGCCTTACTTTATCATTTAATGTATAGACATAAGGGCTAATCTATTACATCTTACATCGCAGAATAAAAACTCTAGACCCGTATTTTCATAAAAACGAATTTGCGCCAAGTGTCACCCACTCTCAGGTCATCAGCAAAGTTGATTATTCCGCATATAAAGCCCCCCCCCCTGCTCACACCCTTCTCAACAGCGCACCGTAATCTAGTTCGAATCACCGTTCGGACCGATCGTCCACGCTGACGAAGTTCCCGCGACGTCCCACCGATCTTCACCTTCGTCTTCTCTTGTCAAGCTCCCCGCTTGCGCAATCGGCGAACACCCACGGCGCGGTTCGGGCGCGCGAAAAACCGCCGGGGTCACGTGCGCACTCGCCCCGGGCGCAGGAAGCCACCAATCGTCTTCGGCGATTATCCTAGGCACACACTCGCTCGCGCGTAATGCATCCGACTGCGCTGGCAGCGGCGCTGCAACAGGGACTCGTCGGCTCTTCAAGTCATGCACACGCGCGACCACCAGCGTCCCACGCGTGCAAATCCGTTTCGCAAGTCTGAACGCACGAGCCCGAGGTTATGTCACTCTATTTATCATAGTGGTCGTCTCGTTCTCTCTCTCTCTCTCTCTCTCTCTCTCCCTCCCTCTATCTCTTTCTCTTGATTTCTTGCCCGCGCGTTTGATGGTGGAGATGCGCGGCGTGTGGCGCTTACCAGGCAATTACCGGTTTAGCGGGCTGAGACGGTCCACGGCTGCGACGCGCTAAATTTTGCGAGAATGCGCTCGGTTTAATTAGATCGTTTGAGCTGAGACGCATTATTTTTCAAAAAGATGTCAGTAAATT
>JAXIUT010000037.1:10824975-10842502 GCA_035586675.1 Eurytoma californica | reverse complement strand
TTACTTAAATAATGGACTATAAAAGTGGAATATTTGTTCATCGGTAGATAGTGTTTATTGAAAAAAACGAAAATATTCAATTTTAGATGTTGCACTAAACAGGACTGGCAATCAAAATTGTAGTACCTTTTACACAAAATTAATCTGTTATTTAGTTTTTATACAATTATTGATTTGTACAGTTCTATTAATTATATTAATGTTATCCATTGGTAATAAACATTTGTCAATATCAACTTTTATGCAATCAAAATTTATTATAAAAGCAATGGAAGTAATAAGAGAAAAGCAGAAGAAAGGAGAGGGATAATGACGTCGATGACAAGGACGTCATGATAAGAACGACAACGATAAGAAGCTATAAAATGTAGGAATGTTTATTTATAGATTTAGTTGGCAGTTTATGTTTTTATTTGAATTCTGGTAATTAAAAATCGTTAGAAAAATGTAAACAGTAGAGAATAAAAATTTAAATATCTTCTATCTAGTTCGTATACATTGTTTTTAAATTGCTGGGTATTCATTAAAAAGTTGACAGTAAATGATCTTTTACATTTAATGAAAGGGATTACTAAAAGTTTTACTGTTATCAAAAGTTTAAAATAAGTGTAAAGTTGATAAATATCTTTTCCTCATCAATTGATAAATTAAGTTTGTTACTTTACATTTCTCAAAACAAGCAAAAATACTTGTTCTTCTAAATATCTTAATTTATAATTATTGGTATTTTTTTGTTTATTTTATAAATAATTCCTCGTACATGTTTTAATTAGCTAAACGATTTTTCTATTTAATTACCACGTTTACTGACAAATTGAAGCGATTTTCTCCAGGAAATGACACCGTAAAGGAAAATGTAAATCACCAACTGGATGCACTCGAAAAGAATCCGCTCGGCTCGTTCGCGATCAATTGCCGTCAAGTACCGGGGCGCGCGATCCCAGCGTTATATTTATGAAAACGTCACGCGCATAGCAACAAGATAAGCATCGCGGCCACCTAAACACACGTGAAGGGCGAAAATTGCGACTTCCAAGTACCGCATCCGATTACCCGGCGTAAGTGCACCAGCATGAAATTTATTCTCAAGGTCCAGCGTCACGAACTGTGTCAACTCCGTCATTCGTGCATTTGTTCGTTGCATCATCGCGACCCTTTCACCGCGCTTCTTTTTCTCCTTCGGTGCGAGATCGGTCCGCGCGCGCGTGTTTAACGGTGAGATTTTCGGAAGACGTCGTTATTTCCGAAGATCAAAGGGATCGAGCGTGGGCGGCCCGCGCGGTGACGGGGTGCGACGCTTTGCTGAATTTACTCGGCGATTTAAGTCGGTCAGACATTTCTCGGGCTACGCAGGCGATTAATAAGATTTTACCCGGAAAGTCGGGGATTTATTCAAATAATTAGGAAAAGTGGCGACCTGGTTGTCACTATTAAATCTTTGTGATTGCTTTTATGTATTATACTTGATCTTTGTTAATTATGAGAAACATATGAAAATGATTACATTTTATGGTTTTGAATGTTTTATACTGTGCTAGTAGTGAAGCGTATATTAACAAAATGAAATTAATTGAAATATCTACAAAATGTTAAAATGATTCAATTCATTTATTTATTAACGGTACATATAGTTTTACCGGATCTTAGATTTTGTAGAAACTGCGGGAGATGTTTTCATGTTATAGATTCTTAAGCTCAATGATGTTGAAGTTAGAAGGCATAATATTGGGAATTTTCTATAATGTGATTGATAACATTATTCTAAAGAATTGCTTTAAATGGCTAAAATTCAGTACATCATTTCTTATTTCATTAAACATATTCTTCTCTGAAAATTTTTTTTATAGTTCTAAATCGACTTACAGTATATCAGCATCAACAATTTTTTGCATTAAAAACCTCATGTGAGCGAAAGATGGAAAGTGCCTTTAAAAATAGCGCCTTATCTTTGCCGATGTTTACAGCACAACAATTACGCGCAGTTGCCATGCGCGCCTCCGTTAATGCCGCCTACAAACAAAAACATCGCCGACAATGGTAAACAAGATATAATTGTCGGGCGCAATTAAATGTACCTGGAGCAGCGTAACGATAGTCGTCGCCGAGCACGACTTTTTTTTCCTCCGCGAATGTGCGACCAGTGGGTCATTACACCTTGGCGCTCGATGCGTGCGACGTCCGAGTAGGGAATTTTTCCTAGGCGCCCGTGCGACGGAAAACAGCGACGAGGGAGACCGACAATGCAAATACGCGACGTAGGAAGGGGTAGGGTAAAGGAGACCCACGGACAAACAGACGGGTAGGAGCTGCGACTATCTGCGACGCAGCCGTCAACGCCGAGGCGCTCGGCAAACAGGAGCGTGCCTGAGCAGATAAGGCATTGAGAGGGGGAATGATTGCGAGGATTTTAATGACGACGGCTTTTGAAGGTTTAGAAAAAATGTAGATTCAGGTTTGATTTTTGAACAATTTCTTGTAATTACTTTATTTATGAGATACTATAAGATATCGTATTTACGATTATTCTTTGTTGGAGGTAGAAAGCACAGATGAATGTAATTTTTTTCTATACTTCAAATGTAATATTAATATATACGGAAATTAGTAAAAAATTTAGGAGCCAACAAATTATTCATATCCTCCTTTAGAAATAAATAGGTTTTTCTTTTTCGTATCGTCAAATAAAATGTACTTTTACAATTTCTTTTTTCAAAAGAACTTTAATTTAGTACACGTAAAAAGAGAATAAAATTATGAAATGTAATGTAAAAAGTTATTTTATGATGAAAGAATATTTCAATTTTCGTGCACAAGGTCATCATAAAACAGTAATATAATTTTATGATTTCGATAAGATAGATGCCTGAAGGATTTTCAGCTTCATAGTCAACAAAGACTGATATTCAAAACTTATTTCATTCACACTGAGGAAAAATGTTTTTCCTTACTTATCGTAAACTAATTATTTAAATTTAAAAGAACAATGTATTAGATAAACAACTTGTCAACAAAGTAATTATTCTACCATTGTTAAATGAAACGAAAAATTTTAATACTGCTATACTTTTCTCTTAAACAAAGTACCGTAACGCACCTTAATAACGGAAGTCATTTTACAAATCGGGAATCTTGATGCCGCCTTCCCTCCAGCCGATGAAGAAGCACATCGCCGCCCGCCCCTCGTACAGAATCAGCGTCTTGAAGACGACGATACCGCGTACGCGTGATTTGCGCTTGTAGTCTCGCGAGGCCTCGTGACACGGAATTTTCGCGCTCGCGAGGGCGAGCCTCGGCCGCGCCCCGGCCGCCGCCCCTAGTCCCGCCTTGGACCCGATTTTCGCTTCTTTAACCTCGGCGCCGGTGCCCAAATCTCTTCCTGGCGCAGTTACGGCTCTCCTGCTTTCTCTCCAGCTTGCCTCCTCGACTGGGCGATTCTTTTTATTTTTTATTAATTCGGCCGTAGCGCGCGTAGAGCAAAACGATTCGCGAGGTTTCGGGGAAATCGACGAGGCGCTCTGTGCGAACGGTGTCCGCGAACTGATAAGAACAGATACGCGGCGGCTACGATGCGCCGCTCGAAAGCTGGCACACGCGCGCGCTGCCGGGGGTTATATTTCACGAGGAATGATGTGCTTTCACGTGGCCTTGCACGCATCCACGCATTTCTTTCTGGCGCCGATAAGCGACAGCGAGCTCTCGTGATGTCCTATTGTGTTGCTCGCGCGACAGATTAATAATTGTTTTACGATGCTTTGAAATTGATTTCAGAGAAGCACTGGTGAATGGATGATGCTGACTTTTTAGAAGTGTTTCCTAAATAATATTCATTTCATGCCTGTACGCAGATTATGTCTTCTTAATGTATGCGTGTTTCTATCAAGTATAAAGGTATATTCAGTTACACAATGTCCTATATTGTTAGAGTGATTTTGACTTGAATATTCAATTAACAACAGTTCATTAAAATGAATTTTTTATTTAATGGAGTTATTTCTTTTTATGATTTATTGTCCGCTACCATTGTATGCGTTTATTTACTACTGTCAGTGATATTGTTCATCATCAAATTTTTTAAAGTTGAGCACAGTTACGCACGAAGTTAAAAAATTGGTTTGCTAGATGACGTCCTAATACTCTAGTTCAACTAAAAGCGGTTATATCTTGTTTGCGCTGTGCTTGCGAGTATAAATTACGGAGCAAAGTGAAAATTAGAGTCTTTGAAATGTTTTACACTATTATCACGATCACGTTTTGCTTTAGCATGTATTGAATTTTTCTCTCTACTTATTTTCTTATAGCAGTATTAAAATAGTTCAAAAGCATTGCAAAATTTTTCAACACCTTATTGTTTACATATTATTTAATATTTTTGACAATTATTTTATACTTTAAATGAAATAAACCAAAATTGTTTTTTAAACATTTTCACTTTCCTGGAATTGAGGTGCAAGTTGAAAATCCATTTTGCTTTTTCAACTTTGCTAGTATTTTATACATTAAGAGATTTTAGTTATGTTTGTATTCTACATGAAATATATGTTAAGTAAAGTAACACAAAAGAAGTTACAGGTATTGTAAAATGAATTTTAAATAATTATCGGGATAAAATGAGATAATGGCAAAAATAAACTATTGAGCACGTTCATACGGTCAGTACTAAATTAAGTGTTTAAAGAAGTCTTATAAGACTGATTCTATCATTCAGTGTAAAGAACTGTGTAAAGAAAATTGACTTTAGGTAATAGGAAAGTTGAATAAGGTCGATCAAAATTGAGTATTTGTTTTAGAATACTATTTTTATTGTTTAATTTTATACCAATATCATTTTACAGACTTATACATTTCCAATTTGCTCTAATAAGCGGAAAAAACGATTTATTTTTGAAATACTTCAATAATTTGCACACGGGTTTACCTTATTATTCATTGACAAGTATATGCAAGGATAGAGAAAGGGTGAGGAGGGGGAATAGAGACAGAGGTCATGCGAGAGGTAAAAGGTAGAGAAGGGGGGGGTGTACAATTGACCATCAGAGTATAAGGGGCCATCCCATGACCTAAAGTTCACGTATATGATCTAGTTGATGTATAGGAGGTTGCAAATTGAAGTGTAAATCACTCGGGTGGTCCATTAAACTCCCGGATTCATTGTATCACCTGTTGTTTTAAAATTCACGCTCTCATATATATTTTTTTTCATATAGTCAAAATTGTATTAACCAATGGAGACACAAACCTCAACTTAATTCAATTTTACTTAGAATCCAGAACAAAAATTAAAAATTTTCTAATTAACTTCCAAATTTATCTTTAATAATCACGATATAGCAATATAATGAGGATCTCGATCGATCTATATTTGAGCGTAAAAGCGACACGCATAGCGAGGACACCACGCGAGGCTCAATTACCGTGTCGCGGTACTCGCGGAACCGAAGTCGCAAACAATATCACGGGGCTTTTGACTTGTATTGGAAAATTATATCGTGGGGGCACTGGTGCGTCGACCGCGCCAAATGGGAGTTCGCGATGAACCGCACGACGCATCGAAATGAGGATCTGACGACTCTGGCTTCCGTCGTGTGATGATCTGCGGGCTTCTGGTTTGCGTCATGCGCTCTTCGTTACACATTTGTGTTTTTCTTTGTAATTAAGATTAGCTTTTAATCAATAGCTTATCTACGTTTATCGGTTTTTATTTTTGTATTTTCGTGTAATCATAATTTCCAGGACATTCCAGTTTTTTTTGGATTAATATTATCTAGATATCAATTATTTAAAGATTTTAAAGAAAACGATATTCTATATTTTGTTTAAATCGCAGATTGAAGTGAACAAGACAATTTAAATGAACGGTTCGAGCATATTTATCAATGTTTTATCTTATCTGATTATTTCACGAGAGTAAACATAGAAATTCTCTCTGATGTAATTCTTGCAGTTATAATTTTGATATCAAAATAATTTTTCTGCGACCTCAAAAACGGTACACTACAGCCACCTATCTTTACCAAACCTTGTTACCCTAAGCCACTTCATGACCCAACTTCCCCCCACTATCTCCTATTCACTGATTCCACAAGTTTTTTCTCTGTTAATGTGATCCTGAATAGTACAATTTTCCCGTTATGTTTCTGGCCCTTTGCTCCGGTCAACCAACGGATAAAGAGAATGCGTGGGATGGGATGGGTAGAGAGGGAAGGGGGAAGGGGAGGGTGAGTAGGCTTTCGATGCAATTCCGCGCTCTCGCGCGTTGTGTACGAATCTGCGTTGTAATTGATTCATGATGGAACCGCGAACTCAAACACCGACGGCTACATTTTGATATGCCCGGTCGGGTTCGCTCCTCCGCCCCTCCCCCGCTTCCCTTCGTTCGTCGCTTCGAGCTGCAGCGAGCGCACGGCGCGTCTCTATTATGGCTCGGCGCTCTCGCGGCCGTGAGGGAGGGAGACCGATGGGCTTCGAGATGCGGAAGATAAATACGGTTGTTGGCCTAAAATGTTTTGCGATAATGGCCGTTTATCGATTTTTAAAGGGGAATACCGGCATTTAGAAACACGTGCGAGATTGTCTGTTGTCTTGTTAAATCATTTAGTCATTCAGTTATTTGATTAATTTTTAAAAGCCGCATGTAACGCTATTTTAAACGAGTTTATAATTTACGATCATTTTTATTATTATTTTTTATAAGATAAAAATACATGTGCAATTGCTTTCAGATAACTGCTTCAACTCTTTAACTGTTCCATATTCAAATTAAGAGAAAGTCATTTGAAGGATATGTATGGTAATTGATGTAAAATGTGATCATACTTTTTTATTATAAGATTTTAAAATGTTTTTCAGCAATTTATTACTCCTGCAATTTGGATACTTGAAAAATCAAGTCAAGGTCTTAAATTTTTCAGTAAATGACAAAAAATCATGTGCGCGTCAATCGAGAGTCGTTAAGCAAATCTCGCGCAAATGACTAGAACGAGGAGCGTGAGCAATGTAGCATCGGTCGAAAGCCGAGGGTACATGCGACGCGCGTACAACACTCGAGCATCACTCGCCGCCCATAATTCGCCAGTCAAACGCAAAGGCGCGGCGGAGAAGAGGCGAGCGCCGGGGCGCACAATTACACGCGCCGGCCGAGCGTTTCGCAATCAGGAACGTGCGGGGAGGGCCGAAACGAGTACGCACGGCATATTTGACACGCAGTCGCAGATCGGCAAATCATCATCGAGTCGTCGCGGCATCCGACAACGTAACAAGTCAACAAGCGCCGGGCGCGAGGCCGCTATTATGCCTGCCTGCGTGTGTACACGCCGCGCCGAAGGCTCGCCTCGCGCGCTATTGACTATTTCGGCTTGGTGTAGCGAGAACCGACGGATGGCACGGCGCGCCCGCTGATGCATTGCCGCGACGATCCTCTAGCACCCGATGTCGCTTGCGGCCTCGTCACCTCTCTCAATCGACCTGGATTTTTTAAATTTCTTTTAGAGGGATTTATCAGCATGTTTTTGTTGACGTAAATTATTATTTTTTTCAATTGTTTGAAGTTTTTTTTAAACCCAATTCACTGTGGTATGTTATAACTTGTACCTAAATCCGGATACATTCAAATCTCAATTTCTAAACATTTGAATATTGTGTGGTATCCTTATCTAATGGATTCACGATAGAGATCTACGGATACACGATTCTAATCCTACAAATCCATAATTTAGATCTATGCTAAGTTGAATTTAATAGTCACGGATCGATAAAAATTAGTAATAAGAGTAGAAAAAATTAATCTGGAAATAATAAATTGAGTTCCAGAATAATCGTGAGTTTGCATCCATAAAATTTATAGGCATGTTTAAGCGTCCGGGTCTTGGATATTCGGACTACCAATCTATGATTTACTAATTTATGTATTGTCGGTTGTCTTTTTGCTTCTACATAAAAAATAATACAAAGAATAGATATTTATAAAATTCATCTAAAGTAAGACTCATTTTAAACAAATATTATAACAGTTAATGGATAATGAAATTTGACTTTGACAAGTTATGATGAATTTTTTAGTCACGTTATTATATTTTAATAATGATACTCATAAATCTCAAAGAATTAAATATTCTAAGGCCATTATACGAATTAATGTCTAACTCAAATCATCTGTTCCAACATATCAATGCCAAATTTAAAAAATTTGTGGATAGTGCATTTTTAATTTTACAAATTTTTATCTGAAACACAAATCGATCTTCAATTAAACAAAGTAAATATATAAAAATAAAAACAAATGTGGAATATATATAACATTGATGTAAATAATTACTCGCTGCTGAAAAAAATTCCACATACGATGCTATAAAATGCTTTCGAATCAGCCCTCTTCAAATAATAATATCCACTTATGTAGTGTGTTGCATTTCCATTAAAAAAATTAAGCCGTGCCACGTACACACTTCTGTGTATCCATGTCTGTGTATCCATGCCTGCGTTGTTTGTTTTAAGGAGAAAAAGCCGAGCTAATTGAAAAAGTCCGACGCCAACAATGAGATGTATACAGACCAGACTCGCGAATTTACATCCCCTGCCCTCCCTCAGTTCGATAGACAGATTGTGAATCCCGTGTTGACTCAACATCAAGCAACAATAGAAGCCAATATCTGCTGCTCGCGGCTGTGTATCGACGGTTGACGCGTCCGGAAACGATCAGCGCTACCTCGTGTTTATTGCCTCGTCTGGCAATAATAAGGGGGTTATTGTTTTGCTGGATTATTGTGTCTGTTTGTGCCCGTTATCGAGGTCGCGAGGCCTCTCTTTTTCTGATGAAAAAAAAAAAAAAAAAAATAGGACTACATTGTACCTGCGAAAGCGATCATAGATACCGATCGAGAACCAAATTGTATCTGTTTCCCTCAGATTTGGAATTAAGAAACTTAGATGTTAAAATTTGATTTATATTAAAAGTCAAGAAATCAGTCTAAAGTACATCAAGATTGTGAAAAATCGAATATTCAATTTTGCATATACACGCGAAACTCAAACAAAATGAAATAATCAACGAAGGAATTGTAGTGTATTGATCGCTAGACTGTCTTAGAGAGTTTGCTTGCGGCTCCAATCATAATTTAACGACGCACCATTTTATACATGTAAGGCAAAGTTTCGCTGCAGAAACACACTATACTCTAACCCGTAGCTTTCAATATTCCGATGCTGCACACACTATTACCAAAGTCCAAGATTGCACCTTTTGAAAGAAAAGTTTGTTTTCTTAATTGATGATCCGATGCATGTGTACAAACGAAATTTGCTTCAGAGACTCGTTTATTTCAATTTTCACCGACCGAGAAGTGTGCAGTTTAGTTTCCGGAAGAGGAGAAGCGAGGCAAAGGGAAAGAACGGTTTCGATCGGTACACAGCCATTGCCGTGAGCCAAAGCGGCTGCTGTTGCTGCTGATGTTGGTGCAGTATCTCCGCCTACCGCTTGGAGAAGATGCCGAAGGCGCGAGGAGAAGCAGACCCGGCAGTGGGGCAATCCTCTGGTAGCAGCAGGACCAGAGGCAGCGGGGTAAAGGTGTGGTTCCCAGACGAGCCTCTCCTCTCGCCGGCAGAAAATCGCTCAGAGAATGAGAGGGAAGATGGAGAACGGCGGGAGAGGCGAGAGGCCAAGACGTGATTAATATAAAAGTGGGTGGAGCCAGGCCGAATGAGAGACGGAGATAGAGCGCCGCGGCACCGGAAGTGGCCGAGGCCCGAAAGAGGGGTGGGGCGGCCGGGATGCTGCGCACGCGAGAGCCAAGTAAGCGCGAAAACGGGGAAGTGTGTCTGTTCAGTGGCTTGGGCGAAATTTCCCCACCCTACATCCCCAGTGCATGTGTGCGGATTCACCGAAGCGTCGGTTGCCTTGGCTGCATCGTGCACGTAAGGAGACGAGGGGGGAGGAGGGGGGGTAAGGGGTAGGCGACGAGGTGGAATGTACCCTCGTGAAGATGCGAGTGTTCGGAATTTTGAATTAATGAAACCATGCACCGCGTGGATGTTGCTTTGAATTTAATGAGACAGAGGGCCTTTCAAGAGCCTGTGCAAAGGTTTCGCTTCTTTTATCCGCGAGATATTCATTCTCGAATCTTCGCTTAAATTTCTTTATATGGTACAGTGCATGAAAATATGATTTAATTATAAAATATTCCTACCCCCTGGGATTACGAAGAAAAATAATTTAATGTGGTAAAAGCTGAAAAATGGGTAAGTAGTTATAGTAAAGACTGCAGTCAGACTTATTGGGTAACAACTACGTTTTAGTGTATATAATAGTATTGTAAGGTTTGTAAATAACAATTAAATAATGGAAGAAATTTTAAAATAAAAAGTAGAAGTTCTAATTTAAAAAGTATAAATATTTTATGACTCCCACGGCAAGTACATTCGAAAATTACATAAAAAATCAACCGCGACATTCATCGCGTATTCTTTACGACTGCCACCCCCGGCATTTCCAGCTCGCCTTATGCATAACAAAAAGCAGTCCTCGCCGACAAAGAGAAATAACCAACCATAAAGAGTAGCGGTAAGGAGCTAGAGCGAGAGAGAGTGGGAGAGAGAGAGAGAGAGAGAGAGAGAGAGAGAGAGAGAGAGAGAGAGAGAGAGAGAGAGAGAGAGAGAGAGAGAGAGAAACGACAACGCGGCACAAAGCGCAGCTTATAGCGAATAAAGAAAGGAGCCAGTGGCGTCGGTTCTAGCGGCAGTCGATCGGCGAGCGCAGCATCTCCGTGTTCTGGGTGGGTGGGGTACCAAAGGTGGGGGAGATAGTGCAAGGGTTGCCTCTCCTTCGGAGAGGTGCGCCGCTTGCGGGGGTGGCGGTCGCCTCCAACGTCCCATCCCCACCCGCGCTCCTTCGGACGCCCCCAAAGCAGGACTGGCAACGCCTCCCGTACTTTCCTCCTCTCGGGTTCCCTCACCCCCACCCTCACCTCCGTCTTATCCGCCGTCTTCTCCTGGAGGGATGAGATCCCACACTCCCCAGGTGAACGTAGCACTTGCGATTTAAGCATCACCCTTCTACTCCACCCGGAGCGTTATGCCACCCTCTCCCATCCCCCAAGTTGGCGCGCGATAGGTGTACAGGGTGACGCTAAGATGCCATTGCGCTTGGAGAGAGCCTCGATTAGGTACGCGGCATGCTATGTTTAATGGCATTCTCGTCTGGGACGTGACATTGCTTCTCTCAAAAATTTACTTCTCTCGCTCTTTGCTTTTGACTAATTCTTTTCTCAGTTTACTTTTTCATTTGGCGGATACATGTAGTAAAAGCTTTACTGAGTTTATCAGAGAACTTTGGATATTCATAAACAAATTTTTTTTTTGTATGTTATAATAATGTATTGCTCCAGTGAGAGAACTAGTTTATACAACACCAATTTTTTTTAAACGTGTTAATTTGTCACGTAGAAGGCAATTGTGTAAAAATACTGTTAGCATAACTAAGTTGGACCTAAGGAAAATTACATAAATAAAATAAATAAAAATTATTAAAACATTAAAATATCCACGCATGTGTTATCGCGAACGTGCGTAAATCATAAAATATTGATAACCTAGGTAAGTATGCGAACTATAAGTAAATAAGTAAAAATGCATAAATAATAGAGTAATTCATTACGTAAAAGCATTTGCTTAAGCTTATATTAAAGTCCGTATGGGGTTTGAAAAATCTAAACGAATTGCATTCATTTTTTCTACAGAAGCATCTTATAGGCATAAGAATAGTGTACGATTCGATTAATTAACCTAGAGCTCGTCTATAAATTGCTATTATCAGTACAGCGTGGTGTATAGCTTACACCGCGTTATTTATGTTCGAATTTTTAATTGACGCTATTACGCAAACAGCGTGAATGCAATAAATAGATATCGATTAGTATTGTAACGATTTTAGGTCTTCCAAAAAAAAAAAAAAAAATGTAAGTGTACTCAAACACACTATCGATAACACGTATACAAACATGTATTAATAATAAAAACGATAATAGATTTTTATAAAATAAATATTTTTCTTATTTTTTCTTAATATGCATAAATTAATTTATATCCGTGCAATAAAAAACAATTTTCCTTCTGACAAATAGAAAGTGGAATAAATGCGTCACATGACACAATAAACTGCAAACGCCGGCATCGAAATTAAGGACTCGCTCAACCCCTGTGACGAGGCAAAACCACGAGTCAAAACCGCGCCAGCATACGGCGTAAACACGTGGCGCGTGGGAAATACAGGTGCAAAGCAACGGGTTGAGAAGCAGAGGCAGAGTGTGAGAGAGAGAGAGAAAGAGAGAGAAGACAAGCTCGTGCGATTGGTGCATAGGTTGCGAGGTGGTGCGTGCAACGTTAACATTTCTCTCGAAAAGCGGAAGCGTGATCGAATGCTTTTTTGGTCAGGCTTGGAATGTTGATGCACTACCTGGACGGGTCTCCAGCGTGGCTCCAGCATGTCCCTCTTCCTCGTGGTTGTCCTCGGTTCTTCCGTGTCTTGCCTGCCCTTACGCCCGTGCCCTACGGATGGTCCCTACCGCCCCACCCGCTGCGGCGCACCCGACACCTCCACCCTCAGTCCTCTCTCTCTCTCTCTCTTCCTACCTCTCTTTACCTCTGTCTCTGTCTATGCACACCTCACCCCCACCTCCCTCGCCGGCGCGCACGTGCACAACGGGGCAATAAGGCAACGTTCTCCTGGGTTCTTTATTTTCCCGTCTCTCTCTCTCTTTCTCTCCCGTTCTCTCTGTCTCTCTCTCGGCCACTGGGTCAAGAGACGCGCGGATTCTGGCGTTTAGTCGCGTATTCTCACGGCGTGCACGCGTGTCGTGCGGGTTGAATGGGACGTAGACGAAAGACAGCGGGGGTTGAGCGGTATATGGCGCGCCGGTGGCTGCCGTCGCGACTGTGCAGCTGCTCGCCGCGGAGCGGCGCCGAGGAGCTGCCCCCTCTCCGTCGCTCGTCCGTGGAGGCGCGCGCGAGCACGGCGAAAAGGCGGCACGCGCGCGCGCCCGTCGCAGCGAGCACGCGCCTACTGAGTCGGCGCACTCCGCCGCGCCGACCTCTTGCTCGCGCCGTCCTTCTCCCTCTACCTGACCCCCCCGGCGAGCACCGTCCGAGCAAGAGCGCCAGCGTTTTTTTTTTTGTTTTGGGCATCTTGAGATTTCATTTTCATTTTTTTTTCTTTTTGTGTCGGTTGATTTACTTGAGCTTCAATCATTTGTTATTCAATCGTTTGAAAGCTGATTAATTTCATTCTAGGTGGATATTTTGTTTGACATTTTGTTAAAATTAATATTAAATGCATTTGATTTTTCAAAAATTTCATATTCTACGCGGAAATAAGCATTGGGAACAGTAAAAATCCAAATATTAAATCGCCAATCAAATAAATGATGCAAACCTTTTTTAAATGTGTAATTTTACGCTTTTCTATTTTATGTCAAAAATTCATCTTCAAAATACATTAATATAATTTTTAATATAAATTTTATTTACAGAAAAATAATTAATCGGAAAGTTATGAGCATCATTTGGTCACTAATGGTAAAAGACAACATTATCATAATTAGCAATTGCTAATATTAAATTGAAGTATCAATCGATTACCGCATGGATTACAATTCGAATGCTCTTATTGCGTAAGGTACGTATATTGTTTTTGTACTGTACCTATAAGTTGATGACCTGCTTGTGATTTTTTTCTTCGTACTATCACGATTGATCTGGTTTTAATAAACAGTCGTATCTAAACATAAATATGAATATAACCGTGAGTTAAAGAAATAAAAAATAAAATAACGTCGTATTAACAACTTAGTTTATCGAACTATACTTGCAGAAAATATAAATTCTCTCATCTACGAGTGTAAAAAGTCTCTTTTACAGACTGATTTAAATAAATAATTAACACCTTTATAAAATATTTCCAAACGCAGAAAAATACAACGGTAAATTATAGTGTAGCATTCTCAAGCAGCAATTTCTGCCCTTGAAATGATAAAGTCGAAAAGAAAAGTCTCTTTAAATACTCATGTCGGGCAATTGCAACACGAAACATAGGGTAGTAAACCACAGGAATAAATCGGTTCGTTCGCTCCCCGATAAATGTAAAAACCAGAGGTTTTAAAATAATATCCTATTCATACCACAATGAGGAAGGCGCAGAAAGGTGGTTCGTAAGAAAAATATACATTAAAGTGACTGTAGATAGGTGGATAATTTTTTAATTGTAGTTAATTGCAGTACGTGTCGTGTAAATAATTCAATTTCAGTTCGAGGTATACCGTTAATATTTGCTTAAATTTTTTAAAGTGATTCTACGTAAATGAGTTTTGACATAAAACTTACAATTGGAGTAAAAGAAAATAATAAAACTTGTTTTTAAATTTAACGCTTAATTTTTCTTTTTACAAAAGTAAAAATTTATATTTAATATTTTCCCAAATATTATTTAAAAACAAAGCTTTCTCTTTGAGTAAGCAAAATTAT
The DNA here is from genome assembly GCA_035586675.1 of Eurytoma californica. Lineage (NCBI taxonomy): Eukaryota > Metazoa > Arthropoda > Insecta > Hymenoptera > Eurytomidae > Eurytoma > Eurytoma californica. Next base: position 10,827,997 of record JAXIUT010000037.1, on the reverse strand, counting down.
AAATTGATGTTTGCATCAAGAATTAATTTTTCATGTGTGATCTGTGGTGTTTTGTTCTTTTTCTTTTCTTACAGTGTATTATTAATTAACCACAAAAATTTTAAAACAAATTTAATAAATTAAATTATATTGGGGACCATCAATAACAAACTAGTTAGTGAAAAATAATCCCTTCTTTTTGTTTGTCGACATTTCATCTACATTGTCACATTAATTTTGAATATGCAATGATAATATTTGCAGTTCATTTTTTAACAAATTTCATGAATATGCACAAAAAAAGTGATAAAAAATAGTATCTCCTTCTGTTATCAGACCACACTAGTTAATCTCGGGAAAAAGAGTAAAAGAAGAAACTGCTAGTACAACCAACCTACATTCAGCGGTCGGGCTCGAAGTTTCATGCTCGGCCGCTGCGGAGTGTCGCCTCGCGTTGTCGATATCACTTGGAGCTTTGACGCGAGTAGCGTACCGAGAACAACAACATACAGGCCGCGAACAAGGCACAAAGACACAGAGGCTTCAGTCCATTATGACGTGTAAAGGGACGCCGGCCGTAAAGTGTGCGCCCACGTGCTCGGGCATCGCATGTGTTTGCGTTTCCTCACTCGAAACTTCGTTCGACGCGACGTGCTCTTACTTATATTCTTATCGATTTTCAAATGTGTTCGTCAATGATCTGTGGTTTATTGCGGACATTCAATTAATTTCTTTGCTTACTTATGCAAAATAAAAGAAATATTTTATTTTAAGATTAGATTAAAGTAGCTATATACAGATATTGATAGGTAGCATTTTAAAGTAGACGGGCAGCGCTTTAATTTCCTTTCTTTTTTAAATTTTTCTACAATTTTTTTTAACAAAATGGGAAACTTTTAAAGTCAAGGATATCGTTTAATTTGACTCTGACATTACAAATTCGTTCGAAAACTTTCTGTCGGTACTGTATAAAGTAGCTTATAAATAGATCAAAAATTTAAAAAAAATCTCCACATACTTTGAAGTCTTATTAGTACACATTTATTTTTTAATAAAGGTCAAAACATCAAAACCATTGTCGACCATTTTTTGTTAACTGTTTTCATTTGGTAAACTCGCTGTTAAAAGGCTGTAATTCCTTGAGTTGCAGGAAAAATATTTCGGAGTTAAAACTATAACAGCTTATGTATAAGAAAATTCTACGCCTTTAAGAGCGAGCGGACCAGTCGAAAAAAGTTAGGCCTAGAACCTTTCGGAAGACAACATGCATCAAAAAATCTTATTTAGTATATCAGTACGCCTGTATTACTGCATGCACCCAAGTGTACAAATGAGTACGATATTTTATATGAAAGTGTGCAAAAATGATCACGGGCCCGTATAAGAATGGGCAAGACCGTTTATACAGATACATGTATGTAGACTGGCCTATGAATGTATGAAATGTGAAATTAATTCGATCGTTGGAACAAAATTAGTCAATGTATCAAATTGAATCGAAAAAGCCTCCTAACCAAAACTCCATCGGCAATAGAAAAGCGAAGTTATATAGTGACATTTATCGATGGGTAAATGGAAAGCAAACTGATCGCTTATAATGGCCAATAATCTCGTGGGAAGTGGACGAATTTGACGCGGCGCTCAGCGAAACAATCGCGCTCGGACGCAATTTCCCGGCTTTATTTTCGGCGGCCAACAATGCCTGCGCCCATGCGCGTCCGGATTGTTTGCCACGCATCCGCGAGCGGCCGGAAAAACCCGGGATTGAAAAGATTGTCAACAGGAGCGCTACGCTGCCGGTGACCACCTGTTGCTGTTGTACTCGAATTTAGCGATGGATTTTATCCCCGCAGTTTATTTTGTGCATTCGTATGGGCGGAGGGAACCGGAGGATCAACGCGACAGCATTGCAGTACGAAGTCACCCGCCAACTGCAATGTAATGCGCGTGACACCAGAGTGGTGGTGATTTACACTCGCCTGGTAGTGTATAGTATAGTATACATATGCCAATACGTTTTATCCCTTGAAAAAGTATATATTTAGTATCGAAAATAAATGGACAATATTTAATTGAATGATATATTTCATAGTCAATATGTACGTTTTTCAGGAATTTTTTGAATAATTTTTTATAAATAAGTTTAACAATTAAAATTAAAAATTCCTTTTTAAACATTGTATCTAGTATCAAAGCAATGCAAAATAAAGACAAAAAAGTAGTCTTTCAGCATGTATTTTATTAATTTAGTAAATCTCAAAGAAATGCGAAATTACGTTGATATTTGTACAAGCCAAAAAGAAAATCGTTTCATGGAAAAATAAAGACGTAAACGAGAGATAGAGAATGACAGAACGACAATAAGCATGAATAATATAGAAATAAAGAGGAGGAAGAAACGAAAGGCATGTGAAGAAGGAAAGGGAAAGAGAGGGAGAGAAAGGGAGAGAAACCAACGTGTGCAGGTGAAATAGTAGGGGTGGAGAGAAAACCGCGGGTGCATATTGAATCCTGTGCAAATTTGACGGGCAATTGAGTGATGCGCATGTGTATCTATTACACGTCGATATGCGAATGCATTTTTCATCGTGCATCCAATGCTTTTGTTGCTGTCAATCAGCTTATGTACATTCAATCAGCACCAGTCCAACGCGCGCGGTCCGCATATTCCTTTTATTGATATTTGATCTGCATTCGTAAAGACAGTTATATTATTTCTGTTAACAAAGTGCCTCTGCATTTTGATAGACTCTCACTCTCTAAGTATTGAATTAGAAAAGAGCTTTTAACACCCGTTGTTTATTTTTATCCACCGTTTTTTGCTTCCTCCTTGAGGAAGCTTTGTAATAGTGATTTTTGAAGTTTTTTGTAAAAACATATTATAAATGTTTTTTGAGGTGTTTGGAAGCAAAATACAGTATTTTTGGAAAATGTCTTTTTTTGCTATAATGAAAAATGTGATTTTGTAAAAAAAAAATTATATCTTTAAAATTAAACATAAAAACCTAAAGAAAAAAATCATGTTAACGTGTTATCACGAGAA
>JAXIUT010000037.1:10782715-10811184 GCA_035586675.1 Eurytoma californica | reverse complement strand
ATTTTACTTTTTATTATAATTTATTTTTGTTTACTTATTTTTCAGATAAAAAAGTGAAGGTATAAACCCCCCTTAAAGAAAGTAAAAAATGACTTTATTTGGATCGATTTAGAAGTTACTTATCTGGATTTATTAAAATTGTGACCCTTTTATACTTAGATAAATTTGTATTTGATTCCAACATACTACTGTTTAGAAAAGAGAAAAACAGAAAGTTGATAATTGCTTGCGGGAATCGATTTTTTTCACTGTCGACTACGGCAAGTGCAATGACTCGCTAACGACAATGCACGGCGCCTGTTTCCCAAGCGATAAATAGTCGGTGTAGGAGACGCTAATAGCTCGCGTAACTCATAGCATCGGGACATCTGTGCCGGCATCCCGTTCTCCTTTTCCTCGAGCCTACAAAAGCTACATTATACGTGCCAACACCGTCGGGGAGCCGATGAGACAAACGAGTGTATCAACGTCTCGTAAAAGACAAACCGAGGAGAGAGAGTGAGATAGCGAGAGAGGACCCGCGAATATTGCGTGGACTGGCCGGTCGTAACGTAAAAAGCCTCGATTTATGGGGCATTCTGAACGTTCGATAGTTTCCCACCGTCGACATTCATCTTATTTATTTCTTTCGTACGGCCGCCGACGCAGCGCGATTTGCTTTTGTCTTAGTTGCGCAGACTGAATGGCCGCGCATTGCTGCTATCATAAATAAGTGAATCTTCCCGTTTGATATGTTCTGGAGGTGACGCAAATGTACCGAGTTCTCGAGATGTAGGGAATCGGCGTTTTTTTGTGAGCCGTGACTGTGAATTGATTTTGACTTATGCTGCGTTGTTCCTTTTCTCATAAGGGTGAGCAGCTGTAAAAATGGTTTATGTATTGTTGGTTGACTCCAAAAGATGTACAGTAGAATATAGTAGAGGGTCGATATATTTTATATACTAAATAATACCAGGACGATAAAATATTGGTAGGAGAGGTACTTTTATTTTATCAACCTAGACTTTAATCCCACCATTTTTTAAGTTGACGCGAAGAATAAGCGTACTTATATGTAGTAGTTTTCTATAAAATGACTACAGGCTAGGTGTCGTTACATTATTGGTGCATATGCGGTGATAAAAAACATTGTAGGCTTAAGTGTATAAAAGCATATATATCGTTCATAATGTTTATTCGAAAATATATTAATCATGATTAATGGACAGAATGGACAGAAGTAATTATGCAATAACAACCTTTACATGAATTAAGTACAGCAACAATAACTTTCACTACTGTACTATGAAAGAAACTTAAAGATTTTTTTTGTAATCTGTATCAATAACTCAGAGAATAAACGATGAAACTGGTTCGTTATCTATCAATCGACCATCCTACCAGTGATAATTAGTGCGCTCGCTATTCCAAGAAATCTCCCATTTCCACAAAAGCCTGCAAAAGGTAGGAAGATCGAGAGGCTAAGAAGCTATTTTCTGCGTAAGCGCTCACGCGACCCTCGGCATTCCTCGTTCTGAAACCCAGGGAACAGGGCGGGGGAGGCGCGAAATCACCGGCTGCCAGTTATTATAAATTGAATGCCGAAGAAGATGAGAAATCGCGCGAAGGGAAAGGGAAACAGTTTACGAGACTTCGGAGACTGCGTCTGTCTCGGGCTTCGTCAGAGCGCCGCAGCGATTTCCGAAAATCTTTCGGAGGAGATTACAGGGAGACGCGACGCGCAAATCCAATGCCGCCCGACTCGCTTATTTCTCGCCTCGTATACCAATTGAAATTGGGTACTTGAGTGGGATGGGTGAGCCACTGTTGCTGGATTAGGTGAATTTGATTTGGCGATGATTTAATAATTAATCTGAAGGGTTATGCGGTATTATTTTGCTTCAAATAAATGTACAGACTGAACGTAAATATTAATTATGTGTTTTATTGGTGTAGTCTGCTACATCAAATAGCGTACAATATGCAAGAAAAAGGTAGATACTTTTTATTGGAAATAATGGTTTTTAAAAGTTTAACATTTACAGCATTTCGAAATAATCTCGTTTTTCATTATTAATTCACACATTAAGAAAAAGTCCTGATAAAACCGCTTCATTAATTAAAAACGGGAATGTATGCGCTGAAGCATATCATTGAATTTCAAACGATTCGATGCAATCATCCAAGGACATTGTCAAATATACTAGCCTCCTTGGATCGCAAGACGGTTCAGAACAATGTCCGAGACACGACGGGTCTCTGATATTAAAGGTAATTTGAATTTCATGACACTTTAACGATCTTAATTAGAAAGCCCTTGGGAGATCCTCGGATAGGAGGGTGGTCGGTCGGATATTGGCTTGCTGTTTATTCTCGTATTACCGGCGGCGAGTTGCTGGACAAATCGAGTACAGCATCACCCTGGGATCGAGCGTCTTTTCTTCGTTTGGCTTCTTGCGATACTCGGGAAATCGCCCCGCTGTCGTTTAGAAAGATTGATGAGTTCGATTTTTCGTGAGTATCGCGGTCGAGTATTTTCGTCTGGAGAGTTGCGTGGTAAGATGACTGGCAGCAAATAGAATTTTATGATATTGAAACCGTTTAATTTGTTCGAGTATGTTTGTTATTTATATTTGTATAAACCTATTTTTAAACAAAATTTTATTTCATAGACCGTAAACGAGGTTGTTGTACATCAGATTTTTGTTAGTATAATGGTTCAAATTTTAGAATATTTGGGTAGATTCTACTATCTAATTTTAATTTTTTTACAATAAAATATGACATTATCTTCGAAAATAATTTGCTTATACAAAAAATTCGGAAGTTAAAAAAAATAATTTAATTCCGTTTCGGGCAAGGCATCGTTGCCACAAATCACGTTCGCTTGGAGAAAACAATTTTGGTGTAGCAAGCTAATTAGATGCAGCATGTCGAAGGAGGACCCCGAATCTCACGGTGCGGCTAATCCGGGGGGACGATGTTAGGTGGATATCGTGCCGGCGTCTCGCCGGATCTTAGGAGGGTCGCGCGCGCGGACGGTCCAATAAGCCCGGCCGCCTTACAAGAGAGTGGAATCGCCCGCTCGGGCGGAAGGGTTGCAATAAACGGCGGTTTATAGGGCCGCTCTCGCGCGCGCACCGTCACCGCGATTAAATTAGCGCGAGACAGCCTCGGGAGTGAAGCTCAGAATCGGGACTGCCCACGAGTGGGTCAAGTTTGTTCAGAAATTCCGTGGGCGTGGTTCGTGATTTTGCACTTTTTAAGTAGTGTTTCGAAGATTACGGGTTTATTTAATATTTAATTTGAAACAAATCATCAATCTCACTTATTGGTTAAATTTTTACATGTAATTTTTTATTCAACCGATTGTCTTTAAGTAGTCAGTCTATCACGCAATCATATTTTTTGGTGATGCAAATTGGTGATGGAAGTTAATTCGGCGTGTCAAATGAACGAAGGTAAAACAAGTAAATATGAAAAAAACTAAAAGAATGTGTATAGCCCTTCTTGTGAGAAGTCAACTCGGTAATAGAACAAAACTTAACTCGTCGAAGAAAAATGTTTGCAGAAAAATTAATATTAATTAAAAATACAAATAAATCTTGGAAATTTCAACAAGGAAGATAATTGTCATTCAATTTTGGACTTATTTATAAATGGAATTTATTATTAAATTTGAAGGATTTTACTGGCAGTGATAAGTTTTCACCGAGCGCTTAGTATCCGTAAGTATAATAATTCTTATAGGATAATACGCGTTGAAGAAGACGTTACAGTATACGAACCAGCGTCATAAAGTTCGCAAACCTGCTGGAGAAACTTGTCGTTGTGAATTCAATGACTACTATTATACATTCCTAAATTAAAATAATCCGAGAATGTTCTTGTAAAAATGATTCATGTTTGAAATTTTTTTGTAATATAAAGTGATTCCAATAGTACAGAAAGAAAAAAGACTAGTGTGCTTCCAATGATCGTTTATATTCTTCTACATTTTATGAATTAACATAAAATTCTAATCAAAGCAGATTTAAAAAAAAATTCATGCTGTTTTAACACTACTGATTTAATCTCGGATTTTTCATTATTCTCTACTTTACTACGATCCTTATAAATCTCTGATTATTCGGACGCGCTTTCTGCTCTCGCTACCAAACGCCGTAAAACATGCGGGTTCGCTATTATGCAATTAGCCGGGTTAGCGTATTCTGGGGGATCGAAAGGCCATCGGACTCGACAGGACACGGCCGTCCGACACACCCTTTCTTCGTTCGCTGACTCGAAAGGAAGGGAACATCCTAGAGGACTGTCTCATCCGCAGCTTGCTTATCTCAAAAACATTCTAACGAGCTTCGGTCACTTCTCGAATCACTAACTTCGTCTCGTGTATGTCGTGAGGTCAAGAAAGCGAGCTGTGTACTGGTAATGATAATTAACTATTTCAAGAAATACATTTGTAATGAGAAAAATTAAATTAAATAACATTTATAAAATTGTTCGAAAAGTTTGATTTATAGTTTTTAATTTAATGACTAGCTATTAGAAATTTTCAATTATTCAAACAGAGGGGAAATCAAGGCTATTTGTAGACCTGCATATTTATTGATTACTAGCCCTTTTTAGCGTTGACAACATCATTAGAGTTACAGTAGTTGCAAACATGAGAAATAAATGTGATAATAGTTTTTGAAGTTGTCATTGACGGAGCCGGCATGGAAGTCGACTTGGCTAATGCGACGAAGGGCTTGGGAGTGTCCTTAAAAGAAATCATCGTAGAGTGAGCCACTGCCACGAGAATAGTTGGAAAGATGACATCAGAGTCATAAATTTGAGAGCCAAATCTAATGTTATACACGTGAGATTTTTCGAATTCCAATCATGTGGAAGCTTTTTATGTCACACATTGTCTGAGAATTGTTACTTGACGCCGATGATCTTTTTTCAGAACCCTCAACGTTGTCGTTGTTGAAATACATGTTAAGAGTTCTCGGTGTAGGGGATGGGGATGTATTTAGATTTGCTAAAATCGTAGTAGTAGTTGGCATGGGTGACAACAGAAGGAGGATTGAAACGTCAAAACTCGAGTAGTTCTGAATAGATTCGTCGTTTCTGATGCCGGTTTCATGGGCTCGTATCGGGGACCCGATATAGCGATATCAGGGGCTCCAATGTTCCGTATCAGTTTATTAATAATAATTGTTCTTATTAATAATAATTTTAACAATGTGATGGCCGCGACGACGACGACAATAGCACACTTAAAGTTCTTACAGTCGGTACCAACATAATGTGGATTCATCATGGGAGTCGTCAAAGAATTCAGAATCAATACTTTGGTCAATGCTGCCAAATTCTTTGTTCTTTCTTTGTTATTACCGTTAGACCGTTAATAGTTAGTAGGAATCGATTTCGGCACTGTTAAAAGTCATCAGGACGGATTGTTTTCTTCGACAATTTGTTTATTTTAGTTTAGTCAGTGAAAGTTATCTTCGATTGACACGAAGTTTAATGTATAAAAATTCATTTTTTAATTTGAATGAAAAATGTCAATAGATTATAATTTTCAATGACCACAAATTTCCTATTTAGAACAAGTCTCACGTGCTTCAGGCGATATGTACTTAAAACTAAGAAATGTCCCATCGAAGACGATATCGCAATTTTTTTCTAAGCGTATTACAGAATAAGTATGCAAAACAGCGCGCGAAGCTTCCGTCATCGGAGCTGTGTCGACGAAAAATGGCGCGTAAGCCACACAACCGCGAATTTAGCTCAAAAAGGAATTTTTTGCCAACACCCTTCGAGCGCGCGAGGGTTGGAAGAAAATAGTAGATGACGACGCTAGAATCAGCTCCGGCAAGTCGAAATTTTTCATCGTTACCTCCGTCGAAGAGGAGTTTATACACGCGCCATGCAGGGGGTGGAGGGTAGAATAAATACAAATTGTGGGATTATCGTCATCTCGTGTACCACACAGAATCGAATTCCCTATTTTTGAAGCAGCACGGATAATAACCTTACGATTATATTTGATTCGTAGGTTGTAATTGTGGATAAATTTTATTAAACAGGATTTAATTCTATTACAGTCTGTATCTTATATCTACATATTAAAGATTATAGTATTTCAAATACTTGACTACAATAATTTCTTTATTTATTTTATTTTTGTAAATTTGAATAATAATTTCAAATTTTTTAAAGAAACTTTTTTAATTTGAAATTGATACTCATTTTTTTATAATGCATGTCAACATTAAATAAATTTAATACAAATTTTAGAAAAATCGTGTTATAAGTATTAAAATATAAAAAAACTTAAGCAATCTACCGAAAGTGAAATCGATAAACTAGATATTCGACGAGAGTTACGAAATAGACTTTTCCTAATCAATCGATCCTTGAAACTAAAGAGGGTAGACCAGTCATTACCATCGAGGCACGTGCAACCCGGCTTCTGCGATTTAAAAAACGAAAGGGTAGGAGGCTTCGTTCCTCCGTACAAGCGAAGGCTTTACCGGCGAAAAAGGAAGTCCACGAGATACACGCGGACCTCATCGCATGTCCCGTTGCAATCTGGCTCTTCCAAGAGTGTGTGGTTTTTTCAAGCGGGGCGGAATCTTCGTCATGCCGCGGAACCAATTGCGATAATCTTCACCCCGCCATCGGCAGCACCGGCGTACAAATTAGGCGCGAAGTGTTTTTATATCTTTTCGCGGATCGAACGTTGTAAAGGGAGAGGGTAACTTCGCGAGCCATGGCCTCATCTCACGATTATTGGACTGATAAGCCAAGTTGAGGAAATTTGTTTTCTAATAATCAGTGTACTGTTACCCTTGAGAAACTTTAGTTAGGCGCCCCCTCTCTGAATCACCTCGGTAGAGTCGATTCGTTCTTTTACTGCACTGGCGCTCACCTGCTTTAAAGTCAATCTTCTTCGTTTAATCTACGAGGGACGTTTAGATCTTTTTTTTTATAAGCTTTTTTAAAGTTTCACGAGAGCTCGATACTTTGATAAGTCGCACGATTTTACAAATGGATATTTGATAACTCTTTGAAGTTTGATGAAAAACATTTTGTATTATTTACATATAATTATATTACTTATCAGTACATTATGACTAGAATTAACACTTGATTAGGTATCCAGATTAAGAAATTTATCGGAAGCTCTAAAATTAATTTGCGACACATCGCAATAATTCGGAGATTAATATTAATTATTCGAAATATGTATTTCCGATAACCGTTATGAAGTACAGAATTAAGATTGCCGAATTCATCCTTCTACCCCACCCTATCAACCCCCTCCCGAAATGTTTCACTACTATCGGTGCTATGCGTTTCATACGTTCCACTTTCTGATCGATGAATTTATAATCTTCTTTCGGTGTCCTATCCATTTGGACGAGGTCATCGTAATTTACCGAAATTGTTTGTAATTATGAAAAAAGGTATTTTACTTGAGTTTTTTTTACAAGGACTTTTTTAATATCAATTTGAAGCTTTTTGAAGTCTAAAAATCTAGTTTGAAGAAAGGTTATAAATAGAACACAAATCAATTTCATTCAAAAAATAAGAATATGTTCGAAGGTAGCGGACATCCATGTAGAAAGTCCCAACGGACCGCTCAATCGGGAGCGTTGAATATGCAAAGTCGTCCTCATCTTATACCTAATTAGAGTCTTCGAGGCAAGTACTGTCTATCTCTGTCTCTGTCTCTCTCGGTCTCTCTCTTTCTCTCTCTTGGCAAGTCGCTCAAGGCGATTCATGGGAAAGTTGTTGGCGGAGCATTATGAGTTTCTCGGGGCCCGGCGAGATAGACCGAGAACAATATCTCCCTCTCGCTCGGGCTGTCGCCTAAATAATGTATGGGTCCGCGTTGACTTCCCAAGTTCAAGGGGACGGGAGATTTTACGCGCGTCTCGCGTAACACGTTTTCACTATAAACCACCGGCTCTCATTCTTACCCTCGTCTCCACGCATAAATTCGCAGGGAGAATTCCCCTCCCGCCGTTCCTCCCCACGTGAGCCCACCCCTTTTGCCTTTTCTTTATGCCCGACGGCTCGATCGCCCGCGCGCGAGCCGCGCCTGATTACAGTTTTGCTATTTTACGCGATTTCAAGAAGGGAGATATCGAACGGGCTCAATGACCTGTTTACGTATTTCAATGCTAACTTTTCTTTCAAGTGGGTGAGAAGTACGCTTTCAAAATACTTCGAGATTTCTTTATGCAATATAAAAAATCGCTAGTTTTTTCTGACACCTGGTCACATATGGTGGGGAGTAAATTAATTTTAAAAAGTTTGATTTTTTGTATACTGTGAAGTTTTAGTTAGTATTTTTTTATATATTTAGTAATTAATAATTTATACTTCAACGTACACCGTTCCAATGGATAACAGTATTGGGAAATTTTTCATTTTTTTGCATTTTAGTTTTCTATTGACATATCCACCAAACCCCATGTGGCCATCTTCCCATTCTCAAGAGATTTGACCGCAATAGGTTAAACTTTTCAAATTATAATTCTTTTGAGCAATAACTTACGTGATTAATTAGGTGAGGATATAACTCGAGAATATACAAATTTAATTAAAATAAATATTTTATCTCGAAATTTTAAATATACCATAGATGCTACCAACATTCGGTGTGTTTTAAAAAAGGAAGACAGTGTAAAGGGTGGCTCGCAATTTTTCAAACTCTCGTAACATCGGTTAGAAAATTTTTCTCGCGTGCTACGACCGCATCGCCACAATTCGAGGATAATATTTACCCGCAGTCTGATGGTTTTCCGTCAAATCAATAGAAAGAGAAGAGAGTGGAGAGAAAAAGAGGGGAGAGCAAGAGAGTGAGAAAGTGGATTGAAAGGGCTTGGCGGGTGTGCGTATAGCTCGCGCGATAATCCACCTCGTCATCAAAACAACAGTGGGCAATGTACGGCTTTTTGTGTGCATAGAAAAAAGTAACTCGCCTTTTCCGTGCGTATTTTTGTATCGTATTTCCATTTTCGTCAGAACCCGTGTTATAATCAATAACCATTTCGCTGCCATTGTCAAAACTGCTGTTTATTGATATTTGAATTGATGCGAAACATTAATTTTTTTATTCGATGCTCTTGTAAATTGATAGACTATACATTTTTATTGATCGTGTCATTTTTGCTAAACACTCTTATTTAGATATTATATTCATTTACTGATAGATTTTTATTTATTTGAATTTTCATAAATATAAATTAGGATTAATCTTTTGAACATTATTCTTTTGAACGATTAACAGACACTGTTAGTTTGTCGCAATTTTTTTCTCATTCATTATACTTTACCTAAGTTTAATCAACATGAAAAAAGTATACCCACCTTATTTGACCAGCGTCTCACTTTGCTTTCTGCGTTCTCGTCGTTCTTATTAGCATTTAATTACGGCCCTCGCTAAGTCTCAAAACTCGAAGGTCCGCGGATACGTTTAATAAATACGCCTATTGTTCATAAATATTCATTTTCGTATTTAATATTGCTACAGTATGAGACAATGCCGGAACTCTCAAAAGTTTCAGCTAAAAATTAATTTCATTATACTTCTTTGAAAATGCTAATACTTACATGACGGTCAGAACTTTATTAATTACGGTAACAAATGTAACTGAAATCTGTCATTGTTTTAATAAATCAATGTAAGCACGAAACTTATATGTTAAAATATATTTTAAAAAATAAGGAAATTTTATTGAATTTAAAAACCAACTGAACTACAGATATGTCACTAAAATATTTTATCGCAATAACATTTTATTGTTGTAAACAGCCCAATTAACAAAAGGTGTTTCTGAAGATTGTCAAAAAAATTTTTTCTGACAATAGTGTCAATCAGAAATGCGTAATCGGAGGTGGTACTATAAATAGCTATACCCAATAATTAAATTCACTTTAATAAACATAAATGATCGTCCCATTGAACGCAAGAAAATAAAGTGTGCAGAAAAGGACCGCCCCAACGGATTTTCTCCTTTTTCGCTCGGCTTCCTCACTGGAGGCTTGAATTTGCAGAGGCTTTCTTTTTCCAATTATAATTAACCTTAATATTATTCATCTTTCACCGAATGAAATGAAGGCGAGCACAGCCTGAGACCTTTCCTTGGGGACGAACCCGCGGATTATATTAATTAATCTGTTAAGATTTGCTGAATACTTCGAGTAAGACTTTGAATATTCCTCTTTTTTCGCCTTGAAAACAGTTTCTTTCAATGTCATTATTGACACTCCCCAATCTACTAAGATTTATGCTCCGGCGACTGGTTCACGAATTTCCGTTATTAAACTAATTTTAAATTTATCACGTACAACAATTTTTAAGTTGCATTTCATTGGAATTTAACTGAAACAATCTTAAATTACTTTCGAAAAAATTTAATAAAATGTTGACAGAATTAATTTAAACTGAAATGTTTAAAAAGAATGAAAAATATGCTACATACCTGAAGACTAAATTATTGCAAAATTTGAAAATTAAATGCTTTTGATTTTTCAAAATTCTCTAGTGTCATACTTTTTCGATGCTCGCATTAAAACGTATGAGCAAAACTTCCAAGCAAATATTTTAATTAAACGAAAATTTGCAGGCGGTTGCCGCATGAGGGGTGGACATTTTTTAGCCCCTCGCCGGGGTCCTGCGTGTCACACCTCCGTATATCGCACGCTTTTATCGGTCACGATATTTCGCGCGTTCCGCGGTAAACTTTTGCAAATATTTAATTAACATATCGGAAAATAAACTTTTCGCGCCTTACGCGCGCTCGGAATTAAATTGTAGGAGAGCGGGAGGGGCGTGTTTTCGTGTGACTACCTGAAAATTCTCGAAAAACTCCGCTTTGCCCACCGCATTCCGCGGCTATTTACGACCAATCAATAAATAAATAAAATACTGATTATTGAGCTTGTGAAATTTTATTTAATATCAAATAACTAGTTGGTGTTATTCGATTTTTTGTTTAAATAAAATGCTGTGAAAATTTTATGCCAGGCCTTGAAATAGCGGGAAATTTATATTGAAATACGCAACTATGAAACATTCATTTCGGGCTGAATCAAAATCTGGTGGTTGGATCAGCTTGGTGCGTCACTTGAACTCCCAACAAGTAAATATCTCAAAGTAGAATTTCACGTTCTTTCAGGACATATAGTTAGAATTAGAATAGAAAAATCAAAGTTGATCTTGAAATGACATTGACAGTCACCATCAAGATCTAATTCAAGGTCATCTACAAGAATCTTAGAATTCAGTTCTTTTAAATCCTACTAGGATTTCATAGGACTTTATATTGACTTATCGGGATGGTTTGGGTCTTTTTAGGACACCCATTATTTTATCCCAATAAAATAAGTTTATTATTTGCTTTTTTTTATGTACTAACTTATTCTTCTATTTGGCATTTAAATGTTTTTTTTTGGAAGTGATTAACTTTTTGTCTCCTACATGATGATCAGTCAATGAATTTCATATCAATGTAGATGGACGTTGGGATCCGTTAGCTGTTGAGTTTTATGCTCAATTTTAAAAATAAAATGACGTTAGCGTAATAATTTATCTGCCGTAAGCATTTACTTTTAAAGTATCAAATTGAGTAATCAACATGATACGTACAAAATTGCAGACATCATGTCGACTAAATCGCGCAAATAATGCGTGTAGCATAAAAAATAAACAGCTCTTTAAGAAAGTCGAGAGCATATAAAACCGCGCGTAATCGATGCGAGAGCATCATTAAACGCACCATGAAAGTTTTATACGAGGTGCAAATGTATTCCGCCCTTGTGCTTTCGATTTTTTTTTCCTCCCGATCGTCTCGCGCGTACTACAACTGCAAAATAGTTCGGCGTCAGAAGGGTGCGAGGGGCTGGAGGATGTCAGTACGCGAATTTATGGGAAATTTGTGGCCAATCGACGGCGGATCGATCTGCATAATAACCCGGTGGCAACGCGCCGGCGAAATGCAAATTCTGCGCGCCTCCCTTGTCTTTTTTATTTCGCTGACTATAAAAGTTCGCCGTGAAGAAGTTTCCCTTCATCTACCTTCTCTGTTGCTTTCCTTTTTTCTTGCGGTTCGTCGCAACATTTTCACAGGCCCTTTTAATAGTCCCGACTAGCTATGATGATGCGCGACCAAGTAGCATCCCGACGCCGGGAGAAGTATATAAAAGAAGTCGCGAACAACAATTGAAGTGCTGTAGGATCTTTTGTTTTGATGTTCCTAAAAAAGCGTGAGTCATGTAAAGAACACTTCCGCGCATTTTCATTTCGGTATTGATTTTTTCGATTGCCGTGGAAAGACATAAAAAGAAACAGGGTGAATTAAGAATTGTTAGGTAAAAAAAGTTCTAAATAATATATTAACTTGAATGTTACTTCTTTTGTCCAGTTGTCAATTTTTTCTTTATACGATTAAGTTGGAAATTTGGTCTATAAAATAATTTGTAAAACTATAAAGGTGTAGAATTATTTACCATTTTCCAAACTACGAAACCAATTTCAAAGATTTGATGTGCTTGTGAAGATGTCTAACACCTTCAAGTCAAACTCCTTTTTATTATCCTACAATTTGATAAGGTCTAAAATATAAATGGTCATTTCCTGCTTTTAATATCCGAGATTATAGAAAACTGCATAACAAAGAATTAAAAAAATATCCAAATTAGAATGGGTATGATCTTTTTAATCCGTAGATTAAATGCAGGAAATTTCGTCAGATGCTGGTCGTGGTGGCGAATAGTAATCACCCACCAGAGAAAACTTCGTCCGTCCGTTTTGACAATAAAACAAACGAGGCTAGATCCTTCTCGTCGTTGCGATAATTATTGCTCGGCGCCTTTGTAACCTCGTCCGGGTTACAAATGATTCGGAAGATTTCGCCTTTGATTGCCGGCGCGCTTAATAACGTTTCGTCGCCGCGAGAAAGGGTCGAAAAAGAAGGACGTATCTCTTTTCCCTTCTTCGGCAGAAACGTCTTTTGCCGTCTACTCTTTCCCTTTTTTTCAACTCAACCGGCACGAAATTCCTCAGTGCTTGTAATTAAATCTAACGATTGTCATATTTTAATTGTTCTCCCCGGGAGGGGACGAAGAGTTAAAAACAAGACGAGAGGGTTGGAGGTTGGTACTTTAGATATTTTTTGCTGGAAGATGCTTCCCTCGAAATCGCCGACTTTGATTCATCAAACAAGGGGAGAGTCCTTGCAACTTGCAAGTGAGTAATATCGACCTTTCGCGCTAAATTACGGTCTTATGTTTCAGATCGTCCCAAATCATAATAAATACGGTTTTATCAGCATTTAAATATACTTGATTGAACATCTGTATTTACTGGTGAAGCTCATATATCCTTAAAAATTTAATAATATTTAGGTTGAGTTAGAAGTGTGAAGAGTAACTTAGGTAACTTTTTCAAAGATCACTGTAGTTCAAGGTGACCATTACGTTTCATAGTCTATCCTCGATACTACTCGATCAAAATCATTTACTACAAAATTCCAAAAGAATGATTTCTGAAGAAATCTTAAAATAATTTTCTCTTAAGTCGTAATTTTGTTACATAATGTAAATAGATATAATATTAACAATGCAAATCTTCTGATTGTTTCTAACAAACTAATAACAGTTTATCAAAATTTAGACACCAGCGGAAATGCTTATAATTACTTTTTAAAGTACCGCAGACAAACACAAAACTTAAATGGTTTATGTTATTTTCACCTAACTCATTCGCAATAGCAATTAATAATTAAATATTTAAATAAAAAAGTTTAAAAACCAATAAATTTTGAAAAACTGTATGGCTAATTCGAAATTACTTAAAAGTAAAATCAAAACAAGCAATCAATATTATCGTTGCTGTTGTTTATAATAGATCCGCTACTCTGAACATTTCGCATCTGTTTTGACTATCATCAATGAATACACGAGCGGTGCAGCCCTCCCGATTCTCGCAGCACTGAGTGTCAGGTTAATCATTTCTGCGGGGAAGTTTGAAGGAAGGGAGGATAGCATGACTGACGGGGGCAAACAAGGTCGAGAGGAACAAGCAAGACATCGCGAATATTATGTACATCGCGGCCGAAAACTTGTCTCGGGTACACTTAAAAACTTTTCAAATTTAACCCCATCACCTCGCGGGCTCGAAACGTTACCCGTACCCCCCATCTACCAGCCCCTGTTAAAATACAAATTTTGTTTGAACTGACGTACTTTCTCAAAGTTTATTAGATAAGCCGAAATAAAATGTGCTTAAAGCCTATGAATATTTTAATTGACGCAATTATAAGGAATAATTCAGAGTTATTTTTCGAATTTTTTATTTGATAAATTGTATACTATTTAAATGAAGCACAATGGTATAATTTTATAGAATTTTACGTAATGCTACCATTAAATAAGAACTTCATTATCCCTTTCTTCGTATATATTCTTTGTCATATCTAATTGACAAAAGCGAGGTATACGCAACTTAGGTAAAAATAATGCAGTGCTGAATATCGATTGCGCAACCAAGGAGTACACGAATTTTCTTTTTGTCTCAGAATCTGACGTAACAGTCAGTGCCTATTCATTGTGTACACTCGCGCGGGGTGCGCAGGGTAACGGTCGAGCCAAGGGTGGGGGGATGGGGTGAGTGATCGAGGAGGAAACGTGAAATTCGCTCGATTGGCAGTGAGCAAAAAGGCGAGAGGCCCGGCGCCCCCGGAGGTGGGAGACGTTCGTCGCCGCGGAAGTTTTTCAATTAAACGCGGATTATGCCCGCTTTGTCTCGGGCATTGAATATAAATCGATATATGCGCGCCACGCCTCGTCGCGATGCGCTTCCGATTGAATATTTTCCAAAGGATCAGCCGACTAACTCAGTCAACATGCAGTGCTGCCCGCCGCCCGCTGCACCGAAGATGAAATGTGGAAACGTACGTGACCTTTTGTTTCGCTGCATTCTTTCCCACTCCCAAGTGGGTCCGCTTCCTCCTATCTCTCTCGCTCGGCTTTTTTTTTTAAGCCCGACCGGGCCGTTTGTATAGGGAATCGTTCAATTATTTCGTATCCTTCCTCAAAGAATTATCGCAGTTTTGTATGGAGCTGCGGCTATTGAGAGAGGATACAACTGAGAGAGAAAAATATTTGTATTGTTTCAAATTGTATGGGTGTACAGTATAGAAATTGAAGCTGAATTTAAAGTATAAAAAATTGATAGGATATATTTTTTGTCAAAAATGTATCAAGATTTCTAATAAGTTTTGGAGAATTTTTGTTAAAAAAATCAATATGTACTTAAAAAATGACGAATAATATAGTTAAAGTAACGAAAAGTATCACGATTATTTTCAGTTATAAAAACTAATTTCTGAATATATTTTAATGACTTGTATATAGATAAAAATAGAAAAAATGTATTTTTGTAATTTTAATTAATACATAAGTAGGTATACTTCGAAACTTTATAATACATCAATTGTAAACAAATTCTCAATCAAACATCACCCTGGGTATATTAGAGAAAAACAATCGAAATAGATTGTTATGGTCCGCCGAATAACTAATCGAACAAACAAACAGATAAAGATAAAAACAAATATAAAGTTTCGGCAGTCAGAGTAAATTTCAGTACATTTACGAGGAATCCGGGAATCGCCGGGATATTCTTGTTTATGTCTTCCTGATACTCCGAGTGGGTTGTCAAGAGCTTAATAGATAGATTCGGATGCGATATGACGGGGATGAAGATCGCGGGACTACGTATACACACGCGTATCCACTGATCTGTAAATATATATCGAGTCGATTGGTCTCGGGCCCCCAATTGTCCCTCCTCCCCCCCCTCCGCCCCCTAGTATGATAACCATGAAAACTTCCCTGGGCTATCCCCGGACAAACTTTTCCTTGCCGTTCCCGTAGTCTCGGGACAATCCCCGAATGTGTACTACGCGTACTTTAAATAATGCTCCTGAGAAAGTTTCGGATGCTTCGCCGTGCTGAAAGTTCTTCTGCCATGGCAAACATTGTTAATTAAGCTACAAGTTTTTTTTCTAATTGACCAGTATTTCTTTGTTTGTCCTTTTCAATGTTCTAACTAAAATAGAAGATTTTTAGTAGATTGCATGAACATTATTTTTAACTATTGATTTGTGATTTTTTAATCCTTTTTTAAATGAACTTATGTTTTTACAAAATTAACATTTCGGTTGATAGAAACTATTATTCTAGGCTTATATCTATTGTTTTAATCCTCATTAAATAATTCAATCAACTAAAAACGCAATTTATTATACGTTTTGTATTGTAATTTTTTCATCTAAGAAAATGTTCTTTTTTTACAAATTGATATCACTATTGGGTTTTTTGTTGGACAATGGAAATTTTAATTAATAAAAAGTGCATTTAAGTTTGAGATTTAAAATCATGAATAAACATTGGAACATTTTCCATGCGACAAGATCAACCGTGGAATTCAGAGAGTACATTGTCAATCATTGCCGGAATTGTACCTCTGATGAAGTCCCGTGCAGCGAATCAACCACTCAATTGAGGGAAGGGGAGAGCTCGAATGCACTAGCCGTTTACGCAGGAGATCGATCGATTTCGTAGCGGAAAATTATGGCACTAGGTCAGGACGAGAGGCTTTCACATGTCTCTCCATGAGAAGAGTAATTTACACCAAATTTATGAGACGGTAATTGTACAAATGATTTGCTTTAAAATCTAATTATTTTCATATTGAAATTTGAAGATAATCAAGTTTGTAAAATTTAAATAAGAATGAAAATAATGAAAGCATACAAATAAATACAGATATTAATGTTGTGAAAATTTGTAGATTCTACAACCGATGCCATAAACTTCATTTCACCTTGGTACATCCCCTTTAAAATTTAGAATTTCATAAATATTTCAGATATATGACAAATGCGAATTATTACCGAAAAAATACTTTATTATGATAAGCGCAAGTCAGATGGGTTAAATTTTACGAATGTTTGTCAATTTATTTACAAATCAATCCCATTGAAATACTCTTTAAATAATATTCTGTTCTTTCAAATTCAACCTCAAGAAACAATAAAATAAGATCAAATCTTCCTGCCAATAGCGCTCAAAATTAAAATCTACGACACAAAGGAAATCGGCGAAAAATGCTAGACTGACTCGCGGGTGAGTCTGGAAAAGGCGATGGTACCCTGTAGGATTAGCATAGCCCCCTCATTAAAATACAAACACAGCGCGCGTCGCGCGGAAAATCTGCACGCCACCCCCTAGCGAAATGCGACGGGTGGGAGTGGGGGCGAAGAAAAGCGAACTTTTAATCTATATTCGTTAAGTCGCCTTAAGTAACTCTGCGGGCGGCGGCGGCTGCGTTAATTTATTATTATTTGGCGGAGGGAAGAGCCGGCAGTGCGCAATAGACTTATAATTTTGTTTGACCGATCTGTTGACGCTTCTCTGGTGCGCACGATTCCTCCAACCGCTACAGCTTCCACGGCTCGCTTTAAAGGCGAAATTCTGCTGAGACAGACTGATTTACCTCGTCGATCTCGCGCTATCTCCCTTTTGTCTTTGAAGCGGTCTAATACAGTTATGCGTAATTGCGCGCGAATTTTTATCTTTTTTCTTAAGTCTGTTACTGCTTTCCTGAGGTGCGTGGAGAGGCGGGGCGTATCTGTTGCATTTTAAAGGGCAAAGCTGTTAATTTTAATAGCTTTTGTGTTTAATGATTGTTAAAATGAATTTTAAAATCATGTTATTATTCACGTTAGTAATTATAAATAATTTCAACATTGTATATTATTAAGTATATTTTGAATTTTTGAAAATAAAATCATCGAAGTCCTTCTGATAAAATAATATATTGATATAACAATATATATATAACTTTGCTTTATCATTTTGAAAACTATGAAAAATTTAAGGTAAAACAATCGAAAAATACGTCTATGAAAGTCACTTCAACGTTTTATCTGGAGTTTATATATACGATGTTTACTAAATAATCCTGACGCTGACACTTCAGTCAGTTGTCCACCTTTTGGACTGATGGCTACACGGTATCCTTGCATTTTTAATCAAGGAAATGTCCATTCGACTAACAATAAATAGAAACTTAAATTAACTGTACGAAGTAACGGAGGTAGTAAAATTCCATTTCAAAATCTATTGGCAATACAATCCAATCGCTCCCCGAAGACTTGCCGTAAAAAGGATACAGCGATATCCGCGAGAAGTGAAGCGCGCTGACGTGCGTCTTTCGTAGAAGAGTACGATCCCAGTGTTCCTCCCCTTCTCATCCCTCCCCCGTGCGCCTCTCGCATGAATGCCCACCACATGCAAATGCTTTTGTGCGCTCGCAGTTGGCGTTTGTTTTTCCGCAGTCGCGAGGGAATACATTTGCACAGCTGGACGGAGGAAAGGGGGCAGCCGAAAGGATGTCGCCAAGGATGGAATACGAGCTTTGGCGTGGAATACGAATATAAGTGTTTTTTTTTCTAACCAATGGCTGGTTAATTTAAGTAAACGACTTTAGAAATCTATCAACTTGTATTATTGATGGTTCAGTGACGTAATTAGTAGATATTCATGAATATGGGTGCGGAATCGCAATGGTAATGTGAGTGCAGAGTTCAGGAGAAATAATTGAATACGTTCACATATTCCGGTGAAAATATCATTGCATACCGCGATGAATGGTTCTGTGAAACTAATGAAACTGTAATAGAAAAAAATTATGAATCGTTCGAATCATCCATAATGGACTGGAATAGGCTGCCTTCTGGAATTTTCCAGAACCAATAATAGTTTCATTTAATGATACTAAAAATTGCATGATTCCAGATTCGTAGCCTTATATATGTTTACATATTTGATTGGTTTTAATAAACAAAAGATTAGCGCGTAATTATATCACATCACGCAAAGCAAGATAAATTAGATTTTCTTCACGTAAGCACTAAAATATATTAGTAAATTTGGCTATTTCTAATAAAGTTAAGTTCTAATATTTCAGGACTAGTTTAATGACCTAGGAAAAGAATATAGTTTCGGTAGCTTAAATAATCAGCTGTCGAAAATAAAAAAGCAAAAAGGTCAGTGGAAAGTGATCGCATGAAGCGTTTTGGATCGACTTGAGTTTAAATATAGTTAATTATCGTGACAATTAAAATTCTATCAGTGTTTATCCAGATTCAAATACATCACTGCCGCGTACCTGATGATCATATCTAAGTCAATGAAAATTTATTTGTAATTATAGAGTCGTCCACGATGTTTTAATATTATTAATTAATAGAAAATATTGTAGAACCAAAAAGATTTATTTCATAACAATTTCATCAAAATTTAAGATAAAAGTAATCAAAATTTCGTATAATATTTTTGATTAGAGTTTTAATATAAGCGATACTTCTGTTGTTACATTATATTAAAATTTTGTCAAATAGATTGTAATTAGGTATTAAGATGGTCTTTTATTTTCAATCGATTTAATTCCTCGTACACGACGACCGTCAAATTATTCTGATGTCGCTAACTAAAATCGATTTATGACGTCTGTTTTTGTAATCAATACCTGCGTGTCAATACTTGACTACGGAAATAGTACGTACTGTGAAAATTGGTAATTAAAAGACGTCTTTTTAAGTACAAACATTAGAAATTTTGAAATAGTTTCATTATCCATATATGTCTTCGCAAGTTACGTGAATCTCCAACGGTTTATTTATATTTCAATTATTTTTGTATTTTACAGTTTAGTTCTCAATCAAATCGCAAGTAAAATAATCAACCACAATTATTGTAGTAAAACAGATAAAAGTTCCCTCCATATGTGATTACATCATTAACTTCTGAATTACATCATTAAGTTCTCAAAAAAAGACGAAAATTCTCAATAAAACAAGGAATACATAAACGTGGAACAATCAAACTCGCAATAAACCTGCAATAGCAGCGGGATACCGCTCCGCAAAGAGAAATCAAAGGCGCTCAAAGTGATAAATAAAAGGAGTGGGATCGTGAGAATCCGGTGTTGCTATCCGTCCTGACGTCGCGTGCACGGGCTCGATTATGGCAGCTATAATAATAACAATTCACCTTGCGCGACTAGGTGGCAACGCTCCGCCAATTAGGGGCGCACAATACACGCGCGCAAATTAACATCGCGACGATAAACCTCTCCCTCGTCTCATTCCCCTTTTTTCCCCGCGAATAGACGCGTCCCGTGGTGAAAATGCATTGCGGCTTCACGGAAGTTCAACTTAATGGCTCTATTAGAGGCCTGTTGGAAAAAGTAAGCGAGTGACAGAGAACGAGGGAGGATACATAACGGGTAGAGCTGGTAAAGGGAATAATTGTTGTATGAAACCGCAAAGCATTGCGATTTCCATAATAAAGCGTCGCAACTCGTGAAGGGGCTGAGTAAGTAATAACAGGTTTTGTGGTAATATCACGCGTGGATATTACTGACTTCTATGGGAATTGATATATTATTATTAATTATATTGCAGAAATCATTGACGAAGTTTTCCTATGGGGATACAGCAGAAAATTGACGGTTAGGTACTCTATGGGTATAACTCTTGATGGATCTATTACGAAATAATAATCTAGTGTTGAAATTATCCAAGTGTCTGATTACAATTCAGATCGTAATTGGGGCTAATTCAATTTCAATACATTTTTTTAAATTAAATTATAAAATACTAATGAAAATAAAAAAAAAAGAAAATATTGTAAATAAAGAATTTTCGAAGTGAATTTTTATGATGCGTACCTTTTAAGATTTTCAGTAATTATAAATCGTGATATGTTGCATTTAAAGAATAGTTCTACTTAAGGACAAAATGAAGTAAAGTCGATATAAAATAAACGTGCTGAGTAAACAAAGAGTACTTCCCAGAAAAATATCGCCTGAGCTTCAAGTACATCAGGACGTGTCAGTTGCGACACTCGCGGTCTGCTCGAACGCACTCGTCTCGTGTTCTGACATCAAAGGCCCGCTCGCATTCGCCCCTCCCCCAAAAAAAAACAGACAAGAGGAGTAAACCTCTCCTCTCCGTTTCTTCTCGCGGGGCACCTTTTCTCTCCTAGACACACCTCCGCTCGCGATATTTGTAAATATTCCCCTTTGTGCGCGATGGATCCTCAAGCGAGTCGGGAAAAAGCGACTCGGCGAAAAGCGGCCGTGCCCTCGTCGGTCGAAAGAGAGGATAAAGCGCGTGCGGGCGGTATTTGGCAAGTGCGCCGCCTTCAAAGAAGTACGCGCCGGTTTTCGAGTAATTAATACCGACGGCCGCGTGTGTTTGCCCCTCCCCACCCCCCTCTAATTTTCCGTCGACGAGGATTCGTGTTTACACGTATGAGAAGCTCGCCCACTTGCGGCCGGTGTAAGATTCGGAATTAATGATGCTTCGCGAATGCTCCGGACGCACCTTACGAGCACGGTTTTGCTCTCTTTACCTTTTCTGCTCTTCTCTTCAGGACCCTCTTTTGAGATGCACGCAGTAGGCTTACGAGGAGGCAAGTGGGGGAATACAAATACATCGCCGTATTGTTTTTAGGGGCGTTCGCTGATGTGTTTTTAAAATGAATTTTATTTTTTCTTTTGCTTTCGAGGTTCGTATAAATATATATTGAGTGCTGGAGACAACTACCATATCTTTTTATTTTTGTATTGCCAGTTTTATTTTTGCTCGAATGTGAATAAATAATAATGTGAATGTGAATGTCTGATAAGATTTCTTATTAAAAAAGATGGTTGAAGAGAATTCTGCATGAAACTGGAACAAGATAATTTCTACTGATGGTTATATAATTCTTTTAATTTAAATAATATATATTTAAATTAATTAGTTAATACTAAAATTACTTTTAATTAATGCTAATTTAAATATATGGCATTATATAACTATCAGTGTTCAAATTAGATTAGATTAGGAATTCATTTGTACAAAGGAAATAATTATCGTTATCCGCAATATTCAACTAAATATAGTCATTTAAACAGCCGAGGAACTACCACATAGACTATACACGGGAAATATGTTTTGAGTTATATTGTTGTGACAGCTAGTGTTCATGTAATAACTTGTAATGCGATATCAATATGATATGGATGATACAACTGTATCAGAATAGCAGCAACGTTTTGTTTATGCCATTTATCTCTAATCGAAGGTTAGATTGCAGATAAACAATGTAAATTAGATTACAGTTTATCTTCTATAGTGATAATAAATATTTTGTTTTTATGACTATAATGTTGCCACAGAAATCGGTATTGCTGAAGTATCAATACCATTTTCTTTCCGTGCATGGCGTTTATTTAATTTTTTCATGTGTATTTAGAGCTCGTATTGATATGATAAGCTGAAAATATTTAAAAATAAATATTTAATAAACTTATAAATTATTAGATAAAATTAAAAATAGCATTAAATGAAAATAAATTACATCCAGATTTAGACAAATCATCTGAAATTATTTAAAAGAACTGGACGAACATTGGGCAGCCCGAACGAGGTCTAACTTCCGAGGTCCGAAATTAATTCGGCGAAGACAGCGCGTACCCGAAATCACGGGCAACAGAACCTCTCCCCGGGGATCCTAAGTGGACGCCGTTACAGTTACACTTGCGCGTGTTTCGCGAATCCGCTTACGCGGCCGGCCCGGCGTAGAAATCGAACGGACTTGGGGGATGATAAGCGCTCTGACCCTCGGGATGGCGTCCCGGTAGGTGTGGCTAATGACCGAGTAAATGAAGGGTCGCATTACGAGTTAATGTTCAGCTGTTACACGTAATTTGCCGAATTACGGGAGTCCCGCAACTATGCGCCACTTGTGTCTCCCCGCTCGCGTGTACACTTACCAGTTTACTCCTGCATATGCCGAGGACAACGGAAGCTTCGGGACCCATGTTTTATGCCTCTTCTACTGACTCAAGCGCAACTAAGGGTAATCGAATCTTAAGTTTCCGTTGAACGTTGTCGGTCCTACTCAGTTAACTTACTTTGTTTAAGTGTATTCTAGATGTTCCAACTAATAAACTTAACTAATTGCGTTGGATAAATTTGAATAGTATAGTTTAAAATTCCATAGAAGGATTTTCTTAATTTTCATAAACCACACTTGAGACGAAAAATGTTATTCACATCTATATTCAATTTAACAAACTATTAACAAAATTTCAATTACAAAAAAACTTTGGAGTAAAATATAAAAGTAATTTTGTGCTCATTGTTTCACCACTTTCTCATTCCCTTTTAAAGCCTTTGCTGGAACAACGAAAACCCTAAGCAAAAAGTCACCTCGACCTCGTCTCGTAATCGCCACGCATCATAACCACACCGAGCCCATTAACGGCAGCCCAGCCTCGCGTTCGCGCTAAGCCCCCTTGAATCGGCCGCCGATGAACGCGGGAAATCCCAACGGGCTTTTTGCCATCCAAGATTTTCCCGGCGGCCCTCGAAAAAGCCGCCTCGCGAGCGCGTCTCAAAGAAAACGCGGCGCATAAATAATCCCAAGGAGATAATTGCCGGGCGAGGGGAGACCCGCCCAACGAGACGAGCAAACATCGCTAATTTATAAAAGGCAAATAATTTAGAGGCGAGTCGGCGCCCAAGGCGCGCGGCGAAATTTCGCGCAGGAAGATGACCGGACGGAAAATCCAGCAGCGGTCAGCACAAACAGCGGCTCCGCAAAAACAGACGTCCGACTCGTCGTGGCCCCCGCGTTGCTCCCCTTTTTCCCACTTGGCCGTTTTCTCGCTCTGAACCCCCCCTTTCGTTACGCGCGGAAAGGAGGAAGACCCTAAGGGCAGACGCGCGGGAACCGCGCGCGATCGTCGGATTACCCCGCCGCCTCTCTTTTGCTCTTCCTCATTTAAATAATGCCGATGATAAAGCGCCCGCGCCGTTATCTGCTTCGTGGATCTGCGCTTCTTTCGGCTAATCGCCGTGACGATGCCCCGTGCTTTGATGCCTCCTAAGTGTTTTCGCTTTGCGCACAAGTTTTTAACGGGGTTGAGGGACACGGGTCAGATTGGTCGATAAGCTTTAAAATTTTTTTGATTACACGAGTTTTTTTTAGATTCGTTTAAAATTGTTGGATCTTTTTTACGAAATTGACACCACGGAAATTAAAACTGCATTTAATTGATAAAGTTTCCGAAATGCTTAATATTATGTAATACTTGGATTTAAGTTGTATGTAAAGTAATATGATACTAAAAAAATATTTATCAATATTTTCTACTACTATTAGTCGAGAACTGCTGCCAATAGATTGGCACTTCGCTTCCTCAAACTTAGTTTTTCTGCCTTCCTTTTCTGATTTATTCGTTATTTTTTATTCGCATTTCTTTGATTGAGAATTTGAAAATTTTACCATTACAAAGCTTCCTCTAGAAGTAAGCAAAAGATTAGATTTTGTAATCAAACTTTTCTGTAATCAATAATAATTTAAATATAGAATTTTATTATAAAAAAATAAATCTTCTATTTAGTGCACATTAAAAAATTGTATTCAATAAAAAAAGACAAATCAACGATGTTATTGCAAGAATCATTAGCCACCTTAGCCACAGTGGTTAAACGGCTCCAATCACCTTAGGTAACCCACAAAATCCATCAAAGATTCACTCCTTGCGATACGCTAATTGTGCCCTTCTGCGAAAACAGTAAGTGTCCCGTCGATTTCCCTCATACCCCTAGCACGATACGAATAGCTGCGCCCACGGACTCGGACTTTCCGCGAAGCGCGAGGTCCCCGAAATTCCCGGTACTATCGGCCGGCAGTCTGTGCAGACGTGCGCGATCGCAAAGAAATTGAACCCTGGAGGTTCCTTCACCCCGAGGCTCGCCGTATCGATTTCCCGTTTCTCCAAGGTCACAGCGAAGTTTTCCCAGTGCGTTGCACCCCCCTCATCGCCTGTGTGCGAAAATCGAACGATCATCGTTTCTCTTCTCCCCTTTGATCGGGATAGCGGCCGGGCGGGCTTCGCCCTTCTCCCTTTTTTTCGCCAACTTTTTTGTGTGCGCTCATTGGCTGGATAATCTTGCATCTTGGAGTTCGAAAAGTTTCAGTGCGCGTTCGTCAAAAATCAATCGCGCATGGGCTTGCTGGGGTGAGAACGGAAACTCTGCGAGCTCTTTACGTTTTTGAAAGTTGAACACGCGGTGTATGCCCATGTAAATTTTATTTCTTTGATTTTTAGTTCAGTTAAAAAAATACGAATAAGCGGATTGATGAAAAGATATGCAAGTATGAATGTTTATTGCACTTTGGTTGAGTATCATCAATAAATTAGAGACTAATCTGTAGAAGAAATACAACGATAAGATTATTCACGATAGTCAGTTATCTTGGTTCTACGTAGTTGTTACGGAAGAATCCTGAATCCTGGAAGTGATGTAATTGATTTATCGAAATACATCATACTTATTCATGCTCATCTTATATATAATATTTAATTCATCAATCAAATAAAAAGTTATGAAAGGATTATAATCAGCGTTATAACAACAAAATTAGAAAAGATTGACTACTAAAATTGATGTGTATAATAAGTGGTGGTGGAGGTCACATCTTCAATGTGACAAAATAAAAACGTTAAATGCTTCAATTTAATAGAAAGTAATATTCCTAGTTAATAAAATGTACACTCGCAAGAAGAAAAGAAAGCGTAGTACTTACGCATATTACAATCGCATTCGAGGCGGTGCACTAAGCCCGGCGGCATGCCAAGACGAGCGAGAATTTCTCTTTGAAGGCGAGTACTCAGAAAGGGGCAAAAATAAGAATGGTAAATAATGTATTCGAGGTAATAGAGAAGAGGGCGTATATATTTCTGGGTGGCACGTAATGAAAAACTCGGGGGGTGCCTCTTAAATAAAATAGAGCTTTTCCCTTGCGTTATTGGGCTGCTCTCGAGGTGCTCCAGATGAGAAAGAGCGCGTTTGTACTTTTTTTTCTCTTACCCCTGTTCTTTCAACGTCCTCCGTTCCTCCATCACTCCTTAGAGCTGCTTGCTCAAGCTCATAAGGAGAGAACGGCTTGATGAAAGGACTTACGGCTCGGAATTTATGCGCAGTATCGAGCAAACCGTCGCTTCTTTTTCTTGATTATCGTCGAGCCGCAACGAATTGCGTAAATAAACTGTCATTGTTTCACGGAGTGAATTAGTGAGAAGTTGGATCCAAATGATTACATTTAGGAAATTTTAAATTATTATTTAAAATTGTAGTGAAAGATGATAATCGAAGTATCATTATTCAATATTTCAATTACAACATCATATTTATTGCTACAATTTAAATACAGTGTTCCATTTTAAACTAATCATTCGAATATTTATGAAATTACGATTGTATAATTGAAGATAACTTATAACTTCGAGTTGATAATTGACGCCATTTGGAAATTAATTTATTATTTTATATGAAAAATCCTAGTTTTTAACCCAAATTCTAGAACATCAAATTTTTTCTGTTCCGAATACATTCGAATCTCAAATTTTTAGGATTCGGAATCTCTAAAGCATCTGGTTTTTGCGAATTCATAATTCAGATCCTATGGATATGAAATCCGAATCCAAGATTCGGATCCTAAGTATACGAGATCTGGATCCTAGATTCAGATCCTACGAATTCGAGATCCGATTCCAAGAGTCAGATCCTACGGACGCGAGATGAAGATCCAGTGATTCGAATACGAGATCTGGATCTTCGGATCTCGTGATTCGAATACGAAATTCGGATCCTATGTATATGAAAACCGGATCTAAGATTTGAATCCTTCGGATACGAGATGTGGATCCTAGATTACCTGTAAATAAATTACGGTTCAAAACTACGTAGTTATTTTTTATTCACTAAAATAGCGACTTTAAGAAAAGTTTTTTAAGTACCTCACTATCACAAGATAGCGAAATAAAACGGAGCACTACGAGTAAGAATGAACTCCGCGACCGAGAAACGTAACAAACTACGCCCGCGACATTAAGACTCGTTTCATTTACACGCCGTACGCGCGAGAAATTAAATCAAGCTGAGCTTGTTTCAGCAGCACGTGCGGGAGGAGGGAGAAAGTCTCCTCTCTGGGCTTCGGCGTGCCTTCCAAAAGCGTCTCCCTCCTCCGCGGGCGACACAAAAATGACAAATAGCGTCCGCGAAGAACACACCTCCCATTTACATAGCCGCTAATCTCCCTGTCCCTCTCGTCGTCGTCGTGTCGCTAATTCTCGGGCTCCTACCCCCGATTCGAAGTTACACGCGGCAAAGCGACGCGAGATTGCTAAAATCTGACGTGATTTATGCTGGTTGAATTACGCCTTGTCCGCCAACTTGGCCCTGTGGCGCCCTCCCCCACTTCTAGCTCTTTCTCACGATTTCTGAATGCGCGATTCATGAGAACGTCCGACGCGATTAGCATTCGTTTGGGAAGGTTCGGTGTTAGGGTATCCTTGGTTCAAAGTACGTGGCATTTAATGTGTTAGAGATTTAATATTTGTGATAAGATAAATTTTTTCTTCCACGATTATATCTTCATTGATACATTTTTAATTTACTTCATAGCAACATTTAATTATTTTCAAACCTAAGACTCGAGAATTCCTTAAGGCAACAATCACATCTACGAGGAATAAAAAATAAAGTGTCTCTTCCATGACTTCACTCCTCATCCTTTTTAGCAAAAGTTCTACCTACGGTCTAACAATTTCGTAAGCTATAATAGCTCGCAATTGAATACTACTTGTTTGGAGAATTCATTAGACATTAGGCATCCAACATGGAAACGATTAAACTCGAATCAGATTGGCGGCGAAGCTGCTGCCTCCACGGTCTGGCGAGAGAGCTCGGCGTCCCTCGATAAACAGAGGAGGCTACGCACGTGTTGTCGCTGATTTACGACGGGTAATTAGAAATCCAGCCTCCTTATTTGCCTTCACCCCCGCGTCGGCGCGACAAGTAGTCGAGAGACACAGCCTCCTAAGAGGATGACGCAGTGTCTAGCGTGTAAGCCGCGGCACTCACCTACACGCAAGGCTGCGCGACAAATGAGCTCGTCATTTGTTGCCTTAATGCTGCTCGCTTAATTGCACAGTTAAACGTTTGTTCTAGGTTTAGCGTTCTCAAAAGGACTCCGCTGTTTACATCATTTAATTTACAGAATTAACTTTATAACATTAGTAATAAGTAAATCAGTCAATATTTGAAACGCAATTAATTATTTTGGATTTTTTTTATCAAAACAAATAAATACAATTTTATGTATGACAATTATATGACAATTTTATTTCTGTATTAATTCTATGATAGTGTTGACATTGTTGTAAAATTTGTTAATCTTTTTTGCAGGTGATTCAATGAAAGTACCTGAGAGAGATCAGAGCAAATAAAAATGATGGCCTTGGTTCAAATGGTAAGTTTTTTATGTTCTTTTTTCGTTACCGTCCAACTAAC